>OX463807.1:13602200-14802200 GCA_949825045.1 Argyresthia goedartella
CTAACGTTAACTGTGGAGATGTCTCAAAGCCCTACAAAAGAATCATAGCGCCGGGCCAAATTAAATAAATATCAAAATGAAGTTTATTAATTTCTAGAAAAGAAAATTTGAAGTGCCTAATTTGAAGGCTAAAGAGATGTTTCACCTGTTATTTTATGAAATTTTCCAGGCCTTCATCTCACCTTATAATTATCAACATTTCTTTTTTCGGAAGTGATCCCATATAAATTTTATCAAAATAGATTTAGCGCTTTTTGGGAAAATAAAAAAATACAGGATATGTATATAAAGCTGACGGTTTGTAGTTCTGTGCAGCAAAAGTTTTGAGGAGGACTTTTCATGAAGTTGTTTTTTTTTAGTTTTAACTTGGTGATTATTAGGTATTTTTTACTAAATTTGGTAAACTGTTAAACATAAGCCATAAAAAATATGTTACTGTCAACGATAACTACGAAATGCCATAGTAGACAATTTGTCTGCAAAAAATGTATAGTCCCTGATAAACAGTAGCGGATCCGGGGCTAGGGGCTCAAGCTCCCTCCAAAAGTATCTATAAGTTCTGCAGTGACAAATCATGGTTAACTTAATTATGTTTTTTTAAACAAGCACTAAAGTACCTAAGGTCCAATTGTCATCAATTATTCCTAACATTATAAGTTAACTCCCTCAGTATGGTAATGCCTCCCACAATGAGAATCCTGGATCCGTGGATCCGCCACTGCTGATAAACGCTTTTTCTCACGATATCGACGTGGTGAATTCGTGACTCATTGGACATTTGGCGAGAGAGTTCACAACATCACACACGCACACGTTTCTCTTCTCGATATCGGATCGCTGACTCGATACATTCCCGATTCGTCATCCGAATCGATTCGGATGTCACAACACGGCTGGTCCATCGACTAAATTGCGTTACACAATATGCAGCTGCATTTCTTTGTTTTGTTTTTGACAAATCAATCGACAGAGGTGAAACTACACAGCTCTGCAATAAACAAAATTTTCTTTCACAAGTCCCTTCTGCCTTTCTTTGATTTCTGCATCTAGGTATTATACGTATAAGTCGGTAGAATGCTAGTGATAACCATGTATTGTCAGGTATTTTTTGACGTTTATTCGTACTTACAGGCACATACATTGCTTCTGGCCCCATACTAGGATACCCTGTGCCGTGAGAAACAGAAACGGCGACGTTACGAACATGAAAAATCCAAGACCTGGGGATTTTTTCTTCTTCCTCCCGGGCCACAATTCGAAGCTGGGACCTCTCGTTTGTGAAGCACAGCCTCGACCACTACACCATAGAGGTCGTTATATTCAAGAACTCAATACTATAGAAAAAAAAGCATAGTGAAATACTAATTATATTAGGTTCCCCATCAATATAATTTTTGAATTGAAAAAGTATACCAGTTATGTTTTAACCGTGTATTAAAAGTATCTGGAGATTTCCTCAAATTATCGGGGTGAATTTAACTTGTACTCTGAAGCCTAGCTGACAAGTTTTATTTCCAGAATAGCGTCCCAGTTTCATTGGGTCACAGAGCCGTGGATGGTCTATTGATTTTTATATCTGTCTGGTTTATTTGGACTTTCGCGTCATCCGCTCTACAGGAATATTGCACTAAGATATATCTACCTACACTGTTAACTTTAACTTAAAACTTGGTTACGCTTAAGATACGAATGATGCAATCTTTCATCAATCTAGTAAGATAATATTATAGTATCTGATACAGTGAACAATGAAACAATAAACGAACAACAAATACAATAAAAATAAAACACATAAACTTGCTCCAAGAAAAAGGGCTGTTTTTACCAATATTACGTCTATACTTATCAAATTGTAACTTGTTGTTCTCTGAAAGAGCAATGAGCAGCGCACTGTACCTACTACAAAGGTATCATGTCTATTTACGATTGTCGGCACGTAAAGCGCAATGCGAAATTGCAGGATGGATATCACGCTTTTTGTCACATAACCATCGTTGAATGAATATATCGGCTAAAGCGATTGTTTACGGGGAAACAAAAAATTGGCAGTTGCGTCTAATAGCCTCGACCTTTCGCAGTTCTTTGTAAACGTAATTATAATAGTAACGTAACGCCCCGTGCGTTGTTCACGGAATTATCGCCTATTACGTTTTTATCTACTAATTGATGAAAAAATACTGTAAACAAACCGCCTACCGCCGCCGCTCAATTGTCATTAATTTGTGTTAATCTCATCTAATCCATAAAATATAAATTTCAGACCAGAAACACGAATAGTCGCGGTATTAAATGAAATGCGTCATCCATCTTCGCTATTGCATATGTATACAGTAGATATATTCATATAAAATCTAATCTTTTCGTATTTCTTTCTTCCTATATGTACCTACATATTTAAGTACCTATTTATTATGTATTTTTCAGCGGCCTGATGCATATTTTATGTTCATGAAATAAAACCTAAAAGTATCGCCTGCATCCTTACTGACACATACACAAGGACATACAAAGGTACATACACATAATAATAATAAAATTCCTACCGTAAGCAGCACGTTGTATCAACCTATATCGCAGACATAGCGACGCCGGTCATGTTCTAAGAACGGGCTTCTAACAGCCATTAAACATCTGATTAGTTCTGTAAATAATAAAAATATACAGTAAAAATACATCCAACAATAATTTCAAACTGATCCACAAGTGAATATAAAGCGTCTTGGCGCCTAAATTTTACAAACACATTTTTGTCAAGCCTATTCTACACAGATTTACAGAAGCAGAATAGTGTCCTCCTGTTTCTTTTTGTGCCAACTTATCTCGTACCGGTCCAGTCCCAAACGCTTTCAGACGCAATCAGGTCTTGCTGCGATTTTATATCTTAGACTTATCTGATGGAGGTTTATTTATGGAACGAAATACGAGTGAACATTTTAGTTCCGATAATGCGCGTCCCCATATGATTTAAGGGGTACTAAATAGTACAGGAACTATGTAGCTAATTAATCCACAGTTGAGTGATTGAGGGCAGCACTGCCCTGCTCTCCACATGTGTGGATTACGTGACGTAAAGCCTGGGCTACATGTAATTGTGTTATTTTTTTTACTGTTATTTGGTTAACTGTTAAATGTTAATGGAATATTTCGTAGTCTTTTAGCTTCTAGTAAAAAAGCATGAAAGAGCGAGTAGTTTCGCGGGAACTCTATTTGCAGATTTTACCTGTCTGTACACCATAGCCAAATCTCAACGTAAAGAAGTAAGGATGCGTCGTCTCTTTAATTTCAATAATTCCTCCGGTTTTGGTCAAGGAACCAGTCCAATCCCAATACTGTTTCTCGGTTTGCATACAAAATAGGCTGAACGCCCTATCTCCTATGTTGAGATATCTGTGGTGTCAACGCAGGTCGCGTCCCAAACCAGCGACCTTCCGTTCTGCCAGGAAAGAGTGTCATTCCGTCTGCCTCTTCATCGTGCTCAGCCTGAACGAACGAAAGAAATCTGGAAGCTGGTTTAAGATCAACTGGAGCAATCGTGTAGTTGTTTCGCGCCACTACTTTTCACCCCTGCTTGGCTTGGGTGAAGGTAAGTTAGGCAGTCTGAAACATATTTTGAAGATGACGCAAGATTGATTGCCGTTGGCCCGCTGTACCCAAAACTTTATAAGTAGGTACAAGCCAGCTGTATAGTCAGGGACCCGGGTGTCCGCGCCGGGGTATCCGGCTCATGCATTATTGAACACATCAAAGGAGAAAAATCGAAATGTGCATCGGTGAGTGAAGTGATTTTCCGCGCGATTACGCGACGCGATATTCAGTGCAAACAAGTGCAGCCGGGCCTATTGTACTATGAGGACATATACTTATACTTACTCAATAGTAAGGATATCATTAATTTGTTTAACAGTTTCTGTTTGTCTGTTTATGGAGATTCTGCCTAGTAAGCAAGAAGTCCCGCGATAGAATCCCAGCAGCAGAAGAAGAAAACAATATTTCCAAGTGAAGGACATCGGGGTTGCCACAGTATGTAATGTCACCCCTCACGCACCGTATCACTACCGCAGGAACCTTTGCCCTACACGCTATAGGTGTAGTATAGTAGTAGCAGACATTTTACTACCCCGAGGTTTTACATTGCGAACATTCAGTATTAGAAACTCTTTACTTTAAAAATTAGCATACCTTTCAATTTGCGTACGTATGCTATCAGGGCGTTTTATATAGAATAACATTTTGCTTTGAGAACCTTCCGGCATTTAGGATCGAAGAAAAACGTTTTTTCAATCAATTAGTCCTCCAGTCATAAAATACTGACGGGGCGGTGGTTTAGACACATTTTCAAATGTAACATTAACATTTTACACTAGTAATTTTGAGAGAACAGTAGATCTCGCTTATTCGAAACAAGCTGATGCCCGCAACCGCGTCTGCGTGGACTTCAGGTGTTAAAATATTGGGGGCAGGGGTCGGGGACGGGGGAGACAACTACAGTAAGATAAAGTAGGCAAGCGACAGACCCGTGGTCCAAAAGCTATGTCCAACTGGTTGTACTACGGGAACTTAACTCTACCCATGGTCCAACTGTCAAAATACTCATTTTATTGTTATGACCCGTGGTACAACTGAGGGGCAATAGTCCAACTGTTATTTGAACAACTGCTATGTCCAACTGGTTGTACCACGGTTCAACCGGTTGGACCACGGGTAAACTTGGTTCCCCGTGGTACAACCGGTTGGACCACGGGTAAGCTTGGTTCCCCGTGGTACAACCGGTTGGACCACGGGTAAACTTGGTTCCCCGTGGTACAACCGGTTGGACCACGGGTAAACTTGGTTCCCCGAGGTACAACCGGTTGGACCACGGGTAAACTTGGTTCCCCGTGGTTCAACCGGTTGGACCACGGGTAAACTTGGTTCCCCGTGGTACAACCGGTTGGACCACGGGTAAACTTGGTTCCCCGTGGTACAACCAGTTGGACATAGCTGTTGGACTACGGGTCGGAAGTGACAATAACGGGACTGAGGAGAAGATGGGCGGAACGATTGGCTAAACGGGATGACAGAGGGTGGACGTTGATGGGACATAACTATATTAAAAAAAAACCCTGACGCATTAACATTTGGCTGACTTGAATGCTTGTTAAGGCGATAATTTACGAACAGCTGAACCGATTTTAATAAAGCAAAGCCTAATCTTAGTTGCTTGTTACTTTTTACCTAGATAAGAAAACTAGATAAAAATCGTTGCTGTAGTTTTGACGTTGTCCTCAAACAAACAGACCGACAGATAGAAAATGATACAAAAAATCATTAATTTTGCCCCTTTTTATTTTTACTAGAATTCTGAAAAACATAACACACACAATTAAACATCTAAGACAAACTAAAATAAAACGCAAAAAATCAAAACTTACAAAAATCAAACACAAAGAATCCTATCTAATTATCATATCAACAAATGAAAAAGAAATTAAATTAACTACACTGAAAATATTCTAATGAATTAGTGTATATGTATAGATATCAAGCTTATAGGTCTGCTAGAAGAGCATTATAATTTGTATGATCGATGATGAATCAGAGTGTGAACAAAATATGGAACTTTGAACGGCTGTCGTTACCAATCTATTATTTCAAATGGACGGATTTTTGGACTTTGCCTATTTGAATTGTGGCCTATTAGTCACAGTAAATTAAGGTGTCTGGCATTATCTACAACATAGTTACAGGGGAGGGGAGGGGAGGAGTCCTCCATTCCCCCTTTTGGACTTTTTTCGCAACATCTTGTGTAGAATTAAGTCCTTGGTGTACCACTCAAAGTTGATTAAAAATCCGACGATAGAAATTAAACCTCTCCCTTAAAAATAAAAAAATCAAGGAACTTGTGTGCCAATTTTCGTTAAAATCGGTTGAAAAATCCGACCTATAGGCAAAACAGACAGACGGACAAATGCATTTTCGGCCAATCTCGAAACTGGACGCTTCGCTCGCTCGGTCAATAATAGGTATACAAAGACTGGTTTACTTATATTGTCATGTTATTAGTTATTGAACTTTTGTCAAGAACAATCGCTAGGCGATTGAGTGATTGCAAGGGCTGCGTTAGTAAAACACTCGATCAAGTTTATTAATGGGGTATAGTGGGTTTGACTTTCAAGTCATTCTAATATCAGGCCTTTTTAGCTATTTACTGGACAATTTTACCGCCACTTTAACAGGTTAACTTTTTCCTCATTTGAATACCATTAACGTATTTATTCAAGGAAACACATTTGCAAGCTAATGTGGTCAAGTCACCGCCTTTTTCTATTTTGTGATGAATTGAGCTTTTAAAAAGAAACTCAGATAAATAAACATTATCACGTGTTTGTATACTCGTACATAGAGCGCTATGCATCAGAAGTGTCAAACTGTTACAGGTGACTGCATAGAGTTAATGTATGAATAGCAATTTGTTCGTAAAAACGACTATAGTAATGCAATTACGCCTATAAATTGATAGTCATCATGATGTATCGCTTATTTTGTAGGTTTGTGAATAATCGCCATACTTTGTATCGGAACTTTATCGCATTCAATTCTGTCATCGACAAAGACATGGTTGGTAGATCTTTGCCTGCGCATGTCAAAATCGTTGACGTGATATTTGTCATTCATTGTCAAGGATTCATCCATAATCCTTCTTGATGCCTTGCAAATAATTCCTTCCTTGATCTAAAAACAAGTCAGTTACGAGCTTACGAGTAATTTTTCATAAATATTAAAACCACAGATCTAGAATTTATGTTACGCCTAGGTCTGTAAAAATTTTTAAATGCTACAATGTTGCGTTGCAAAAAAGTCGACAAACACTTTTTTATTTTGCCTGCAGCAATTTGTTTTAGTTAAGGGTTAATATAATACATCCTTATATAACTAAAAACCTCACTACCGAATAAATAAATATAGAGAAATAGAGTACATATAACTATATACTAGTGGCCCTATGGGCAGTCGACCTCGCTAACAGGGGAGACTGTGAACCAATTTATAGGTAAGTATTTTAGATTCAATCAAAATCAAGTAGTAAAGTACGGCACTAATAACTTTGTAAACTACATTTTGCGATTTAAAATACAATCTATTGACTTTTCACGAAAATAGTTATAGTCCTTTTCTCACTCTTATGGTCTATATAGATCCTCTTTACTAATCCGTCTCCTACTTCGAGGTGTCCAAAGTTATGGTATGTTTTGAAAATATTTCTAGGATTTTTAGAAAACAGGTTGCCGAAATGTAATGGTGTAGTATATTTTTAGAACCGTCTAATGAAGCCCTTTAATTTAATACCCCACACGATAGGTTTCAGAAAAAAATAAAAAAATAGCATACAAAAAATTAATGACGTCATAACTCCCCCCCAAGGGGAAAATCGAGAAAAGCTCTCGACAGAAAAATATTTTAATTCAAGGAACACGTGTGCCAAGTTTTGTGAGGATCGCTTGAAAACTGTGGCCTATAGACCGGAACTGATAGACACACAGACATAGAGACAGACGAATGCAAAATCGGCCTCCTATCTTGTCGAAATGGAGGCCTTCGCTCGCTTCGCTCACTCGGTCAAATAGACTACACAAACAAATACTTAAGTACAGCGCACTTGAGTGACCGATGTTGGACCCAGGCCGCACACCCCCGTTACGAAGGCCTGGGAATCCGCTAAATAGGAGACGTTGCATTACCGGCGTTTCTGTCCTCGGTCCACAGCACGTCCAGCCTCAATGGTAAAATAGTGAACCCGTCGCTCGGTGACGTAGAGGTCGCGTGCTTGGCCGAAGCCAGGAGCACCTGGTCCGGCATAGCCGGCCCGAACAAAGTCCCGCCCTTAGAGTCTTCCCAGAGACGATGATTGATTACGAGGACAACTGGTTATCGAAGATGACACCCAGTTTTCGGTTTCATCGCTGTTCGATTCCAAATCGATATTCGATCGATGGTTTCGGAACGGCCATTTTGAATTTGACGTTAGCTGCCAACCTGGCAGTTTGACAACTGACAGACGAAAGCCCTCGCAATGTAAACGCGTTTTGGTTAGGGTATTGAAATTAAATCGCAGGCCATCTGGAATGTATTCGGGTTTCCCTCAGGATTGTCTATATAGCTGAGTGTGTTGTGGTTCCCCGAACCAGATAAAGTTCGCATTTACGTGGCCGATTGGTTTTTTACCACGTAACATAACCTGTGTTGGAACACTGTGCTCATCGAAGCTGGCCCGCCAGTCGTACCTGGTTGGCTGATGAACCTGTCTACCAAGAAGAGCCTAGGGTGCACCCGGGCCTTGCAGAGAGACAGGAGGTTGACGGGACCGAAGCACAGACCAGGTTAGATCGACCCCAATCACTTCAGCTCGGTGAATCGCCGACGTTCACACTTCTTGGCAACTGATCGTTACGCTACCTCGTAGCTGATGGGCCCCTACGAGGTCATTAGGTGCCGAGAAGCCTGAACAATCGCTTTAAATTATTATAGCATATTTCCTTTCCTTTCCTTGGTAAGTGTTCATTTGTCTTCATCGTATCATAATGCAAATGCTCAAATTCTTTTTACAACGTAAAAATATCTTTGAAACAGTAAAACAAGCTATTCTACTAGATATATGTAATTTAATACTTCGGATAGCTAATTACTTATGAATTATCGGGTTCTTAAAACAATATAGTTGTTTTTGCCATTCTTTTGTTCAAATTTGGACTAGGAACCTACAAATATTTGATTACATAGGCAATGTATTTGTAGGAAGAGAAAACCAACCCCATGCATCATTAGACTCGGGCATAATACATAGTTATCCGTAGTGACTTAAGCTAAAGTCTTTAGCGAAGAACACCATGCCCTGCCTTTTGCAGAATATAAACTTTCTCTTTGAGACATTTTTATCCCTTGAAAAGTACATGTTCTTTTGGAGTGTTAACATGATCATACAAACTTCAATTTTATTTGCTAATCCGCTACCTTTATAGAATACTTACGTTACTATAACATGGAACGAAAATCTGGTTAGAATTGTCTCATGAGAAAGTTAAAACCATGAATGTAACAAACAATGTGATGAGAGTTGACACGACATGACAAGGTGTAGTATCAAACTGCCTGGAACTGATCAGCACTCATTGACCAAGCAATCCAAGTCGTCCGTAATACCTCAACCATAAGACTGATACTGTATTGTCAATTGACAACAGGTGAACCTATGACTGATGAGAAAGCATTAAAAGTTGTCTATGGAAGTCAAGCAGGACATAATTAATAGAGCCCAAGCCAAAGTAATGCAATGAAATAACATCGCGAGCACACTTAATGAAAAGGTAAAGCTATTATTAAATCGACTCAAGTTTTTTCTTTTACACCTAACCAATTATCATTTGCTTAGATCCAAGTACATAATTTCAAAAGTGTTTATTAGTGGTGGTGGTGTTAGTTGTGTGGTTAAAATACAATGTCGATTAAATTGTTATAAAACGATTATATGTTTTCGAAATTGTTCAACTTAACTAAAGATACTTTTTAGAATTTGGAGGGAACTACACAAAACTTTAAAATAAAAACTACTTAAGTAAAAAATCACATCTCCTTTAGCACGTCTTTCATACAAATTTAATGATATTCATGAAGCGATATCTGAAAAATCCAGTTAAATAATCAATTAATTTACAATCAATAGACCCACAGCCAATAGAGCAACAACATTGTAATATGACAGCACCAAACAAACGTTGCTATAGTTAATTAAGCCTAGACAACAAACTATCGCATTCAGATATTCGTATGACCACTTTTATGAAGATATGTGAGATGAATTAATGAATAATGCCCTAATTCCCGTAGTTTTACAGTTAAGGCTCTCAGTCCAACAGCTTTTAAGTAGATTCAAGTTTTAACATTAAATGTGTTACAAAGTATAGGTTGTATCAAAATATTTTCAATTCCCACGACACTAAGAGAGTGGGGCCAGAAACAATGTATGTGCTTGTATGTTAATGTTATTTTATGTTAATCCAAGTGACGATGATCATAATTCAATATCCCCTGACCGAGATTCTGATAATTGCAGTTGTCATGCAACAATTACATGATTCTAATCACTAGCGCTTTGTTTGCACATTTATTAAAATTAGGAGATCGCGTCATTCGCACACAATATAAAAAAAAACTTGCAAGAGCTGCAAGGATTTATCCCCAATTTCCCTCGCATCGCAATCTCATTTTAACACCGCTGTCTGCCACCCCATAGCAATTTATGCTGCGCCTTAACCTGCTCGCGTGCGTCTAGGACATGCGTGCGCGCAGCCCACAAGAAGCCTGCTCAATTACGGAAAGGTCACGCCGCGCCGCCGCTGCCACCGCCGCCGCCCGCGCCGGTGTTCGAGCAAGATTATCGCGCACCACCTGTCTGCTGCGAGTGAGTGGAATAAATGCTGCCAGCCACGCGGTGCCGCCATGTCAAAAGTTTCGGCCACCGTAATGGGATTTACGTGTTAATTGAATTTCTATCATCAATCGCGATGATATAGGTAACCCTGTATACCTATATCATCTATATCTGTAACATGAAATATTATATAATATAATCTTCGCTATGACATCAACTTGTTTTTACAGCACCTCCCTGAACCGCCAAAATGTATGCGTTATAAACGAAATACGTTTAGGCCATTCGGCTAAGCCGATAGAACGGAAAGGTGGAAAATAAAGTTACTTTGATAAATTGAAAGTCGTTCAGAAGGAAATGTCAAAAATTATGTCTATTCGAGGTCGTAGACGGTGATGTGTTGCTGTACACACCTAAAAAATTTCAGAAGTTTCAATTAGCATTATTATGAAGCACGACTGCTGCACGAGCGATTTGTTAGAAAAATGTTTAATACTGAAAAGTTCAATAAGTGCTATTTTTAATACCGACCATTTCAAAATCATCATAAATTAATATAAAATTTATGAACATATAACATTGTTTGCCTCTCTCATTCGAGGTAAGTATAGTAATTTCCGAAAGATGCGTAATGTTTTTTGTTGGTTTATTTCTCCAGCCTGTTTTATAGTTTACATCAAAAAACTTTTTATTGATGCTGTTTGTTCATTCCCACCAAAACTCAAGAATTAAATTTTACTTAATAAATGGCTCATGAGCACGTTATAAAGAGTCACTCAAGGGGTGAAACTATTTTGAAGTTAAGATTTCTTAGGCGGCGGCGTCGGCGTGTATAAAATAAAAAAGTGGACAAGATTGAGAGTGAAGTCAAATAAATTAAATGAAACGAAAGGTAACGTTTTTAACCATCGCTTTTTAAGGATGTATATCAAGATTTCCGATGAGAAAATTTAGCTCACAATTTCCTTATAGAACTATAAATATATAAGCCTTATATACCTAAACTGGTATGCGTCCGCGATATTCTAAGACCTCCCAGAGGTCCGTAGAGTTCTGCCGTGATGGGCGGGGAACCTCACGCACTTCATGTGCCTTGTTTAGTTGGTGTGAAGTTTCTCTAGCAAGGGATCGTAAATACGCCAATTTATAATACGTTCGATTTATACATTATATGATATATGCTCTTAGTCTCTTCTGAGTCTCAATTACGATAGTAAGTATGATTTTAAGATAGAAGAATTAAATTTCGAGTTCAAATTAAGTGTCTCTTATATGTCATACTAACAGTCATTTCCCGAACGAGTGACTGTGACAGTACCCAAGCAGCATTACAAGCTGTATTTAAGATCATTTTTAAAACTGTATTAGAGTTGTATTAAGGCTGACAAAGCGCAAAGGGCAAAAGAGCCCCAAATTATACAGCTTCTTGCGTTATGATGATGATGATGATGATGATGTGGTCCGACCGATTGTACGATTTTAAGACCAAATTAAATGTCAGGCTCAAATAAAGTTTCCATTATATGTCAGACTTACTGTCGTTTCCGGATCGAGAGACAGTGACAATACCCAAGCAGAGGATATTTTTCAAAACTATATTGGAACTGTCATTAAACATTACAATTACATTAAACATTAACAAATTGTTTAAGACCCCACACTAGGATAAGCTTTGTCGTAGAAACCAGAAACACCGACATCACAAAACCAAGACCTGGGGATTTTTTTCTTCATCCCTAGCCGGGGATCAAACATGGTAACATCTCGCATGATAGGCAGAGCCACAATCCCAGCGCCACAGAGGTTTTCGATGAATACTTTAGTATAAAGGGTGAGAAAGCGCTTATATATCATTTATAAGTGCGAAATGGCCCCAAATTATGCAGCTTTTTGCGTTGTGATGAAAATGATGTGGTCCGACTGATTTCGGTCACGGTGAACGCTTCAATTGGTCTGAATCTGATATCATCGTTGGTTCGCATAAGGCTTATGTTCGGAACGATAAGTGTAGTTAAAGTTAATATGCGCAGGTTTTCAGGCTTTTGTTTCTTCGCGCTTGGTCATCACACTCAGCGCGCCGGAGAATCTAAAAGTCGCGGAAAATCTTACGCGGACATCTGACATAGAATCGGTGTAGTATGCGTATGTGTCAGCGGTACCAGTTTCCGCAGCATTCACGATGTTAAGCAACACAACCGCCATGTACACTAATATTTTTGTAGCTAGCTTCAAATCATGTGAGCAGAAGACATGGAATCTAGCTTTCCAAATACTGCAGCTGCAGCTCTGGTCGTGCTGTTAATGTGCTCTCTTTGTAACTCTTCAACTCGTCCTCGCAAAGTTTAATGTTCAGCGCCTCGTGGCCCTCAATTTCTAAAGACATTTTGATAAGTCTTTTTGACGCTGGTCTTCAGGCCATATTTCCGGCAAGACTTATCAATGTCAATCATGAGATGTTGCAAGCCGTCTGAGGATTCTGCCATGAAGCATAGTCGTCCGCAGAGATCTCAGTGACCACAGCGGGGGAGGCTTTAGTGCGGGTTTTCAGCCTCCGTCAGTTAAAAAGTTTGCCGTTGGTCGGCAACCGGATCCGGAAACCTCGTAAAGTAGTCTGCAAGGCTTCCTGGACTGCAACTCCAAAGAACAACGCGAACGAAATAGGCAATAATTATGTTCTGATTGTTGGTCGTTGACAGCAACGCAGCAATCCATACCGTCACGGAGGAGTCTGATGAGTCTCACAGACTTCTCCGTACACTCCTTCATACCATCAAGTTCCACCCAGAGAGCTTCTCGAGGCTATCAAATGCCGTCTTATGGTCAACAAAACATATGTCAACATATGTCAACCCTGCTCTCTGCTTTTCTACTGCAGTTGGCGCACTGAAAAGATAGCTTCAACTGTGCCTTGGTCAGGTCGAAGGCCAAACTGGGTTTCTGGCAACCACTTTTCAGATAGTTTCGTCAGGTGACTTAGTAATATTTTGGCGAAGACTTTCACAGTTGGCTTATCCAGCTGTATATCCATAGAGAGTTGAGGTATCGAACTAATATGTTCCAGATCAACAGACCCGTACACATTTAGTAGAGTGTAAAAATATTTCACCCATCACTTCAATACTTGCTAATAAGAAAGTCTCTGCCTCTGGCGGCACTTTTGTAATTGACTTTGTTTTTTGTTTTTTATATACAGTCTTAGGAGGATCTACAGCAAAATATAACATTTTAACATGGTCTAAATGAATAAAACAATGCTAATTATAGGTCCCCGCAAATAGAAATTGAAAAACTAACATTGCCGCACCGGCACTGAAAGAAACCATAAAGGATGTTATACATATCAACAATGAAAGTAAGTTGTAACTCTTGTAAGTTAACAATATGTGATTTAAATAAGGTTTAAATGTGAAAGCAAAAGGGTAAAGCAAACATAACTTAGAAAGCAAATTAGTTAAGAAGGGCGCGTACGGGAGGAGTACCTATGAGCTATTGGCAAAGTGTTCACAAGCCAACAGTCGTTTGACTGAGGGAACACTAGTGCAAAACAGGTCTATATTCAAGTGGGCAGGCAGACGATTGAAACTGTCGCAAGCACGTATAAGAAACGAATTCTGTATATAGTTAGTACGTGCACGTTAAATGTGAATAGAAGGGTGCTGTCTATATCGTAGTGTATCCGTACGTAGGCCAATATGTGATAACAATTCACTATTATCTAGTGTTCCATTGGATATGTTCATAATGTAGTATATGTCATTTATTCTTCGCCTGGTCTCAAGAGGTAGGAAGTGGTATTTTAAACAACGTTATTCGTAGCCTGACAGTCTTTGCTTACTCTTGACAGTCAAGATAACGTAGGATTTTTTTCTGTATAGCCTCAATACGAGATATATGGACATCATACCTGGGGTTCCACACTTGCGATGCATATTCGAGGTGGCTCCTTACGAATGCATAGAATAAAATCTTGATAGTTTTTAAGTTTTTAAAGTCAGTACATGTTCTTTTTAGGAAACCCATGGCCTTATATGATTTAGCTACTATGTTGTCTATGTGCGTGCATGCCAAATAATAAATGGGAATCAAAAGTCACACCGAGGTCTCTCATACTACTTTCTTTGGTTACAGATTGACTGTTGATTGAATAAGAGTAATAGGATTTCGTTTCCGTGAGAAGGAGATATAAAAGCATTTTGAAATATTTAAATCAAGTTTATTATTTACGCAAAAGTTCTCAAAACGATCGAGATCTGTCTGCAGATTGTCGGCATCGTTACTAGTCCTAATTTCCTTAAGAATTAAAGGTTTAGCCAAGCCAAGTTATCGGCGGCGGTATATAAACTAAGAGTAGATACGACTCTTAGACAGTATCAACGATACCGGTCCCCCTGTTTGTGTGAAACAGGGCAATAGCCAAGGCTTTGGCATATTAGAGCTGTTATTCAGTGTAAAATGAAACCAAAGCTGTAGAACAGCTGTAATTTGGTATAAAAAACCGGTCAAGTACGAGTCTAACTTGCACACTAAAGGTTCCATACCACCCTACAATGGTAGGGATGGTGTGGAGTGAATAGTTTGGATTTTACATAGCAAAATGTTGTTTACAAAGTTATTGGTGCGGCTACCTTCACACTCCATATACGTAACCAGGTGCATTCATAAGTTTGTATGTGGTATTGAAAGAATTGTTGTATGGTAGCCCCCTTAAATATTTATTTTATTGTTTTTTAGTATTTGTTGTTATAGCGGCAACAGAAATACATCATCTGTAAAAATTTCATCAGTCTAACTTGGTGACAGACGGACGGACGGACGGATGGATAGCGGAGGGTTAGTAATGTGGTAATAGGGTCCCGTTTTGCACCCTTCGAGTACGAAACGCTAAAAACCTTTGCCGTATGAGAGCCTGTTATTCGGTATAAAAGGAACCATAACATTCAGTTTAATTTAACTGAAGTATCTTGTAAGAATAAAAATGTAAACTGTGCGGCTAAATGTTCACTCCGTACCTAGCACAATTATCAAGAAAACAAAAAACTTTTGTTTTAATAGAAAAGTAAATACATTTTAAATAATAGATGTGAGGGCAGAGTCATCATTATTTTAGTTAGTAATCATTAAACGACATTGGTTAAGTATTTCAAGTATTTGTTTAATTTCAAATATGTCTTTAATCATTCGAAAATGGGAACAAGTAGTTATATTTATTTTCTTCACTTCATTTTTGTTTATATGAGTAAACTGTCAAATTGTTTTTGTAAATTGATTGTCAATATTCTGACTGATTTACGTATATGTTTATAAACGTACCACGTAGTTAACCCTCCTCCTTGGAGTTATAGTTTTTCTGACCTCTGGGAGATTAAAATTATAATAGAATACTAGAATTCAAAGTTTTAAATATAAACCTTGGAACTGACCCGAATCTTCCTTACAAATTCTGTCCAAAGTAAGGTCAGTGTATTCAGCTCTCGAAAGTGAGAAGTAACAGAAGGCCCGGGAACCTCTGAAAGGACTCTGTGTCAAGAACTCGCCTGCCTCTACTGACCGGCACGCCAGACGTGGTCAGGATATTTACTTGTATATATTTTAGGTTGTGTATATATTGTTATGTGCAAATGCAATGAGCAAACTGTCTACTCCTATTCATATAAAATCATGTTGGTAACCTTGGTCTAGACCCCCAGGACAAGTCTGACTTAGTGTGGGGTCTGCTATTAACCACTATTTTTGTTAACGCTATGCTCAAGTACATTTGTATCGTATGTGCATATTATTAAACTAAACTGAAAATCTAGTGTACTTTATACTGTAGTTATGTTAACTGTTACTGTTTGTTAGTTTACCCACATAGTATATGATAAGTTGTGCTATGAGAAATAAATACATTTTGTCTGGTCTTGTCTTAGGCTGGGCTAGTATTTTTGTACAATAAATAGTACATTACTTAAGAGGGAAGAAAGTGACAGTTCCATACCGAGATTATGGCATTTGCGCCACGAGCTTGCGTGGGGCGCAAACCATTTGAGGTATGGAACTGTACTTTATCCTGAGGTATGTATAGTGCTTTTTATTACACCTACGAGGAAAATTATAGACATAAATGCATCCATATTTTACAAAAAACACAAAGATAAATGCTAAATCAATCGAAGTTTTTGCGAAAATGCGCGGGCTTTTCCTTTTTTTATTCGCCCGTTTCTGGAGTAGGCTAAGATCATAAGGTCATGCAGCCACTTCTTCCTTCCGCGCGTTTTATATACAAAAATAATTTCGTTTTTAATTTTCTGTATGCACCAAGGAGGTTGGTAACTGGTAAAAAAAAAACTGTATGTGGCCAGTAACAATTTACTTGAAATTTAATTAGTAGACAGTTAAAGTCTCTTTGCAGTATGACTGCTGACAAATAAAAAAAAAACCGGGTATGTAATGGAATTTCATACATACTTCCCACCCTTGGGTCGGAAGGATTTTCATACAAACTTCCATACCTTGGGATGAAAGGATTTGAAGGGCGGGATAAAGGCGTTTCTTCCCTCTAATTGGTATAATTAGTATGTATTTTCAGAGCAGGTGTGATAAAATAGTACATTACTTCAGAGGGAAGAAAGTGACAGTTCCATACCGAGATTATGGCATTTGCGCCACGAGCTTGCGAGGGGCGCAAACCATTTGAGGTATGGAACTGTACTTTATCCTGAGGTATGTATAGTGCTTTTTATTACACCTACGAGGAAAATTATAGACATAAATGCATCCATATTTTACAAAAAACACAAAGATAAATGCTAAATCAATCGAAGTTTTTGCGAAAAGCCAAAAATGCGCGGGCTTTTCCTTTTTTATTCGCTCGTTTCTGGAGTAGGCTAAGATCATAAGGTCATGCAGCCACTTCTTCCGTGATTCCGCGCGTTTTATATACAAAAATTATTTCGTTTTTAATTTTCTGTATGCACCAAGGAGGTTGGTAACTGGTAAAAAAAAACTGTATGTGGCCAGTAACAATTTACTTGAAATTTAATTAGTAGACAGTTAAAGTCTCTGCAGTATGACTGCTGACAAATAAAAAAAAAAAAAACGGGTATGTAATGGAATTTCATACATACTTCCCACCCTTGGGTCGGAAGGATTTTCATACAAACTTCCATACCTTGGGATGAAAGGATTTGAAGGGCGGGATAAAGGCGTTTCTTCCCTCTAATTGGTATAATTAGTGTGTATTTTCAGAGCAGGTGTGATAAAAAAGAACTTACTCTACTCCCTCTTTCATTTGTTGACTTTTAGGACCTACATTGTAAATTCATTTCTTCTTCTATTTTTTTCTTTTAATTCTATTAACCCATGTAACTTGACACGGAGTTTTCATATAGCCTTATGTTATGTGATACCATTATTACGCATAGAGCTGGTATAAGTAAGTGATCACATGCAAAATACAGCCTTTAAACAGCTTTAACGATAGAACTTGCAGAAAGTATCACACAACACTTAAAGCTTATTAGTGGAGTTGGAATATTCTTACATAGCACCTTAAAGTAGTTGGCCAAAAAACCCAGAATCGCCAGAAATGTCATATATGCCGTTTTCATAGGCATAATATGTACATCAAAAATAAATAATAAGTTACTGCAAAAACGACGTGGTATACTAGATGTTTTAGATTAATGAAACAATAAAATTATTTTAAACATACACCTAAGCTAAGCGGTACCACGTTACCACATGAAGGTTTGGCGACATGGCGAGGCGAGCAAAAAGGCGGGAAGATGGCGTATAAAAAAAAGTATTTTGGTGGGTAGTCCTTATTTTTTCTTTCTCGCAATTGGTATTTGCAATATTGCTGTGGTATTTGCTGTGGTATTACTGGATTTTTTTACTTCAATGAATCTTCGCTTTACGACGATTATGAAGGGCTTCGACTTCAGAGGTCGGTTCATATTTTATTTAACTTTTGTTATATCTTTTGATCTACAGGACCAATTTTAATACATCTTGCACTAAATCCTTTTCTAGAATGTTACAAATACTTTTCTGAAAACCACATCAAAATCGGTTAAGTCGAACGCGAGATAATCGCGGTTGTCCGCGAAACATACATACATACAACATAAAGGTCAAACTGAGATCCTACTTTATTAGGGTTCCAAACGGGACCCTATTACTAAGACTTCGCTGTCCGTCCGTCCGTCCGTCCGTCTGTCACCAGGCTGTATCTCAAGAACCTAGCTAGCTAGAGAGTTGAAATTTTCACAGATTATGTATTTCTGTTGCCGCTATAACAACAAATACTAAAAAACTGGATAAAATATATATTTAAGGGGGCTCCCATACAACAATACCACATACAAACTTATAGATACACCTGGTTACGTACATGGAGTGTGAAAGTAACCGCACCAATAACTTTGTAAACAATATTTTGCTGTGTAAAATCCAAACTATTCACTCCACACCATCGCTTCCATTGAACGGTGGTACGGAACCCTTCGTGCGCGATTTAGACTCGCACTTGACCGGTTTTTTTAAGAACGCGTCGTGTAGTCTTTTTTAGGGGGTTGTTAGGGAGATCATTCTGAACAACTTATACTATGAAACTGATTTTATCAGAGCAACTTTATTTTTATTCAGTTCAGCTGATTTGTATAGAGTAGTGAAAAATAAAGTTGCTCTGATCAAATCGGTCTCATAGTGAAAGTTGCTTGGAATGATGTCGCTAACAACCCCCTTAAATATGATAACACCTTTCTGTTACACCTTGTACATTAAAGAGCATTAAAGTGACAGCCATAACATAAAAGTCAAGAAAAATAAATGTATGTATATAGTATCATAACTTCTATATTACATCGTTTCGGAGGCTGATTTTTTTAAAAACATAATGGTTCGACTATAGTGAATCCATTTTTATACATTTCGTCGCGGGCGATTCTGGGTTTTTTTTTTCTATGACCTTTTGTCCAAGTCCTTGACGCGGATTTCTTCATGGTGTATAGCTTGAGCTGTATAGATGTAATAAATACTGACAAATAATTTTATACAGCTAAAAGCTTGTGCTTTCGACTCTTGTACGTCTCTTATAGAACTCTAAATTTCTAAATGAAAAAAGATGTCGACGACCCTTGCGTGCTGCTTGGATATGAGTGTGGGTGTCCATTAAAGTTGGAGTTGTTACCTTTATAGTGAACTGTGATACAATGGAATGTATCAACAAAAATAGTAATTTGGATTGCTGACTGAACATTCTTAGGTATAATTTTAGATTAGTGAAAAAAAAAGAACGACTCTGTTAACCCTTTCCGTGGATGGATGTAAATAGGCACCTAGACCATTAACGTGTTGCCGTACCGACATTTCTGTCTAAGGCACGAAATATGAACATACTGGGATGAAAACAATACGTAGTCTTTTGTCCAAAAAGTTTTTGCTCCACAGGACGAGACTAAAATTTTTTTTTACATTTTTAGTAACACGAGAGACACTTTGTAAAAACCACACAAGGATGCATACATTAAAGGCGTCAAAAATTATTAATTTCTTATAGCTGTTATTACTAACTTTTAAATTATAAACTTATTCACTGACCGAGCTAGCAAAACGAGCGTAGCGTACAGTTTAGAGATTGGCCAAAAATGCCTTTGTCCGTCTGTTTGTCCTCACCTACAGATCGCATTTTTCAACCGAATTTGACGAAAATTGGCACACAAGTTCCTTGTATTTTTAAATGATCGCGATTTTTGATTGTTTGGAAAAGGGGGGAAGTTTGCTGTAGCATTATTTATCGACGGATATCAATCAAATTTAAAAGGCACACTAAGGAATTCATTCTACACAAGTAGTTTCAAAAAAAAAAGGGGGAGTGGATAGGGAGGCACTTCGGGGTATATTCGACCCCCCTGTAACTATGCTGTAGATATATATATATATATATATCTGTGACTAATATACGCCACAATTTAAATAGGCAAATTCCTAAAATTCAGTCAATTTGAGCCAATAGATTGGAAACATCATCGACCATCAACTTCTAGCACACCCAAAAGCTTGAAATGTTAAACATGCGAGGTCTACTGTTATCACAAAACTACTAGTTATTACTAGTACACTACTTATTATCACAGAGCTCTGAAGGGCATTGTTCAGTTTCGAAGTATCAGAATTAAAACTGAAGGAGCGCAGCTATATACGTAGCCTTAAACTCTCATCAAAACTGTTTGCTGCAGCTGTGTTTTCATAATGTAGAGTTCAAAGTTCAAGAGTTCGCAGGTTTGTTTCGTTTATTGTGCAGATTGAATCTAAATATGCCACACGCTCTTTTTCACTTAGAAACCGTTCAACTAAAACATACACACATACACCGTATTACTATGAAAAATTTTGAACATTGTTTAACCTCAAACAAACGTCAAATCCTATAAATGTATGTCTAACAATATAAACATGACATGGCGTCACACTTTTTCCCTTACGCAGTGGCAGAAGCACAATTGTGCCTACGTTTAGTTAGTCAATACTTCACTTTGCGTGACAGGAGGCTGGCCTATCGCCGCAGCTATGTAGATTGAGGGTTTCCTCACGAGATTTTCCATTACCGTTAGAACATCCGCATAAAACAAACAAACAAACATTTACTTACAGATACATACATTGCTTCTGACTCCACACTAGGATACCCTATGTCGTGGGGACCAGCAACAGTGAAGTCACACACATATAAACATCCAAGACCCAGGGTTCTTTTTCTGTATCCCCAGCCGGGGATCGAACCTGGAACCTCTCGCATGGTAGGCAGAACCACGACCGCAGCGCCACAGAAATCGTCCTTGAAATAAATGGCTTGTATATAATCGCACATCGAAAATACTGATTTGCACGGCAAAAAAAGATCAACAAAAACACTTTTTGTTTTAAATATTTTATGTGTTAAGTTTATGTTTTAAGTATTTTTTGCAGTTCTTACATGTATATCCTAACACGAAGGATAAAGGGGGCTTCGCTTCGCTCACCCCCTTTACCCTTCACCTAAGCTACCGCAGCATTTTGCCCTGATATTTGCTGTGCAAAACAGAATATTTTATGTGCAGTTTAATATTTCCCGAAATAAATAAATATCGCATTGGTACGTGGTGAGCTCTGTTTTCGAACCCGTATCTCCTGCGTGAGAAGCGAGCGTGGAAGCACTAGACCACGGAGCCGTTTTTAGTCTTATATCTTATATTTCCGATATTTGTATGTACAATGTTCGTACTAAATAAATGCAAATGGAGTGGACTGGTGTAAGAGATCCGACCGATTTCGGTCACGGCGACCGCTTCATGAGCTTTGAACTCGCTCGTGTTCTCCCATGTGGCTTGTGGTGTGGTATTGTGGTGGGCTGGTATTATAAGTTGTGGCCTACTGTAGCATCGTTGCTCCAAATCGTGAACCAATTTGATTGCGGTTTTTCAATTGAATCGGTGTTTTTTTAATTATGTTTTATCAAAATCAATTCAGACATCACCAGCTATTTCTTTATTACTATGGGAGAGTTTTACAAAAGGTAGGTATAAAAGTATAAACATGTCAGTACACCCAGGGAAAAATAGACCTACCCTCATGGGTACCCACCATGTTCCATGTAAATCATAAAACGATGGGTAATAACAACCTGTACTTATTTAAAAAAATGCATGCGGAGGTATTACAACGCAAACACCAGCTGCATTAAAGTGCAATATCAAAACGCTCTGTAGAACAATTTCAACCCTAAAACGCTTACCACGTAAAATAACACCCTTATAAGTTAGACGCCAAGATGAAAAGTCCATTTTCGCCAAGAACGTTCCAACTGCGTTGGCTTGACGAAGGTCGAGCTCGATGACCCGAAATAAGGCTCTAAGGGGGGAGAGGGAGTATTGCACCCCCACCTCTGGGGCTGGCGATAACCTCCCGAAGCCAAGCCCCCCCTCTCCCAGCAGGGGCGCCCCCTCATTCATTACGCAATAAAAGTGTTGGAGATGCTGGTTAAGGCATGATAGCAAATTTTATGAAGGCTCGTGATAGTCGTGATGAGGTCTCGTTTCGATGCAGTTTTATGGTGGGTTTTATTAAATTTCATTTGTTTTGCACTGGCGCCTTCCAGACGTAGACACCTACAGATGATAGATGGCTTGGGGAAACTATTTTTGTTTTTATAAGAATGATTGCCAAAGGTAAGTAATGCTTCATTTCGAGTATTTAGGTTTATAATAAATTAGCTGAGGCCCGCAACTTCATCTGCGTGTTCCTTAGAATTATCATTTACCGAGATAACGTTACCCCCCTTCTGGTGCAGTCGGATAAAAAGTATCATTACGGTTTTAATATTTGTTCCTTTACTTGCGCTATAAGACCTAGCTTCGAGTCCAATTTCAGAATCTAGGTCAACGAGCAGTATCTTATAGGTTTTGATTCCCTTGCGAGTATTAAGCAAACTCAACAAAATTTTGATATAAATGGCGTTATCTTTCGATTGAGTTAAACTTATAAGTATGATTTTCCCACAACTTCAAGAGACTACAGACTTGAGTAATTGATATTAATTTAAATTTGATACCTTTTTGCGTTGCCTCTAAAAAGGGAAGATCCCTTTTTATCAGGAACCCGTCTGACTGACTATCTCTTGATAGACAGACAGAAATTTACAGTTTTCGGATTTTTTCCCACTTTTTGTACCTTGCTTCGTACCAAATTTCATAATTCTATGTCAACGGGAAGTACCCTAAAGGTTTTGATTCGCTTGCGAGTATCAAGCAAATTCAGCAAAATTGGGACATAAATGGCGGTGGTGTATTTTGATTAGGTAGACCGATAAGTTTTATTTTTTCACAACTTCGACAAACCACAGACGTTAGTAATCGATATTAAATTCAACTTGATATTTTTTCGCGTTCCTAAGAAAAAGGACGGACAGACAGATGGACAGGCGGACAACGAAGTGATCCCATAAGGGTTTATTTTTCCTTTTAAGGCACGGAACTCTAAAAACATAAAAATCCCTTAAATTTTATAAAAACCACAGCAACACATTATGAACGCGGTTCATTATGTATTTCTGTAGCGGCCACAGATTCTGTGAACATTTCAACTCTCCAAAAAATGTACGCTTCATGAGATACAGCCCGCCTATACGGCAGACGGACAGCAGAGGCTTAGTAACAGGGTCCTGTTTGGCACCCTTTGGGTACGGAACCCCAAAAAGGTTTACTTAGCTAAATATATCATTTTGGTGATACTCGTACGTACAAACGTACCTAAATGTAGTTTTCTTGTGAACCGGATCTTACTTTGCAGATCGAGCCCGCAAATTGGGCCCGAGTTTCTAACAACTGAGCCTAAGGTCAAACGATTGCTCTTTACGCACTATTCGTAGTTTGTATAATAGCAACGGGGTCTTGTTTCAGACCCACACAGTAACATAACTACCTGCATACTTTTATTGTGACAAATATTCAGCTGAAGGGAACATGACTTATTGCACATTATTATTCCACATATACTTATTATCAGACACAAATAATATATATGAGCGCGCAAAATACGCTCTCTTTAAATACTTATTCATGAGTCAGACGAGAGCCTACAGTACTGGCTTGTACACAATTATTATGGAGAGATATCGAATTCTGATTATAAGTAATATAAAGCTCAAAATTAGACTGCGACTGGTTTATGTGATATTATGAAACAATTAAAATGAACACCAAAATATTTTTTTCATACCCAAAATGGGTAAATGATCCCCAAAAGTTGCTGAAAATATCAGGGCAAAATACTGCGGTAGCTTAGGTGAAGGATAAAGGGGTCATCGAAGCGAAGCCCGCTTTATCCTTCGTGTTAGGTTGAACATGTAAGAACAACAAAAGATACTTAAAACATAAACTGTACACAAACATAAAAAGAAGTTTGGTGATAATTAATCCAAACACAATTTGGTGGTCGTTTACTAACTCTGGCGGTCCTTTCGAATTTATTGGTTGTGAAATAGGTGCGTTTTTTGGTGATCGTTTAAACACAAGCCATATTTTAATTGCACCTGAGCGTCAGGGACTGGCATTATTTGCAACAAAACAATAAATAAATACACTTTGTGAAGTAGATGTTACTTCATTCTGCCACGTGATAGTACACTACGTGACCTTACTTTCATTTTGTCAGAAAGATAATTAGTACTCGTAGTACAGAGCAAAACACTTGATAATACTTATTAATTTAATTAGCCCAAATGCCAATTCGGCAGCACTATATATCTCTGAAAATAAACCGCCCTTTCGAGCAATGAACATAGGGATAGGGATAGGGGATGTCAATAATTTTAAAGATTAATCACCCATTTTTATGCACAAATATTTTGTCACAATATCTAATATGATTTAGGAATGAAAAAAGCAAGCAATCAATCCCGATGATCAACCATATCAAATAATAAGGATAACCTAAGTTAAAGTTAAGAGCAAGCTAATACACTGCCTCTTAGCTACCCTGCGCTCTGGGCCCTACAATTTGGAGCGATTCAATCATGAAATCGGCTCGCAGGTGAACGATCGTTCGGTAAGAGTCGTGATCTTTCTTACTGCTGGTTCCAGACCGACTCAGTGATAGTTTATAAACATTAAACTTGTCCGCGGCGGAGCGGTACTCGCATATCCTAACCAATACGGCGGGTTAGGGGATACCTCGACCGTGCAAAGGCCCTGTTACTCTAGGCGGAAAGACCCTAAGCGTGAGAGGCACGGAATTGGGGAAAAATGACACAACGTAGCGAACGAAACCACATAAAAATTGCTTAAAAATAAACTACGCTATTTTGTCAAAAAGATTTTCAAGGAGAGTTTACTAATACATAATATCCACATTTTGAATGCAATTCCGCAATGAAATTAGAAAGCATTTCAAAATTACAGGAAAAAACAAATTAGACGACTTTTCGCAATTAAATTATATCGAGAAAATTTCACCCAATCGCGTTTTCCTTCTGTTAACCCAAAAATCAAATTTATAGGATGACTTTATAGTCGAATACAGGGATTAAAAAAAACTCATATTTTTATCGAATCACGATAATAGATGTCGTAATGTAGGTCCAAACATTACGACATCTATTTTGTATTTACTTATAGTAATGTAAGTTGCCACCTTAGACTATGTGCTACTCTAGTGGTAAATTCAAAAGTGAATATTTACTGTTAATACTAACAATTACGATAATTGAAGTTCCAATATATAAATTAAGAAATAATTACCTCTCCACAAAACGATCGACCACTGATAAAGAATCGGTGTCGGTCTCGGTGTCTAATGGGAATCGCCCACCTCTACCCCTGTTGACTCACACGCCATATCGAATTACTCTAAACGACCTCAGCAACTTTAACACCTACTTATCCTATATTGTGGGCAATAGAGGTGTGAAATGGGAATTAATATAGACTTCACAGTAAAGGGAATACTTAGAAAAGGAGGAAGTTCTCAATTCAACTGGTTTTTTTTGTATGTTTGTGATTTTTCCGTCAATTATAAATAGATTTTGATGATTCTTGTTTTGATTGGTGGTTGGTTTGACCACTTCAGTGGTGGTCCCATATAATCGTTATCAAAATAAATTCAGCGCTTTTGGAAAAAAATAACAAAAACAAAAAATATATACACAGATGACGTTTTGGTTCGCGGTTCCGTGCAGCAAAATTCGCATCCCCACAAGGGAGGAAAAATAGGGTTTGTTAGCGCCAGCAGCGCATTTCAGAACGCGCCGCCGGCGCAGCGCCCTCTAGCATTGAGTTTCTATATTCTTAATTTCTTTTCGATTGTAATGGCGACGTATACCGTAATAAATACGTAATTAAATATTATCTGCGTTTTCGTTATTAAAACAAGAACCAGCAAGTTGAAAGTACTTAACAGGTTTGAACTTGAAGTCAGTTTTTTAAAGGTTTTTACTTGGTGAATTATTTAACAGTTAGTCCAGGCTGAAGTGGCTGTTTCATAAGTATTAAAAACTAATAGGTAAGATGCTGCAGGTAGCATATCTGGTAGATGTATGACACTCATTCTAAGATGTTCGCCTGATTAAAGCCTGCGGGGGTCAAACTGAGTTGGATTGTTTAAATAACACCCAGATCGCATTAGCTACATGAATATCGCCTTTGAAAGCACTGTAACATTGTTCAAATATGTTTGTATTGGGACAGACATATCTAGGTTCCGCTATTAAAAAAAATCTTGATTGTTTTCAGCCCGAGATTGAATGAATGGGCAATGTAAAAAAAACTTTTGATTTCAAGAAAACCACTTCGAAATAATTGTGTTCCTATCTAAGTTCTATTTTTCCCGTGAAAAAATAATGCAGAATTACTGAAATATCCGTAAAAAAACATAATGTGCTTCATTTGTCCTCTACGGCGTAGTTTGTTCAAATGCCCTTCGCCGTTAAGTTGGCTGTTCTGTAAAGTTGTCAAGTAAAACAGTTTTATCAACTGTTTTCCTATTAGTCGATAACGCAGATGTCAGCCGGAACGTATACAATTGTTGATATTGTAGTTTTTTGTTTTTATAATCGGAAACAACCAGCCTCAAGTACAACCGTTCCAAAACTGTTAACAAGTGACGTCACGAGGGGTAACATCATTGATTTTTAAATTAATTGTTTGATAATCAAATTTTTTTTTTGATACTGACATATACAAGAACGTCTCTAGTGTACCTAGACACATACTATTATTTTGGACAAAGTCAGTGTCAAAAAATCGTTTAATTGGCAATAACGACCAATCCTGGCTCCATAAGTATCCCATTTAACAAATGACGTTCCCAATCGCTGACCAGCGCTGACCTGCTCGAGTCAAAACTACGGTACTGGTTTTGTACATTGTACAGAAACTCAACGCCGGTTACCCGCGCCGTCCAGCGCGATAAGCGTTGGTTGTCCAGCTCTCTTTCTGTACGCGGCCTTATAGCTGACAGAAGATCAGCCCAACAACATTTACGGCTGTATGAAGGTAAAACGAACGTTTAGTCAAACACGCTCTTCCGATGTGAACTGAGTTTCATTGAGGCGTGTTTTATTAAAACTTCATATAAAAATTTGACACTTCCCAAAGCATCGATGCAGTTGACATCACAATGCAGGCCGTTCACCCCCCGGCGCCGAGGGGTGAATATAACCATTGCTGTGTCTGTCACGCGCGATATGGAACTAGGTATGTATGCACTTTGGTGGAAAACTATTTTGTTCTATGGTCCAAACGTACAAATAAATGTCTGAAGTTGAAAAATGTTAGGTGATTGTTTGCCTTTACAGCAAAAAATTACATTCCATGGCTAATTACATCCAAAGACCACACGCGCTCTTGTGCAGGTCGTGTCACGCAAAATAAAGTATCGCATCACCGGGCATTGAATAAATTTATTAATTAATTCAGAGCTCAACCGTGCTTCTATGCAACTACGTATGTGTTTGTTTTTGAGAGTAGGCAAGTACAGCTTCTAACCAAAAAGAAATATGAAAATTTATTCCGTGGTCAACCAATCAACGTTAGACAATCTTCTTCAAAATTTCTGATATGTCACTTGCACCATTTCCCACTAATGTACATACGAAGGCTACAATAGGGAGGCCGTTGAACCCAGCACGCAGGCTACGTCTGAACCCATTCACCCCGGAGAGCCCGGTGGAAATTCGGTGACTTGCCTGCCCAGCCCGCCCCCGGTGTCAATGCCTTTATGATGCACAAGCGGCATGTCCATTGAACTTTGGACATCCTAACTAATTTTCATTATACAGTTCTAACGGTGATAGAAGGCATACTGAGTAAGATTTTATATCACCATAACTGCTGCGATTGTCTTGTCCCCTCATGCAAAAAGAATATTAAATTACTCGCAAAATTTGGGCGAAACTGGGCCTCTGTTTCCTTATACAGGGTGTCCGTTAGATCGATGCAAAGACTTAAACCGAAGCTAGTACAGACCATTTAGAACAATTTGAGAGAAACATACATATGGCGAAGGTTTACCGTTAAATTTTTATTGATGATTTAGTGTTTTTAAAGAAAATTTCCAGATTTTCACAGTTAAGTGAAAATTAAACATTTACAATTGATTCTAATAAATCACTTAACAATCATTCCAATTAATCTTTATTCGTGCATCTCCTACGTCAGACTTGGTTTTTACAGACCATTGAAGAGCACGGCAAATTTCAATAATCAATAAAATAAGTTTTTCGTTTTTCGGACCTAATTTATCAAAAACAAGTGAAAGCTTTTTATGTGAAAATCTTTATTAAAACATTTTTAGTTAAAGGTCTTTCATTTAAGGTATTATTGACGTAGATACCTCACACATTCTTGAAGTAATGACCTACTAACCAGTTTGAGGGAGAAATATAGACTTTTTAAGCAGTCTTTTTAATTAATTAAATTTATGCTATTCATGCTCGAAATGAGATCCTTGATATCTCACACAGACACGAGCCCGTCTTTGGACTTCTGTGGTCAAAGTCTGTGTCTGTGGAGCCAAAGGCTCAAATGGTTCTAAATGGTCTGTACTAGCTTCTGTTTAAGTCTTTGCATCGATCTACCGGACACCCTGTATAAGAAAAGGCGTGCGCTATGAATTGTTTTTGGTAGGAATCATGAAGTCATTTTATTTTTGCTGTCATTTTCACCTATATCGTGTCTAATAGACCACGAGCATATTAAAACATTAAAATACTATAGTTTAATGCCATATGGGGTTGTTGGACATCATTTCCATCAACTTTGACTATGATACCAACTTTATCAGAGCCGCCTTATTGTTTACTTCTCCATACAAATCATCTGACAAAATGTGTGGAGCCGTGAAAAATAAGGTTGTTCTGATCAAGGTTTCATAGTGAAAGCCATTCTCCTTACAGCCAACTCCTTAAAATATGACAATACCTTTCTGCTACACTCTGTACAGGTTGTCTCATAAGTTCTGACCCACAGCAACTCCGAAGTTAGCCCTGCCTTAGATGCATCGAATAAGCCTTGCCTGACCTCAGTAAAAGTTGCATGTAATTCGAGATATACTCGGTTTAAAGGTTTTATTCAAATTCCCCATTTTTAAACTGTTACGGCTTTGCTAATAAAATAAGTTATTCACTGTGTGACTTACACAGTGTTTTGTCTTGCTTTGACATTTGACATTTACTCACACTATTGAACTAAAACACTTAAACTAAAATTAAAACACTATATAAGTTAAACAGTGAATAACTTGTTTTATTTGTAAGGCCGTTATTGTCAGCCAATTTTTAATTAATAGATAGGGGTACCTTTTAGTTTTTTTTAAAGCCGCGCGTTATCGTAAATTATTACATAACTTGACACAAGTGTTATTTTGTCGATACTTAATGTAGACTACTAAAAATGGATGACTTAGTCTTACCTTAAATCTTTAACAAAAAACATTGCCATCGACTCTGATCAGCTGCCGTGAAAATAAAAGATGAGACATGGTATGAGAAAATACCTTGAAAAACTTACCTTTGATATGCTTTTGCTTTGCTTGCTTGCCAATAGATTGCTATGCAACACTTGTATCATAATGCTACGAAAGAGTAATTAATGTTACCTTTACTTATCAAACCGGGGCTCTGCCTAGCACGAAAGGAAAACACTAAATATCTCATTTGCAACCGACTTTTTAATTATTTGAAATATGTATGAGAGAACGAGATCCATAAATTCCCACTAGTCTCTCAAGCAGACATATAGTTTTAAGTACCTAGATACTACGGCAACTACAGGAGAATCTATTTGTGATTTTTTTTCTAGGTATTTTTACTCCACATTTCTTACACCCTCTACTATCAACTCAGGTAACCCTGATACGGACGTACCCCCTAATTCTTATGATATTTCTACCATCGAAATAGATCCCAATGAAGTGAAAAAAATGTTAACATAACTTGACCTAATCAAGTCAGCTGGTCCAGACCATATTAGTCCTGTTTTATTAAAATTCTGTGCAAAATCTATATTTATTCCCATATCTGTATTATTTATAAAATCTGTTTCCGAGTGCTATGTCCCTAATATCTGGAAATCTGCTTTAGTGTCGCCAATTCACAAAAATGGTTCAAAGTCTGAAGTGAGCAACTATAGGCCCATATCTAAATTGTGTATAATAGCTAAACTTTTTGAAAAAATTGTATATAAACAGGTATATGCTGCATTTAATCAATCCTTCTCCTCTGTTCAACAAGGGTTCCTTAAAGGGCGATCAACTGCATCTAATCTCATTCTATTCAATGAGTGCTTAACGGATGCTATGGACAATGGACACCAAGTCAATGTAATCTATACGGATTACAGTAAAGCGTTCGATAGAATCGATCATAAACTTCTACTTTCCAAGCTATTTAAGATGGCAACCAGAGGTGAACTACTCAGATGGCTTGCCTCTTACATTAACAGTATGTACCAAGCAGTTGCGATTAATAATTATATATCTAGTTGGGTTGCTATTCCGAGTGGTGTCCCTCAAGGGTCACTACTTGGGCCTTTGCTTTTCTTAATATTTATCAATGACATCTCAGACTGCTTCTTTCACAGTCAATTGCTTTGCTTTGCGGACGACATGAAAATATTTAAAATAGTTGACACAAACTTAGATGCGACTGACCTACAAGCAGATCTATATCGTCTAGACAAGTACTGTACTGACAACAAACTCGACCTGAATTCATCCAAATGTTCAGTGATTACTTTCTCACGCAAACGAAATTTTATAGACTCTGTGTATATATTAAAGCAACAGACCCTTGATCGCTGCAGTACTATTAGGGATTTGGGAATAATGCATGACTATAAGCTAATTTTTGACTCTCATATCGATTTTATCATTGGAAAGGCGTCTAAGGCTCTGGATTTTATAATGAGAAGTTCTGCAAGCTTTAATCGAGCAAAAACGCTTAAAATTGTTTACTGCACGTTTTTCCGCAGCATCCTTGAATATACCTCCCAAATTTGGAATTCGCGTTACGATACCAACATAGAAAGGATTGAGCGTATCCAAGTTAAATTTATTAAATATATTTGCTTTCGTTTGAAAATCCCTTATGACTACCTGGCGTTATGCAGCAAATTCCATCTACTTCCACTCAGCACGAGACGAGAAATTGGTGACATATCATTTCTGTTAAAAATAACTAACAACCATATTCATTGTCCCGAACTGCTTAGCAAAATTTGTTTAAACGCTGCCCAATAACGATTAAGATTTAACCCTCTCATAAATACTTCTATAGACGGAACAAACTACAGGCAGAATTCCTTTCTTTGGCGAGTAGGCAATAACTTCAATATGATATTAAACAAACATAACGATACTGATTTGTTCTGCTCTAGTGTAGAAACCGGGAGGCGGCGGCGCCGCGGAGATTTTTTCTCTGCGTGGCAGCATTCTAAGTAGCTAGTTAATTATTTAGAATTGACTTATTCAATCTTTATATTTATTTCCTTTCCTTAGCTATTTTTATTGCTGCCTATTCTTTGTATCTATTGTGTTGTATTGTATCCTGTCCAGTTCAAACTCTTTATGCATCTATACTCTGTATCTAAACGTGAAAACCTTTAATTGACCTTCTGTGTTACATTATTGTGCCTATCTAATATGAATGTGCTGTTGCTTTTCCTTTAAATAAATAAATATATACGACGGCCTCTGTGGCGCAGCGGTTGTGGCTCTGCCTACCATGCGAGAGTATGTAGCAATGTATGTGCCTGTATGTAAATGTTTATTATGTTTATTATTATTATTATATAAATAAATAAATAAATTAGAAAGTTAACTATAGAGATTCCAGAGGCGTCATAACAAGGTTTAAGGTAGAACCAATAGATAGCACATAAAAGAAGTTGGATTTGATGCTGCTTTCTCTCACATGTCACAATTAATGAACAAGTCAGTAGCAAAGTAGGTACCGCTGTGGGATATGACGTATGGGACACCTGCATATGTCAATGGCGGCGGCAAAAGTCACAGTTGCTTCAACGCGCACGCATCATTGATAAGTGTTGTCACAAGATGTGTTAGTATAAAATATTCTTGGAATGTATCGTGCTTCAAGCAGACTTGTAGGTATCGAAATACTGATTAACCTTATTTCGAAACCAGCGGTATAAAATGGAACGACACGTTTTTTTAACATTATTGATCCAATATGACTTTCTTAAAACTAATATCGCTTGTCGCTGCACTAGCTGTTTTAGTGAAGGTAAGCTGCAATAATTCAAAACTTTTCTATGTTTCCATAGGTAATTACCTGATCTCAGTTTGTTCTGTATTGCTACGTAGTCATGAAAATATAAAAGTGCTTACAAAATCTCGATTACTGAAAGTTTTATGAAGAGCTGCGGCGATGGGCTACCCTCTGTCACTTCCGTGCGTCTACTACCCCATAGTTGCCGCTGTATACTCCCGCGCGAGACAACCCGAGGCACATCAGTCGCGCGAGAGTATACAGCGGCCATTAGGGATACGGGGCGCGTCTTATGCTTCAAACTGTAATGCTATTTTTCCTTCTCAGGATGGTGGAGCACAATGTTTGTACCAGTCACCAGTGCAAGCCCTAAGTTTAGGTACTGCAGGTGGAAACTACCCTGGTTTCGGACAACCACCGCCCATCGTGTACGTTCAAGACGATGATGACGACGATGACTTAAACTGGTTATACTACATCCTTCTACTGAGAGGTTTCGGAGGCGGTTGCGGTGGCGGTTACGGTGGCGGTGGCGGCGGCGGTTGGGGTGGCGGTTGCGGCGGCGGTTGCGGTGGCGGTTGCGGTGGCGGCTGCGGTGGCGGCTACGGTGGTGGCTGCGGTGGCGGCTGCGGTGGTGGCTGCGGTGGTGGCTGCGGTGGTGGCTGCGGAGGCGGTTGCGGAGGTGGCTGTGGAGGTGGTTGCGGAGGTGGTTGCGGCGGTTACGGTTACGGAGGAGGTTTCGGTTACAACGGACCGTACCCTTATCCACCTTATGGCATGTCGGGAAACAATTTCGGGAGCGCCAGTGCGGCGGCTGCGGCTTCGTCATCATCATCTGCTTAAACCTATTAACACCGGCCTCTATGGGGTTCAGTAAAAATAAATGCCTGATTCCTTTATTAAGTTTGTTGTTTTTGCCCCACAGACGATATCGCATTACGAAAACCTTTTACCTATACCTATAGGTAAAAGGTTTTTCGGTTTAGGTACCTTCCTAGATTCGTTAATAAAGTCTTGTATTTTGTAGAAGGCTGAAAGATAGAAAGCAAGTTTTTTTGTAGGAATAAAAAGCGAGTTACTTTGGGCCCTTATTGCATTTGCAATTAACTGCCGACCACTGATGACATCAAGATGAATACAAATAAACATAAAAAATAGAGGGCAATCTTTCATAAATCGAACTAGGCCCATAGAACAAGGCATGTGTTGCGGGTACTAGACGACGATGTATTTAACAGATATAAACACTTATACAAATACATAGAAAACATCCAAGACTAAGAAACAAATATTCGTGCTCATCACACTAATATGTGCCACTACCTGGATTCAAACCCAGGACCGTCAGCTTCGTAGGCAGGGTCACTACCCGCTAGGCTAAACCGGTCGTAATAGTAGTTTATGTGACTGCTACATAATAGAGGCCATTAAAACTCGAGAGTATCACTCGAGAGTTTTAATGCCTAATTATGTACAGTTACATACACTAGTTTATCTACACACATATCATAAGCTCTCTTTGATGTATTCAGGAACCGCATGTGCGGCCGGCATTGTGGCATTGTTCATTGCTATATATGCAGTTGTTTAGCTTGTTCAGTAGCAGAAACTTCACAGACAAACTTAGGGGCGGCACGCAAGCGGGCGTCGGCATTCGAAATTTGAATGTCATAATATGACAAGTTTTGGTGCATTATGGTCATAATTTATCAATATTCAGATAAGAAATGAGTTTTTACCAAGAAGATTTATCTACACACGTATCATAAACCCTCTTTACTGCGTCTAAAAACCGCACGTTAAGACCCGCATAATGTAAAACCATTTGGTAAAAACTCATTTCTTATCTGAAAATTCGTACATTATGACCATAATGTATAAAAATTTGTCAAATTATGACATTCAAATTTCGAACGCCGACGCCTGCCTGAGTGCCCGCCCCTAGCTTGTCTGTGAAGGTGGTACTACAGAACAAGCTAAACAACTGCAAAGCAATGATCAATGCCACAATGCCAGTCAAACATACGGTTTGAAATGAACTGCCCAAATCCATTTTCTACACAGAACTTTCCGGTGGGAATCGGAAGCCTGGTGGGCAATATTTCCGATACAAGGACGTCCTGCAGCTCTACTTTTTAATCACTCGCGTCGTGGTTGGATTAGTGAGTACCCCAGTGTTCCGGCAAATAACCGAACCGCGAGATCACATGGTCAACGCCTTCCTTGAATTTGTAGCACTCACAAAAGCAGCCAGAGAAGTCAACATAATGACTTGCAAGGAGATCCTTCAACCCTATTACCTAAGTATTGAAGAACTGCTAAAAGTGAGAATCAAGGAAGCAGAAGCCACCATTTCCAAAAACGACACATCTCAAGTATTGATAGGAAAGGAGATGAGTCACCATGTGGTGGCCTACAGCGCGAGCTGCGGATTCGTGCCAATAGATGAAGAAGAAACAACTCGCACCGGCCTTATCAAGTTCAGAACTCCCCCAGATGACCCTGTGGTAGTCACCGCCCGGTGCACGAAGATTATGCTCGACGACAGGATCCTAAACTGGCTCTGGCTGGATCCTAAATGGCTAAAGCCATCTCAACAGGACCTGAAAACGGGGACACCTTCGACACCTGGAAGGTACCAGAAATCACATGGGTCAACGGAGTTCCCGGCTGTGGCAAAACAACCTGGGTAATCAGCCACTTTGAAACAGAACGAGATATAATAATAACCTCCACCATAGAGGCCGCTAAAGATCTTAAGGAGAGACTGGCGCTTCGCATTGGAGCCGAAGCCAAAAACAAAGGGCGCACCCTGGCCTCCATTTTAGTAAACGGCCCGAAGAAATTGGAGAAGATGGAGTACAAGCGACTTATGGTGGACGAGGCTTTAATGACTCACTTTGGGGTCATCGTGATGGCATCTCGGATCACCGGTACAGAGCAAATCTTACTGATCGGTGAAATCAACCAGCTGCCATACATCTACAGAGAAAATCTCTTCCCCCTTAACTACAACCACCCGAACTTCATCGTAACCATCAGCGAGGAACTACGTTGCACGCACAGAAACCCAACGGATGTAGCATATGCCCTCAGCGAAATATATAGCGGTATATACTCGTCCAAATCCAGTGTGCACTCCCTGCGAACGCAACGGGACAGGAGAAGGATCTCGGACCCTGACCATCCACGAAGCGCAGGGATTGACATACGAGACTGTGGTGATCGTGCGAACAACAGCAACAAGGACAAGGCTACACGAAAGCGTACAGCACGCCGTAGTAGCAATCTCGCGGTACACTGTTAGTTGTACTTACTACACTGACGATAGTGGAGACGCGATAGGTGGCTTCGTGAAAAGAGCTAAAACAGCAAGCACAAAAACAATTCTGGAGCACAACCTTAAGATGGCAATTCGGAACTGAGATATGGCTGTCATGGAGGCACTAGTGGAAATAAGCAACAGGGGACAAAAGACCGAAGCTTCCCCTTCCGACAATGCTCATACCATGACCAGTGACGGACTGTAACATCAACTGCTGTAGGTAGACCTTTGTAATTAGTTAAGACCATGCTGAAACGTGAAAAAAGACACAGCATGCCAGAATATCACAGCATTCAAAAACACATATATTATTTAAAATATATATATCACGGCCAATTGGATCTATGGATTTTAAGCTTGTATGGAGTTGTCAAAATTATTCAAAGAATTACAACAGAAGGGTACACGCCTTCGTGCAAGCTTAGTGGTTACGAACCCTAAAATTCTCAGAAGAATAATTTTCTTTGCTTCCCAAAATGCATTACATAATTTAAATATAATGTACAGACATTTGTCACTTCTGCGTAGACCTCTTTTATTACTCTATGATTTCAGCGAAACGTGGTGGCCACATAATATAATAACATATGTATGTTGAATAAAAATAATAGTCGTAAAATATGAATAATTATGATATCGATACATTTATAATAAAAATAAAAAAAAATACTTGAATTTATGTAAAGGTAAATGTAAATATTTATATTATCAGTCTTCTGTAACTCTGCGAAGTTACTAATAGCAAATTAAAAACGCATCATTAATCAGGCAAAAAATGAACACCTTTAAAAAGGATACGGACAACTAGTGTCTGTAGAATTGTTATTTATACTTTGAAAAAAAAAAACCTTCATTGATTCCAATTTAACAGCAGGTAATTGCTAAATGAAACTCTACTCCCGACCCATTTCCGTACCTTTCCTCCAGGGTATCAGGGCGCCACATTTGACATTCCGCGTGACACTGCCAATCAAATCAATGGACAAGTTACAAATGCGTGGGCGCGGGCGTGCTCCATAAAAAAAAACTGTTTTCCCCATACAAATTAAAAAATATATGTTTCTTTTGAAATTCTGAAAATAAAACCGTGTGTCAAATTTTTACCTATTCAGGGCGGCCATTTTTACAATTTTAATCGTATTTCTACGACTTTTTCCAGATTTTGTACCACTGCGATCAAAACGTCTAAATCGAACGGAAAACTTTACAAATTATTCATTCAACCCGTTCAAACTTTCTAATTATATCTGGATGTATGTTCTTTTTTGTCTAACAGTCTCTGTTGTCACATTGGCTTTCAAAAGTGCAGCGTTCGAAATATTCGAAACATCAGAAAAATGCATGTGAAGTTCGGAAACAAAACGTAGCAGAGTGTGAAACAGAAAATTTGCTGAATTTCAAACTTTAATTCCATAAAATATTAATATGAAAGCATATAACTTGTGTATTAGGACTAAAAGGGCAATTTAATTTAGCATTACTTGTATTAATATAAATATAGAATTGTTAAGATGCTTCTTACATCCTCAACTCATTAAAAAAATACAAAAATCTAAAACTACAAGTAAAATCTAAAAATAGCTAGACAGCATTAAAGTGAACAAGCTCAAAATCAAAATTAAGAACCTAATTTGAGAAATGATACTTTGGATCTTTATATAAATTTGGAACTTTACTTTTGAAGCAACTAATAAAAACCACCGAAATCTGCGGTAACTTACAGCCTTCAGATGATATGATAGAATGATGAACACGGAAGAATTGTACTATAAAAGTGTCTTTTTTCTCTGTTTAATGTCCATTTTATGAAAAATTATGTTTAAAATTGTTGTACCAATTGTTGTACCAATGTTGTATCAATTAACGTTTTACGTTAATACCTTCATTTGGTCCTAAATACGTGTAATCCGAGTTTGCACCATCCGTCTGAGGTGAGCTCAACTTTTGGGAGCCAAGAAACCGCAAACACAAATAAATTGCACATCTTCCGTAAATAAAAGGCGTGACTTTTTATGTATTGTGAGGTTGAAGAACACAACCATGCAAATTTCTAAGATATGCGCAACTAAAAAACTAAAGATTCGAAGTATCTACAATGTAGGAAACAAATACCATAAAATTATAAAACTTCTCACGTTTTGACTATCCCGGCAGGAAAGGGTTAAAACGGAATGCATGCCGCTCGTGTGTTAGAGCGCTTAGTTGTTTAAAATATGTCCATTTACCTATTTTTTCCCGGATTAACTTGTGTCTGTCTGTAATATACAGTATGTAATGTCTATGTAATAGTGCTCTGGGTACCCCTAATTGGGAAAACATCCGTAAGCATAAATGTAAGAACCAAATTGAAATTCGAATTACTCCAACTGTTTCAACTGTTCATACAAGCAAGTATCTAGTAATGTTTACCGTAGAGAAACATGGAACGAGTAATTTGATGTCGTGCACCGCATCGGCATCGCTCGGATCTTATCTCAACTTTTAATAACAGCCTTCAGGGTTTATACAAGATATCACACAAAACTAAGCTGGATCAAGAAAGTGATTTGAAACTGCCACAGATGTGTAAATGCTTTGATTTGTATCAAGTGTATATATACCTAAATAGCTGATAATTGTATTCATTTTCTCCGTGCGGACCAAAAATATTATTTAATTATTTATTTTTACACAGGGAATCGAAATAAAATCATCTCATGCATAAAGGGTTCCGCATCACCGCATAAAAACTGGTTAGCCCTTAATTGTGCTTTCCTTTTTTAAACCATACATTTCTCATAATTTTTCTGTAGTATAAATGCCTATAATATGTTTTTATTGTATTTTACGATCATTAGTTTCGTAGATGAGTGGAGGAGAATTGTCTTTTTGCCTGTTTTTTAATAATTAGTTTGACTAAGAATATCCGTTTGATGAAAAATAAGATCCTTGCAACAAGCCCTTTCATTTGACATTTCAAACGAGACTTTGTATGTGTATATTTCAGATTCGTCTGTCAAAAGTGCCCCCCATATTCATACTTTAATTAATTAACACGTTCACGTTTGAGTCACACAAAAACATATTTAACCCTTTCGCTTGTCTGCTGGCCGGAAAAGAAAAAATAATAACACAACAATTAAGGCAAATTTTATGTTTTTTTTTGCCATAAATGCCCACAATAGAATCTACAGTACTCTAGGTGACGTCTGTCATAGAAGTTCCGTTTTAGGACTTACGCGAGTCCAAATTTCAACTTAATATGTGTTAATCGGTTAACAGAATTCGTTCGTTCAATAAACTTTTAAACGTAAGGACGAACACTCGAATGGTCATATAATGACTCCGTTTTTCTTTTTCAGGTACGGATCCCTAAAAATAATATGATACTCAGTTATTAGTAATTACACAATATGAAGAAGTAAATTTTGGACAAATACTGTTCAGTTTTGACAAACAATAACTATTTAATAAATAAATAAATCAAAGCTCCCCGACACATTAATTAAACCTTACGGCTAATATAATGCACAATTCAGCATCTAACATGGCGAAATTGTTTGTGAGAAGCCCTCAAGCATCAACCATGGTGGTTGCTGTAGTACCACCTGGTGGTTTACACCCTTAAAATATATCGAGGAACCTGCTCGGAAAAAAACCGCAAAAATTCATGCAAAAAAACCGCATCGAAATCTGTCCAGTGGCTTTCCATGGCAATGATAATGGACACAGATATACACAAACAACCCCTAACCTCAATCGGATATACCGCCGCCGTTCCTTTCCATTCGTCATGGGTAAAACTATTCTGTAGTGCGAGTTGGACTCACGCACGAAGGGTTCAGTACCATCGTCCAAGAAAAAGCGCAAAAAGCATGTCACTTACCAATGTAAGTGACATGTTTTTTGCGCTTTTTCTTGGGACACCTCTATTTTATGAAATTGTGTGTAGTTCATTAGTTGCCGTGGCGGCAACAGAAATACAAATTTTGTCAAAATTTCAACCTTTTACTTTTCATGAGATACGTATGCAGTATGCCTGTATCTGATGACGACCTCTGTGGCGCAGCGGCTGTGGCTCTTCCTGCCATGCGAGAGATCCCGGGTTCGAGCCCCGGCAGGGGGTCAAAAGAAAAACCCCAGGGTTTGGATGTTTATATGTGTGTGACGACGCTGTTTCTGGTACCTACGACACAGGGCATCCTAGTTAGGGGCCAGAAGCAATTTATGTGCCTGTATGTAAATGTTTATGAACCCGCTGACGGACAGACGCACAGATGGACAGACGGTCGGACGGACGGAAAGCGGAGGCTTAGTTATCACCCTATTGGGTCCCGTTTGGCATCCTTCGGGTACGGAACCCTAATAATGGTTTCTCAGAGACAATGATTCTCAAACCAACAGTCGCTTCTCATCTAAATGAGACACATCCTCTCCAAGCTCCAGTTCTAGGGTTCAGATTGGGCGCGGTCGTACACTAAGGTCCGCGACCCTCGCTCCCGTTGCAGGTTATCAACATCATGTAACCCAACCCCCCTTCAGATCCCCGTAACCCCCCCCCTGCAACGCCTGCAGAGATTCTCTAGAACATTACTGAAGACGTGATGCTCAAGAGTGCGTTGACATCATGAGTGTTTTGTTTCAACCAATGAGAATACAGACATTTTGGCGTTCCGATTTTGAAATAGTTGTGCAACGATAATGGGGAGGAAAGGAGGTGGTTGGATAATCCAGATCAGTTTTACATCTTCGGGCGTCATGTATTAGAAAATACCACGTCTTTGGATCTCTTGAATAACAAATAACTTAGCAATCTACCGGCGACACCACCAACATCATCCAACGCTATTAACTCACTCCAGTCTATGGTGGCTTCAGACTATGGGATATAAATAACATCTATAGAGATATAAAATCTCTGTCGCTCGCCATACTTATACATATATCATACTTACGCCATAGGGGTGCTAAACTATATAAATCACTATAGACAAAATACAAAAATCACGTGACGTAATATATCGCTCGGGATGTTATATTGATATGTATACCTATATGTATATTATATATATATATATATCTACATATACGGCCTGACTTAGAAAAGAAGTTATTCACTTTGTAACTTATACAGTGTTTTGTCTTGCATTGACATTTGACATTTACACGACTTATGAAAAGGAAAAATCTCTGTTTAAGTTAAACAGAGAATAACTTTTTTTTATTAGTAAGGCCGACAGGGTTTAACAGAAGAGTGTTGTTATATTTTGGGTGTCTCCATATAGGCCGAGCGATCAGCTGTTTTGTATGGAGAGGTGAAAAGTGAAAGGTGAAAAGTTTCTCGGATCAAATCGGTTTCAATGTAAACGTTGTTCATAATTACGTCCAAAACAACCTTTTAAGATATAAATACACCTTTCTGTTCCACCCGGTATATTGTATAACCCATAGACTGAAGCGAACTTTAATCGATATTGACTGACTGATAGATAGCAGGGCGTGATGGCGTCACCTAGTTTTGTCTCGTTAGACTTTGATTATCACACCTAATGTCCTAACACGGTTTAGAGCAACTCTAATTATCACAATAACAGTACAAACTGCGGAAAAAGTGAAAATATTTACAAAAGGTGCAACTTTAATTGAGCTGAGTGTCCGAATAGCCACATGTGTACGGCCACATCGACCGTTAGCTTGTGCAATGGGGTTCGATGCAGACGTAATAATCTATCTAAAGGGGATGGCCACGAAACGAGCGAATCAAAGGAGTGAGTGAGCATGTCTAAAAATTAAGTCAGGTTGAAATGTTATTTTTTTGTACATAAGAAAAAAGTAGAGCCAGAATGGCTCAAACTTACTCGTAATGATGTAAATAGGGCATAAATGGCCTCATTTATTGTTAATATTCATATATAATATAAAATTCAGCTCCTTCGCTTGCTTCTTGCGTAGGATACTCTGACCATGTACCAATGAGAGAAGTAATTTAGCGTAAGTATTGAGACACACTATAAATTATACGGACGTTCTTACGGTAAAAAAGACATCGTGAGGAAAATTCCATCTCCATTTCTGCGGCAATGAGCTAGCCCCCTGTCACGCAAAAACAGATAATTGAATAACTGGTAATTGTGCCTCTGCCACCCCGTATGGGAAAAGGCGTAACAAATTATTTGTTTTTAAGTATACCAAAGTCTTCATTAACACCTGTTGTGGGTCTAATGCCTGACCCGCCATATCGTCCTGTTGTCGAAAATTTTCCACGAGTGTACCAAAACAAACTTCATATTTAAAAATATGATAATAAATAAAATAGATTAAATATGTTTATTACTCTATTTATTAATGTACGCTATTTGAAATTTCCGAAAACGGCTGGGTGCGGGCAGGCTCTGCGATGGACAGGTAAACATTCACCACGGTTTCTGGCGTTCTTGATAACCTTGGTATTGGTTTTACCAGTGTTGTATAGCCTTTTCAAACTCTACCCCCATTGTCGCTGGCAATAAATAATAATCGTATTTCCTGCAGATGGCCAACTAATATTTTGCCTTTTTTTTTTAAATATGTATTGTCATTTGGGACACACTGTGCTAATGTTTCCTAGCCCAACCATCACCGTTCCATACATTTTTATTGACCGGCTTACACATACGCATTGAGTCCTTCAAAAGTGTCCACTTTTTGTTTGCTTACTGAAACGAAATGTTATTTTTTAAAGCAAATGCTATTTTTCGTCGCGCAAACATGGAGGGCACACGATGGTGATGGCGCGAACGTTGGCATTAATGAAGTGTTTGCTATTGAAACTGAAACGCGTAGAGCATTTCAGTTTCAGTAGCCATGAACAAAACTTCCAAGTTTGACTGGCCGAGCCTTTGATCACAGTTTGTGTCAGAGACGAAATCGGGAAATTGATCCGGTGACGCTTCGGGATTATATGCTTTTCATATTTATAGGTAGAATTTAGGCATTACAAAATATGTTCGCTGCAGTATCAGACTAGTTACAGAAATAAGTAGGTACCTTGACTTGTTTTCATGAAATTCATCCTCAAGAGAAGATTGACGTATAATCGACATCTCAGAAAATAAATGCTATTTTTTCAAATAATTATTTATGTAGTTATAGGTAATTTAAAGAACTTTAATATTAACGTCAAATAGTAACAAAAATAAACATCTATCGAAACCGGTGGTATGTTTAGGTCTCTTTTCTAGCACAATTAGAAACGCTCACAAGCGTTTAATTCTTTTAAACAAAGTAAACAAATAAAACATTGTTGTTCTAGCATGCGATCTAACAATCATTTCCACGACTTTTCTTCTAAAAGATGTTGAATCTAGCAAAAAATGTAAAACCATCGTCATTGCATCGTAAAATAGCGTTAAGTAGCATAGCGGTGCAATTAAATATATTATTATTTAGAAAAGGCTTATGTTTAAACGATCACCAAAAACGCACCAATTTTACTACAAATAAATTCGAAACGACCACCAGAATTAGTAAACGACCACCAAATTGTGTGTGGACAAATGAACACCAAGCTTTTGTATGTTTTGTGTACTTAAGTTTATGTTTTAAGTATTTTTTGTTGTTCTTACATGTTCAATCTAACACGAAGGATAAATTGGGCTTCGCTTCGCTCACCACCTACCCTTCACCTAAGCTACCACAGTATTTTTCCCTGATATTTTCTGCAATTTTTGGTGACCATTTACCCATTTTGAGTAAAAAAAAATATTTTGGTGGTCATTATATTTGTTGCCTTTAGAAAATAAGATACCTTGGTAACACTATATTTTCAGAACCTTAATTTGCATGTTGTAATAATTAGCATTCAAAATAAAGTTGGTCTGATCAAATCGGTTTCATAGTTTCACTAGCTGCTCAGAATTATTTATATATAAACTTGCTGCCCATGCCCGGACGAAAGTCTTTGAATAGCGCAGCAGTCAAACCTAAGATTCCGTTTATCTAGAAAACGCTGGACTTATTGTGGGAAATGCTGAACATCCTACACAAAAGTTTATTTTTTATTTTTGGCTGTTTCTTTGTGTTTGTCTGGAATGAGGAGAATAATACTAAGTAGGAGTTATATAAATTGGCTGGGCCATTTTGGGTTTTAGCGACGCACAGTGTTTTATTTTTAGAGTTACGTTCTACCGAGTCTGATGACGGAAGCCTTGTTCTGACTCCGAGACAACTGTGTCACACACCCGATTCGCTAGGAAACGGCTAAATTTTGGATATCTTCTATAAATCTAGTTCTATGATAAGTTGCGAAAGTTTTGTTCTCTTGTGGTCGATTTGCCTTGCTACAAAAAGGCATTTTTTTTAGCACGGTGATGATCGAACATTCAGCCTAACGTACTAAACTATTGATGCACACACACATGAAGGGCACACATCTTATGAAATCATTACAACCCATCTGCGCGCAACTCGGCTCGCCTAGTTTATTAAAAGGATACCTCGTCCGTACAAAGGTCCCCGTTACTCCAGGCGGAAAGACCCGCAGTGTGAGAGGGACGGAATCGAGGAAAAATGGCAAAAAGTCGGTTTTAAATTGATACAAAATTAATAAAAATAGCTATGAAAAATTCCATAATACTCAATTTAGGAATTGTCAAAACCTATTGTTTTTTGTGGGTTTTTCCAATATGTCAAAAATAAAAAATGGGTAAAATTCCTCCTCATTTCAATAATTATTTATATCAAGCGAAATTCCTCCAATAGCGTTTTTGTTATTACAAAATCTAGAAAAAGGTCCCAAAATTGATATATTAATTTATTTAACTTGGAATTTATTTTGAATACTTCAACAACTGTCGATTTTATCGATATATCACCATAATGCTCTAAATAAACCAATTGATTTTATCATTGTTATTAGGTATTATTTATAATTATCATTCAACAATAAACTTGTTTTACTTAGCTTAGACCCAAACTATTAGACAAAAACAATTGTCTAATAGTTTGGGTCTACTCTAATTTCACTGAAATTTCACCCCCTTCAGTTGGAGCGAATAATTCGAGCGAAATTCTAAAAACACCGGTTTTGATGACAGTACAATATGGTATTTGACTGCTAGTCAAAATAGATACTTTTTAAGTAGTGTCTAAACTGTAATTTTTTTCACGAGTTCTATGAAATACTATTATGTGACGTCATAGGCAAATGCTGTCTTTTTAACAAAAATTGAGTTTATAAAATACAACTGCTGGAAATATACAACTCTGATATTATCAAACGTTTTTGTTGCAAATAGCTTGAAACACATTTCAAGATTTATTGGACTACCTTGTCAAATACGCTATTAGGTAAGTTTTCTATTTGGATTCAATATAAATGTAAATCTAAGATGGCCTCTGCTACAAATTATCTATTTTTTTCAACCAATTCAAGGTATCAAATGAAAGCGCTTGACTAGTAATAACTGCACGAAGCACGAAAAACTAAGCATCTAAAACGTTAGTGTACAGGTTCAATAATGTAAATATCTATTTATGGGAGTTATACTTTTTCACTCTCGTAATTACCTATATTTGTGCTTCTTACTCTGTATACTGCACGTACCATTAAAAAATCTAAAACCAAGATGGCCTCCTCCACAAAATGGCGCATTACAACAAAACCAATTTTTTCGTTTAATCCCTTCTTTTATCGTGAAATCTTGATCTAAAGTACTTGTTTAAAATGTGTTCCTTAATGAAAGCAAACTATATGTGCATATTTTTGGAATGTTTTTTGTTTCAGGGTATAAAATCTTTCAGTTTCTACTTTTGAATGTTTCAAGGGTAGCCCCAAATGTTTCTTGTACGTTAAGTTGTTCTGCTTCGCTTAGTTTCTCGGTACGTCTGCGATTTTGATCGTATTTTTCAATGATGGGGAAAGAATGGTGCGCTATCTTCTTCTGGCAATATGGCTCTACTATATCTTTGTCCTGGATTGTCAAGATGTCCCTCCTCTACTTCTTCGTTTTGTGATAATTAGTTTTCTACTTGTTCTCTCTCAGATTCTTACTTTAATTCCTTCAAGCTGCTTTCAGATATACGTCTATTGTTAATAATAATTCTTCTTTGGTGAGACAGTATCTGGTCAGAAATATGAGAGAGGTGGGGTGTTGTTGAATAAATTCAGTATGTAATATATTGCGGTATGAGTTCCTATCTGTTTCTTGTCTTATTATTATTATTTCACTGTATGATTGTTTTCTCCCTTTTTGAGGGGTTTTAATATAATATGCTGCGGGGCCTGACCCAGTTACCAATTTTAAAATATAGTCAATCTGATGTAGAAAAATACATTTCTTTACGATGTATGCGTAAATAAATGTACTAAACCTGGCACTTCAGTAGAATTTCCCTGCTACTAAACCGTGATAAATAATTTAAATATTTTAAATAAAGAAATTCAATACAAACATCATGAAAACCTTGTATCTCCATAACTGAGGCGATGGGCTAGCCCCCTATCACGCTAAATGAAGTATTGAATAACTAGAGACGATACCTCGTCCGTGCAAAGGTCCCCGTTACTCCAGGCGGAAAGACCCGCAGTGTGAGAGGGACGGAATCGGGAAAAAATGAAAAAACGTAGCGCTAAACCACAGAATAATTGTTTAAAAACAAACTACGCTATTTTGTTAAAAAGTTTTTTAAGGCAATTTTGCGAATAAATAATATCTACATTTTAAACGCAGTTCCACAATGAAATTAGTTAGGATTTCAGAGTTGCAGGAAAAAATAAAACAATTTAGAGGTGTTTTCGTAATTTAATTCTATCGAGAAAATTTCATCCAATCGCGTTTTCCTTTAGTGAAAATCTTAATCAAATACTCAATAAACGTTATACAAAAATCAAATCTGTAGATGACTTCATGGTAGAGTAAATAGATTCGAAAAAAAACCCACTTTTTTTTCGTAGCACCTTACTGTGGCTATAGGGGAAAGGCGTGACGCTATGTGTTAAAATAATGACTATCAAAAATCGCCGCTCCAGGGTTGGTCACTAAGATAGCATTTTAGTCGCTTAAATAGAATTTAGGTTAGGTTATATCAGTTGATGACTGTTTTTTCATAGCACGTTAAAAAACTATCCTAAATGAATAGAAATATATGTTTAACCGACGGCTTATGAACGTGTCATGAAAAAACGCTATTAATCAACAACAATCATAGTCGTGTTGACTATAAAACCACTAGTGTCATTATTTCACTTACGTTTAGCCAAAACCTATGCACCGACATCACAGAGCAGGCAATTTTCATCCTTACCGTAGTACTAACTAATGTGCATAAAGGCGAAACTCCTGTGCATGATTAAACGCGCCTTTAATAGTTTAAATTGCAATATTGCATGTCAGTTAGCAACACGCGTGTCGCAGTATTTTCCATAATGCGTTAACGACATTCATATAGTTTTAGTCGAGAAAAATAAGTGCATAAATTGTTTAAAATTTGCATACTGCGCTGAGATTATTTTCCATCACTGCTTTAAATTATGAAGGCCGCGATTGCCACAGGTTTTGTTAGAATCGAGTAGCTGCTTCTTGAATTTTCTAAAATACAAAGCGATCTCATTTTGATAAAAGTTTGTATGATATGAACAAATTAACAACTCGAGAACAGAAGACAGACTAGCAGTATCGGAGGGCCAGGAAAGCGTTACAGACCGTACTAGGAATCATCCAATAACAAGGTTTGATATCGCCCACCATCGCAGTCATAGAACAGTACCAAGTACTATGTGCACGCGAAGAGCTCAAGTTTGCGTGACCCGCCCCCGCCCGTCGCTGCACCAAACGCGCTAATGCACATAAAGGCTATTAGCTTGATATGCTGTCGGTACGTGCTGTCTTTTTATAGGAAAAATATGTTAGCTTTAAATATTTACAAGCAGGGTCAGCAATGGCGAAACAACGTTGAGTATCCTGACACATCGAGGCTGAGAACCCGAAGTATTTTTGACAATATCATAATTGGGATCTCTCGAGATCGAGAAGATTTGGGGTATAAACAGCCAGATACATAAATTATCTTTAAATTTTTAAGCTGCGCAAAACGCTAATGTCTTGTCATTTCCATAAAATTGTTTTTTGATAATACATAGCTCATATTTCTGAGTACATAATGGTCACGACAGTTTACATGCCTCGACTTATGCCCTTTAGCGTTGTGCGGGATTTATTTAAATTAAAATTTCGTAACTGCAAGTCTGCAAGATAGAAAATACCAACTTTGCTTTACTTTACGTTACCTTAAACTTTATTGTACAAAAAACACACATCTAACATTTCTTTCAATCTAGATAGATTTATTTAAGTATATTTATCAAAATGGACGGTTGAGACTATTTTTCTATCTGATCCAGCACATACTTAACCGATAAGATTTACTTCTCGACTACCTAATAGTAAAATAACCAGCTTCTTTTGTCCGTTATAGTATTTTATCATTTTCATAGAAAAGTGCACGCGACGTTCCAGAATGCACGCCGCAATTTCACGCCACCATCTGCGTGTCGAATGGCGTAAACAACAGAACGGCAATATTTTGGCGGCAAACCGTGGCACGCCATGGGATTGTAAAGTTTTAGTGCATTGCATTGCCAACATCCACACTATATAGGCTCCTTGAATATCGAAAGCCGACATAAGACAAGGGAATGCAAATATGGAATTAAAGTTATTTACCTATACCCTCACGTCACGATAGTTTAAGGTGTATATAGACGTAAGAAAGCGTCCGAAGACCCTGTACGGCTGCAGTTTGTTGATGTCGCGCGTACCTAGCCCGACAGCATAGTCAGGAACACGGGGATGCGAACATGGTAGTACAACATAATACACGGTCAGATACACGTGCCCAAACCGGACATGGTAGACCTTGCCTTATGCTTACAGTGCACAGTGATCAAAATTGCATGGCAATGGAGTTGGATGACCACATCCGCTCGAACTTCGTCGTTGACCATTTGTCACCCGCATCATGGTCTTTTAACAAAATCGTGACGTCAAATATTGAAACAAGTTACTTCATCAGTGAAAATCCCGTTCTATCTTTTATCTTCTATCTTCTAAAAGGGGGTGTAGCGCCTGCACCTGGCCCACCTGAGCGGGGCCTTTGTGCATGTCCCCTTCCATCCCAACTCCTGCACCAGCTGAAGTAGGAGGCCTGGATGTTCTAGGAGCTCGTGGGTGTTTGTTGTATCACCTAGGATAGCCATCCTGGTTTCTGTTGTGGATGGACATGCCAGTAGCATGTGCTCTACTGTTTCATCCACTTCCATGCACCCCCTGCACAGGTGGCTGTCCGTTGCACCTGTAATTGTCAAGTGTTTGTTAAGTGTACAATGGCCTGTAATAAGGCTTGTTAGTTTACTGTGTGGCAGTCTCATTAAGTAATTCGTAAATTTATGGTTGTACTTATCTATAAATAGTTTTATGTTTTTGCAGTCTTCTCTGCTTGACCATAAAAGGTTTTGATGCTGTACTGTGGCTTCTCTAAGCCTTTTCCGTAGAGCTTCCGCTGGTAAGGGCGAGAATGTTGGAGGGCCGATTGCTGGCCTTCCTGTCCCTAATTTTGCTAGCTTGTCTGCCTCACAGTTGCCCTGGTGACCTTTCACCCACTGGACCGTGACCTTATTTTTCTCACCTAGCCTGTTGAGTGCTTTGTGGTATTCTAGTATAAGTTTTGATTTTATCAACGGTCTTTTTAGTGAGCTTTGTAAGGCTGCGCAGTCCGTTTTAAAGGTAATGTCATTCCCCTCTGCATCATTTCTCATGTGCATTGCCCCGTGTCAATGTCGTCTCCTTTCCGAAGCTTAGGGGAAGTTTAATGTCAAGCTCCGGCTAGAAGAGACCTCCGCCTACGTGCCTGCTTTTCTTTGAGCCATCGCTGTATACACTATCGTATTGCCCATGCTATTTTTAACTGACTTCAAAAAAAGGAGAGGCTCTTAATTATATAATTATTATGTATGTAATATCATCGGAAACCCAAATTTTTACCTACTAGCATTAGATTTTCTTGTCCTGCCTAGGTTTGCTGGAAGAAAAATCTTTTAAGAGATAATCTCGCCTTTGCTTAAAAGTGTTCATGTGTTTGTACTCATTATTTACCGTGCAATAAAGTTCATGCATGGGTCGGGCCATAAGTTTTGTCACATACCTCCTCAAACTTTGAATTTAGAACGCGAACCAAAAAAAAGTTATGGGCGTTCGAAATACGAATATTTTAAGAAAATTCATGGGTGATTGTAATTTTCTATATTTAAAAAAATGGAGTGGACGCAAAAAGACAATAGAATCGCGGTAATTGCATTGCATTGCTGCGGTCACGCGCCAACTGAGATTTTCAAAATGCTGAATAACTTGAAAATAACATTGAGGTTCGTTTATCGTACTAACAAACGATTCACGGAAGATACGAGATAAGAAGATAAGCAGAGGAGTGGTTTTCCGCGTATTGTTTGGTCACCAGCAGTGATTCAGTGAAGGCGCTAATACAAAGAAATCCCGTTCGGAAGTAAAAACTGTTGGCTCTCCAGATGAGGTTAAGTATAACTACAGTGAAAAGGGTATTTAATGAAGGCCTTGGACTACGGGATTACCGGCAAAAGAAACTGTACATTTGCTTAACTCACGACTCGATAAATCTCGGGTTATGCTAAAACAATACGCGGAAAAAAATATGGGACTTTTATGGGACAAAAAAAAATTAAGTGGAGGAAAGCTTTAACAAACAGAATGATAGAGAGTATGCGCGTATTTGTGATGAAGTGAGCTGAGCAGACGTATCCCACGCGTTCAGCGTGGTCACTGTCCTTCGTCATTCATGATTTGGCTTGGGTTTCCTATATTCGGGCCCAACTGAGGTGTATATTTGGAAAATGTAGTTAAAACAAGTGCACTCGTGTACCAAAACACAGTCCTAACAAACCTAGTGGAATCTCTTTCACAGACAATATTCACAAACAGACACTGGGTATTCCAGCAAGACTCTGCACTAGCTCATAAGGCAAAAAGCACTCAAACTTTGCTCTTCTCCCGTGGAATCGATTTAATCCGACACGAAGACTGGCCCTCATCCAACCGAGACTTGAATCCAATGGATTATAGAATATGGCAGTATTAGAGGGCAAGGTCTACACTAAACCTCATTGCAATTTGAAGTCTCTCAAAGCATCCCTGATTAAATCAGTTGCCAATATTGACATCGATGTCGTGCGTGCTTCTATCGATGACTGGCCGCGCAGATTAAAGGCTTGCATCAAAATTAAGGGTGGTCATTTTGAATAATTTAAATTTCATTCAGGTCTGCATTATGTAACCTTTCATTTGATATATAAATATTAGTATTACAGAGATTTTTTTGTCATTTATTTCATTTATTGTATGTGACAAAACTTATGGCCCGACCTAGTATATTGAAATATTCACACATGTTTTGAAATGAAGTGCAGGTTTGATCAAAATATGTTTAGTAGTTTTTAAGATATGGACTATTACGTATAAGTATCGTAGTGTAGCTTATTAATACGATATGGGCATCAAAGAAATGATAAAAAAACTAGTGAAAATGCAGGTTTTATCCAAAATCGGTTCGGTACTTTTTTAATTATGAATAATAGGACAGAAAAAGAACAGCTGAAAAACTTGACAAATTGGCAGTGTCCCCCCGCTGAGAAGTAAACTCGCACTCGCTAGGGAGGCTATTCAAATCCAGGGAAAGGCCATTAACATATGATGGAGGTTGAAGTTGGGGAGGAATCTCTGGATGCTTACTCGTAAAACCATCTAGGGCTCATTAGATTCCTATCACGATGATAAGTCGTTACAATACCTTTTAATTTCACCTAGCGATGGTCCCATCATCATGCCCTCAAATGGTTCGAATCTTATTTAAACAACCGTACACAACATGTAGAAATAGACCATCACAACCACCAAACAGAAGAGATAGCCCTAGTCAAATCAGAAGCAGAAAACGTACTAAGATCAATTCCTCAAGGCAGTTCTCTTGGATGTTTACTATTTTTAATATATATTAACGACCTTCATAAAGTAATGAATAACTCCTGCACACTATTCGCAGATGACACCTTAGTTTTAATTGCTAGTAATTACTCCATAGGAAATTGGCTCCTGGACCACAATCTGGACTTGAACATAAATAAATCAAAAATTATTCTGTTTCACCCATACCAAAGTACACCGTTAAATATAACATTTTCACTTAAAGATAAGCAAATCTATATAGAATCGAACCTGAACTGGAGAGAACATATCAGGAAACTAAGCTCAAAATTATCCAGTTTTACTCATGTTATATGAAATAAAAAAACCGGTCAAGTGCGAGTCTAAATCGCGCACGAAGGGTTCCGTACCACCGTTCAATGGAAGCGATGGCGTGGAGTGAATAGTTTGGATTTTACACAGCAAAATATTGTTTACAAAGTTATTGGTGCGGTTACTTTCACACTCCATGTACGTAACCAGGTGCATCCATAAGTTTGTATGTGGTATTGAAAGAATTGTTGTATGGGAGCCTCCTTAAATATTTCTTTTATCCTGTGTTTTAGTATTTGTTGTTATAGCGGCAACAGAAATACATAATCTGTAAAAATTTCAACTTTCTAGCTAGCTAGGTTCTTGAGATACAGCCTGGTGACAGACGGACGGACGGACGGACGGACGGACAGCGAAGTCTTAGTAATAGGGTCCCGTTTGGAACCCTTCGGGTACGGAACCCTAAAAATGTACCAATCTAGAAACCACAAAGAAGGCTTACTATGCCTACATACATACCGGCCTTCAATAGGGCACCGTTTTATGGGGCAACAGTGTCGACATAGGAAAAAACTTTATTTTACAAAAAAAAATGTACTAGAATATTGGCTCATATAGACCAAATGACCAGCTGTCGGCCATAACCTATAAAATTCTGACGAACTTCAATATATATTCTGGAAGTATCATTGTTTGTGAGAAATTACCAACACATGATCCCAATTCGAGAACGTCCTATATTCGTCAGATCCTAATTCATAATTTCTTTATTGCACACAACTATTATATGGACAACAAGACTTACATAAAAATAGTGTACAAAGGCGAGCTTATCTCTAATAAGAGATCTCTTCCAGCAAACCAAATTAGGATGGGAATGGTCGATTGCTGAGCAGGGGTGACAATGTGTACAACAATATAATTTAGTAAATATCTAAATAGCTAACATATGGTTAGATATATGTTATATCTAAATAACTAATATAAAACAATATTAACTAAATATACGAGGGCTTACATAAATATCATATAATATACTCGTACATGCTAAACATAAATACTATATAAATATATATAATTTTTAAATAAATATACTAATAAATACATACATACTACCTATATTTCTAAAGGGAAAGGTAATGCTTCTTCACGCGACTTTTAAATATATTAAGAGAGGGACTGTCTCTGATAGTGCAGGGGAGTGCATTCCACAATTGAATGGCCCGGAATCTAAACCCATGCTCATAGGACGCGGTGGTATGCTGTGGGGTTGTGAGCATCGAAAGCGCGTGATTTCTCCGAGGCCTGCTGGAAGAAAGAAATGGAAAACGGTCTCGTAAGAAGGTTGGATAGCGTGGATAGAAGGTTGGATAGCGTGGATAGAAGGTTGGATAGCGTGGATATCCTATCCAAGATTACCTGCAATATATTCTAATCTAGCATTGTAGCATTAGGCCCCTACAACATGTACATAAAAAATTATAATCACCTACCACCTACTATAAAAAATATAGAAAACTTAAAAATGTTTAAGAATTCTTTAAGAAAAATCTTAATAGAAAATACCTTCTGTAGCCTACAGGAGTTTCATAACAACCCTAAATAATTGAATCACATTTATTTAAAATTAAAGACAATTAATAATTATATTTATACAATTCTATTCTTTGACAACTCAGATTATTCGAAAATGTAATTTTTTTAATATATTAGAAATGATATTTACCTATCTTATGCACTTACCACCTAAGTAAAACTAATAATGTTGCAATGGCCTTGCAGGGCGCATGTTTTGGAACGTATTCTACAATTTAAAATCTTTGTACATATCACATGCAAGCAATTAATAAATGAATATGAATATGAATATGAACATGACCTGAAGATGGAGGTTAAAGGTGGGAGTAGCGTCTATGGGTTGCTTACTTGTAAGACATTCGAGCTTATAAGATTTTTCGTGAAAATACCTACTCAATTCACCTGGCGATGGTCACATCATCATCATCATCATCACCACGATGATGGAGCTGGGAGGTGGGAGTAGGATCTCTGGGATGCTAACTTATAAAATACCTGTTCATTTCACCTTTAGATGGACATCATGATCTGATGATGGAGCTTTATTATTTATTATTATAACGTTTATTCAGAAAAAGCACTTAAGTATACAAATTATAAGTCTGCCAAACTGCTGGGCAGTTTGTCGGCAGGTTGGTTTGGCTCTTAATTATAACAGTACTTTATCTTTAGATTAACACTTAACCCATCCCCCGTCCCTTATTTATGAATATTTATAGATTTTTAATATAATATCGTTTCAGCATACCTTTAAACTTCCCCTTGGGCATAGTATCTATATGGAACTCATCTGGCATTCTATTTAGTATTTTAGGCAGCACCCTACAAGCAGTTCTAGACCCATAATAGTTAATATGTTTAGGAATAATGTATTTGATCTTAGTACTTTTAGAGCTACGAGTAGGGTAGCCATGGTCCCTCCTTTTCAGCTGGTTCCGCATTCCAAATGTATCTAAAGCAATTTGATATTCTACTTTCCTGTCAACTGGTATGATTTTACAAACTTTATATAATTTCTCGTAATTTTTGTAACATTGTTCTTTATCCTTTTTGCTAACTAAACATTTCAAAAACCTTATCTGTATTTTTTTAATTTCATTGAGATATGTTGAAAAGGTGCGACCATAGCTACTCAACCCGTATCCTATAAGTGATTCTACCAAGGCATGATATATGCTGTACAATACTGATCGATTTACATAATATTTTAAACTTTGAAACTTAGCTAGTAGTATTCTTAATTTATTACATAGGTTTTTTATGTGACACTTCCAGTTCATATCTTTATCTATCGTCAATCCCAAGTATTTAATTTTATCCACTTTTTCTATAATATCACATTGACAACCAGTCTGATCCTTATGTAAACAATCATAATTATGACCTTTTATATTTATGTTCATATCTTTTTTCTTACTCATTGGAGATCTGATATGCAGGAGTTTTGTTTTCTGTGCATTAAGAATTATACCATTATCATGTGACCATTTCATTATACTGTCAAAGTCTTCTTGTATACATTTTTCAATATTACTTTCAACTATTCCAGAGTACATAAGGCATGTGTCATCCGCATACATATATGATTTACAGTGTTTAACTACATTTGTGATGCTGTTAACATGCATTATGTACCCTATGGGCCCATAGACGGAGCCAGTCGGCACACCATGTTTCACATCATACACGTTGCTACACCGTCCATTGATCTTTACTTTAATTGTACGTGATTCTAAATAACGCTTAAACCATAATTGCATTGGGCCCCTTACACCACATTCCTCCATTGCTTTCAACAGCGTCATGTGGTCTAAGGTGTCAAACGCTTTTTTAAAATCAATAAACAGTGCCACCACATGTTGTTTAGCATTGAGCTTTGTATATATTTCATCTGTAAATTGAAATAAAACTGTGTTAGTGCCTTTATCACGCTGAAATCCATGCTGTGATGTGCTTATTATTTGATTTTTGTACATAAATAATGAGATCTGTTCTACAATAATTTTTTCGACAATTTTATTAATTGCCGACAATATGGCTATTGGCCTGTAATTAGTGTATTCATAATGGCTTGACTGTTTATAAATCGGTCTTATTATTGAGAGTTTCAAGTCGTCTGGGTACATACCCTTATCAACACATAAGTTAACAAATTTTGCCAACAGAGGGCTAATTTGGTCTTTTATTGCCTTTAAATCTTTTACTCTGATACTATCGGACCCAGGCGACTTATTACTGTCCATACATTCGATTATTTTCTTTACTTTTGCAGAACTTACTTTGGTATAATAAAACGTTACAGGTGCGTTGATTACATAGTCAGATCTATCAAGGAATTTATCAGAACAGTTGTGTTTTATACTTTCTATTTCATTTGTAAAAGTTTGAGCAAATGTATCACATACAATATCCAGATCATCTTTCTTACCAATATACCTCATTATGACATCATCTAAATTGCTTTTATTCCTTCCGAGCCAACAATTTATGTTTTCCCAAATTTTTCTTAAATCACTTTTACAATCTGATATAATTTTTTGTCTATGTTTGTTTTTGGAAATGTTTATGATTTTAGATACTTTATTACGAAATTTTGTGTACTCTAGTCGTATAGTCATATTTTTTGGTGCGTGTTTCCATTTTCTAAATAGTTCGTCACGTTTATTTATCAAATCTAGAAGGTCATTATTTATCCATTCATTAGATTTCCTGTTTTGAATAACTTTCTCTCTGTAGCAATTTTCATAAACATTTTCAAACACAGTACATACCTCTTCGTATAATTTAATAGGACATTCTATATTCATCATGCTATTCCAGTTATGTTGTGAAAGCCTATTGACAACCTGTCGATTATCCAGCACCTTTACAGTTCTTATACCAGTCTGTTGTTGCACACTACACTCACGTATTGTTATACCAGTTAAGTAATGGTCCGACACTTTGCACGTTAACAGATTAGTACCTACAATCTCGCTTCCAGCCACCCGCACAAAAATATGGTCGAGGCATGTCCTAGATAACCTGCCCTTTATTACTTCCTCCCGTGTATAATCTCGTAAACCACACTCCATAGCGTATTTGCTCAGTAGATCTTCATATTCCGATATTATCGAGTGCATGCCCTTGCTCATAATATCTATGTTTATGTCTCCCATATATAGCACATCCTCTGTGGGGGGCAGAGAACTTAACACATTCTCTAATTCTTGTAGGTATCGTTTTTTATTAGATCCAGGGCGCCTGTAGATAGCGAGTAAGTGTACCCATCTATTTTCAACTTTTAGTTTTCCTTGTATCATTTCGTAGGTATTCCCGTTTCTGTTGTCGCATTCGAACTCGCATGTTTGCCGCACAAAGACTAACACTCCTCCTGCTTTTTTATTTTCTCTCGTGTTCGAGTATACACAAAAACCTGGTATTCTAAATAATGAAACACTGCGTTCCTTGATATTGACATCCGTCAAGATAATGATGTTCAGATAATCCACTATGTCTTTGGTTATAAGAAGAAACTGGTCAAATCCTGTGTTCATAGATCGTATGTTGAAATGCAATATGTTAAGGTCACGCCAATGGTCGAATGGCTCGAAGGTTAGAGAGGGATCTGTGGGATGCTGATATGAAAATCCATTAAGTTTGGGCTCATTAGATTCGTCACCATAATCCCTATTCATTTTACCTGGCGATGATCTCGTCGTCCATAACCTGAGTAGTGTACTTTTAAGGTGGGAGAGGGAAATCTACTTAAATTCATACTCATACTCATACTCATTAAATTCATCGTGACACATATTAGTTATTGCAACTGGTGATGGTTTCATGATGAAGCCCTAAGGCCGGAGAGAGATCTCTGGGATGTCTACTAGATTAGCAAAACCATCAATTTTGTGCTCATTAGATTCGTCAAGACAAGAATAATTCATTTTACCTGACGTCCCGTCGCATCCGCAAGCAGCCATCCGACCCACTCGTACAAGGGCAATTAAGTGCTTTTTGGTCACAGTGACAAAAAAGATTTTGTCTATGTCACTTCTTGGAGTGCGCTCACGAAGGGTGATGTTGACACTAAGTTGTGAAAAGGGGTGATGGTATAATCCCAAATGGTATTAACCCATACATGCAGTAAAAACCCGGGTAAATTTGCTAGATGGGTACCCAACATCGAAGGTAAAGACAGTTTAAGTATACCTATTATACGCACGGTGATTCTTCTAACTGGTGAAGCGGTATTCTATGCTCTAGCCGTGTCTGCATATATGCGTACGTCAAGTTGCGCTGGTGAGGGACTGCGAGTAGGGACTGTTGATACATTGACGACCCGAATGGCCGAGTCGGTAGTGACGCTGCCTACGAAGCCAAGGGTCCCGGGTTCGAGTCCCGGTGGGGGCAAATGTTTGTTTGATGAGAACGAATGTTTGCACCCTAGTCATGGTTGTTTATCTATCTAAGTATAATATTTCTCTATATAAGTATATATATCGTTGTCTAGTACCCAAGATACAGGGAATCCTAGTTTGGGGCTAGATCAATGTGTGTAAAAGGTGTCCAAGGTATTATTATTATTATTATTATACAGATGTGCGCGGCGATGACTGTAGGTATGACGCTCCGGACGGTGTTTTATTGGGCACGCCTTTACAGGAGCATTACTATTAAATTATTATTAAATTGTAATAATGATAGTGAAGAGGTATTTACCATGCAATGGGAATTACCACAGGCTAAATAAAAGCTCATCAAAATATAATTTATTAATTCAGCAGCTTGCTGACGCAAAGAAAATTAAGTGTCATTAAAATACTACTCTAGTTAGTGCGGGTAAGTTTGAAATACGATCATAGACTAGAATATTCATAAAATTTTAAATTATATATTGTTAGGTACGCGAACACTAATAACAATTATCTCACCATGCTTAGGTGAGGTAAGTCATTGGCCGAGTAAGGTCGTTTCTAACAATAACAATAAATAAATAACTAACTAACATTGAATAATGTAATATATGATGGATGAGGTAAGTGATGACTGATCACATTCTCTCCATACAAACGCATCTAAACGACAATGTTAAGCCAATAAAAATTAGGACACGTACAACAATGACCTAACGTGGATTGCCAAGGTTACGGTTACACTAATGAAGTGTTGTAACTATAATAGGCTACAACTAATTGTACAACTTGTAACTAAGTATTTTCTTCATGAAGCGGGATATTTTCGTTTTTAGGGTTCCGTTCCCGAAGAGTGCCAAACAGAAACCTGTTACTAAGCCTCCGCTGCCCGTCTGTCCGTTGGTCCATTTGCCCGTCAGCTGGCTGTATCACATGATAGGTAGACATTTGAAATTTTTACAGAAACTGAATATCTGCCGCTGCTACAGCAACAAAAATCGCTCAAGTAGTAAAGTCACGCACTCGCACACGAAGGCTTCCGTACCATTTTGCAAGAAAACTTAAGCACTAAAAATAGAGAAACCAAAAAGAAAATAATATTATGTCTGAACGTGGATTCGAACTCAGAACTTAAAGATTTCGCAACGATATCCAACCAATTGCGTCACCACAGCCATGTCAAATTCCGCGAAATTTACGATCATATTTGAATCATAATAAGGTTTGTTGTATCGCTAGGTGTGTTAAATGGGCAATTTTTTGTAAGCAGGACCATGTTACCAAATGGAAAAAAATGGAATTTAGTTTTTATTTATTATATTTTATTTTTTATATATATGGGGAATTTATTCAAGATTATACTTTAGTGATCAAATTATTAATAACTAGCCTGAATTTTCTGAAAATAATATTTATCCTTGGTAAGGTGTTGCTTTAGACTTCCATTTGGTAACTTTTTAAAACGGCATTAAATAATCATATAAAGATAATAATTTAATAAAATTTATATTTTAATACTTCAACGTACCCTAATTTTGCTAAAATAATAGTTTTATATCTGCTAAAGTATTATTTTCATTAAAATTATGACGAATATCATCCATTTGGTAACGTTTTGGACTCTTAGTTTACATATCTTCAATTTTTGAGTATGTTAGATTAAGCTCTAGGTCTTGATATTTTTTTTTTACATGCCAGCTTATGTCCTTTCAAGATCTAAAGGATAAAACATGATGTTGAACATAATTAAAACAAACAAAATATTAATTTTACTCAGAAAAAAATGATACAGTTACCAAATGGAATACCAAAGTAACGTTTTGGAAAATGTAAAGCTTTGTTCATATGCGATGAAAAAACACACTAAATTGAAAATATATAATAGGTATCTATCTGAAAATTCAAATTTCAAAATTTATACCCAAGGGGATGCAACAGGAGTCCATGGTTTGTATGGAGAAACAAGATTAGTAAGACTATTTTATTAGAAACTTCACAGACGTACAACTAACGATAAATGAGTAAACAAGTGTTTCAGGTAACTATTTTATTCGAAACTTCACAGACGTACAACTGACGTTAAATGAGTAAACAAGTGTTTCAGGTATTTTCAAATTTAACCCCTAAAGGGGGAAATGGAGTGTCATTGTCTGAAAATCAATTTGGGTTATCGTCAATGGTTTATCGGGTCGCCGATAAAATAAACACCGCAGAAATAATGTGTTTTTTTTTAAATGTGAATTCGTAGAGAATCCGCGATCCGTTAATAATCCACATTATTCCTGTAAAATGTTTAATATTTGATCGGCATCAAGATTTTGACGTATAGAGTTTCTCTTTGACATTTTGACTTTTTTTCTTTGGAGCTCGTTTTCTTTTTCCTGTACATCTTTTCTCTTTTTGGTGTATTTCCTTGGAAGAATTTCATCGGATAGAATCGTATTTTTTTTGGCATTTTCTTCTTTATGCGTTCGTTGGTCGGTCGGTATAATCATGGACAACGATTGTATGCAACTCGATGCTAAAACAAAATAATACAAATACATTATAATATATTTTTTTATTTATTTTATTTTATTTTAATTTATTTTAAGAGTGCAGAAGCAAATGTTAGCGTAAATGATGATGGTCATTTCCGCCAACATTTGCTACTGCAAACAATATCATTAATTACCTTGAATTTTAGTATCCTCTTCTATCTTTCTTAATCTTATTAGATCTTATTAGATCTTATTAGAATCTTATTAGAATCTTAGTATTTTACTTTCACGGACTCTTTCGACAGCTGCAAAACCTCTTTCCTGAGCTCGGAAGATGTAAAAATATAAACTATCCAGTTTCCCTTCCTTATGTACCTTGCCTTTATAATTCCACTTGGTAACGTTTTGATTTCCGCTTATATGTAACGTTGTCAAGTGGACGTAACGATTTCATTTTCTTAACCTGTAATTGTCGGTTTCTAGGTTTCTGTTTCATTCTATGTAAAATACTATTATTTAGTAGATTACCTTATAATTAAACAAGAAGTTGATGCAATTCAGTAAACCAAAACTATAACTTACTTGACTTAATTCTTCGTTTTAAAGTGGAAATATTTTTTTGTTTCGTTACTCGGCGCACGTTCTAACACGAATGATCCAAACGCAGTAGCTTGAAGCTAGCTTCAGATCGGTAAAAACGGTAGAAAGTGTTGCCAGAGAAATAAGATATGTACCATTTAGTAGTTTATTTCATATAATTGTCGAGATATTGGCGTTACAAAGTAGGAATTCCGCATATGCTTAGAAACGTGATACACGATAAAAATAAGAAATATTAATACTTTTATCACTAAATCCCTATAATTATGCACGTTTTCATAATTAGGGTTATATAAATGACCGGAAAAAGTATTTTTCTATACTTATTTAGTAATACATTTTTTAATAAATCGCCGTCGAATGTTGGTTAGTCGTCATGCTACACACTGAAATGAGGGGGTCTTGAAATTTAATCTTGTATTTAATGAATTAAAATGTTATATTTAGTTACACAATGAATGATAATTTTACAGGATATTTATTATAGATCCAATCAACATAAAAAATATTGTAGTATTTTACTTGTGGATTATAATTAATTACATGTGAAGTCACGTAACAGCTCAAAAAGCGGAATGGACTGTTTTGGTAAAATGACCCAAATACGTCTCTTGTATGGGTCAACCCTTTTAATTGATATAATAATATAGCGTAGTTCATTATTTGTAACGGACGGTAACGGAATCCTAACGAAAATAACGACATGCCATTTATTTTATATGGGGGGGGGTGGGAGGGGTTTGGTGCCCTTCGTGTGTGCCCCCCCCCCCCCCCCGTGGGCGCCTGCTCGGTTTCTTTATTTTAATAACAAAATGTCATATGCAACCACAAATTCGAACCACCGCTAAACTATTCATGCATGGAAATTACTCAAGATCTCAAATATCCAACTCAGGCATCATTCAACAAAAAGTTTGTTCTGTTCCTCATGAATTACTGTCCACTGCACTTTACAGGATCACCATTCGTCTGCCATTAGCTGTAGTCTAAGACGGCTGCTAGAATCCGGAAGTGCAGTTTGTGGGGTAAACTTTACCCCTAAACCGATGTTCCATATAACTGGAACTGTTTATCACTAGTTAAATGTGCTGTCTCGATCGTTATCTTGTGTCTTATAGTGTTGCTTGGATGGCTCTGCTCTATGATTTCTACTGCTTTACTTAACAGCATTCTTCGGAAGATGCCCATTTTAGGCCCAAGACTGCCCAACCACAAGATAATTACTAATAATGATGATAATAATTAATGGTATTGTTATTGAAAATGTAATTCATCCTCCCAAGATACAAAAATCTTACTTGACATAAGTGTTTTCATATAGGACGTGTATGAAGTTTAATCATAATAAGAGTTAGGGCTATTTGGGAGGTGTCAAAATCACTAACCTAAAGGAACTAAAGGCACTAAACTGACAACTTCAAATCCGCCAGCACTTGCGCGGTGGCTACAGATTCCATTTTCAAACACACCATGTTAATTAGTTTGCATAGTATAGTTCGTGTTGCCTCCCAAATCGCAGGCTTATGTCATAGTACCCAGGCAGAAAGGAGGATGCAAACTCTTTGTCATAGTATATATTACTTTAATTGCTCTGTGGCAAGTATTGTTATTATAAGTGTCATTTGTGTGTCTTGAAATTCTTGAATCTTGTTTAATTTTCTATTAAAAGCTATTAAAATCGACGACTCTGCTTAGCATTGAACCCGGATAACCCCTCTTACTCTGACGAGCACGGCTTGCACATGGATTCCGTCTCCACTTCTATTGACGGCCAAGGCTTGAATACGGTACCAACACCCGCTTTACACTACGACCCAGGCATGAACACGGATTCGGCACCTGCTTCTCACGACGACGAACCCAGCGCGAATAATGAAAACTCCGGCCAACCAAGTACACAGCCGGCTGGCCAACAATCCAATGTACCATTGCGCTGCGTGAATTGCTTTTTGTCCATTACAAGATTAAGAAGACACCCATTAGAAAATATAGCAGTGCGAGGTCTTATACAACAATGGGTTGAACCTCTACAGGTACATTTATACGTATAACCTATCTAATAAACTGATTTCACTAGGAAAAATAATAGGTACACCACAGAGTTGACTAGTAGGGGCGCGGCATCGGGTGTGTGTGTACGTGTTTGTTTGTTTACAAATAAATATATGAATATGAATACTTAAAAGTGCCGCCACATTATCTGTGCTCAAACTGGTAGTGAGCACTAACTTCGCTCAGTTGCGCGCAGGCGGTAACATCCACTGAATACAATTATCCACTATTATATTTGATAAGTACCAAAAAAATCCGACGGAGGCGCTACTTTTTTGGCCTTAAAACAGTGAGAAGTTTAGTACGGGGAGGCTGATTCTTACTTATAAATCGATGGGTAGGTAACTAATCTAAACATCAATGAATGGAATTTTTAAAACTGGATTTAAAATATTCCGTCAAAATAATTTTAATAGAGCATCACGTCATCTAATGATTGATTTTGCTGTGGCAGCTGCTCTAACAAACAAATTCCATACCAAATTACGAGACAGTGATAATGCGAGCCATATCATAGAAATAGTTCGAAACATGAACATAAATAATGACTTATCAGAATATGTTCAACACCGAAATCTCAATAGAGCAAGGGCCGATTTTATTAACATCAATGTAAAAGCGGACAACTTAAGACAGTTTCCCATACTTACATATAATGATTTAATATTCATTGCATGTGGTGTTTATCAGCTAAAACAAGCCCGTAGTTACTACGGCGAATATATTATAAGGTTTAATGGTTGCTACCGCATTGAAGTATGCAATAATCGCAGGAACAGCAGTATGAAGGGATTGAACTTTGGCTCAAAATGTTCGTTGCTTAGAGCTAAAATTGCCAGTCGCCATATAAGCAGCAAAGTATATTTTGTATATATAATAATAAATTCTAGTTTTTCGGGTCGCCGTGTGGTCTGCGGAGTGTGTTCTCGCGCGGAGCGCGAGAACCACTACGGTTGCGGGGTCGAGGACTTATGGTTTCCTCATGCCCGCGGCGTCAACTCGGGGGGTAACGTCCCCCCCGGTCTTGGGTGGCCCCTACTTGTCAGGGGCCTCGCGTGGTCTTCGTTGTGCTGTGCTTTCGCCGTCTATTGGCATACACTGGCGACAACGGTGCGGGAGCTTCTTCTTCTCCACTGTGCCGTGCTTTCGCCCTCTTCTGCGGGCTTACACTGGCGACAGTGGGATGAGCAGCAACTCTCTTGGGAGTGGTCTGCCTTCAGGCGGACGTGCGTGATGCGGAGCAATGTCGTGGAGATGTGCGTGGCGGCTGTTGTCGGCGCAATCGTACATGCGCCGTGCCAGCCGCGCGACGAATTTCTCCACGGTGGGCATCCGGGTATCCCTCATGATGGTGGTGTTGCGCACGTACCGCCCGGCTCCTGTGATCACCCGCAGGGAGATGTTCTGGAACCGCTGCAGCCGTGCCTTCTGGGTCTTCGACAGCAGGGCGTACCATGCTGGAGCCGCGTAGGTGAGCCGCGAGCGCACATAGGCCTTGTACACCCGCAGCTTGGCTCTCAGAGGCAGGCTGGACGACAGGACAGGCCGGAGCATTGCCCGCGCGGCTTTGGCCCGGTTGATGCAGTGTTGCACCATCGGGACCATGCGCAGCGAGCAGTCGATTTTTCGGGTCGTGAGGCTATAACAAAGTATTGTTGCAATTGCATTGCTGGGCGGAGAACCGTAGGGTGCTGTGCACATGTAATGACAGTGATTTGGTTTCTTGAGTGGGCGACTTCATCAAAGGAATATAAATCCTCCTGCTCAATTTTTAGATGAAATATTAATAGTTTACGGTACAAATGAGTAAAAAATAATACATGAAGAAAATAGGATACATATGTTATGTGATAAAGTTATTTTATACTTAATGTAGGTATACCCAGATGTACTGCTACCATTCAAAGAATTAATTGCTATTTAACTTATTAATATATGAACATTACCAAGGCGAAAATACCATTATCGCATAACATTTGTACTTTATCACTGTAGAAGTTCTTATTTTGAGCTAAGTATTTGTTAAAATAGTGTTATTAATCTGTTAAAAAGTGATTGTAAAAATGCCATATATTTTTTATAAAAATCGTTAATAAATTGAAAACCCCAAGTTTTTTTTGAACCAAGATGGTAGTGAATACTTTAATAAGGATACAATAAATCATATCTGCATACATTCAGGAGTGGGCACCCTGGGCCTGAGTTACTATGGGGATGGGCATTGCCCTTTCCAGTCATATTTTATACTGCGGCCATCCTTGTTTAAAAATCATAAATCAGAATGTTCTTTGTCTGGTCACATTGTAATTTGTGACTAACATTGTTGGTAATGATGTCATTATCAACTCAACCATACATTTAAAGGCACCGCTGAGATGGGTATTCATTCAGCGTTTCCTCGTTTCTAGCATTCCCAGGACCCCTTAATCTTCGCATTCGCCACTTCTCTGGCATGACAGAAGTCGTTCAAATGCATCGCTTTCCCAACTTGTTTTTCCCTTGCACCGGGTTGGATTATCGTCGGAAGTTTGGTACAAAAAGTGCGCTTTGCGGTGCTCACTGGCGCCATCTAGACGTCTACATCGACCCCCCTCCGGGGAGCAGGGTCCTGGATAAATGAATCTCCACGATTTCGCTGGAAAAGCCAGTTGAATGAGCGACGAATTAGTTTCGCTAAGCGCCTTTCAGACTATGAAAGGTACTTTCTACGAATACTGTACTACTGAATTAAATTGTTCATTCGATTATAGTGCTTGCTAAATTTAAATTGTAAAAATATAGTTAGTAAAGTTCATCGGGTAACTTACCATAAGCGGATCGAAGTATCGATTGATCAAATACCTTTAGAGGCATTTGAACGCTTGAGAATTTATTTGTTTCAGTTTGCAGCAGGCATTGATTTTCTCTCATGTGACCTTAAACCTGCGAACAATGTACACTTCGCGACAGTTATCTCACCAACCCATTATTTTACACGTGTTTACTATAAAACGTTATGGGCACGCCTAAGTCTATTCAATAATAAGATGGCACCTACATGAATAGTAAATAAATACTGGCATAAGAGCTTGGGCCTCGTGCGTGCTATGACGTCATAAAGTCATATGAAAAGAATCATCATTGGTAATGAATAGTGCAATAATTTGTAAAATAATCATGAGTTCTCGCTGAGATTTGTAAGCACTGCACTATAACTAAAGAAATACTTTGGGGAATAAGTTTACTAACACTGGACTAATAGTAAGGTAATAGCTAATATATCAATTATTAAGCGAAAAGTAAAAGCGTACTTAAAGTTAAAAAACACTCTTAATTTTGACGCAGTGAGCCCATCAACCCAAATGATGAGAAACCATAAACTTATTTACAATTTTATAAAAGCAATTTTGTAAAAAAAACATCTATGGAACTGTGCTTACAAATAGATTTTTAATCAGCTTAATTTGGACGCTGTAAGTCTATCAACTCATGTGTTCAGAAAGCATAAACTAATTATAAATTTTATGACAGCGATTGTGTAAAAAAAATATGGAACTGATCATAAAAAATATTAAAAAACTTCCTTTTTTTATCAGCCATCGGACTTGGTAAAACTCTTTACTTCGGCTTAAAATAAAATAAAAACAGTTGAATAATTACAAAGTAGTGGAGCGTTCCCTCAAGAGCCACTTTTGTGTGGACTCAAACCCACCCTTGTAGCTAATAGTGAGATATAACGGGATAAATCGTATCATAATGTACTATTATGAAAAGTATACGAAGACAGGAGTTTAGCTATTGTGAAGAGGGTAAACATTCATCATTAAAAATGGTATTCCATTTTGACTTCTCTATACAAGTGACCCTGTTCCTTCTAGGGTACTCTTCACCTACTTTACAACTACTGCAATACTAGCATTAATATTTTACCATGTTCGATAGCTGATAACACATTTTTTTAATTTTTAAAAAGTTAACAAATAATAATTTAGTTTTGTGATGAATCATTATAAAACAAATTTTCGAAAAAAAATAACCTACATTACTCGAAACCCATTAATTTTCAGATAGTATATCGGTAAATTTTTCTGGAAATAGGCTCTAAATAAACCGCTCACAATATTCGTGTCAAACAGGCCAAACACATAACGCTCCTATTTTTCTTCGCAGTGGTCGCGAAAAATATTTGGTCCTAAGTGCGTGCAATTCGAGTTTGCACCAACCCAGGAGGTGAGCTAAACTTTTGGGAGCCATAACACCGCGAAATACAATAAAGTTGCACATTTTCCGTAAATACATGTGAGCGTTAAGAACATTTCAACGCTTATTTCTAAGATATAAGCCGTTGACCGCGGGTTCACCCGCATGAAGTCGTGTAAAAATATTCATTTTATAACATTTAACTCTCTCTGCCTAAGAAGCCAAGGTTCGAAGGTTCGAGTCCCGGTGGGGGCAAATATTTGTTTGGTGAGAACGGATGTTTGTACCCTAGTCATGGTTGTTTATATATCTAAGTATAATATTTATCTATATAAGTACTTGTATTGTTGCCTAGTACCCAAGATAAAGGGAATCCTAGTTTGGGGCTAGATCAATGTCTGTAAATATGTGTCCAAGGTATGTGTATGTGTGTAACCTAGTTCTAATCTAATCGAGTCACACGATGTATCAGACAGACGAACCTGTACACTACACATATTAACTTATATACGCTACAGCTGTCGTATAATGTTACTGCTCTGTTATTGATTTTATTCAGTCAGGCTTTACGGTGAATTAAAATAGATTTAAAAAAAATCCAATGTTAGCCTAACTTAATCTTTATCTACGCCATTTCTCCAATTCTGAAATTGTAGGTTCTTTCAGGGCATAATCTCTTCGGTCGTTCGTCTGGCTGCAGCGCGGCAGGACGTTGATTGATGCTGCCTCACAAGAAACCCTCGGCTCCCAGCTCCAAGCGCACCGACGTAAGCTGTAGATTGCAGATGGATAGTTTTTCAGAGAATGGCTAAAGGCTTTCTGCTGGAGGTTTGGAAGATTGGCATGACTAGGAGGGATCAAAAAAATTTGCAGGGTGATTTTATTCTTCTTCTTACCTTTCATAGGGTAGAACCTTCGTACCTTTGTATAGAATAAAAGTTAAGCTATAATAATGTTGTACCCATTGTTCCTACTTAACTTATAGCTGTTTCCGATTTTTGAATTTTTGTCACATGAAAGCAGCAGCCTTAATCCATTGCAACAAACATGATGTAACATTCACAGTCCCCATCCTCGCCCCGAGCCAGCAAACACACCGAAAAACCTCCCAAAGCGTCCGAAAAACAACGATTAAGCTGCAGAAGTGCAGCCAAAACTGGTCACCCATGAGAAATCGTTTTAATCCACAAAATCCGCCTGCAGTTTCAGCGTTTAATGAATTACGTCGGTGCAGCCTCCGGCGCAAGACGTGCATCGATCAACGTCAGTGCCCCCCTCCGGGCCTCTTTCCGACCCCCTCTCCCCTCCTCCCACGTGGGGGCATAGGCACAAGGGGGCGGCTGCAGTGCTGCTCAAATATAATATTACACCGGCGTGTCTGTGTGACAGATGCGATGATACTTGCAAGGAGCCGTGTACGACCACAGAGGCAGTGTTTACTAGACGAGCTAAGGTAGCCTAGTTTAAGTGCCTTTCGCATCTCGAATTAGATCTACCTGCTTTAGATATTACATACTATCAAATTTAGGAATATTAGATTACAAGGTGAAGAACCGTACTTAGCTATTTCTGCAACGTAATGTAATCTGATGAGTTCTTTTTTATCGCCATTTTTTTCTAGTCGACAACTTGTGGGGCTGCCAGCGTTTTTCAGTTCAGCGAGATCATCATACCTAGACTGGAGAGTGACACTAGTTGTGTACAAATATTTGCTTATCATCCAAATATTTTCTTATCTCATATCTAGAATATCTAATTGAAATTATGTCTGTGGCAGAACTTTAATTTCATAATATTAATTGTTCTATTGACTGTGTTAAGTATGATCGAATAACATTTTAAAATGTTAAAAAACCTAATATCATTTTAAATTATAACACACATAACATAGCGACACGCTTTTTCCCACACGCTTAGCCAGTTAATCAATACTCTATTTTGCGTGACGGGGGCTAGCCCATCGCTGCAGCTGTAGAGGTTGAAGGATTCCTCATGTTACAACGTCGTTTAACGTACTTAAGATTTATCTCATTGGTTCATTTCCAGTACCAGATAAGAACCCGCCTCTCTTGCGTGATAAGCGAGCGTGAAACCACGAGACCACGAAGCTCTTTTATTTTTGAAGACGTTCAAAAATATCCGCCATCTTCTACCAATCGCAGTTTCACTGGCAAAACTTTTCCGAAGCTTTTCATCAGCGCCTTATTGAAACCAATTTCCTCTTACCGCTTCAAAGGTGAGACAAAACCGGGGTGACGCCCGCCCGCCCTCCGGTCGCTGGGCGGGCGGCGGCTACGTGACGCTTCTGAATTATAAGAAAATGCATTTGCAGCGCTACACCGCCGTCGTACCGCCCGGTCGTACTGAGGAGGTACGGCGAAAGAACCGATGAACAAAATAACGAGGTGAAGTTTTTGTAAAGTGATCGCATGATTAAATATGGCTGGAGCTGCTAGGCTGACCTGATCTATACTTGTGATGAACCCTGTATATAGCGTAACAGAAAGGTGTGTCAGATTTTTGTATTTGTATTTGTTTATTTGTATCCCATAGCATATATGTACTTAATCTATCGCGCGCGCACAACACGAGATTCATGGAACCGGGGACTAGGACAGAGCTATGCGGCTAGCAATAGCAATGCTTTGCCCGCGCCTCCCGCACCATGCATAATAAAAATTACACTTGGTCCAAGATTCAGAGATGATTTCGGGTCTTTGAGAAGGACTTGAGCTGTCACATTAGTATAATCGTAGTCAGAGGAGCCAGGAGTTGGGAATTTAATATTTTTCTGAATCTTAGGAGTATTTTTAACAGATTGGGCTGTATGAAAGGTGGCCGGCCATAATATCCGAGTACACGGGCTGTCCGTATTAAGGGACACCACACGACCCTAATATCCGAGAATATCAGGTTCTCAGAGACCACGATATGCAGCGCTACCCAACACAAACCCAACACAATTTTATTGCAATGTTACTAACAGCCACGGACAATAAAGGAATACTATCGTATCTAACAGCCGCAATTATCATAATTTATGGGACTTATCAATCTCCTTGTATTTCACATAGCTAAATCGGTCAGATAAAATAGTTTCACATAAGAGCGCTGTATTGTCACCGTGACTTGGAGAGAGGTACGTGACAGTCTTCCTTCCTTTTCGAAGCCAAACAAGTAGAAGGAGATTTGTGATGGTGACAAAAAAGTCACTTGTCAGCGCTAGCTCTTAGTAGCTGTACCTTCTTAGCAGAAAGTCACCATCGAGCCTGCCGCTTCGTGTCTGTCGACTACGTGAGTTTTCGGTTATCGATGAGAATGAATTTCGTGCACTTACATTGATTCAAAGTTATTTGTTTTGCCCTGAGTGATTCGGCTTCTGCTTACGAAACATTTGGCATTTGGTTATCTAATCGAGGTGAATAAATGTAAGCGAGGACAGAAAGCTGAACTAGGTTTATAGATACAATAAAAAGTTATATTTCTTGGTTTTGCATATTTCGTTGCATGTTGCTTGTTGATATTACATAGAATAGATATTGAAAAATAAAAAATAAAACATCTCTACTGTACCACAGATGATGCGTGAAAAAACAGATCTTATCTACTCGACAATCTCCATCGTTTTATTTTAATGATTTTAGCAGCCAGGTGCAGTCAGTAAGCCCTGCACTTTACAGATGATAAATGTCCTGCCAACGTCTCCTGAAATATTGAAAAGGCATCCGGGAAAATATATTAATAACGGCGTAGATCTAACGAAAGTATACGAAGACGTGCATGCAGTTTCCTTGCATCTGAGCTTATCGCATCTATCAACGTCCGAAGGCTTTCACGGAGGGCTTTGTTCGTTGCGACGTGGCCCGGCCGCCGCCCACCCCCCGCCCGCCCTACTGGCGCAAACAACTCTAGCAAGTGCACACACAGCGTAACTTTTTGTGAGTATATTTTGAAAATGACCGGATTTTGAAGACAAAAAGCTTATTTTTTTGTACATACAGACTGGAACAGAAAGGTGAAGTCCTATTTTAAGGGGTTGATAAGGCCATCATTCTAAACAACTTTCACTATGAAAACTGTTGATCTGAGCAATTTTCGATACCACTTTCCATACATTTTGGACCGGGCGATCAGCTGTTTTGTATGAAAAAGTTAAAAATAAAGTTTCTCTGATCATATCGGTTTCATAGTGAAGGTTGTTCAGAATGATGCACTTAACAACCCCCTAAAATATGACTTAACCTTTCTGTTATGTCCTGTATAAAATAATGATGCGTAACCTACAGACTAATATGCTGCATGTGTGTCTGTGTATAACGTGTTTGAAAATAATAGGGGTTTAGAGATATTTCAAATCATTTCATTTCATTACAATAAATAAGTACCTATCTCACAAACATGGCGTGGCCGATCTGTTTGAATAATAGAACGACCGCAAACTCCCGCTGCCCCACATTGCCGAGTCCCTACCTCTAGGTATGGACCCGACTAGGCCTATAGAAGCTGCGGTCCGGATCCGGACTATGCGGCATCGACCGAAATGCCTCACATGCATTGTTACTAGAACAGAAATAGCTCGCTCCTGTCAAATCGAGGTGAATTCTGCGACGAAAATAGCCCCCATGGTGGAACATGAACTGCGAAAATTTGAGTGAGTTAATTATCTGACGTCAACGAATAGTGCAGTGGAAGCCATCTTATCTGTAGGTACGTGTGTCGTAGGCTGTTTGTGGCTGTAATAAGATACTATTTTGTTTTACCCGAGGATACAAGCGAATATAAAATAGACTATCAAAGTAGTTTTAAATACAGTCGCAAATTCTAATGCCCTTCTATCTAGTACCGCTGACATTTGTACGATTAATAGAGTGTTCATTATCATATTCATATTTATTTTATTTTGTTCATATTTAATATCGAAAAAAAACTGGTCAAGTGCGAGTCGAACTCGCGCACAAAGGGTTCCGTACCACCGCACAATGGTAGTTTGGATTTTACATAGCAAAATATTGTTTACGAAGTTATTGGTGCGGCTACTTTCACGTCCATGTACGTAACCAGGTGCATCCATAAGTTTGTATGTAGTTTAAAGATAAATCAATTATTTTATTCATTTATATTATTATATCATTTATATCATTATTCATATATATTAATTTTTGTTGTAGCAACAGAAATACATCATCTGTGAATATTTCAACTGTCTAACTACTACGGTTCATGAGATACAGCCTGGTGACAGACGGACGGACGGACGGATAGCGGAGTCTTAGTAATAGGGTCCCGTTTTACCCTTTGTGTACGGAAACCTAATAAGATCAAGAGTAATTTACGTAATTATTTAATCCAAACCAATGAATACAAATTCTAAAGTGCAAATTTTTTCTTTATAAAGTACTGGCTGTCGTTTCCCCGTCCGTACTCCGACTAGGTGCAGTTCATTGAGTATTGCTAGATCTATGGTTTATAGTCAGGCACTATGAATGACTACAACTACCAAAACCCAAGTCAGTTTTCAAGTTTCAAAAGCGTCCTCTCTTTGCACCGGCGCGTTCAATTCACGTCATTCCGCCATTAAGCCCGTTGCTGGGAATCAATCAATTATTTTTCGCTCAGCGTTTGCAGCAAAAAGACTGCAGCGCGGCTCGGATATTAAACTCAACGAAGAAGGATGAAAACGTTTTGATAAAACGGGAGATCCTTTTGACGAAGCGGCCGCGATCGCTCCACGCTCTTATCGTCACGGCTGAAGTAGAGCTTTGAAAAACGACATAACGATTGTGGTACCCGTGGACGGTGGTACGTGGATGGTGTTAGTTTTTTGAGCCTATTTCTTCGTTCAGATTCAGTGTTTCTACTGTTTTATAGGGTTCCGTATTTAAAGGGGGAAGGATCACTTGGATGGTCTGTCTATTATGACTTTATGGTCTGTCTATTTATACTCTTATCTGTCTATTATGGTCTGTCTATTTATACTCTTATTGTCAAGAACTTTGATATTTTTAGGGTTCCGTACCTTATAGAGGAAAAACGGAACCACTATAGGATCACTCGTGTGTCTGTACTAGGAGTGTAAAAGTAATATTAAACGACCAAAATTCAAAGTTCAAAGTTCAAATTTCTTTATTACTGTAGATATTTACAGATACGCAAACGTATTTTTTTGGCTCTTCTCTACATTAGACCACTGTGGGCGAGGCGAATTAGGGCGAGGATCAGATTTATTTTTAGATCTGTTTTAAAAATTGGTTGTGTTTAACTAATACAAATATTACAATATTAATTATTATAATTCATAAGCAGGAATAAATAATTACAAACTAATTAACAGCAAGTTATGTGTTGAAATAGATTAACCCGATTCAGTCCCGTCATTTAAGCAATCTTAAACATTGTAATATACCTTTTTGACAAAGTCTATTTTACGAGGTTTTCAATTGCTCAAATGGCAATTTCAAAATCTCCAGAGGTATCTCGTTGTAGTAGAGAATGAAACTGACCCTTGAAAGAATTGCTAACCTTCGCGAGTCTAAACCGGGGCGCAACGAGCCTGTGATTGTTTCATAGGTAAACATTACAGCTATCGAAAATTTGAAAAATCTTGTAAGGTTCTTGCGTACATACACTACATTTTCGAAAATAAATTGACTAGCTACAGGTAATATGTCAACTTATTTAAGCTCTCTTATGGAGTCTATGCGTTTTAGTTTATAAATTGCTTGAAAGCTCTTTTCTGTAAAATAAAAATAGTTTGAATATCCACTTCTTTCCCCCATAACAATATACCATAGGACATGACACTATGAAAGTAACTTAAATATACTAGCCTAGATGTAGCCACATCTGTGTGTTGTCTGATGTTCCTAATCTTCAGCAGAACTTAATCTACAAGCCAATTTATCTATATCTATGGGGTCCCCCACTGCAATTTGCTATCAACGATTATTCCAAGAAACTTCGTATCATTTACTCAAATTGCCTGACATTTGGAAGTGAGAATTTGATACACTAGGTTTTACCAGCCTTTAACAATAAATTATTAAATGGAACGAATTTAAGGTTAAAGACAATACACTATTAACATAATAAAAAAAACAAATTCCGAACCGATTAATCTGAATACGAACGTGTTACGTAATCAAATGCAATTTGAATTTGGGGGGCAATTCAGGGGAGCAAGTCTGAAATTAAAAAATAAGTTATTCAAACGGTGTTAGTTAGTTAGTTATTCAATAAGTTATTCAAAGTCAAAGTCAAAGTCAAGTCTCCCACAGTGGTCCAATGTAGAGAGAGGTCAATCTATGTCCATTTGTCATTTTGACTATGCGTGGTTGTTACCCCGCGAAACAATTAAATCTCACGCTACTCTCAACACCAGTACTACGACTAAACATACCGGGATCTACGGACCCTTCAATAAACGGGGCGTGGAAAACCCTCTGGTTATTCCCGAAATGTTGTTCAATCCACTGCGACCGGCCCACGGCACTGCCTGTCAGCGAAGAAAACTCGCGGTTGGAAGACGTATTTTTCTTAATTTCCACTTTATTACTGTAGATATTTACATATCTACGTTGGACCACTGTGGGATAAGAAGGGCGTAGAAACTCCCACAGGTTGATTTTTAGATCTCTTTTAAAAACTGGTGGTGCTTAACTAATACAAATATGAATTTTTTTATTATTATAATTAATAAGCAGGAATAAATAATTACAAAATTATTAACAGCAAGGTCTGTGTTGAGCCAGATTAACCCACTGTATGGGGTTGAGCCAGATTAACCCACTGTATGGGGTTAATCTGGCTCAACACAGACCTTGCTGTTAATAATATTGTAATTATTTATTCCTGCTTATTAATTATAATAATAAAAAAGCTTCCTGTAATGAAAGGATTTATTGCGAGGATCTCAAATATAATTTTCTCATAAACCTGAAATACTTTTTTTTTTTAATATTTAAGAAAAAAGCCAAATAAGTCCTCCCCCTCCCCCCTTATTTCTGAAGCAGCTGATTCTAAAATGTTGATATATTCACTTAATTAAGGTTTTTACTTAAATATTAGGTCCTTACATATGAAATTGGCGTTTTGCATGGGAGGAACATAAATTAGTTTTTTTTTAAATATAATATATTTATTTAATGAAAGTATGTACCATTGCTATCTACACACTTTTGTCATCTCATAGGTAGTTCTTCGAACCCTTTACTAAAAAAAACACTCGGACGGGAATCAATAAAATCTTTGAAGGTGGTTTGGACTGCCCATCGGAGTTGAATTTTTTCCCATTCAAGAAGTTATCCAAATTTCGAAAAAAATGGTAATCTGTTGGAGCAAGATCCGGAGAGTACGGTGGTTGTCTTAGACATTCCAATTGAAGCTCCTCTAATATGGTAGTCGTCTGTTGTGCAGTGTGCGGTCTAGCGTTATCATGAAGCAGCAGTGGCCTAGAGCGACTAACCAGCCTCGGTTGTTTAGCAGCTAGCTTTTCCATCATGATTTGCAGTTGCTGACAATAGACATCTGCCGCAATCGTCAGGCCAGATTTTAGAAAGCTGTAATGAATGACACCAGCACTAGTCCACCAAACGCTCACAAGTAACTTTTTTGGAGTCAATTTGGGCTGGTTCGGCAGAGTTCAGTCATTGCGATGAGCGCTTCCGAACGAAAACGTTGGAACCAAAAACACTGTGTTTTCTATTGCGGCACCGTCGCCATACACATCATTAATCCTTCGTTTCTGCAGCACTGGTGCCACGGTAGAACTCATACTCGTAAATAATGCGATATTTCAAGTTTTCCATTTTGTAAGCTGAGTGACGCAAGAAAAAAAAACAAATGAGGAAAAAACAAATGAATTATAATTTTAGAAACACAAATACATGAGTAAATAGCTGTATAAATTTGAATTTGGAATTCCTAACCATAGAGGAGATATTTGAGATCAAAGTGGCCAGTACGGCGAAACGCATATGTAAGGTCCTAATATTACAGGAACAATTATAAGAAATGTATGGTTGTATAAATAGGAGGTAGGGGGCATAAGTGGGGGGGGGGGACTTTTTCGAAACCATTTCGTGTGACATGTCTGATAAAAGGGCTTGTTGCGAGAATCTCAAATACATTCTTTCATAAACCTGAAATTCTTAATAAAAAAAATATAAGAAAATAGGCAAAGGTAGCCATTCCCCCAAGACTATCCCCGAAACAGCTGATCTTAAATTTTTGACCTAATATAGGTCTTTACTTAAACATTACGGGAAAAATGTAGAGAAAATAATGTTTCAAATAGGGGGGCACAATTTCATTCAATACCACTTAAATATACCTAATCCCCATGCCAGCAACTTGAATACCATTGTGCGCTGGTACGGAAACCTTCGTGCGCGAGTCCGACTCGCACTTTACTATTTATTGCCTTTTCTTTCTATATGATCTACATAAAAATCACATACCTACAATAAAACACTTTCAGTTTGAGTATCTTGTACATAAAGAGAACAGTTTTAGCATTTACATTATTTTATTTGTCAATCGCATTATATAGGTACCTACATATTTTTTCGGAAGCGCTACAAACACGTCAGGTCTTCTATCTAGGCTGCATTTATGGCACATTTGCTGCAATATAACATGATATGCAGCATATGTACCATAAATGCAGCATATATAAATTAAATAAAAAGTTTTATCTTCTCGTTCTTATACAGTGAGCACATACATAAATGAGGAAAGGTCCGGTGTATGTATCAATATTTTCTCATCATCACCGTGAAGCCAGCTCTTTGTTATAATTTTTCAGACGCCAACGAAACCACAGCAAACTTATCAAAGCCTTCGAGCCACACCGCTGAGGCCTGGCGGGGCAAAAAGAAAAAGGTTCCTGGCTAGGTAGGTCGTTAATTTTGGCGCGAGGGGGGGTGATGGGGGTAAAAGTGGGGGGTGTTAGGGTGGTAGGGGGTCGATCCTATCGCGCCTGATCGACGCCACCTCGGTCTAGACTCGTGCGGTTCTGTGTTTACACGGACCGTCCCGTGACTGATAGACAGTACGGTTTTAGGGTGCATCGTCATTTTATGTTGCATCGACAGCGGCGAAAATTCGTGTCTCTGCGACATCGTATGGGATGAAGGGATATGATTATGTATTTCAGATGAGACTGATCGAAGAGTATAATGTCGTTATAGGTAAATGTGTTTCTGTAAAGGATGACTTGAGACAAACCACGCCGGCAACAAGCATCGTCCAGCATAAATAAAGAGTAAGCTGTGTACCCTACATATTGACTAGTCACTCTGTGAGCTGTAAACCTCGCGAGTCACACTTTCTTTCAATAACACTTACAAACATATGAATGCACCTGGTTACGTACATGTAGTATGAAAGTAGCCGCACCGATAACTTTGTCAACTACATTTTGCGGTCTCAAACTCAACCTATTGACTTTTTACTACAATTATATAGCCTGTTACTCTCACGGTTTCTAAAAATCCAACGACTTCTAATTTGTTAAAATCCGTCAAGCTTTTTGGACGGTAGCGGTTTTTTGTAATTTTAGAACCCCATATCTGTGCTATTTTGAAAAAAAAAACGAAAACTGATTGGAAAAAAATATTTACTTATCAAACCTGCTCACAAAAAATTACGATAATCAGTTGAGAAATGCGGCCTGTAGAGGATAATATCCGGACACAGGAAAGCATTTTTGCCCAATCCTGAAACGGAGACGCTTAGGTCGCTCGCTCAATAATTATAAGCGCGAAAAAAACCACAACACTTAATTGTTTTCTCATCTCGTTTTTTACATTAAAATCTTGTAATACTCTAGAATCTCTCAGTTGATTCCGAACAAAACGTGATCAATTTGTTTGCGTTCTTTCTATTCATTCGGTTTTAGTGGGGTACCACTGGACGGTAGTCCAAAAATAAAAACAGCTGGCTTGATTGCAGACTTTTACACCTTACAAATTATATATATAATTATAAATAATATAAGAGAAACAATTAAATTAAAAATAGAAAATATATTCATTGATGAGTCCCAACAAATAGTTGATGTTTTTTCAGAAAAATTTGATAACAGTAGTGCACTGACTATGGGAAACACAGAACTAGCAATAAACTTTTTAGAGAGAAATGTTATAAGAACAGAAGGAGAGATGGACTGGAAAGAGGTTACCGCACTAGAAATTGAAAGAGAGGTTAAATACATGCCAGCGAAGCGGTCATGTGGTTTTGACGATATGCCTATAAAGATAATTAAGGATAACATAGATCTATTAGCGGAACCATTAGCTTATTTTTTTAATAAGCTGTGCTGTATTTTAACTAAATTAATTTGTTTTAATTCGTCTATTTGTGAATATAGTGTTAATTTAAGTGTTTGTTTAGTCAACTAAAGTGTGCCAGTGCTAAATGTGGACAGAATTGTAATTGTGATAAAATAATCGATCACGGACCGAAAGACAAAGGAAATTTCAAACTGCCAACGGAAAAACCCCGGGGGAGTATTGTTTTCATATTTGCTTATTCATATTTTACAAGTATATGACTTGAACTTAACTATATACTTATACACTACATACTGCTCAACTCTCACTATTGTGAGAAACGTCCATCCTCACACCGCAGCGTCTTTGTTTTGTCTCTTAGCACTTGACAATCTGTGGAAGTACTTTTGACGATAAAACTAGCTGTTCACTCATAATTATTACACGATATACACAAGTGCACTGGTAGGTTAGACCTTGGCAATTAGTGCGAATATAATGTAAGCTTGTAGGTGATTCTAGAGACATATTAGGTACTCACTTCACAGCTGATCATCACAACACTTGCAAAACGACTAAAATTGTTAGATAATAAGTATAACTTTCATTAGTTCAGGACATTTATACTGTTAACCTATATTGACTTGTAATAGTTTAATTGAAACTTGTTGACTTTGACGTAGAATAGCTATATAGGGAATTAGGAACTATCATATCAGTACTACAGCTACTAACTGCAAGTCTTTATTCCTTCTGTTTTATTTTAATTTTGTTCGGAGCACCCATTCTTTTTTATTTTATTTTCAGGCATGGCATCCAACATTACTACGCGGAGAATGCACGCACTACAGCAACAACTAAATGACGCAGAGGAGTTAAACCAAAGGCTATTGAAAGAGCGCAATGAAAATGACTTTGAGATAAAAAGCTTGAGAGCCAAGAACTCACAGCTTAGAGATAGTGTGTCTACTTTGCGAGAAACACACGAGGAGTCGCAAAATGAGATTCAAAGATTGGAAAAACTTGTGGAATCTTTTGACACCCTGCGCACTGACCTTGCTTCTGCTTGTGATCGCAGTAAATTCCTCCAATACCAACTCAATGAGGCAAACTTGAAGTTGACTGATATGTGCATAGAAAAAGACTACAATGAATCTCGCCACATTACCTCTATCCAACAAGAACTAGAAGTAGCCAACCTAAGCACTATTGTTCAAGCCATGCAGACAAACAGCAGAAAAATTAAAAAATATTTTAAATTAAATAAATTCATGAAGAAAACTAGAGGTAATATAAAAGTACTGAAATTAGCCTTGAAACGGCAATCAAACAGAATATTAAGAATCTCCTTAATGCAAGAGCTCCGGGGAAAAAATGTAGGTTTACAGTCGGACCTTCAACATGCCCGAGTAGAAATCCAGCATCTACATGACCTGCTAGCAAATACATTACAATGTTATGCCAAAGAGCAAAGTGAGTTAGCAGAACTCAGAGCCGCGACGTCTGAGTTAGTACAGCTACAACGCCAGAATGCGGAATTGGTGGGCGTTCTAATTGAGAATGAGGAGAATGAGACCAGCAAGGAGGACGAGCCCACATCACTAACTTTGGTCTCAACCCCCCTCAACGAGAGTGTTGCAGCGTCCACCGCTGCCCGAACCAAAAAACAGCGTCGCTGTCGTCGACGAGGAGACACCTCGCAGCTCAACAGCGCGAGCACCGCGCCGCTCGCTGTCCCTGCTGAGGCGTGTGTCATGTCGCAAGCTGCTCCGACGGCCGCGCCGTTCGCCGTTGCGCACGTTGCGACGCTTGCTGCCGCGAATGCCGCGCCAACCGCCGCCACGTGCATCAAACCGCACTCCAATACGTGTGTCCCGCCACTCACCTCCACTCGTGTACCGCCAGCTACCAAAATATGTGCTCAGAGAAAAACTCTGTTGTTCTCCGACAAAGTAGGTGCAGGATTTGGGACTCTATTACATAACCGGCTTAACCAAAAAGTAACGAACATTTGCTGTCCAAATAGTTCATTTGTAGATCTAGTGAAGATGATTAGTCGCGGTATCTATGATGAGTACAGCACAATTGTAATTATGGTAGGAAATCATTCAAACATTAGTCGGAATGATTTGAATAAAAGTGTTGAAACACTTCGAGACTTACATAGTAGGATGAAATGCAAATTTATACTATGCAATTTTCCATATGCCTGTAATTTGACAGAACTACAGAACAAATCTGTGCATAGAATGAATATTCATTTATTTAATTTAACATGTCATCACAGTGATGCTATTTTATATTTCGACATGAATAATTTTATTCATAACTTTACTCTGACACGGGATACATTGTACCTGTCTAATAAATATAGAAAATTAGTAGCTACATTGTTAGCTTATAATATATGCGACGCAGCTATAGTTGGTTTAACTAAGTTCAACTTGACATCAGCTTATTTTAAGAGTAATATAACATGCACCCCTATTGGGAATTCACCTGTTAATTATACTTTGCATGCAACATTGGAATCTGTTCCAAGTAATTTAAATTAGTTCATAAGACAATAGAGGAAATCTCTAGCATACAAGAGCCACTAAATATGTCAAAATGTAAGCCCCAGTTAAATATTGCCCATCAAAACATCCAGGGGCTACCTGGCAAAGAACTTGTATTAGAATTATTTCTAAAAAATTCTGACATTGATATTATTTGTGTTACTGAACACTGGTTGAAGGAAAATATGATGTCTTTTAACATAAATAATTACAAAATTGTCAGTTGTTACAATAGAAAGACTGCTGATAGAGGTGGTTCTTTAATCTTAGTGAAAAATAATATCAAGGTGAAACAACGGAAAGATATTCTTGCACTTACTGTTGACAGACAAATAGAGGTATCCTGTGTTGAGTTAGATAGCCATATTATTGTTTGTGTCTACAGACCACCGAGGGATGAAAAAGGCCATGGCAATTTCGAAATATTTGAGAAAATTATGGAGGAAGCCCTCATTAAACTTTGTAATAACAGAAAAAAGTTAATTATTTGTGGCGATCTTAATGTAGATCTGCTTGTAGATACAACACTGAAGCGACGATTAATAACTCTGTTCAAATCATTTAATTTATGTCATGTATATCTAGAGCCGACTAGAATTACACTTACCAGCCAAGCTTGCTTAGATAACGTTTTTTGTGACTGTGCATTCACAAGTAAAAGTGTAATTAACTGCTTACCCTCCGATCACAGTGGTCAAACAGTTTCATTCCCAATAACTATTAAGGATAAGACTGGTCCATCATTTTATAGGCCTATTACATCCCATAGACTAGAGACATATACGAAAAACTTAGATATAAATTTGCCAGTACCGGATTTTAATGAACAGAACCCAAACAAAATCTACTCAGACTTCTTCAACATTATTCAGACAGAATTCAATAAAGTTTTCAAATTAAAGAAAGTCAGTTACTACAACGGTAAATCTAAATTTAATGACTGGGCAACGTTTGGAATTCGTAAAAGTAGAGTTATCTTGTATGACCTTTATGATCAAAAAACCTATAACTTTGATCGAAAATTTCATGACTATGTTAAAAAATATTCCAAAACTTTCAAGTTGGTTTGTAGAACTGCAAAAACTTTACACATTAATAGAAAAATTCAAAATTCAAATAATAGAATGAAAACAGTTTGGCAAATAATAAACCGCGAAACTGGCAAAGTTATACCAAGGGACAGTGATTTCTGCCTAAAGATAGGTGATGATGTTGTTAAATCTAACGCTGATGTTGCTCGAGCTTTTGAAATATTCTTCACCAATGTACCCGTACTCACAACGGACCGTCTAAATTCATCTCCATTTGAAGCAGAGACTTTATTAAAAAATAACACTAGCGTCAGTAATGTATATTTAAAATTTCATCATGTATATCCCCAGGACATTGTCAAAACGTTTAAATTACTTAACTTAAAAAATACGGAAGACTTGTGGGGTATATCAGTCAAAGTCATTGGTTCAGTAATTCTAGTTATAGCCCCACACTTAGCTTATATATTCAATAAATGTGTTGACGATGGGGCTTTTCCAGACCTCATGAAACACAGTAAACTTATACCGCTGTTCAAATCGGGAGATAAGGGCGATCCTTCAAATTTCAGACCAATATCTGTTCTTCCAACACTAAGTAAAATATTTGAAAAGATTATACTCAATCAAATGCTCTCACACTTCAACCGTACAAAACAACTCCACGCTAAACAATATGGTTTCACTAGGGGTAAATCGACTACGGATGCAGGTATTACCCTTGTATCTCATATTTATTCTGCATGGGAGGCCGCACAGGATGCTATCGGAGTTTTTTGCGACCTGTCGAAGGCGTTTGATTGTGTTGATCATAATACGCTATTAATTAAATTAAATCATTACGGAGTTAGAAATAAAGCGTTGGATCTACTAAGATCATACCTAAGCAATAGAATTCAAAAGGCAGAAGTTAACGGCGTAAAATCTGATGGATCGAGTGTTAAAATTGGCGTTCCACAAGGTTCCATATTAGGCCCTTTCTTATTCCTGGTATATATTAATGATCTGCCTTTCATGGTGGAGAAATTAACTGACATAGTGTTGTTTGCTGATGATACTTCACTGGTCTTCAAAATTGAAAGACAAAAAGGAGAATTTGATGATGTTAATGGTGTATTGTCTTTAACCTTGAATTGGTTCACAGTTAATAATTTATTGTTAAACGCTGGTAAAACCAAGTGTATCAAATTCTCACTTCCAAATGTCAGGCAAGTTGAGACCAGTTTAGTGCTAGACAACAACACGTTAGAATTAGTAAATGATACGAAGTTTCTTGGAATAACCATTGATAGCAAATTGCAGTGGGGACCCCACATAGATAAATTGGCTGGTAAATTAAGTTCTGCGGCTTACGCTGTTAGGAACATCAGACAAAGCACGGATGTGGCTACATCTAGGCTAGTATATTTTAGTTACTTTCATAGTGTGATGTCCTATGGTATCTTGTTGTGGGGGAAAGCAGCGGATATTCAAACTATTTTTATTTTACAGAAAAGAGCTATTCGAGCAATTTATAATTTAAAACGAACAGACTCCTTAAGAGAGCTTTTTAAAGAAATTGACATACTAACAGTAGCTAGTCAATTTATTTTCGAAAATATAATGTATTTACGCAAGAACCTTACAACATTTTCCAAACTTAGCGATAGCTGTAATGTTAACCTAAGAAATAATCACAGACTATGTGCGCCCCGTTTTAGACTCGCGAAGGTTAGCAATTCTTTCAAGGGTCAGTGCATTCTCCACTACAATAAGATACCTCTGGAGATTTTGAAATTGCCACTTCAGCAATTTAAAAAGCATGTTAAAGCGACTTTGTCGAAAAAGGGATATTACAATGTTCAAGATTACTTAAATGACAGGACTGTATGGGGTTAATCTGGCTCAACACAGACCTTGCTGTTAATAATTTTGTAATTATTTATTCCTGCTTATTAATCATAACAATTAAATTTTTCATATTTGTATTAGTTAAGCACAACCTATTTTTAAAAGAGATCTAAAAATAAATCTGTGGGAGTTTCTACGCCCTTCTTCTCCCACAGTGGTCCAATGTAGAGAAGAGGCAAAAAATGACGTTTGCTAAGTATATGTAAATATCTACAGTAATAAAGTACTTTGACTATTGACTATAATATGTGTGCTAAGGCCGGAATTTTCCCGGATCAACTTAAGATAGCCAAAGTATTGCCAATTTAAAAAAAAAAAGGAAGCAAGAAAGACCCAAACAATTATAGACCAATATCCTTGTTACCAATTATTTCAAAAATCTTCGAAATACTCATTAAGACCAGACTTGTTAGACATTTAAATAAACATAAAGTACTAAATAAAAGGCAATTTGGTTATCAGAAAGGAGTAAGCACAGCAGATGCCATTGATACATTGTTGGATGAAATAGTTGCCAAAATAAATGACAAAAAGAGAGTTGCTGGTTTATTCCTTGACCTAAGCTCCGCATTTGATACAGTGGATCATAACTTACTATTGAAAAAATTAGACTTCTATGGGGTAAGGGGCAATTCGTTGACACTATTGAAGTCATATTTGCAAAACCGGTTTCAGTTCACACAGATGAAAAATGTGACAGAAAGATGTGAGAAAACCTATCAGTCTAAAAGAGTGAAGATAACAAGAGGCGTTCCACAAGGTTGTATTTTGGGCCCTGTTCTGTTTATAACTTTTATTAATGATCTCATAAATTTTATTGATAATACTGCGCCTGAGGTAGAACTTGTTATTTTTGCAGATGACACAAACGCTATAGCTGCGGCAGATAGCAATGACGAACTTAGTTCCATAGTTAATGCCACTCTTTCACTGTTCTTCAATTGGTTTACAAATAATAATCTCCAACTTAACTCCTCCAAAACAGGGACAATTCTCTTTAAGACTACAGCGAAAAATAAAGAGACTATAGATATATATCTTAATGGTGCACAAATTTCACTAGTAGATGAAGTAAAGTTCCTGGGTGTGCATATAGACTCACTGCTTAACTGGAAATGTGAATTAAAAACTATAGAAGGCTTTATTAGTTCAGCTTGCTATGCCCTTAGAAGTCTACGCGATGAACTTACAAAAGGTCTGTTGAAGACTGTATACTATGCACTTGTGGAATCTAAACTTAGGTACAGCATTAAATGGTGGGGGAACAGCTACCAATATAACATAAAAACAGCTTTCACGATTCAGAAAAGGGCAATTAGGATAATAGTACGAGCACCACATTGGGAATCCTGTAAGCCTCACTTTGCAGAACTAGCAATATTGACAGTCCCTAGCCTGTACATATTCATAATACTATGCGACTTGAAGAAACGTCTTTACAATATAGAATCGGAAGCTGAACGAAAAGTACGTCTTAGCTCAAGAAGAAAAGACCTCGAACAGAAATTATGTCCTTGCCTTAACATTGTGCAGCACAGTGCCCGCTATCAGGCTGTTAAATTGTTTAATAGGCTACCAATAGAGTTAAAATTAACCACTAATTATAATAAATTTGAAACGCAATTGAGGTACTTTCTGTTGGAAAAGGGTTATTACTCACTAAACGAGTTCACGGATGATCAAAATTGATTAATATTGATTATTTTGTTGTAAAAGTATTTGTTTGACTGAACTTTATTGATATAACATTTAGAATAGCACATTATAGTTAGTAAATTATTATTATTAGAGTAAGATTTTATTATTTTCAACACAATGTATATTGTACAGAAATAAACTAAACTGAAACTGAAACTACACGGCGTTACTTCAAACCCTTACCTATACTGATTATATCTACAAACTACTTCCTGTTTCTGTATATTTGTTGTATAGCTTGTCTACTCAAATTGAGCGAGAGCTGACTTATATGAACAGGTCGCTGCAAGGTAGAGCTAAGCTAGTGCACGCTCGCCCTGCGTAATTGTGAGACGAGCTTGTAACCCCACACTCTATGAGGCTTTTACACCTCACGTTGTATTCTAAGAGGAAACAAACGGGGTGGCTAAGTCACAGTTTGCCCAAGTTTAGCCATCATAGAGTAAAGATATTCATAAATGCTATCCTCTCAAGGAATTTGTGCGATAGTTAAACAACTATATTATTAAGATTAAAAGTTTTACTGAAAAATAAAGGACTTGTTCATTAGACGCTTATTAACGCGTGTTTTAACACAATGCCGAATGCCGAACCACAGCTATTTTGATATTTGCTCGAACTCACTCACAACACGGTCATAATACTACGACCTTCAAGCTGTAATCCTCACCATTGAAACCTTCATGAAAATGAAATTTGAAAAAGCTAAAAAATTGTCCAGAAATAATGCTAAATAACTATTTAGGATTATTTCTGGACAATTTTTTTTCTTGGTGAACTCACCAAGAAAGAAAATTAGTCCTCTTATAGTTTCGAAGTTATAGCTATAGGTTGGTGAGGATTACAGCTTGACGTCAAGCTGTAATCCTCATCTCTCGTGCAAGCAAACGGAAGGGCTTTCGACTTGGTTTGGGTTTCAAAAAATAGTCCACACGACATGCCAAATTTCAGAAATAGTCCTTCAACGATTCCAGAGTTATTAAGACATCTTGGTGAGGATTACAGCTTGAACATTTGATAACATCAAATATATCCGGATCGCCTACGACTCTCAGTTTGATATTTGAGCCAAAAAATAGTCCAGAAATAGTTTACCAAAACAATAATAATTACCACCTGGTTTACTTTGAAGAAATGCATTAAAAGTACAATGTTTAATTTCCTATACATTTCAATTAACGTACAGCCGTGTACAAAATAATAATGGGGTAAACCCTAATATACCGGTTTATACCAAATAAGATTCATGTTCTAGTGTGTTCATGTTCGCTTCTCACGCAGGAGATGCGTGTTCGAATCCGGTGCTGACCATATACCATTGAGATAAGTAATTTAACCAATGTACATTATGCAGGCGTTCTTACGGTGATGGAAAACATCGTTTATCTCCAAAGCTGCGGAGATGAGCTAGCCCCCTGCTGTAGGTACCTAACTGCCTACCTTCCTACAAAGGTACAAATCATCTCACCGTTTCCACTCAATATGAGGTTACAATTTGATCACCCCACTGTGCCAGACCGGCTGCGCTATACGGCAACCAGTGTTGGATTTTGGTGCGTTGAAAAGGATAGCACAAAAAAACAAAAAAGATAGTATTTTGTAAAAAAGTATAGTACGCTCTAAAACTAATTTAAAAATGATGAAAATATTTAAAATCAACATTATTTATTCGTAATTTTCATGACTTTACTGCCACTTTCGATAATAATTGACTCTACTGACTACTCGTTGGGTTAGGGGTCTAGCAATTATACTTACTTTATTTTGACTGTTTTTTTAGATATAATAATAAATCATAATTTTTAAGTCCATTACATGTGATTTATATAGAGGCAGTAAAATAAAAGTGTAGTTAAATTAGAGGTTGTTAGAAACATCTTTCTGAACAACTTTCTACATGAAACCGTTTTTATCAGAGCAATTTTATTTTTCACCTCTCTATACAGGTTGTCGTTTTGTAAAGTTACGCCCGGGTAGAGGACTATTTATAGTACCCATCATTATGAATTACTTTCCCCAAGAAATATATGGTCGCAAACGAAAAAATATCTTGGGTCTCCCATAGTAACATGTAATCAGCTGATCGGTCAAGGTAATGAGGGACGATTTTTTGCGACCATGTGTTTCTGGGGGAAAGTTGTTCATAATGATGGGTACTATAGGCGTAACTTTACAAAACAACAGCCTGTATATAAATTTTTGGAATAGGTTAAAAATAAAGTTGCTCTGAAGATGTTTCATGGCGAAACTATGATGTCCCTACATATACATAAAAGTGAAGTCAAATTTGAAGGGGTTATCCCCTTAAAATTTGACTACACCTTTATGTATACTTATACTCTGGAGGTGCCAATTATTTAGAGATAAGCACTAATTAAATACCTATAATTGAAATGATTAAGACTGTGATTAATCGAACAATATTTGATGTTATGTGATGATTGTACCAATGATGATTATTGTGATTAAAACTAATTTATATATAAAAATGTGATATATATGTATATATGACAATAATGAAAATAAATGGATCTGTTCTTTTTTCAAATTATGTTTTGTTAGTAAAGAAGCAAGCAAGCATGTTATTCTTTACACATTGACTGTCAGTTCTTAGCAATTTCCTCCATTGCAACGATGTCGTTAATGCGATTGTCATGTATCGATTGACGTGATTTTGAAACACTCGTGCCTTAATTTCCACCGAAAATTGCTTTAAGATGTCTTTAAAAGTTGCGGCAAAATCGTATTTCGACGAAATTTTACCAGCGCGTTCACGATACTAATTCCGCCATTGTTGTTTACATCTTAGCACAACTATATAAATATATATCATAGCTACAACCGGGACTCGAAGTCCCGTTCAAAATACAAATCGCTGTCACGCACATATGTAAAACAAAAAACTCATTTAAGTTTCAGTCTTCTATGGGCTTTTGACAGCCGTTAAATACAGTTTTAACACAACATAAGCACAACAAGCAAGAAACGTACTCAAGCAGGCCAAGCTTATTGCCTGTCAGCCAGGTTGCCCCTTACCATCCGTGTTTTATTAAGGTTGTATTTAAACTGAATTTAGCGGTTATCAAAACTTGGTGTAAGTCCGGCTAAATAGGAGAACATAAAGTTAAGTGTCGTGAACGTGAGGGACAGAGCTATGCGCTATATATAGCTCTGTCTCTCACTTTCCTACAATATTACACTACCGTTAGTTTTCAGAGATTAAAAACAATACGTTTGATTGAATTAACCGATATAAACCGGTTTATTAGGGTTTACCCCAATATTATTTTGTACACATATTGAAATATATGGGAAATTAAACATTGTATTTTTAATGCACTTCTTCAAAGTAAATCAGGTCGAAATCATTATTGCTTCGGTGGACTATTTCTGGACTATTTTTTGGCTCAAATTTCAAACTGAAACTCGTAGGCATTCCGAAGATATTTGATGATATCAAATGTTCAAGCTGTAATCCTCACCAAGATGTCTTAATAACTCTGGAATAGTTGAAGGACTATTTCTGAAATTTGGCATGTCGTGTGGACCATTTCTGGACTAATTTTTGAAACCTAAACCAAGTTGATAGGCCCTTCCGTTTGCTTGCACGAGAGATGAGGATTACAGGTTCACGTCAAGCTGTAATCCTCACCAACCTATAGCTATAACTTCGGAACTATAAGAGGACAATTTTTCTTTCTTTGTGGACTATTTAGGACTATTTCTGGACTATTTTTTGGCAGTGTCAAATTTCATTTTCATGAAGGTTTCAATGGTGAGGATTACAGCTTGAAGGTCGTATAATACTTTTGCACATGGAATCGTGACGTCATCGTCATTACGGTGCTCAAAGGCGAGGTAGCCAGATAACGTCACCGTACTGTAGTTGTTCTTGTCAATCTCTTCTAGGCTAGTAACCGTGCAATATAAAGAGCCCCTTTCCCAGGTCTTGCCTATTAGTGGCCGGGCAAAAACGTGCGGAAGTCTGCATCGGCTAATTGGACCGTATTGAGACCGCAACAGGCTTTATGGATGGATATCTCATTTTTTAAAACGTCGCCCATTTTTGAATAGACCTTGTGAATATCTTACACGTTATATAAAATAAGATTTTAGGCTATGGTAAATGATATGTCATAATTATATAGTTAAAAGTTATATAAAATTATATAGTTATGTCCCAAGATAGGTAATTTTATTAACTTTATTATGGTACATAACATGTTAGGAAACTAATAAAATAACCTAACAAACTTATCAAATTCCTAACGCAAGTCGATTGAAATTTATTTTCGCCAGAACCTTGGACGCGATAGGTTCCCCGAGATTTGCTGTACAGGGACATTCCAGAGGTTAAAGTGCAAACGTGGTATATATGTATAATATAGCAAAACTCAGCCTCTTTCTACAAGAGTTTTTATAACGTAATTATTTAACGTAGCCATTTGGGATCCAAACATCGACGTCACAAGCAGATTCACATTCAATACTCGTTAGAGCCAAGTTTCAGTATATAATATGTAGGTACCTATATAATATTATACACATATATATATTGAAGGATGAAGACCTACACATTCGGTCAGAACGCTGAAGACTTTCTTGTACTACGTCTTTCTTGAGATATGCGTCGAGATCCCGCGGGTAATTCCCCGCTGCGAGCTTGGTCCGGAGGAATCCGATCCACCGCATTTTAATGTCTGCTTCCAACGGAAATATTTTATTAGGTGCTGCATTCCTGCATTCAATAAACATGCATTTCATTCCCGGCAGAAAGTTGCGATTGATTATGCCGAGCTGGGGGTTTCATGAGGACCTCCTCAGAAATATAAGAAGACATTTAGGTAGGTATATTCGGAACTCTGGCGTAAGGTGCGAGATTTACCTAGGTATGTGTATCTTCACAGTCTTACTAAACTTGAATATATTACACCGATTTACATAAGGTTACAAAAATAATTAGGTATTGTAACACCCCACCCCGGCTCTAATGATTGTGATCATCTATTTCGTGGAGAACCCTAAAGACTCGTCTGTGAAAGTAATAACCTCAAGACTTTTTGGAGAAGATCTTGTTTATTAACCCAGATATGAAAATTGTCTCTGGGTTTTGAAGGAAATAAAACAATTAGCTTGGTATACAAATGTCATGTGTGTGTGTTGTTGTTTTTCCAATGAATAATAAATATGTTGGTTAAAAGGCCCCCTACCGAATTACTTTACAAGTAATCTTGACCGGGTGCAACAAACATTGCTTTGAACTCCTTTGCCAAAGCTAACGCCTATTTCAAAACTGCTCCCATTTCCCAGTCCCACATAAGCTATACGCCTATGCGAGATGGCTCTGTTTAAAGGAATACTTGTTCTGGATGGAACTAGATCAGGCTAGCCCTTTAACCACTACTTAATTTATTTGACTTCTGGATTTCAGCTTTTGAGGAATTTTCTAGCCGTGGTTCCCCGTTTCAGACTCGTGAAGTAATTATTTGAATTACACATAGTTATAATAATTACTTCACTGCTACTCTACACTGAAAAAAATTAATAACAAAACTTTTTCGGTTATCGCCTTTTTAACCATACTTCAGTTAGTCGTCAATAAACTTAATTTGAAATAATTAAAGTGGTTTATTTACGAAGCACAAAACTGGTTTGGTTATTTTCAGTTCGGTTGTTTAATAGCTAAGATTTAGTCATGTATAACCTTAATGAAGTAAACAAATTGGATTGGTAACTTGCAACAATACATGTTTACTTAGTTGATACTAATTCTTAGACTATTCGTTACTAAAGGCTTGCTGAACTATCAAACAATTATTATTGTTAAACACTAAACAAACATCTTGTTACTATTATCTCAATTAAGTTTGTAATTTTTACACACAAAACTGCAATTCAACAATACTTATGTAATTAACAACAAACTAATATGTTGAACTAAACATAGCGTTATCCACTGTTAGCCGTATTTTGATTGTTTACAACCAAACACTTTTGTTTACGGCATGACGAACTACCAACAGTCCTCGCGCGAGTCTAATGTAGTCTTGTCAAACAAAATCCGACCGTGCGGCACAGTGACAAGAGCAACTCTTTATTAATCTGTGCAAGAGCGAAAAATTTCAAAAACTGCATTTTGCTACGATCGACGCGACGACGCGACACGCCATGTCAAACACGTTGATTTTCTATTCATTTTGCTGCTTGCGCTTGCGTCTCTCGGGACAATCGTGTGAAGACGGGTCTCCGTTTTTCATAAAACCCCAAAGTAAAATAGTTCTGTGCTTGTCGTCTCTCTCATCAGAAGAAGAATCTTTATTTCAGTCAGCTAACTACTTAAAAATGAGTGAGAGAACCATGGCCGAGCAGAGCCCAGATGCTCTCGAAGATTATCTGCAGCAGTGGGGCCTGGAAGTGTATTTTACACAATTCAAAGGTAAGTATTTACCTAATCATTTCCTTTCATTATCTTGTGGTAAGCTAAAGCTATGCCAATCTGGGGGTAAAAAGGCATAACGTGCCTGCCGCGCCAGCATGGTGCCAACGCGCCAAAAGTTAGTACCTCGGCACCCAAACCTATAAATAACGCTAGCTTGCATCTGTGTCTAACCTACCTACCGGGGGAGGAAAGTATGGCTATAGAAATAGAAGTATATTTAACAATCAACAGTAATTCAATAGGTACCTCTATTTCCTTACCACTACGTCGTTACCTAACCGAAATAGATTGATACGCCCTAATCACATGGTTTTCTCAGTTTCAGACATATGAAGATCAGTGGTCTGAGCCGAATAGATCACAGGCCTCACAGGGTACTAATAATTCTACAACGTACGAGTATGGCCTACAGTCACTGGAGGACACTGGGACATTGGGAAAAAGATTCCCGTTGTTTTGAGATTTTGATTTATGTGATAATGGTTCTTACATTGTAAAATTTCTGAAGTCTAACAATACAACAATTACATTTGTAAAACAATTGCTTTTATTTATCTGCCTATTTTTAAATTTTATATAGGTAGTACAATGTTTTTTTGTGTGTTTTGCTGTAGTTTTTTGTTTATATGGTATTTAGTACTTCTGTAGTGTGTAGCCTAATTTATATTAGCTATCTGAGCGTTTTAGCATGGCAATAAGCGGTAATTCCCCTTTGTTAATATTTCAAGAATCACCGATTAGATTGGTTTGAAAATAATGTCAATCTAATCAGTGATTCTTGAAATATTAACAAAAGGGAAATTACCGCTTATTGCCATGCTAAAACGCTCAGATAGCTAATATAAATTAGGCTACACACTACAGAAGTACTAAATACCATATAAACAAACTACTACAGCTAAAACAAGCAAAGTTTTGTTACTAACAGTCAAACTGTTTTGTAAAAATTAACAAAACAAGTTATCTAAATTAACTAATATATCAGGTTATAGTAACAAAACAACAGCTAAAACAACTCATTAGTTTAGTTAATAACAGTCAAACTGTTTTGTAAAAAATGGCTGAAGTAAACAAACAATTGGCTTCCTAACTGCATGTAAGTAGGCCTACCTTTAAGTAATCACCTTGGTATGACTTAAACAAAATAGTGTTAACATTAATTACAAAACAGTTTCGTTAAAAAATAACCAAACTAGATTTGGTTACGTATTGCTATAGTTTTGTGGTCACTTTTTCTATGTTATACGTAGACGAAAGTTTAGCTACGAATAACAAGGGTTTTTTTTCAGTGTAGTGGATTAACTCCTTCTTGATCGTGTGGTAGATGATCGTTCTATTTGGAGCTTGAACATTAAGATGTCCAAGGTCCAAATTTAGGGTAATTTAAACCTTGGTAATTTTGTAATTTGGTAACTTTGACCAAGGTACAAATTAGGGTAAGCCCTAAATTTGTCAGTAGTTCGTCATATTATCTCCTAGTCTGGACTCAGGAGAAGCGGAATGAATAATTTTGATCTCTCAGATTCTTCACTTGACAGGATCACCTGAGCCTAGATTCTTTAGTTTTGTTCTTTTGGACTTCTTGACTGCTAGGAACATCAGAACTCAGGATTGTTAGAATAGGTCTTTTATGACTTCTCGCCTCTCGTGAACCCTGGTTGGTCAAGTTTTGGTTGGTCATGACTTCTTGCATCTCGATAACCCAGGTTGGTCAAATGTTGTCGGTTATGACCTCTTGCCGCTCGATATCCCAGGTTGGTCAATTTTGATCGGTTATGAATTCTTGCCTCTCGGTATCCCAGGATTGTAAGGTTTGGTTTTGGATTGTAAGGTTATGACTTCTTGTCTCTCGGTAACCCAGGTTGGTCAAAAATGGTCGGTTATGACTTCTTGCCTCTCGTTAACCCAGGGTCATCAGGTCTGTATCCTGTTCCTTCCCAATTGGTCCTTGAGGTAGTTTGTCCTTGGGATCTTTCTTCTCATCAAAAAGGCATCCGTTAAAATGTATTTAATTTCCGGAAAAAAAGATTAAGAAGGAATTCTCCGAGGATCCGTTCTCAACTTTGGCGCATTGCTGCTCCAAGGATAGTACAGCCCTTTGAACGATGTCCCCTAGTTTCCTTAGTGCTCTTTTACGTATTCTCGAGTGGAAGGATATAAGAAGCGTATGCAGAGGATGTGTTTGTGTAAATATTCATACCTCATGGTTGGTTTTGATAATTTAGTCTTACCTCAAGTTTGGATTTGAATAATTTCATTTTCATCTCCCTCTTTAATATTTCATCAGCCCCATCTCAACTTCCAATGAGGGTCTGGACCGAATCGGCTCTACTATCTAGTGCCAATCTCCTCCTGAATTCTCAGTGGATTTCCAAACGTCTTCCTCAACACAAAATAAAAGATAATTTAAAGTGTAACGTATTTTGCCAAATCTCTTGAATCTCGCCTAGGACTTTCGGGAGACTAGCTCAACCATACTGATCCGTACCACCAAGGAAATGAAGAGCTCTAATGGACTCTTTTTATAATCTGATCGGTATTTATTTCACGGCTTTTATTTATCCGAACGAACCACCCTAGGTTTTAGAGTTTAGGTTTTCACTTCACAAACACAAAAAGGCCTTAGCTTTTGCATTCCACTTCTCGAGCAGAGTTTCACTCACTGGTTACTTTCCACTTTTTACTCCTGACCTACGCTAATTCTTACATCCTCTCCGTGCGCCCGTCAAACCGAAAGTGCCCTTCATCCACCAAATCATCCTTTGTTTCCATTCTTTTTCTGATTTCCAAATATTTTTGTTTCTCTTCTTTTATTGCATTGAAAAGGAGTGGAAAACAAAGGGAAGGAGTTCGGAGGTCTAAAATGTAAGACTATAAAGCGTGATTGCAATTACAGGGTGTGACAGACGTTGTAGCTATAATTGTGTTTCCGATGACATATGAGGTTGTGTACTGTTACAGTATCATGCCGAAGAAGTGACACTATGCTAATAATCCGTGTGACATTATCGCAAAACCAAAAAAAATATAGCATTCAGTCTTCCATTACAATATGTAGTCTGTTGATGAGACCAATTTGCTTGCTGGAGGTACTTCTATATTTTTTTCTAATGTGCGATCATTTGTTTCTTAAAGTCTGCATGATAGTTATTTATATTAAACCATTAAAAAAAACTGTGAGTCATATTGACACGCTATTGTTTCAAGTTATAGGGTAAAATAATATCGAACTTAGTTACAGCTTTCTAATATTATCCCGGGAGTCAGTAAACACTGCCGTCACATCACATCTTATCATTCAGGTATTGTTATGCTATTCTACCAACAACCACGGACCGAGATATGAAGTTTCTAAGGACCGGATGCAAATAACAGCGGCACGATGTTTTAATAGTTCGATAATGAGTTCAGCTTCATTATAAGAGGTGCAGTGAACTAACTGACACTGTAGTAAAGGCTTAAAATAATGTAAACAAAATATGAAATTCAGCCGATTCAGGAGTTTTCAAAAGTGAGTTCATGATAAAAGTGAATTTGAAACACAAGAGCTACCGCAGATTTCAAGGAGTGACTTCGTTGGTTACTTTTGACCCCTTGGGTATTTTGCAGAGGGTCGGTGTCTATACATTTCTTTGATTTAAATATTTTTAATTACGTTGGTTTTACAATAAGTAGTTCCATTGTTATCATAGTGCGTGGGGTATGCTTAGTAAGCTATGGTATAAATAGATGCTTGATGTTGCTTTTCCCCACTATGTTTGCCTTTCTTCTATCACGGATTTACACTCAAGCGCCCGCCTACTGAAGGTCTGGTAAGCAAATTGATTCTGAGGTAACTTTCCATTATCATATTTCTATCGTCTATTATTATATTTTTATCGTCTAACGGTTATAATTATTGTACATCTGGCTAAACGTGACTGTGCCCCTGCCACCCGGTATAGGAAAAGGCGTAACGCTTGTGTTTTACGGTATAACAGTTCTAACATGCTTTGTAAATATCTTTTCATTATGAAGTGAGAGGGGAGAGGTATATTAGTTTACGGGGGCTATCAGATCAGCATATAATGTACAAATAAGTATGTTTTACATTATCTTTAGACTCATTCCTTTAATACCTTTTCTTCTATTAATCCGTTTTCATAAATAATTTTACTCGGAAACCCAATAATGATACTAAACTGAAAACTGCCCTAAGCTCACGGCAATCAAACCTACTACCGACTAGTGAGATTTTAATCATTTATATTCGCTGTAGCCTTTAAACTGGTTTTAGATTTAATTTTCACCCCTCAAGATTGATCAGCCACTTAACCTGTGTAAGGTAACCCACTTTTGAATATAGGCCACCCTTATATACACTCACTAAGGAGAGACGCGAACATCCTCCGATTTCTGAATTGACAATACGAAATTATCATTCTTGTCTTTGCAGAGGTCACAAATAATATAAGTGAATGAACGATAGATAAGCATTAAATTAGTAAATAATTCAATTCAGAAACCGGCACTATGTCTATTTGGACTATGGATTATGTCAGAAACACACCAATATATGATGATGATGAACCAATAATACATACTTGATTTCAAAGAGAGTAAATCGAGGCAGTGAAATAAGGGTAAGCTGTAGTTGAAAGTACGAGACTGAACCCGTAATGTTGCCCTGGGATTAATCCCGAGATCCGCTTTATCGGCGTCCACGACCGACGCAAGCGCAGGCCAGGTCGTCACGACTCACGCACGACACGACCATGCGAAAATATCTTCATTGTTCTTGTGCGACCGAAAACACTGTCACGGTGCAAGGAAGCTCCATTATCCTAATATAACCTGACGATTTGACTATCACTAGGTAAGATGTGTTCCTTTAGGTATTCAAAAGTTTCCTCTCTGAGTGAGACGACGTCAAAAAATACTTACACTGATATAAATAGTCGAATCATAACTTGGTAGTTATAATTCGTCTATTTGTATCAGTGCTGTTTATGTATTACCTTAAAGACCTAAACCTACAATTTAAATTATGTGTTAATTATTTTTGAAATGTGTGGTATGTGTCAGTTAATTACCTTTGTAGAACTGGTGTACAACTTCTGAATTGAAATGCATATATGAGGGAGTTACAACAACATAATAACTCTCTCCTACTTACAACCTATTTACAAAGTAAGCACCCGTTACTTACATAGAATTGAGTGAAACTACAAATTCAACTAACTAGCTATACTCAGAACCGCGGGTCTGCCTGTGAGGGCTTGTCACGAATTCACGCAGCGCCGACGCATCTCAGCACATCAGTAAACTTACCTCTCCAATCGATTTTAAACTCCAACTCCTTAATGCCATTGCATAAGAGTGAAGTCCCTACAAACATGAAGGTTTACCTCAGTTGGTTTTATTTGTTCTCTTTACCGGTGTGCCCACGCGACGCACGCCTTCGGCCAACTTGCGAATAGAAAACAAATATTTTATTAAGAACGACTGGACAAGCTGAAGTTTTAATTGGGTAAAACAACAACTGGTGTTTAATTTAGTTAAAAACTGCAGAAGGAGTAAGCTCTGAGAAAGCATACATTTTACAAGCAGACTTTTGTTATATTTGGTACGTCAGATACTAATGGAATACTGGCAACAGTGGGTGAAACTCAAGTCAACGCAAAAAAAAACATCGTAGATAAAATATGCTTGATAACCGTCAAAGATTAAATTTTGCACTGTACTTTATATAGTTGGGCCATCACTGTGGATAAGGAGAACGGCGGCGGAGTAGCTCCCACATGTATTTTTTATATATTTATCTTAAATTATTGTGCAACATATAAGTGCAATTATAACAACTGTCACCGCGAATGGAAAAAGGTGTGGTTTTGTATTAATCTTGTCTCCGATATTTCCTCCCTTTAGCCCGGTATATTCTTAGAGCAGTAAACAGACGTAATATTCTAACGGTAGAGGAAACCTTTCATTTGTCTTCATAGCTACGGCGACGGGCTTCCCCCCTGTCACGCAAAATGGAGTATTGAATAACCGGCTGAACGTGGTACATCTGTGCCTCTGCTACCACGTATGGGAAAAATCGTGACGCTATGTTTGTTTTTATTAAGCCCTTATATTCTTAGTAAGTGCGAGCCTCTCAGCACCGCTTTCGTGCATCCCTAACTAAACTGGTGCACCTATTACGTAAAGATCTCGGGCCGTAAAACTCATTAGTGGCGTTGCTGGTAAATCGCCTCGTAAATGGTATTGCCAGGTTGAAATAAAATGTTGGGATATCTGGATTCTTTAAATTTCTTTTGATATGAAAACAATTAGAGTAGTTGAGCTACTGACTATTATATTACGTAGTTTCCTTAATAGTATTTCGCTTTCTTATTTTAGTCTTAGTTTTAATAAGGAGCACTACATTACTTAATTGGGATGGCACGAATACCAGTTTCATCACTGGTTGGCTGTCTTAACCTCGAAATTATTAACAAGAACATCAGTTTTACAATTACGTTTATTATTATGTGCACGAGGCAGGCCCTCCGCCCGATAGTCGGGAGTCTTTTCCAAAACAGCTGGGCAACAGTGAATGAGGTTGGTCGCAAGTGGAACAAAAAAGTGAAATGAAAAGGAGGCCCCACACTAGGATACCCTGTGTCGTGGGAACCAGAGCCACCGAAGTCAAAAACATCCACATCCAAGACCGCGGTTTATTTTTTTCCTCCCCAGCTGTGATTCGAACCTGGGACCTCACGCTTGGAAAATACAGCCTTGACCGTACCACAACAGCAGGTCGCCTAACCTTTTTTTTAAAGCGGCTGTCATTGGCGAAACCTCAAATTAAAAGGAATCGGGATATGTCAAGAAAACAAAGATAAAAATGACGTTTGCTAACTGTATGTAGATATCTACAGTAATAAAGATATTTGAATTTGATACAGACCAGTGGCCACCCCGCTCTCAGCTGCACCGGGTTGCAGCTATTACGTGGGTTTCGTCCATTGTGCACCAATTAGTATTTGCTGCCGCCCCGTGCCGTTTTGTTTATTGTTTACTTAAATCTGCGATTAAAGCCTTGCGCCGAGCCAAGCCATTAACCCGTTAAATATTCATAATTTCATATACAGGCTTATTGTCACTGGTATTGCTAATACGGTTCTAGACCGACTGAACAAGAACGAGGGTAATGAATTTGCATAGCGTCACACTAAATTCGTATTTCAGCTAATCTTCGCATCATTAAATGTTGTTTTTATATGCATACGCTTCGCTCCGCTTCACTTTGCTACGCTCCGGGTTTGCTTATTCTAGTTCCAACCTCAACTATAACCCAATTGTAAATTACCTACAATAACCTAATATAGCCGAATTTGACTTTTAATTACTTTCTTCAGTCGCAAGCCCGATCTGCTAGACGCAAATCAATCTACCAAACAACATAAATTTAAAACAAACAATATAAAGTCAAAGAAAACGAAATAAGATAGCTGAACACATAGATTTTGACCTACAGCAAGAATTTCAGGCTTCTGATAAATATTATCAATCAGCAAAACAATATGTAAAATACATATTAGATAGGTAACTCAAAAGTATTCCAACAGAAAATACACTAAAAGCTATACTTAACAAAATAGTAGGCCGAAGTATTGTTATAAAACTACTAGTGGTTCTGTGAGATGTAGACCTCACGCGCATCTCAGTAAATTTGCATTTGTATTATTTTTATCCCCTCGCATCACACCCACGACCCCTTGAATTTTTTAATAATTCCACAGCATTTTCTTTCAATGTCACATGCAAACTTATAAATGCACCTGGTTACATACATGGAGTATGAAAGTACAAACCAACAACTTTTTGAACTACATTTTGCGATCCAAAATCCAACCTATTGACTTTTCACTAAAACATATATATAGCTCATGTCAAAGTCACGGTCACCGCGAATCTAAGGATACCTTATTTGTTAAAATCTGTCAAGCCGTTTTGGTTGCAGCGGATTTTTTACATTTTCAAACCCCATATCCCCCGCCATTTTGAAAAACTTACAAAAACTGAAACGACAAAAAACTATTCAATTATCGAACTTGCTCACAAAAATTCACCAGAATCAGTTGAAAAATGCGGCCTGTTGAGGAGAACATCCGGACACACGTCCGGACATACGAAAACAATTTTACCCAATCCTGAAACGGAGAAGCTTTGCGCGCTTCCGCCGCGCCATTAATGGTATGAAACTAATTATGCAGATAAAAATTAGTAAACTCAAAATAATAATAATAATAATAATAATAATAATACCTTGGACACTATTGACACACATTGATCTAGCCCCAAATTAGGATTCCCTGTATCTTGTGTACTAGACAACGATACACATACTTATATGGATAAAATGATGCTAAGCAATGTAATACCGTTCCATTTCACTTAAAATTTTACTTAATTTACTTTTAGTTACTTTAAAATCTTATTTTTTTATATTATTAAAATTAAAACGTGTAAAAGAGGGGCCTTTTGTGTTCTCGTAATATTATTAAATATGTTAGATACATCACTGAAGCTTCTTTATTATATGGCAACGCATTTAGGTTCATATTCCAGATTATTACGAACCTTGCCTTTTAGAGTTCCGTACCCGAAGAGCACCAAACGGGTCCCTATTACCATCTATTACTAAGCCTCTGCTGTACGTCTGTTTGTCTCTCTCTCTGTCCGTCACCGGGCTCTATCTGATGAACCGTAATAGGTAGGGAGTTGAAATTTTATCAGAATTTGTATTTCTGTTGCCGCTACAGCAACAAATATTGTGATCTACACAAGATTTTAGAAATTAAATTATTTAACCCAAATTAACATGATATTCGTTTGTAAGATCAATACTTTAGAATGAAAGATCAATTGTCATTCATTATGCTATCTGTCTCTAAAATGTTGGTTCATGTCTCATCAATTTATTAGAATAGAATAGAATAGAAATACATTTATTCGGACTACAAAACACACACTACATTACATACAAAAAGAAACAAAAGAACATAAACGGTGAAACATACAATTAAAGGCAATATTAACAACAACATATAAAACAGAAGAGAATAAAAGCACGCACAACAAAATTATATAACATATTTATGTGTAAAATTTACATTTCAATTTTGCGGCCACATTGACGTCGTGCAGTGTGTGTCGAAGCAGCGAATAAGTTCCGACTCAGCATGTGTTACATGTGTTACATTATTATTATTCATTCTATCAAGTTTTGTTCAGGCCATCGCCGTGGGCAGTCGTGTCAAAATGTAACTCTCAGTTTATCAGCTTTTTCTATTTTTTAATAATTGTACTGTGTCCCAATAGTCAATAAAATAGCGTACTAATCAAACTATATTCAGCGTTTCAATTCGACCATCATCAACCAACATCACTGCCCTTTGGAGAGCAGCCTGCAATAATTTTCCCACGTCGGCGATCGAGCTGGGAGCTCAGGTCTGGCTGGCATTGGACCCTTCTTACTGCCGTCCAGTGCCGTGAGGAACTGGCGTTGAAGCGGACAGAACCACGTGCATCAACTACGTTGGGAGTTTGGCATACGGGTGTCACGAGGTGATATCTACCCCTATCACATCACCATTTAGGTTTCCCAGATGAGACCTCCCTTTTCACCAACCCGTCTCCATACAAGATAGGTAAATGTTTCAATATCCCTACCCCTAGCAATTACCAAATCATCGTCCTTCAAATATAATAGATAATTTCACGTAATTTATTAAGGCTATTATTTAATCGCACATCAAAAATACTGATTTGCAGAGCACAAAAGGATCAACCATAAAACACTTTTTATGTTTTAAATATTTTATGTGTACTTAAGTTTATGTTATAAGTATTTTTTGTTGTTCTTACATGTTCAACCTAATAAGAAGGATAAAGGGAGCTTCCCTCTTTACCCTTCACCTAAGCTACCGCAGGATTTTGCCCTGATATTTTCTGTGCAAATCAGTATTTTTTATGTGCAGTTTAATATTTCCCATTTATTAATCGTTTCCGTGGCGCAATTGGTTTGAAGTTGGAACCGCCATCTTTAGGATAGGGGTTCTAAGGTGGAAACGATGCTTAGACATAAACTTATTTGTTTTTGGTTTATTTTTATCCATATAGGGTTAAGTCCTGAAACCCGGCAAGGATCCCGTCGAAGCCAAAAGCTACCGCCCGATAGCGCTGCTGCGCATACTGTACAAGCTGTTCGAAAGACTGATCCTCCAGCGCATAACACCTTCAGTCGACCAAAAGCTAATCCCTAAACAGTCTGGTTTTAGAGCTGGTAAGTCGTGCACAAGCCAGGTTCTGAACCTCACGCAACACACTAACAACGGCTTTGAAACATGCGTGGGTAGCCGTAGGGCCGTGGTTCTTGTAGATCTGTCAGCAGCATACGACACAGTCAACCACCGTATGCTCATCCAAAAACCGTTTGACTTGTCCGGGGACTAACATCTTACTTAAATAGTGGCTTCGATGCGGAACAGAACTTGTCTCTTGTTGATTTAATTAACCTAGTAGGTCAACGTTATCGGTTGCCGGACGCCCACTGTTCGGTTGAGGCCTCATCAACACGGCTTTCATTTCGGTCTCGTGCAATCCAGGGTCCATTATCTACCGACTATACTTGCTACAGTGTATATGGATGTGCATTGTGTATGTGTGTGCATCATACGGACGTTCTGATGGTGATACCTTGCCCATAATTACCCGTGATCCTCCATATCTCCATAACTGCGGCGATGAGCTGGACGCCTTTCATGTAAAATGTAGTATTAAAAAGTTGGCTAAACGTGGGCTGTGTCTCTGGGCCAACTAATTCGACTCTTTTTTTGTACGCGTTTGTAACGTTTCCGTCAATTATGCATCGATTTTGATGATTCTTGTTTTGATTGGAAGTTCATACTTCAGAGGTCCCACATAAATTATCAAAATTGATTTAGCGTATTTTAAAAACTTCAACAAAAAAAAATATTTATACACGTGACGTTTTTGTTTGTGGTTCAGTGCAGCAAATTTTTTGATGAGGATAGACTTTTCATGGGTATAGATTTCATTCGCATCCCGAGCGGGGAAGCTTGAAGTTAAAGTCGGTTTTTTAAGTTTTAACTTGGTGAATTATATATCGTAAATGCATTTACCGTATAACGCAATAGTACCTGTATTTCGGTGTTGAAATATTACGCCAATCATGTTAAACTAACTAAACGTGACACATCGTGCCCGAGATTTGATTTAGAAGGCGCAATACTCACGAAATTGATGCATATTATTCATTTATTTCACGGTCATACTTAATAGCAAACTTTATTACTTTAGGAAAAGGGGATTACGTAATTACGAAGGTGTGACAAGTTTATAATCGGTGGTAGGAAAGAGAGTAGAATATATGATGACAAATAAATAACTTTCACTATATCACTTCTACAGGTGCACATAATTAAGAGTGATAAAGGACTTTATGTTCATCAACCTTCTTTCAACTAATCAGTAATCATGCAAATTTTTGGTAGAGCTGCTGCTATTTAAAGTTTTTTAGAACGATGATGTTCCTAAAAACAAATAAAAAGTTACAACTTAAAGACTGGTTTGGACAATATAAGTAACTGGCTCAAAATTTGTGGCAAGTCAGTGTTGACTTGATACTGACCTTGTATAAATAGTTTTGGAGTCAGGAGAGCGCTGTCACCACGTCAAACGACTACATCTAAAAGGGACATTACATTGACCAGAATCAGGTCCCTCAATTGAAGGGTGCCCTTAACCCCTAATTAGATTCAGTCAGAGTGAATCTTGGAGCGGCTGGACGTCATTCCACCTAATTAAAATTATCAATGTAGCCCATTAACGTTCCCGACTCCCCACCGAGAGGCACAGGCTTTTACCGAAGTTTTCTAAAATATGTTAATATTTACAGAAAATAAATAATTTGGAATTTTGAATTATCCACGAGCAAGATTGGACCATACTCCACCGTACTCTGTTTAAAAAAAACAGTCGCTTTTGTTTTGGATGTCCTTGTTCTCCGCTCCAAATTTACCAACCCGCTTTTAATTGACAATTATGAATCGCGATTTGGAACCCTATGCCATGCGACCAAGGTTAAAAACGTTTGGAAAATCACTCGTATTCGGAGAAGGTGGTAAGTGCACTAAGGGAATTAGGATCCCCTCTTTCTCTTATACTTACTGCCTTTCTCTTAATACAAGTCCGGATAACTTTAGTAAGGACATAAGGGATTGTAATTAGGGGTAATGTAATACCCCTTTAAATAGTGTCATAATCGGGTCAGGTTTGAGTTGAGTTGCCTCGAATTCTGAGTCAGATACTGAGCGGAATTACCTTACGCTGAATAAAGGTAACTTATGCCCTTAGTAAGAGTAGTACGGGTAGTAATAAAAAAAGGTCAAGTGTGAGTCGAACTCGCGCACGAAGGGTTCCGTTTATGAGATACAGCCTGGTGACAGACGGACGGACGGACGTACGACGACGGTCGGACAGCAGAGGCTTAGTAGGGTCCCGTTTGGCACCCTTCGGGTATGGAACCCTTAAAAAGGCAGTGAGGATCCCTAATTAGGGCAAAGGATGGGACCGAGTCCGCCTTACAATGCAACCCTTATTAGGTACAATCGTGGTAATAAGATTGGCTAGTATTTCATCGCACATCAAAAATACTAATTTTCACAGCAAAAAAGGATCAACAAAAATACTTTTTATGTTTTAAATATTTAATGAGTACCTACTTAAGTTTATGTTTTAAGTATTTGTTGTTGTTGTTACATGTTGAACCTAACACGAAAAATAAAGGGGGCTTCGCTTCGCTCACCCCCTTTACCCTTCACCTAAGCTACCGCAGCAAATATAAGGGATATTTGCTGTGCAAATGAGTATTTTTGATGTGCAGTTTAATATTTACCATTAAGATTTTGTTAAACTAACACCCTATAACTCCATGGTTGCCGCGGTGAGCTAATCCCGCAAAGTCCCGGCGTCAAGTAAAATGAAATGAAACTACTTGCTACTCGTGGAGACAATTGTGGCCCTTCCACCACATATAGGAATCGGTGTTTATTTTCTGTTCCAACCTGTATAGTGCGGCTGCTGCTAGGCGAGGCATAACAGAATTATTTCGCGGCGCGTGCTTTACCCTCCTCGGCCACGCCTTCCGCCGGCGGCTCAGTTTGTTTAGCACGAGTCCGGGTTGCTGCCATCTTATCATGCTCGTTTCACGTGTATCGGAGAACTGAATGCAGAAATAAATAAATGTAGCCCATTAATGTCCCCGCCGAGGGGCAAAGGACTTTACCCGGATAAGAGTAAGATTGAGCGGTTCCTCCACTCTAGCTCAGGGCGGGTTGGTGGAGGGGAGGCAGACCAGGTCCAACCTGACTGTTAGAAGATTCCCAGCTGCCGTATTATGGCGTCTGATATAGCTTTACTTTATTTAGGAATTAAAATTACATTTAGCTATAAAAACAATTAGACTACCCCTAGATTTTAAAGCCAATCTTCACTGGCAAACTATCAGGCGGTTTATAGAGTTGCGGCAAACTTAAACACCAATACTATAGTAAGTATAGGTAACTATAGCAACTTTAAAAAATAAATATGTCTGAGTAATTAACAAATTATGGCTAGAAATATAAGGGAAATATTAAACTGCACATCAAAAATACTGATTTGCGCAGCAAATATTAGGGCAAAATGCTGCGATAGCTTAGGTGTAGGGTAAAGGGGGTGAGCGAAGCGAAGCCCCCTTAATCCCGTGTTAGATTGAACATGTAAGAATAACAAAAAATACTTAAAATACTCGAGTACACAAAAAAAATAAAGCATAAAAAGTGTTTCTGCTGATCCTTTTTTGCTGTGCAAATCAGTATTTTTGACGTGCGATTAAATACTAGCCGAAATATAATGTCTCTACAGCAATAATGTATGTGTCGTAGCTACATCGTAGAATTTGATTGTCATGAAATAACCAAACATTTTATAATATAGTCAATTATTTTATGAAAAGACCAAAATGGGTTGAATTTCACGAAAACATGTCTTTATAAAAGCTTTTTTATTCAGTGCTACGTGGTATTTATTGTGTTATACATGTCGACCTAACACGAACACTATTCGAGGGCTTCGCCGAGCTTGCCCCCTTCAGCCTTCACCTAAGCTACCGCAGTGTTTTTCCCTAAATATTTCTTCGTTCAATGAAAGTTCTAATTCAACCATGGATGGATATGTCATGATATAGTCAATTCTACGATATTGTTACGACACATGTACATAATTCACACGATAATACCTTTTGACAAGATTGTTAGACGGGAAAGACCCCTGTATTCTGGTCAGACCAAGGAAGAGGCGCACTCCCTAGATGACAGCAATCATAGAGCCAGGGGCACAAAACATTTTTGGAATACCATAATGCGTAATATCACAGATAGGTACTTAAATCAGCAGACAATAATATAATTTGAAGTTGTTGAGTTGCGAGTTGGACTCGGGCACCGAGGGTTCCGCAGAAATCTCCTTTTTTATGAAAGACCTCCAAATTGATGGTTTTCCGATTATTTCCTTTGCTTGTGCTATATATAGGACATTGCTTCGTGCCAAATTTCATGATTCTCTATAGTTTTTGATTCCCTTGGGAATATTAAGCAATTTCAGCAAAATTTTGACTTATATATTCGCAGTATCTTTGGATTGCATTGACCCATAACTTATTTCTTTTTACAACTACGACACTGCCACGCTTTATTAATCGATATTATTTTGTTATCTCCATGTGTTCTTAAAAAAAAGGGACTTGACAGACGCACATATATACAGACAGGCAGACAGAATGAAATTTACAGTTTTAGAATTGTTTTCTTACTTGTACTATATAACATGCTTCGTGCCAAATTTCTTGATTCTATTTCAACGGGTAGTTCCCTATAGGTTTTGATTCCCTTACAAAAGTCAAGCAATTTCAGCAATATTATATAATAATATACATAGATAGATAAACAACCATGACTAGGGTACAAACATCTGTTCTCATCAAACAAGTATTTGCCCCCACCGGGACTCGAACCCGGGACCCTTGGCTTCGTAGGCAGGGTCACTGCCGACTCGGCCATTCGGCCATTATACCAATATTGTGACATATATAGCGGTATCTTTTGATTGCATGGACCTATAAGGATTTGTTTCTCATATCTTTAACAAACCATAGACTTGAGTAATCGATATTAATTTCAACTTGATATCTTCACGCGTTCCTGACAAAAGGGTCTCGACAGATTAACAACCAAGTGAAACTATAAGGGTTCCTTTTTTTCTTTTAAGACCTAAAAATACTAAAAGACTACTGTCATAGGGCAAGGAATTTAGGTTAGGTGGGATTTCTGGAAGTGACCTAGCAGGAATTGACGTTTTCTATTGCTCTACACATCTTATTTATTATATTTTTACTTTGTCGTGCACCAGCAACCTGCATAGTTGACGATCCCTGGCAAACAACGGTACGGTACAACACTGTTACTGGAAACCTACAAATAGGGCTCCGATACCTGCGATCGGCGACGACCAACATCGCTCACAATTCCGATCCAATCGAAAATAGCACTAGCATTATTGTATAAGCACCGGGGTTACGTGACCGTTACTCTTCTTTGAGTCTGTGATCATCAGGTTTGACGAATGGCCGAGAAAATGCTAGCCTTAAATAGTCCTTACTTTCTTGACCTAGAGAGATTCATTACCACTTTCCTGACATGAGCACACATGATGTTTGTGTGTACTTACAATGTTAAAAGTTTAGCTAATTTGGCAACAATTTAGTATGAAGCTTTTCGTAGTCGTAAACAAATGATTTGCTAAATGGAATGTCTAAATTACCCATCACTTGATTATCCAGCTTGATAGAGTAGTTGTGATAAAAACGATACATACATAACTGGTTACACGCTGATAAATGAATCGCATAAAGCGTAACGAAATATTTAAACGCATATCATTTCACTCTATCTCTCCGTGTGATGAGACCAATCAAAACGTCAGGTGATGCCGATTATAATCATACCTCAAAGGGCTTCCATTACATTTATGTAATTAAAGCGTCCCGTCCTTCTTTGCCACTTTATTAATGCGTTTTAATCAATAAGGAAATCCTTAGCTTAGAAAAGTCAATATAATGACCAACTGCCGTGCCAAATAACCAGAATGATTTCTGTGGGTCAAATGTCCATATTTATTTGATGAAGACATTCAATTTAATAACTGCCTAAGTACATCTGCTAACAACATCACATATGATAAACTTACGGTGTGAAGGCTTTTCAATATTTATACTACTAACTTCTATTCAACTTCATCACCAGATATTAGTTAATAACTATTAAGCTATCTTATCTACGTCGACAGCCATACCAGTTGACTAAAATTACTTCCTGATTTTGATTACACTATCACTTTTTGAATAATTAGATATTCGATCAATCTGTGCTAATTAACTATTAAAATCCGTGAAACAAGGTGTCGTCCATAAAGATGTACGCGTTTAATACGAACAAGTGTATTGAAATGAACAGCAAAAGCAGGTGGAAAACACCTGCGTAGCAAATTCATTTGCAGAAGTACTTGTTAACTTTTTAAAAGGCGTTGGTAACTAGAAACAAATAAGTTGAAATATAATAAAATGGTGCCTCCATAGAAAGATATCGATGTAGATTATCATACATCAGTTAAACGTTATTATATTTTATGGAGAAATAGGGCGCAATGGGTAAAATGTCCTAACGTAAGAAGTTTAATTACATGCTATTTACGTTATTGAGAAACAAGTTTCGTATGACGGTTGCGCACGCGGAACAAAAGATACCGTTTTCGGTGGATTACCCATGTAAATACATATACCCGAAGTCTAGGTACTGGCGTTTTAGCCAAAGTAATATTATAGACCTAAAGAATATGATAACGCCTATCGTAACTAGTTTATCCACAGGTTTTATCAATATAAATTTAGTTTTATTTGTATAATTATTAGTGTTAAGCTTTGAGTTGTAAAAGTAAAAGTAAAATATATTATCACTATTAACTTGATATTCGCTATTTTAACACTTTGAGTGAGTTGAGATTGTTGAGTGTTAACACAACAAGGGAAGGCATTTCACGGTACATAAACACTTATTGCATCTGTCGTAAATTTTTATTATAAGTGTAATTTTATAATTACACCTCCTGCTTTAATTGTGAGTATGCGTTGGATACATGTTTTAATTTGTGATGGCAACTCTGATATTTGGAAGGTTACAAATCGCTTTAATTTAATTACAACTGACATTCAAGAGAATGAAGGTAATATAACTACACAGGTATTTAAGGTAAGAATTAATTAAATGCCCTAAAGGGTAAGTTGTCACCCTTTGATACAATGTAAGTGGCAAGTGTCACAATTTAATAACAACAAAAAATAGGTTTAATTGCTACATTAATTTTTTTTTTTTTTTTATAATATTTATTCATTGTTTAGTAGCTAGGCCTCACTGAGCCCACTCTAAGTTCCCACTACACGCACTTTGCCGCTGTAACAAAGAGTATTCTGAGCCATGAACAATTAACAAAGATTATAAATTTATGTTTAAGGTATTCAGAACTGTAGTAGATGATGGCAGAAGAAATAATCGTTTCGGGACACGACATGGATAATGTTGGAAAAAAGGTAGAGAAATGTCCCACTTTATTTCTACTGAGAAACTCAATCCATTCCTGAGGCCGAAAGGGATCGAACCAGCTTCCATAAAAAAGCGAACCCCTTTTAGAAAACAAACTGGTATGCTGTTCCAAGTACCTATAAAAGTAATAATGTTTTGGAAGCCTTAGTAACAAAAATTTATGAAAAACTTACCTAATACTGGTATTTTCATGTAAAAAAGATATGTGTGCGTTCCAATAAAAATGTTAACGTTGATCATAGCTAAAACATAGATGTAGCAAAACTCAAAAAACTTTTCCCTATTTGGTTAATCAATCAGATATTGTAGAATAAATATTTTCATATTTTTTTTCATTTCGTGATCAAGAAAATAATACAAGGTGACATTTATTTAGCTGACCATATTTTGGGGAATGATAGTACCCATCGTTATGAACTACTTCCCCCAAGAAACATATGGTCGCAAATGAAAAAAAACAACCCTCAGTACATTGAACCGATCAGCTAATTTACAAGTTACTATGGGGGACCCAACATTTTATTTCGTTTGCTACCATATGTTTCATATGTTCATAATGTCGGACACCATCATTTCTTAAAATATGGTCAGCGAATTAAATGTCACCTAGTATATTCTCTAAGATACAAATCGCAGTAGATCTCTTAAATGCTCACGCCCCTATCACTTATTCCCCAGCACTACCTCACTTTTGCTAAATTCATGGACCTTATATTACGGTACCACGGCTGGTTTCTTGGTGTCTGGGAACAATTCGTAAGTTTGGCGGCACGTTAGATCGTAGTCAGTAAGGTAAGGGCATTAGTTATCTAGTGACGTCAAAATGGCAAGCTCAGTTTATATTATAAAAAGCAATAGTGTTGGTTTAGTTGTCTATAGTTACTTAATTGGTGCCCTCATTCGTCTGTTTAAGTCTTAAATGGATAAGCATTTTTCTTTACCTCATTCAAGATCTGATTGAATAGCGATGGACAAGGTTATTGAACTAAAGTATGAGCAGCTGTGCCTCTGCCACACCAAATGTGAAAATCTATAACTCTATGTCCACTTGTTATAGATGTATATGTCACCGTAAATTAGTCAAAACCGTTAGTTTATAAATTAACGCGTTAGTTGATCAACTGTCGACAGATAGTAAACCAGGCCGACAAGGTTTAGAATTTAAGTTTCTTTTGTTCTCACCTATCAACCTAACACGAAGACTATTCGGGGGATTCGCTGCGCTCGCCACCTCTTATCTCCACCTAAGCAAACGCAGTGTTTGCTCTGGTATTTCGTTTGCAATTCAAGTTTAAACCAGTTTAATATTTAACGGTTTTAACCGTTAGTTTATCAACTAACGCGTCATATAGTAAGCTGTACGCTACAGTTTAATTCCTGTCGACGTCGATAGTTGACCAACTAACGAGAAAAGAAACGTTAGTTTATCAACTTACGGTTTTGACAATCTTACGGTGACATATATAAACTTAGGATTTTCTGTAGACCGATTCATATACACAATAAATGCAAATGGCAAACAAATACATATCTCGCAAAAAACTCATCGCGCTTCCTCCTTTTAAATCGCTTAAATTACTAGCAGGTCTATTTTAACTTGTTTCTGGCTCGAATCTGGAATAATTTTGCATAGAATGAATCGCAAGGAGCCTAGGCGTAGGTATAGGCTGCATTCTTCGTACTACGGTCTGATTTAATAAAATAGATGCGCAGCGTAGTGGGGACGGAACGGACCTACGCCGATACGATAACTTCCATTATTCTGTTTTGTTGCGGATTTATATTTGTGCGAGGCTTACATTGATTGTTTTGGATATATAAGATGAAGTATCAAAGAAACAATTATTAGTCAAACAATTAAGATTCAAAACAGGATTGAAGCCCGGTAAAGTTTATTGATTTATTGATATAGTGTACGTTCACTTCAAATCGGTAGAGCTTAAAATATAAGCAGCCAGCAACACCCTGGAAAGTTCAGAATCACGAATACTTGGTAACTATAAGTTTCATTCACTTACTAACCTACCTATTCGACGAGTAAATAATAATCATAATAATGTATTTAAAACCAGAGTTACATGAAATTATATTACAAAGGCAAGCTTATCTCTAATAAGAGATCTCTTCCAGCAAACCAGATGATGTTGGGAAAGGTTGATTGCTGAGCAGGGGTAGACATATGTCTGTCTCCCCCTGCTCAGCAATCAACGCAGCAATCAATTCGGTATATTGCCATACCTACACATATGTGTATGGCAATATACCGAAGTAAACAAGTACATAAATACATATTTTAAAATATAATAAATTATAATAAGATTACTTTAATAGTGGCACTGTGAGCTGTAGATCTCACGAGCCTGTTGGTGGAAAGCTGAACATCTGACATTGACATACAAACTTATGAATGCACTTGGTTACCTATATACATGGAGTATTAATGAAGCCGCACCAAAAAGTTTCAAAAGAAATCCAAATAATATCAATATTCCAATCTGTGAGCAACGCACTCTATTCAAACTATTGTTAAACTTCTGATCAATATTACTGATACAATTTACATGTTGGAAATATATACTGAGATAAAAACCAAAGGATAGCGCGAGGCAGACTACAACTAACGGCATCTAGGGGTGAAAACAAATAACCCGACTGCATTTTCTTTCAATAAATGATAAATAAATGATAAATGATATTTATTTGCAAGAAATATGGTACAGACAGTTGTTTCCAAATTATAATATAAAGATCACATATTTCACCTACAATATAGGCATGCAAAATTGTTATTACATTAACATTCATTCTTATGTCAGAGTAAAAATGTCCAGGTAAGAATCATCCAAAACAATTAATAACATATACAAACTTATGAATATGCTTGGTTACGGTACCAAAATAGTTTATTTGGGACATCAACAGCAGAGTAGCACATTACAATTATAAAACACATTAATTACAAATAAAATCAATACGTAATAGATGGTTACGTACATGGAGTATTGAAGTAGCCGCACTAATAACTTTGTAAGCTACATTTTGCAATTTTTCACTAATATTATATAGTCTGTGTCACGGTCTCTCTCTCACTCTCTCTCACGGTCACCAAAAATCCAACGACATGCCATTTGTAAAAAATCCGTCAAGCCGTTGGGCTATAGCGGTTTTTTTTACTTTTTCAAACCCCATGTCTCCGCCATTTTGAAAAAATCCAAAAACTGAATCGACTGAAAAATTATATTTAATTATCCAATCTTCTTACAAAATTTCACGAGAATCGGTTGAGAAATGCGACCTGTAGAGGAGAACAACCGGACAGACAGACATACGAAAGCATTTTTGCCCAATCCTAAAACGGAGATACTTCGCTAGCTCGGTGTATCGCAATAATACAAGGTGACATTTAATTAACTGATCATATTTCGGGGAATGATAGTATCCATCATTATGAACAACTTTCCCCCAGAAACATTTGATCGCAAATGGAAAAAATATATTTCCCTCAATATATTGACACCATCAGCTGATTACAAGTTACTATGGGGCCCCCAAATATTTACCATATGTTTTTTGAGAAAAGTTGTTCATAATTATGGTTACTAGGACTCCCTAAAATATGGTCAGCTGATAAAATGTCACCATGTACATACTGTAACGGCATAACGGCTAAGGTCGAGCCACCGCTATCAGTAGCTATGATCGTCTATTCTACCTACCCCAAAAGGAGATGTCCCGATTCAGCTGTAAAATTTGTAAGTTAAGAATGATAAGTCTGAATTTCTCTTTCGTTGAGAAGTTCGTTAGGCGTACAATAGTCGAACGAAGTTTGGTTCAGGAAGTTACAGTTTCAAGTTTACATAGAGAAAGCATATATGTCCGCAAGCCGATAATTCGCATCAGTCAGCGGTGTATTGCGCCAGATCGATCGTTGTTGTATGTGTGTGATGGTACCATTTATTTTTATATTTATCAAAGCAAAACAACCTACCCGGTCCTAAACAATGAACTTTAGACTGTAATTTGATCTCTTCGCGCGTCCCCGACAACACTTAATTGTCAAAATATCAACAGGATAGGTTATCTGTGTTGACACCGGTTTAACTTTATTCTGAATTTGTTATTTCCATCCGCGGAACCTCATCGATCAACAGTCTCCCTATGCCCTGCCAACCTAGGTTTAGCCGCAACTAAACTCCTGTCTAGCCTAGTCTAAAATCCTAGTGTTATACCATGTCCATTATCGACACCACTCGAAAATGGTTGAGTTTGATTTGAATGTGCTTGTATGTTTAATGACTGTGTGTGTGGGAATTTCAAAACTCGCTACTCGAAAGGAATGAGGAGAGGATTAGCCCGCGAATATCCTAAGAGCCAATCCAGGAACCCTATGGTGAAGGAAAAAGGAATTTAGGGTCGCTCCAAGCCCAGACTCAGACTCAGATCAGTTACCTACAAGTTCTTATCTAACGACCCAAGGATAGTTTTGGAATTTGGGGTAGGTTGATATAAAAGATAGGAACCGAGGTATATCTCGGCGCTTCAGACACTCACGAAAAACCACTGAAACACGCAATCACAATTCGTATAGTTCAGACGCGTAAGACGGCAGACCAAAACTGTTTAGAATCGTGAAAGACGACTGTCACAGTAGCTAGACGCTGAGACTGAATGCTCTCCCTTCCCCCGCAATCGTATTTATAGACCCCACATGTCTGAAAAAAAAATGGCGTCCTTTGCGAACACGCTCTGCCCAAACGAAACTTCTTATCACTAACTACACAGGGTCTAATTTCAACCATGCAATGCAGATCCGCCGTTCTACAAATTGTGTGTACGCATATTCACTATGATCAACCGTAGGTTATCACTCAAATCATTTGGTACTGCCGATACACAGAATCTGTTGATCGCTGACCATAAAAGCTTGTTGCGATTAATTAAGCCTTCCCGACCGCTAGCGCGCTAGACAAAGATCACTAGAATGATATTCAGACTAGTCATGTCAAACTCGCCATCTCATACCAAACAAACGCAATTGTATATTTGCAATCAACATAATAGCTTTCTCCGTATCGTTCCATAATAACCTTCCATTATTTAGTTATTCATAATTTATTCAGCGCGCAGCCAAATCGGCTCTGATCCCTACACATTCCGCAGGAATGCGACAAAAAACCTGACCTGTAACCTTCCTCGAACCATCCCACGCGTCGGCTCATTGTTTTTTTGCTAACTTACCCCTGAGCTACTCAAAACCCCAAACGTTATATGAACCGATTCTCGTATTCAAAACAGCGCGGCGATGGGCTAGCCCTCTGTCACGCAAAATGAAGTATCAAATGTACTGACTCTCGTGTACCATTACAATACTAAATATTTTATTACCGAGGGAACACTAATATATCAACGTCGTCTTTGCCACCCGACCGAAAGACCGAACACAAAGCAATTTTTTAGTATTCCGTATCTCACAAGGAAAGGAACTCCTAAAGAACCCAATTTGGTTTCTCAAACTAGCAGTGTAGAGCTAGCGCTCAAAAATGTCATTCCCGTGGAAGCCGATCGTCTCGTGGTAGCGGGTGAGGTCGCGCGTGCGGCCCGCTTGCTCGTTTTGCCGCGCATGCGTCGTGACCGCGCGCGCTCTCGCGTCACGGCGAGATCTGCGCCCGCGCTGGCGATCGTTTGGATTTGAACTAGTGGACTTAGTTTAAGGAGATACCCCGTCCGTGCAAAGGTCCCTGTTACTCAAGGCGGAAAGATCCGCAGTGTGGGAGGGGCGCTAATTTGTTAAAAATATTTTCAAGGAGACTTTACGAATACATAATATCCACATTTTGAACGCAGATCTGCAATGAAATTAGTTAGGATTTCAGAATTACAGGAAAAAATAAAACAATTCAGAGGTCTTTTCCTAGTAGAATTGAAAGAAAATTTCATCCAATCGCGTTTTCCTGAAGTGAGAATCTTAATCAAATACTCAATAAACATTAAACAAAAAATCAAATTTGTATCAAATTTCCTTATAGGCAGTAAATAGTACTATTACTAGTATAGAAATGCATTATCTGTTGTATATTTCTCAAGACGAGAGGCTCTAATTCTAATACGCCAAAGTCGGAACCTCGATGTTATTTCCCGACGCCGCTGGTTGCGGCGCACTATTTTATCGCATTAATTATTTGGAGAAGGATTCGCGTTGAACATTCTAGCCGGGGCCGGCCAGCGCGTCAGCTGTGGGAACTACGTGGGTTACCAATACGGGGGTACTTGGTTACTTCTTGTAATTTGTAATGTCTTTATTGTTCTACGCGTGACAGACATCAGAGAACTCTTATTATAAAAATAATTCACAAAGACTAGCCTATCTCCAGCAAGAGATTTCTTCCAGCAAACGATGATCATATAGAGAAGTTTAGGTTTAAAAAGAGGGGACACAATTGGGGGGCAAATAAGTTTTTTTTAATACTGTAGTGACTGACATGTCAAATGAAAGGGGTTGTTGCGAGGATCTCAAAAATATAAAATATATTTTCTTGATTTTGAAATACTTAATTAAAAAGTGAATGAATAAAATAGAGAAAAAGGTACCATTCCCCCCCCCCCCCCCTTGGTCTAGAAAATAATGACAAAAAAAATTGATATAGGTAATATCTACAGAAAAATGTATGATTTAAAAAGGGGGAAGGGTACAAATAACGAAAAACCGGTTTTTTGTGCGACCCTTCGTGCGTGAGTCCGACTCGCACTTGACTGTTTACATTTCTAAACACTAGGAATGTAATTTAAATAATTGATGGATTGATCGATGAAAAATAATTGAATTTAATTTAATCTATGTTAGTCACTTTACTATGAAGCTAAGACTGACAGATCTCAACAATGGGACTTGTTATAATGACCCTACAATAGCTGTACAATTTTCAATAGTTATTGACTTAATAAATAGATTAATCCAAATTCAGATTAAAAAAACCTGTTTTATTTATTCTCATACCCCTGTATTGTTATGAAGCAGAAGAAAATCACTAACCTGGCATTTTGGTGAGTATCTAGACTATTCTAGACACTTGTTTATTTTTACTTTTCCAGTACATTTCACCAAATGATAATTGTCAACGTCCACATGATCATCATCTTCCGAGGACCTAAATAAACATGGGTACTTACGAGTTTCTAAAATCAACTCTGCAATGTAACTGGATTTTATTGTGCCCTATTACTGTACTCTATAGTCTAAACTGGGAAACACAATTAATTAACTGAAAACAAATACTAGTGTAGAGTAAGTGTGTTAAAGATATTTTATTATCCCTATATTAACTAAAGGCCTGGACACACAAGAAGACCTAAGACCTATAATAGAATTTTCTAAATAAAAAATAAATAGGCGATGTGTTAGCTCAATTATTAAATTCTAGGCCAAACTAGTGGACAGAATAATGTGGGATAAATATATGTTATACAAAGTTTTCTAGAGAAGAACTTGCGCGTAATATATATATATATATATATATATATAGACTGTCTGTTATATTTATAATATAAAACATTTCTTCCTGACGCATTATTTTTAACTAAATAGATTTTTGTAGGGAGACGACATCAGTTTTCTATAGGAAACTAACACGCAAAAAATGTTGCAAAAAAGATGTGTGCCTGCTATTTTATTTTTAAAGTTATTTGAACGATTTAATACATATTTAATATTACTTTTCAACTCGCGGAGCCGCGCGGGCTGTGACTCTGGCATCCCGTATCGGAAAATGCGTGACGCTGTGTATGTTATTTTAAAAAGTTGAGATATTTTTTTTATGTCTTGGAGCAATTATATAAAAGATATTTTCCTGTGTTCTTATATAATTAAACTTTCTAAATAAACCTTAAGTTCCAACAACTAGTAAACAAAAAATAAAGGTATTGTAAATAAAATGTAAATAGTCAGGCTAAGAAAAACTTTTTGGCGACCAAATAGTTTCGTTCAACTAAGGGCGGACTCCGGCAGGCGGAAGTTCCGAACCTATTTAATCTAAAATAATTTTTTCTGTATAATTAGATTTATTTCCTCGCAGTAGTCATGAAAAGCACGATGTAATTTCACGGCCAAAGGTCCAATAGATGGACTCGTCTCTTAGAAGGCCTTGCCTGTGGATCGGCCCTCAAACTCACACGTCCATCTATTGCTCACTTTCCAACCTTCACAACAGTGTATTATTTTTGGTGGACAGTTGTTCACGTACGCAGCAAATACTTGGATCCCATCACCCACCACCAGACTGAGCATTCGCCCGCTTAAAATAATATTGAGCAGGTTTGTGGTACGACACACAGACAGGCGGCAGAGCTCGAACCGCACTACAAGTGGCTGCCGCCCTGCCTCGAATTGAGCAAACGCTCGCCCTAGATAATACTGAGTAGGTTTGTGGTAAGACACACAGACACACAGTCGAGCTCAAGCCGCATTACAAGTGGTTGCCGCCCTGCGATGCACCGACTACCCATCACCAGACTGAGCAAACGCCCGCCCTAGATAATACTGAGTAGGTTTGTGGTAAGACACACAGACACACAGCCGAGCTCAAGCCGCATTACAAGTGGTTGCCGCCCTGCGATGCACCGACTACCCACCACCAGACTGAGCAAACGCCCGCCCTAGATAATACTGAGTAGGTTTGTGGTAAGACACACAGCCACACAGCCGAGCTCAAGCCGAATTACAAGTGGTTGCCGCCCTGCGATGCACCGACTACCCATCTCCAGACTGAGCAAACGCCCGCCCTAGATAATACTGAGTAGGTTTGTAGTAAGACAAACAGCCACACAGCCAAGCTCGAGCCGCATTACAAGTGGTTGCCGCCCTGCGATGCACCGACTACCCATCTCCAGACTGAGCAAACGCCCGCCCTAGATAATACTGAGTAGGTTTGTGGTAAGACACACAGCCACACAGCCGAGCTCAAGCCGCATTACAAGTGGTTGCCGCCCTGCGATGCACCGACTACCCATCACCAGACTGAGCAAACGCCCGCACTAGATAATACTGAGTAGGTTTGTGGTAAGACAAACAGCCAGACAGCCAAGCTCGAGCCGCATTACAAGTGGTTGCCGCCCTGCTATGCACCGACTACCCATCACCAGACTGAGCAAACGCCCGCCCTAGATAATACTGAGTAGGTTTGTGGTAAGACACACAGCCACACAGCCGAGCTCAAGCGGCATTACAAGTGGTTGCCGCCCTGCGATGCACCGACTACCCATCACCAAACTGAGCATAGGCTCGCCCTAGATAATACTGAGTAGGTTTGTAGTAAGACAAACAGCCAGACAGCCAAGCTCGAGCCGCATTACAAGTGGTTGCCGCCCTGCTATGCACCGACTACCCATCACCAGACTGAGCATAGGCCCGCCCTAGATAATACTGAGTTGGTTTGTGGTAAGACACAGACAGACAGCCAAGCTTGACCCGCATTACAAGTGGTTGCCGCCCTGCTATGCACCGACTACCCATCACCAGACTGAGCAAACGCCCGCCCTAGATAATACTGAGTAGGTTTGTGGTAAGACAAACAGCCAGACAGCCAAGCTCGAGCCGCATTACAAGTGGTTGCCGCCCTGCTATGCACCGACTACCCATCACCAGACTGAGCAAACGCCCGCCCTAGATAATACTGAGTAGGTTTGTGGTAAGACACAGACAGACAGCCAAGCTCGAGCCGCATTACAAGTGGTTGTCGCCCTGCTGTGCACCGACTACACATCACCAGACTGAGCATAGGCCCGCCCTAGATAATACTGAGTTGGTTTGTGGTAAGACACAGACAGACAGCCAAGCTCGACCCGCATTACAAGTGGTTGCCGCCCTGCTATGCACCGACTACCCATCACCAGACTGAGCAAACGCCCGCCCTAGATAATACTGAGTAGGTTTGTGGTAAGACAAACAGCCAGACAGCCAAGCTCGAGCCGCATTACAAGTGGTTGCCACCCTGCTATGCACCGACTACCCATCACCAGACTGAGCAAACGCCCGCCCTAGATAATACTGAGTTGGTTTGTGGTAAGACACAGACAGACAGCCAGCCGAGCTCGACCCGCATTACAAGTGGTTGCCGCCCTGCTATGCACCGACTACCCATCACCAGACTGAGCATAGGCCCGCCCTAGATAATACTGAGTAGGTTTGTGGTAAGACAAACAGCCAGACAGCCAAGCTCGAGCCGCATTACAAGTGGTTGCCGCCCTGCTATGCACCGACTACCCATCACCAGACTGAGCAAACGCCCGCCCTAGATAATACTGAGTAGGTTTGTGGTAAGACACAGACAGACAGCCAAGCTCGAGCCGCATTACAAGTGGTTGTCGCCCTGCTATGCACCGACTACCCATCACCAGACTGAGCATAGGCCCGCCCTAGATAATACTGAGTAGGTTTGTGGTAAGACAAACAACCAGACAGCCAAGTTTGAGCCGCATTACAAGTGGTTGCCGCCCTGCTGTGCACCGACTACCCATCACCAAACTGAGCATAGGCTCGCCCTAGATAATACTGAGTAGGTTTGTAGTAAGACAAACAGCCAGATAGCCAAGCTCGAGCCGCATTAAAAGTGGTTGCCGCCCTGCTGTGCACCGACTACCCATCACCAAACTGAGCATAGGCTCGCCCTAGATAATACTGAGTAGGTTTGTAGTAAGACAAACAGCCAGACAGCCAAGCTCGAGCCGCATTAAAAGTGGTTGCCGCCCTGCTATGCACCGACTCCCCATCTCCAGACTGAGCATAGGCCCGCCCTAGATAATACTGAGTAGGTTTGTGGTAAGACAAACAGCCAGACAGCCTAGCTCGAGCCGCATTACAAGTGGTTGCCGCCCTGCTATGCACCGACTACACATCACCAGACTGAGCATAGGCCCGTCCTAGATAATACTGAGTAGGTTTGTGGTAAGACAAACAGCCAGACAGCCTAGCTCGAGCCGCATTACAAGTGGTTGCCGCCCTGCTATGCACCGACTACCCATCACCAGACTGAGCATAGGCTCGCCCTAGATAATACTGAGTAGGTTTGTGGTAAAGCAAACAGCTAGACAGCCTAGCTCGAGCCGCATTACAAGTGGTTGCCGCCCTGCTATGCACCGACTTCACATCACCAGACTGAGCATAGGCCCGCCCTAGATAATACTGAGTAGGTTTGTGGTAAGACAAACAGCCAGACAGCCTAGCTCGAGCCGCATTACAAGTGGTTGCCGCCCTGCTATGCACCGACTACCCATCACCAGACTGAGCATAGGCCCGCCCTAGATAATACTGAGTAGGTTTGTGGTAAGACAAACAGCCAGACAGCCAAGCTCGAGCCGCATTACAAGTGGTTGCCGCCCTGCTATGCACCGACTACCCATCACCAGACTGAGCATAGGCCCGCCCTAGATGATACTGAGTAGGTTTGTGGTAAGACAAACAACCAGACAGCCAAGTTTGAGCCGCATTACAAGTGGTTGCCGCCCTGCTGTACACCGACTACCCATCACCAAACTGAGCAAAGGCTCGCCCTAGATAATACTGAGTAGGTTTTTAGTAAGACAAACAGCCAGACAGCCAAGCTCGAGCCGCATTAAAAGTGGTTGCCGCCCTGCTATGCACCGACTACCCATCTCCAGACTGAGCATAGGCCCGCCCTAGATAATACTGAGTAGGTTTGTGGTAAGACAAACAGCCAGACAGCCTAGCTCGAGCCGCATTACAAGTGGTTGCCGCCCTGCTATGCACCGACTACACATCACCAGACTGAGCATAGGCCCGCCCTAGATAATACTGAGTAGGTTTGTGGTAAGACAAACAACCAGATAGCCAAGTTTGAGCCGCATTACAAGTGGTTGCCGCCCTGCTGTGCACCGACTACCCATCACCAAACTGAGCATAGGCTCGCCCTAGATAATACTGAGTAGGTTTTTAGTAAGACAAACAGCCAGACAGCCAAGCTCGAGCCGCATTAAAAGTGGTTGCCGCCCTGCTATGCACCGACTACCCATCTCCAGACTGAGCATAGGCCCGCCCTAGATAATACTGAGTAGGTTTGTGGTAAGACAAACAGCCAGACAGCCTAGCTCGAGCCGCATTACAAGTGGTTGCCGCCCTGCTATGCACCGACTTCCCATCACCAGACTGAGCATAGGCCCGCCCTAGATAATACTGAGTTGGTTTGTGGTAAGACACAGACAGACAGCCAAGCTTGACCCGCATTACAAGTGGTTGCCGCCCTGCTATGCACCGACTACCCATCACCAGACTGAGCAAACGCCCGCCCTAGATAATACTGAGTAGGTTTGTGGTAAGACAAACAGCCAGACAGCCAAGCTCGAGCCGCATTACAAGTGGTTGCCGCCCTGCTATGCACCGACTACCCATCACCAGACTGAGCAAACGCCCGCCCTAGATAATACTGAGTAGGTTTGTGGTAAGACACAGACAGACAGCCAAGCTCGAGCCGCATTACAAGTGGTTGTCGCCCTGCTGTGCACCGACTACCCATCACCAGACTGAGCATAGGCCCGCCCTAGATAATACTGAGTTGGTTTGTGGTAAGACACAGACAGACAGCCAAGCTCGACCCGCATTACAAGTGGTTGCCGCCCTGCTATGCACCGACTACCCATCACCAGACTGAGCAAACGCCCGCCCTAGATAATACTGAGTAGGTTTGTGGTAAGACAAACAGCCAGACAGCCAAGCTCGAGCCGCATTACAAGTGGTTGCCACCCTGCTATGCACCGACTACCCATCACCAGACTGAGCAAACGCCCGCCCTAGATAATACTGAGTAGGTTTGTGGTAAGACAAACAGCCAGACAGCCAAGCTCGAGCCGCATTACAAGTGGTTGCCGCCCTGCTATGCACCGACTACCCATCACCAGACTGAGCAAACGCCCGCCCTAGATAATACTGAGTAGGTTTGTGGTAAGACACAGACAGACAGCCGAGCTCGACCCGCATTACAAGTGGTTGCCGCCCTGCGATGCACCGACTACCCATCACCAGACTGAGCATAGGCCCGCCCTAGATAATACTGAGTAGGTTTGTGGTAAGACAAACAGCCAGACAGCCAAGCTTGAGCCGCATTACAAGTGGTTGCCGCCCTGCTATGCACCGACTACCCATCACCAGACTGAGCAAACGCCCGCCCTAGATAATACTGAGTAGGTTTGTAGTAAGACAAACAGCCACACAGCCAAGCTCGAGCCGCATTACAAGTAGTTGCCGCCCTGCGATGCACCGACTACCCATCTCCAGACTGAGCAAACGCCCGCCCTAGATAATACTGAGTAGGTTTGTGGTAAGACACACAGCCACACAGCCGAGCTCAAGCCGCATTACAAGTGTTTGCCACCCTGCGATGCACCGACTACCCATCACCAGACTGAGCAAACGCCCGCCCTAGATAATACTGAGTAGGTTTGTGGTAAGACAAACAGCCAGACAGCCAAGCTCGAGCCGCATTACAAGTGGTTGCCGCCCTGCTATGCACCGACTACCCATCACCAGACTGAGCAAACGCCCGCCCTAGATAATACTGAGTAGGTTTGTGGTAAGACACACAGCCGAGCTCAAGCGGCATTACAAGTGGTTGCCGCCCTGCGATGCACCGACTACCCATCACCAGAATGAGCAAACGCCCGCCCTAGATAATACTGAGTAGGTTTGTGGTAAGACAAACAGCCAGACAGCCAAGCTCGAGCCGCATTACAAGTGGTTGCCGCCCTGCTATGCACCGACTACCCATCACCAGACTGAGCATAGGCCCGCCCTAGATAATACTGAGTTGGTTTGTGGTAAGACACAGACAGACAGCCAAGCTCGACCCGCATTACAAGTGGTTGCCGCCCTGCTATGCACCGACTACCCATCACCAGACTGAGCAAACGCCCGCCCTAGATAATACTGAGTAGGTTTGTGGTAAGACAAACAGCCAGACAGCCAAGCTCGAGCCGCATTACAAGTGGTTGCCGCCCTGCTATGCACCGACTACCTATCACCAGACTGAGCAAACGCCCGCCCTAGATAATACTGAGTAGGTTTGTGGTAAGACACAGACAGACAGCCAAGCTCGAGCCGCATTACAAGTGGTTGTCGCCCTGCTGTGCACCGACTACCCATCACCAGACTGAGCATAGTCCCGCCCTAGATAATACTGAGTTGGTTTGTGGTAAGACACAGACAGACAGCCAAGCTCGACCCGCATTACAAGTGGTTGCCGCCCTGCTATGCACCGACTACCCATCACCAGACTGAGCAAACGCCCGCCCTAGATAATACTGAGTAGGTTTGTGGTAAGACAAACAGCCAGACAGCCAAGCTCGAGCCGCATTACAAGTGGTTGCCACCCTGCTATGCACCGACTACCCATCACCAGACTGAGCAAACGCCCGCCCTAGATAATACTGAGTAGGTTTGTGGTAAGACAAACAGCCAGACAGCCAAGCTCGAGCCGCATTACAAGTGGTTGCCGCCCTGCTATGCACCGACTACCCATCACCAGACTGAGCAAACGCCCGCCCTAGATAATACTGAGTAGGTTTGTGGTATGACACAGACAGACAGCCAGCCGAGCTCGACCCGCATTACAAGTGGTTGCCGCCCTGCTATGCACCGACTACCCATCACCAGACTGAGCATAGGCCCGCCCTAGATAATACTGAGTAGGTTTGTGGTAAGACAAACAGCCAGACAGCCAAGCTCGAGCCGCATTACAAGTGGTTGCCGCCCTGCTATGCACCGACTACCCATCACCAGACTGAGCAAACGCCCGCCCTAGATAATACTGAGTAGGTTTGTGGTAAGACACAGACAGACAGCCAAGCTCGAGCCGCATTACAAGTGGTTGTCGCCCTGCTATGCACCGACTACCCATCACCAGACTGAGCATAGGCCCGCCCTAGATAATACTGAGTAGGTTTGTGGTAAGACAAACAACCAGACAGCCAAGTTTGAGCCGCATTACAAGTGGTTGCCGCCCTGCTGTGCACCGACTACCCATCACCAAACTGAGCATAGGCTCGCCCTAGATAATACTGAGTAGGTTTTTAGTAAGACAGACAGCCAGACAGCCAAGCTCGAGCCGCATTAAAAGTGGTTGCCGCCCTGCTATGCACCGACTACCCATCTCCAGACTGAGCATAGGCCCGCCCTAGATAATACTGAGTAGGTTTGTGGTAAGACAAACAGCCAGACAGCCTAGCTCGAGCCGCATTACAAGTGGTTGCCGCCCTGCTATGCACCGACTTCCCATCACCAGACTGAGCATAGGCTCGCCCTAGATAATACTGAGTAGGTTTGTGGTAAGGCAAACAGCCAGACAGCCTAGCTCGAGCCGCATTACAAGTGGTTGCCGCCCTGCTATGCACCGACTACCCATCACTAGACTGAGCAAACGCCCGCCCTAAATAATACTGAGTAGGTTTGTGGTAAGAAATACAGCCACACAGCCGAGCTAAACCGCATTACAAGTGGTTGCCGCCCTGAGATGCACCGACTACCCATCTCCAGACTGAGCAAACGCCCGCTTTAGATAATACTGAGTACGTTTGTAGTAAGACAAACAGCCACACAGCCAAGCTCGAGCCGCATTACAAGTGGTTGCCGCCCAGCGATGCACCGACTACCCATCACCAGACTGAGCAAACGCCCGCCCTAGATAATACTGAGTAGGTTTGTGGTAAGACACACAGCCACACAGCCGAGCTCAAGCCGCATTACAAGTGTTTGCCGCCCTGCGATGCACCGACTACCCATCACCAGACTGAGCAAACGCCCGCCCTAGATAATACTGAGTAGGTTTGTGGTAAGACAAACAGCCAGACAGCCAAGCTCGAGTCGCATTACAAGTGGTTGCCGCCCTGCTATGCACCGACTACCCATCACCAGACTGAGCATAGGCCCGCCCTAGATAATACTGAGTTGGTTTGTGGTAAGACACAGACAGACAGCCAAGCTCGACCCGCATTACAAGTGGTTGCCGCCCTGCTATGCACCGACTACCCATCACCAGACTGAGCATAGGCCCGCCCTAGATAATACTGAGTAGGTTTGTGGTAAGACAAACAACCAGACAGCCAAGTTTGAGCCGCATTATAAGTGGTTGCCGCCCTGCTGTGCACCGACTACCCATCACCAAACTGAGCATAGGCTCGCCCTAGATAATACTGAGTAGGTTTGTAGTAAGACAAACAGCCAGATAGCCAAGCTCGAGCCGCATTAAAAGTGGTTGCCGCCCTGCTGTGCACCGACTACCCATCACCAAACTGAGCATAGGCTCGCCCTAGATAATACTGAGTAGGTTTGTAGTAAGACAAACAGCCAGACAGCCAAGCTCGAGCCGCATTAAAAGTGGTTGCCGCCCTGCTATGCACCGACTACACATCACCAGACTGAGCATAGGCCCGTCCTAGATAATACTGAGTAGGTTTGTGGTAAGACAAACAGCCAGACAGCCTAGCTCGAGCCGCATTACAAGTGGTTGCCGCCCTGCTATGCACCGACTACACATCACCAGACTGAGCATAGGCCCGTCCTAGATAATACTGAGTAGGTTTGTGGTAAGACAAACAGCCAGACAGCCTAGCTCGAGCCGCATTACAAGTGGTTGCCGCCCTGCTATGCACCGACTACCCATCACCAGACTGAGCATAGGCTCGCCCTAGATAATACTGAGTAGGTTTGTGGTAAAGCAAACAGCCAGACAGCCTAGCTCGAGCCGCATTACAAGTGGTTGCCGCCCTGCTATGCACCGACTACACATCACCAGACTGAGCATAGGCCCGCCCTAGATAATACTGAGTAGGTTTGTGGTAAGACAAACAGCCAGACAGCCTAGCTCGAGTCGCATTACAAGTGGTTGCCGCCCTGCTATGCACCGACTACCCATCACCAGACTGAGCATAGGCCCGCCCTAGATAATACTGAGTAGGTTTGTGGTAAGACAAACAGCCAGACAGCCAAGCTCGAGCCGCATTACAAGTGGTTGCCGCCCTGCTATGCACCGACTACCCATCACCAGACTGAGCATAGGCCCGCCCTAGATAATACTGAGTTGGTTTGTGGTAAGACACAGACAGACAGCCAAGCTCGACCCGCATTACAAGTGGTTGCCGCCCTGCTATGCACCGACTACCCATCACCAGACTGAGCAAACGCCCGCCCTAGATAATACTGAGTAGGTTTGTGGTAAGACACAGACAGACAGCCAAGCTCGACCCGCATTACAAGTGGTTGCCGCCCTGCTATGCACCGACTACCCATCACCAGACTGAGCAAACGCCCGTCCTAGATAATACTGAGTAGGTTTGTGGTAAAACAAACAGCCAGACAGCCAAGCTCGAGCCGCATTACAAGTGGTTGCCGCCCTGCTATGCACCGACTACCCATCACCAGACTGAGCAAACGCCCGCCCTAGATAATACTGAGTAGGTTTGTGGTAAGACACAGACAGACAGCCAAGCTCGAGCCGCATTACAAGTGGTTGTCGCCCTGCTATGCACCGACTACCCATCACCAGACTGAGCATAGGCCCGCCCTAGATAATACTGAGTAGGTTTGTGGTAAGACAAACAACCAGACAGCCAAGTTTGAGCCGCATTACAAGTGGTTGCCGCCCTGCTGTGCACCGACTACCCATCACCAAACTGAGCATAGGCTCGCCCTAGATAATACTGAGTAGGTTTGTGGTAAAACAAACAGCCAGACAGCCAAGCTCGAGCCGCATTACAAGTGGTTGCCGCCCTGCTATGCACCGACTACCCATCACCAGACTGAGCAAACGCCCGCCCTAGATAATACTGAGTAGGTTTGTGGTAAGACACAGACAGACAGCCAAGCTCGAGCCGCATTACAAGTGGTTGTCGCCCTGCTATGCACCGACTACCCATCACCAGACTGAGCATAGGCCCGCCCTAGATAATACTGAGTAGGTTTGTGGTAAGACAAACAACCAGACAGCCAAGTTTGAGCCGCATTACAAGTGGTTGCCGCCCTGCTGTGCACCGACTACCCATCACCAAACTGAGCATAGGCTCGCCCTAGATAATACTGAGTAGGTTTGTAGTAAGACAAACAGCCAGACAGCCAAGCTCGAGCCGCATTAAAAGTGGTTGCCGCCCTGCTATGCACCAACTACCCATCTCCAGACTGAGCATAAGCCCGCCCTAGATAATACTGAGTAGGTTTGTGGTAAGACAAAAAGCCAGACAGCCTAGCTCGAGCCGCATTACAAGTGGTTGCCGCCCTGCTATGCACCGACTTCCCATCACCAGACTGAGCATAGGCTCGCCCTAGATAATACTGAGTAGGTTTGTGGTAAGGCAAACAGCCAGACAGCCTAGCTCGAGCCGCATTACAAGTGGTTGCCGCCCTGCTATGCACCGACTACCCATCACCAGACTGAGCAAACGCCCGCCCTAAATAATACTGAGTGGGTTTGTGGTAAGACATACAGCCACACAGCCGAGCTCAAGCCGCATTACAAGTGGTTGCCGCCCTGCGATGCACCGACTACCCATCTCCAGACTGAGCAAACGCCCGCCCTAGATAATACTGAGTAGGTTTGTGGTAAGACAAACAGCCAGACAGCCAAGCTCGAGCCGCATTACAAGTGGTTGCCGCCCTGCTATGCACCGACTACCCATCACCAGACTGAGCATAGGCCCGCCCTAGATAATACTGAGTTGGTTTGTGGTAAGACACAGACAGACAGCCAAGCTCGACCAGCATTACAAGTGGTTGCCGCCCTGCTATGCACCGACTACCCATCACCAGACTGAGCAAACGCCCGCCCTAGATAATACTGAGTAGGTTTGTGGTAAGACACAGACAGACAGCCAAGCTCGAGCCGCATTACAAGTGGTTGTCGCCCTGCTATGCACCGACTACCCATCACCAGACTGAGCATAGGCCCGCCCTAGATAATACTGAGTAGGTTTGTGGTAAGACAAACAACCAGACAGCCAAGCTTGAGCCGCATTACAAGTGGTTGTCGCCCTGCTATGCACCGACTACCCATCACCAGACTGAGCATAGGCCCGCCCTAGATAATACTGAGTAGGTTTGTGGTAAGACAAACAACCAGACAGCCAAGTTTGAGCCGCATTACAAGTGGTTGCCGCCCTGCTGTGCACCGACTACCCATCACCAAACTGAGCATAGGCTCGCCCTAGATAATACTGAGTAGGTTTGTAGTAAGACAAACAGCCAGACAGCCAAGCTCGAGCCGCATTAAAAGTGGTTGCCGCCCTGCTGTGCACCGACTACCCATCACCAAACTGAGCATAGGCTCGCCCTAGATAATACTGAGTAAGTTTGTAGTAAGACAAACAGCCAGACAGCCAAGCTCGAGCCGCATTAAAAGTGGTTGCCGCCCTGCTATGCACCGACTACCCATCTCCAGACTGAGCATAGGCCCGCCCTAGATAATACTGAGTAGGTTTGTGGTAAGACAAACAGCCAGACAGCCTAGCTCGAGCCGCATTACAAGTGTTTGCTGCCCTGCTATGCACCGACTACACATCACCAGACTGAGCATAGGCCCGCCCTAGATAATACTGAGTAGGTTTGTGGTAAGACAAACAGCCAGACAGCCTAGCTCGAGCCGCATTACAAGTGGTTGCCGCCCTGCTATGCACCGACTACCCATCACCAGACTGAGCATAGGCTCGCCCTAGATAATACTGAGTAGGTTTGTGGTAAGGCAAACAGCCAGACAGCCTAGCTCGAGCCGCATTACAAGTGGTTGCCGCCCTGCTATGCACCGACTACCCATCACCAGACTGAGCCTAGGCTCGCCCTAGATAATACTGAGTAGGTTTGTGGTAAGACAAACAGCCAGACAGCCAAGCTCGAGCCGCATTACAAGTGGTTGCCGCCCTGCTATGCACCGACTATCCATCACCAGACTGAGCATAGGCTCGCCCTAGATAATACTGAGTAGGTTTGTGGTAAGACAAACAGCCAGACAGCCAAGCTCGAGCCGCATTACAAGTGGTTGCCGCCCTGCTATGCACCGACTACCTATCACCAGACTGAGCAAACGCCCGCCCTAGATAATACTGAGTAGGTTTGTGGTAAGACACAGACAGACAGCCAAGCTCGAGCCGCATTACAAGTGGTTGTCGCCCTGCTGTGCACCGACTACCCATCACCAGACTGAGCATAGTCCCGCCCTAGATAATACTGAGTTGGTTTGTGGTAAGACACAGACAGACAGCCAAGCTCGACCCGCATTACAAGTGGTTGCCGCCCTGCTATGCACCGACTACCCATCACCAGACTGAGCAAACGCCCGCCCTAGATAATACTGAGTAGGTTTGTGGTAAGACAAACAGCCAGACAGCCAAGCTCGAGCCGCATTACAAGTGGTTGCCACCCTGCTATGCACCGACTACCCATCACCAGACTGAGCAAACGCCCGCCCTAGATAATACTGAGTAGGTTTGTGGTAAGACAAACAGCCAGACAGCCAAGCTCGAGCCGCATTACAAGTGGTTGCCGCCCTGCTATGCACCGACTACCCATCACCAGACTGAGCAAACGCCCGCCCTAGATAATACTGAGTAGGTTTGTGGTAAGACACAGACAGACAGCCAGCCGAGCTCGACCCGCATTACAAGTGGTTGCCGCCCTGCTATGCACCGACTACCCATCACCAGACTGAGCATAGGCCCGCCCTAGATAATACTGAGTAGGTTTGTGGTAAGACAAACAGCCAGACAGCCAAGCTCGAGCCGCATTACAAGTGGTGGCCGCCCTGCTATGCACCGACTACCCATCACCAGACTGAGCAAACGCCCGCCCTAGATAATACTGAGTAGGTTTGTGGTAAGACACAGACAGACAGCCAAGCTCGAGCCGCATTACAAGTGGTTGTCGCCCTGCTATGCACCGACTACCCATCACCAGACTGAGCATAGGCCCGCCCTAGATAATACTGAGTAGGTTTGTGGTAAGACAAACAACCAGACAGCCAAGTTTGAGCCGCATTACAAGTGGTTGCCGCCCTGCTGTGCACCGACTACCCATCACCAAACTGAGCATAGGCTCGCCCTAGATAATACTGAGTAGGTTTTTAGTAAGACAGACAGCCAGACAGCCAAGCTCGAGCCGCATTAAAAGTGGTTGCCGCCCTGCTATGCACCGACTACCCATCTCCAGACTGAGCATAGGCCCGCCCTAGATAATACTGAGTAGGTTTGTGGTAAGACAAACAGCCAGACAGCCTAGCTCGAGCCGCATTACAAGTGGTTGCCGCCCTGCTATGCACCGACTTCCCATCACCAGACTGAGCATAGGCTCGCCCTAGATAATACTGAGTAGGTTTGTGGTAAGGCAAACAGCCAGACAGCCTAGCTCGAGCCGCATTACAAGTGGTTGCCGCCCTGCTATGCACCGACTACCCATCACTAGACTGAGCAAACGCCCGCCCTAAATAATACTGAGTAGGTTTGTGGTAAGAAATACAGCCACACAGCCGAGCTAAACCGCATTACAAGTGGTTGCCGCCCTGAGATGCACCGACTACCCATCTCCAGACTGAGCAAACGCCCGCTTTAGATAATACTGAGTACGTTTGTAGTAAGACAAACAGCCACACAGCCAAGCTCGAGCCGCATTACAAGTGGTTGCCGCCCAGCGATGCACCGACTACCCATCACCAGACTGAGCAAACGCCCGCCCTAGATAATACTGAGTAGGTTTGTGGTAAGACACACAGCCACACAGCCGAGCTCAAGCCGCATTACAAGTGTTTGCCGCCCTGCGATGCACCGACTACCCATCACCAGACTGAGCAAACGCCCGCCCTAGATAATACTGAGTAGGTTTGTGGTAAGACAAACAGCCAGACAGCCAAGCTCGAGTCGCATTACAAGTGGTTGCCGCCCTGCTATGCACCGACTACCCATCACCAGACTGAGCATAGGCCCGCCCTAGATAATACTGAGTTGGTTTGTGGTAAGACACAGACAGACAGCCAAGCTCGACCCGCATTACAAGTGGTTGCCGCCCTGCTATGCACCGACTACCCATCACCAGACTGAGCATAGGCCCGCCCTAGATAATACTGAGTAGGTTTGTGGTAAGACAAACAACCAGACAGCCAAGTTTGAGCCGCATTATAAGTGGTTGCCGCCCTGCTGTGCACCGACTACCCATCACCAAACTGAGCATAGGCTCGCCCTAGATAATACTGAGTAGGTTTGTAGTAAGACAAACAGCCAGATAGCCAAGCTCGAGCCGCATTAAAAGTGGTTGCCGCCCTGCTGTGCACCGACTACCCATCACCAAACTGAGCATAGGCTCGCCCTAGATAATACTGAGTAGGTTTGTAGTAAGACAAACAGCCAGACAGCCAAGCTCGAGCCGCATTAAAAGTGGTTGCCGCCCTGCTATGCACCGACTACACATCACCAGACTGAGCATAGGCCCGTCCTAGATAATACTGAGTAGGTTTGTGGTAAGACAAACAGCCAGACAGCCTAGCTCGAGCCGCATTACAAGTGGTTGCCGCCCTGCTATGCACCGACTACACATCACCAGACTGAGCATAGGCCCGTCCTAGATAATACTGAGTAGGTTTGTGGTAAGACAAACAGCCAGACAGCCTAGCTCGAGCCGCATTACAAGTGGTTGCCGCCCTGCTATGCACCGACTACCCATCACCAGACTGAGCATAGGCTCGCCCTAGATAATACTGAGTAGGTTTGTGGTAAAGCAAACAGCCAGACAGCCTAGCTCGAGCCGCATTACAAGTGGTTGCCGCCCTGCTATGCACCGACTACACATCACCAGACTGAGCATAGGCCCGCCCTAGATAATACTGAGTAGGTTTGTGGTAAGACAAACAGCCAGACAGCCTAGCTCGAGTCGCATTACAAGTGGTTGCCGCCCTGCTATGCACCGACTACCCATCACCAGACTGAGCATAGGCCCGCCCTAGATAATACTGAGTAGGTTTGTGGTAAGACAAACAGCCAGACAGCCAAGCTCGAGCCGCATTACAAGTGGTTGCCGCCCTGCTATGCACCGACTACCCATCACCAGACTGAGCATAGGCCCGCCCTAGATAATACTGAGTTGGTTTGTGGTAAGACACAGACAGACAGCCAAGCTCGACCCGCATTACAAGTGGTTGCCGCCCTGCTATGCACCGACTACCCATCACCAGACTGAGCAAACGCCCGCCCTAGATAATACTGAGTAGGTTTGTGGTAAGACACAGACAGACAGCCAAGCTCGACCCGCATTACAAGTGGTTGCCGCCCTGCTATGCACCGACTACCCATCACCAGACTGAGCAAACGCCCGTCCTAGATAATACTGAGTAGGTTTGTGGTAAAACAAACAGCCAGACAGCCAAGCTCGAGCCGCATTACAAGTGGTTGCCGCCCTGCTATGCACCGACTACCCATCACCAGACTGAGCAAACGCCCGCCCTAGATAATACTGAGTAGGTTTGTGGTAAGACACAGACAGACAGCCAAGCTCGAGCCGCATTACAAGTGGTTGTCGCCCTGCTATGCACCGACTACCCATCACCAGACTGAGCATAGGCCCGCCCTAGATAATACTGAGTAGGTTTGTGGTAAGACAAACAACCAGACAGCCAAGTTTGAGCCGCATTACAAGTGGTTGCCGCCCTGCTGTGCACCGACTACCCATCACCAAACTGAGCATAGGCTCGCCCTAGATAATACTGAGTAGGTTTGTGGTAAAACAAACAGCCAGACAGCCAAGCTCGAGCCGCATTACAAGTGGTTGCCGCCCTGCTATGCACCGACTACCCATCACCAGACTGAGCAAACGCCCGCCCTAGATAATACTGAGTAGGTTTGTGGTAAGACACAGACAGACAGCCAAGCTCGAGCCGCATTACAAGTGGTTGTCGCCCTGCTATGCACCGACTACCCATCACCAGACTGAGCATAGGCCCGCCCTAGATAATACTGAGTAGGTTTGTGGTAAGACAAACAACCAGACAGCCAAGTTTGAGCCGCATTACAAGTGGTTGCCGCCCTGCTGTGCACCGACTACCCATCACCAAACTGAGCATAGGCTCGCCCTAGATAATACTGAGTAGGTTTGTAGTAAGACAAACAGCCAGACAGCCAAGCTCGAGCCGCATTAAAAGTGGTTGCCGCCCTGCTATGCACCAACTACCCATCTCCAGACTGAGCATAAGCCCGCCCTAGATAATACTGAGTAGGTTTGTGGTAAGACAAAAAGCCAGACAGCCTAGCTCGAGCCGCATTACAAGTGGTTGCCGCCCTGCTATGCACCGACTTCCCATCACCAGACTGAGCATAGGCTCGCCCTAGATAATACTGAGTAGGTTTGTGGTAAGGCAAACAGCCAGACAGCCTAGCTCGAGCCGCATTACAAGTGGTTGCCGCCCTGCTATGCACCGACTACCCATCACCAGACTGAGCAAACGCCCGCCCTAAATAATACTGAGTGGGTTTGTGGTAAGACATACAGCCACACAGCCGAGCTCAAGCCGCATTACAAGTGGTTGCCGCCCTGCGATGCACCGACTACCCATCTCCAGACTGAGCAAACGCCCGCCCTAGATAATACTGAGTAGGTTTGTGGTAAGACAAACAGCCAGACAGCCAAGCTCGAGCCGCATTACAAGTGGTTGCCGCCCTGCTATGCACCGACTACCCATCACCAGACTGAGCATAGGCCCGCCCTAGATAATACTGAGTTGGTTTGTGGTAAGACACAGACAGACAGCCAAGCTCGACCAGCATTACAAGTGGTTGCCGCCCTGCTATGCACCGACTACCCATCACCAGACTGAGCAAACGCCCGCCCTAGATAATACTGAGTAGGTTTGTGGTAAGACACAGACAGACAGCCAAGCTCGAGCCGCATTACAAGTGGTTGTCGCCCTGCTATGCACCGACTACCCATCACCAGACTGAGCATAGGCCCGCCCTAGATAATACTGAGTAGGTTTGTGGTAAGACAAACAACCAGACAGCCAAGCTTGAGCCGCATTACAAGTGGTTGTCGCCCTGCTATGCACCGACTACCCATCACCAGACTGAGCATAGGCCCGCCCTAGATAATACTGAGTAGGTTTGTGGTAAGACAAACAACCAGACAGCCAAGTTTGAGCCGCATTACAAGTGGTTGCCGCCCTGCTGTGCACCGACTACCCATCACCAAACTGAGCATAGGCTCGCCCTAGATAATACTGAGTAGGTTTGTAGTAAGACAAACAGCCAGACAGCCAAGCTCGAGCCGCATTAAAAGTGGTTGCCGCCCTGCTGTGCACCGACTACCCATCACCAAACTGAGCATAGGCTCGCCCTAGATAATACTGAGTAAGTTTGTAGTAAGACAAACAGCCAGACAGCCAAGCTCGAGCCGCATTAAAAGTGGTTGCCGCCCTGCTATGCACCGACTACCCATCTCCAGACTGAGCATAGGCCCGCCCTAGATAATACTGAGTAGGTTTGTGGTAAGACAAACAGCCAGACAGCCTAGCTCGAGCCGCATTACAAGTGTTTGCTGCCCTGCTATGCACCGACTACACATCACCAGACTGAGCATAGGCCCGCCCTAGATAATACTGAGTAGGTTTGTGGTAAGACAAACAGCCAGACAGCCTAGCTCGAGCCGCATTACAAGTGGTTGCCGCCCTGCTATGCACCGACTACCCATCACCAGACTGAGCATAGGCTCGCCCTAGATAATACTGAGTAGGTTTGTGGTAAGGCAAACAGCCAGACAGCCTAGCTCGAGCCGCATTACAAGTGGTTGCCGCCCTGCTATGCACCGACTACCCATCACCAGACTGAGCCTAGGCTCGCCCTAGATAATACTGAGTAGGTTTGTGGTAAGACAAACAGCCAGACAGCCAAGCTCGAGCCGCATTACAAGTGGTTGCCGCCCTGCTATGCACCGACTATCCATCACCAGACTGAGCATAGGCTCGCCCTAGATAATACTGAGTAGGTTTGTGGTAAGGCAAACAGCCAGACAGCTTAGCTCGAGCCGCACTACAAGTGGTTGCCGCCCTGCTATGCACCGACTACCCATCACCAGACTGAGCCTAGGCTCGCCCTAGATAATACTGAGTAGGTTTGTGGTAAGACAAACAGCCAGATAGCCAAGCTGGAGCCGCATTACAAGTGGTTGCCGCCCTGCTATGCACCGACTACACATCACCAGACTGAGCATAGGCCCGCCCTAGATAATACTGAGTAGGTTTGTGGTAAGACAAACAGCCAGACAGCCTAGCTCGAGCCGCATTACAAGTGGTTGCCGCCCTGCTATGCACCGACTACCCATCACCAGACTGAGCATAGGCCCGCCCTAGATAATACTGAGTAGGTTTGTGGTAAGACAAACAGCCAGACAGCCAAGTTTGAGCCGCATTACAAGTGGTTGCCGCCCTGCTATGCAACGACTACCTATCACCAGACTGAGCATAGGCTCGCCCTAGATAATACTGAGTAGGTTTGTGGTAAGACAAACAGCCAGACAGCCAAGTTTGAGCCGCATTACAAGTGGTTGCCACCCTGCTATGCAACGACTACCCATCACCAGACTGAGCATAGGCCCGCCCTAGATAATACTGAGTAGGTTTGTGGTAAGACAAACAGCCAGACAGCCAAGCTCGAGCCGCATTACAAGTGGTTGCCGCCCTGCTATGCACCGACTACCCATCACCAGACTGAGCATAGGCCCGCCCTAGATAATACTGAGTAGGTTTGTGGTAAGACGCAGCCAAACAGCCGAGCTCCAGCCACACTACATGTGGCAGCCGCCCTGACACTCACCGACCGCACAGTGACAATGACGTGATGACGGCAGTCAATTTTAGTAATCTTTTACCTGGCGTTTTTGTAATGTAATTTTCTTTGGTTTATAATCTCTTTTTTGTCAGCCTATAACAGTGCCATATTAGTTTGGCGGTCTGCATGCCCACATCGACTATGCCAGTTGTAGAGCGCAGTACGGTGTTTCTAATGCGATCAGTTCGTTTCAAACGCTTCCCATGTTTGCAAACCTTGAGCTTGGACTTCTGATTATAACTAATTTACATTATTAGCAATGACCCCAATTTGTACCATTAATAACGTAAAAAATATTCTCCAAACGTCAAATAATGGATACCTAAAGGTTATCGTCGCTGTCGCGTTGTTACCGAGCCGTCATTGTGCTAGTTGCGGGTTATTTGTTTTTATAATGATTCCACTTATTCATCCCATAAACTTAATGGTCCGGGGGTGTGAGGGGGTAGAAAATAATGAAAAAAATCGCAGATTTCTTGTGTTTTCGCGAGGTCTTATATTTTCACTAGTCTAATATTTTTAAAATAGTTGAGGAATACTAACACATTGAAATGATTAAATACATATAAATACTTATAGTAACAACACTAACGGTTTTTGACCAAAGAAACGTTCGCCTTCAAATAGCCTTGCATTTATTACGATCTTGGCCACAAAGGCGGCAGCTTGCGCCTTTAAACCCCAGCGTGCACAAGTCCTATGCCGTCATTATGCTTCGGGAGAACAAAAAGTAAACAACTCTAGTTCAATATAAATGGCCACAAAGTGCACGAAATGGCGTCATCATTACACGATGAACATGAGATAATCTTAAACCAATAAGAAACCCACCAGAACCTCGTAGCGGAAGTAGATCAAAGTCGGTACAATCTGGGAAAGATAGCTTGTATTGTATATAATACTCGACTCGAAAAGCAATTGAGCAATGTTCGATAGATTCAGTGGGGTATTTACTATGGGGTATCTAGTCCTAACTTCAACATTATGCACAGAGTGTATGGTATTTTACGACATCCAACCCTATGAAACAAAATTTTAGTAAGGTTTTGGTCGAGGTGGTATTTAAGTCTTTACTCATCATTTAATGATTATTCTCACTCTACCTTATTTACATTTTTCATCATGAATGTCCATGGGAAAATTGGAATTATTGTGATGATAATGTTGACCCGTTGTTAATACGATGCTTCTTCTTTTTTGTTTGCATAATGCGTAATCCGTTGAAATTCAGCGTGAGATCGTACTAAGTTTGCATGAACTCTAACTGACTGACACCAATAAATGAAAATTTATACAACCGGCAATACACTTCTAAATCACACAGTCCCAATAACTTGCAGTAAATCCAATTACAACATACACACTCAACAAACGTATATGTCCTGTAATATCGTGTTGCATTGCTTTGCACACGAGTAAGAATGGTTCAATTATATTATAATGTATTTGAATGACTTATTTATTGGCGATGCCATCCAAAAAACTATACAACTGTAATGAGATGTCTGATTGTTAGTATAGTTAGGTAACTACATCTTTATTTTTTTATTCTCGTCATTACTAACCGAGCCACCATGCGGTCATTTAGTATTTTCCACAATACTTTTAAAAAGGGGTTTCTCTTTAGAATCTTATGTTATTATTGATTTATGTAATAAATATATACCACAGCTCTTCATTTGTCTCTTCTGCACGCCTCAAGAACTGACCGCCTTGCTTACGTTTTCCGTTCTGTAGTTCGCAGGATAAGAGACATTTGGAAGACTCTCCTCTGGCATCCGTAGCATGAGGCCACACCAACGCAGAAATATGCAGAGTTGTGGTATCTACCATTCCGCGTGAGAGGAACTCTCGGAAGACAGGACCACATGGTGACAAACGGTGCACACAAATGTGTATGATTTCGAGGCCCAACGAAGAGCTACTCTTGAAGCCAAGCGAGATGAACTACGAGGCAAAACACCTGCCGCAATACAATATAACTAACAAAATGGCATGCTAACGTATCCAGTGCAACCGCACCTTTACCAATAAAATAGGCAACATGAGCCGTACGAGGGCACACGAACGACGCCTTCACCGTACGAGGGCACACGAACGACGCCTTCACCAGCCGTAACAGTCGCCGAGACCGAATATCATTATCAATTTGACGTCCCGAATGGTGGAGTCGGCAGTGACCCTGCCTACGAAGCCAAGGATCCCGGGTTCGAGTCCCGGTGGGGGCAAATATTTGCTTGATGTGAACGGATGTTTGTACCCTAGTCATGGCTGTTTATCTAAGAATAATATTTATCTATATAATTATCTGTATTGTTGTCTAGTACCCAAGATACAGGGAATCCTAGTTTAAGACTAGATCAATGTGTGTAAATGGTGTCCAAGGTATTATTATTATTATTATATATTATTATATAAAAAACATGTTCTTTTTGTTGACCATTAAAATATGACTACATCAATCTATTAGACCCGGTCTGTGCTTCAGCCAGCATTACACATTTACGGAGGGTCGAGTATCCACGGAAGCTATGAGTTCCACATGAATGGTTAAGTTATGGAGACAAAGGAATATTTGTCAAATTTTATTGTAATGCATGCACCACAAATGCATGCACCACAATACGAGTGAAATCTTAAATATGCGTCTGTCAAAGGTTATGTAGATAAAATAATACAAATAATAGTGCGCTATCCTTGTATCAAGCATTTTTGGTGTGCTGTGCCCGCTCACATAACATCTGTGACTGTGATCTGCCCTTTTGGGTACCCAATCCTTCAAATCCGATTGATCCGAGTCACGCATGTTTCGTGAGTGAACACAGCGCCTTAGTGAACACTTATGTGGCGTTGCAGTTTGAGGCTCTGCCTCACAAGCGAGGGGTCCCGGGTTCGAATCCAGGCTGGGGAGGAAGAAAAAATGCTCAGGTCTTGGATGTTTACATGTGTATGCCGTCGCTGTTTCTGGTTCTTATCCTAATGTAGTGTGTAGGTGTGGGTGTAGTGTGGCGCCAGAAATATTGTAAGTGCCTGTACATAAAGTAATTTATGTTAGTAAATAAAACAAGGATTACAAATGTATAGAACCGGATGCACAGCCGATAACTCAAAGATTGACGCATGCTTAAATTGGTGCTGTCACGTCTTTCGCTCGGGAAATGATATTTAAGCGGTACTTTACTAGATCAGCAATCTATGTATTCATTTGTAAAACAAAAACACTTCATAAATAAAATTGGTAAGTGCAGTTTCAGGTCAAACTGGGGCGAAGGGTTCCGTACCATCGTAAAAGAAACTCAAAGATAAAAAAATAATTAAAAAAAGAGATGCTCGAACATGTTTGGATACCAGTCCTTACGGTAATTCTCAGGGGCTGGGATATTTAAACGTGTCTCTTGTATGGGTATCCCTTTAATTTATAAAATCTCGTTGATTATTTGTTGCTGTAGCAGCAACCGGTGTATTGCTCTCATGAGATACAACCTGGTGGCGGACAGACATACGGACAGCGGAGTAATAGGGTCCTGTTTCGCACCCTTTGGCCACAGAACCCTAAATAGGGTGCTTTCTGCACAAATTACATATTCAATCAAACTAATTGGTAGCAAAAGCTCAAGAGAATGTTATGATTAAAACAGAGCACCTTCGACGTACAACGGATGGGAACAAAGCGAGCTTTTAACAAAAACAGACAACGGCGCTTCGGTTTATAATTCAAAGCCCTAGTCAGCTGCAAGAATAAATTATTAGTCAGGTAGAGCATGCCGATCCTGCTAAGGTGTATTGCAGACCGGTAGGTGAAAGTTCAGAGAGACCAGGCCTCAGAAAAGGTTGATTTTAGAGGTTTTTTGGCCGATGCTTTATTTGTGACCCTTCCTGTTAGCGAATTAATCATGTACAAGCTTGCATTAGAGACCTTAAAATGATTGAAATAATTATTACTTAATAGTAATTTATCGATTTAAGAATTTCTCTTTTCTAATAAGTACTTCCAACTTTGGTTCTGTAAATTCAAACGTTCTCCGCGCTATATTTTACTCCCAATACTTACTAAATATTAATATATATAGTATATGTTATATAATCTACATATTTCTCATAAATGTAAATATGTTATTATGTTTGATAAAATATACATTCCCTAATTGGTAATGATTTTGTAATGTTGCCAGTTTAAAATCACAATTCGGCTGTACATGATAAGATCTTTGCTTGAGCTCAATTTTAGCTAATTTTGTTTGCCAACAAATATAATGACCACCAAAATATTTTTTTCCTACTCAAAATGGCTAAATTTCCACCAAAAGTTGCAGAAAATATCAGGGCAAAATACTGCGGTAGCTTAGGTGAAGGGTAAAGGGGGTGAGCGAAGCGAAGGCCCCTTTATCCTTCGTGTTAGGTTGAACATGTAAGAACAACAAAAAATATTTAAAACATGATCTTAAAAAGAAGTTTGGTGATCATTTATCCAAATACAATTTGGTGGACATCCATCCATTTTGGCAGTAATTTCGAATTTATTGGTAGTGAAATAGGTGCATTTTTGGTAATCTTTTAAACACAAGCCATTTGGTTTGGTGTCACGTTGTCTGTGACTGACGTTTTCAGGAGAGTCCTTTTATAAACAGCATATAGCTTCATTCTATAACATGCCCATAGTAAAAGCACATCAGTTATAGCGAAGAAGCTCAATGTCAAATCCACGATACGTCATCACGCTTGTGTTGCTTGACCCTATGAGTCAAACCCATTAGTATAGGAGTATTCAGGAAAGAAAAGGTGAATGGTTTTGCACTCTGTACTGGTTGCAAAAAAGGTGATTGACGAACGAATTACAATAATTTACAACAAAATATACCGATGCATAAAACTAATGTACCTATATAATTCACACTTAACCCCTTTATATAATTTAAATAGTAACGGCCTTACTAATAAAAAAGTTATTCACTTCTTTTATTAGTCAGGCCTTAATGCTGTGGGTTCGCTTCGGAGGGTGACACAAACCAAATTTCCCGAGGCTTGGCCGCTCATTGTCTGAAATTAGTAATAACAAACGTGCAGACGGCTTTATGATATCGGGCATCGCTTTAACAAAGTTCGTAGCAGTTCGCACGGTATCGGCGTAGCGCGTAGGTCTACGTCGTAGCCGGTCGTCGACCCCGGCTGGCCTCGTCGCCGAAAACGCTTGCACTCGTCTGAACTTAGGACTACACCCCTCACCCCCCTGTACACCCCCATCGTCCCTTTCGCCAGCAATATACCTGTGCGTAGTAATTTGATTCAGGCAAATATCGGATTTCAAAGTTGCAGTTCAAAAAGCATTCGTACGTTTCACACATACAAATAAGCCGTATAGGTCTCGTACGAATATCGTAAAATTGACAATATCATGATGCTGCAGACCATGTTTGAATTAGAACTTTCATTGAACTAAGAAATATTTAAGAGCAAAACACTGCGGTAGTCTTCATATTAGGTCGACATGTACAACTCAAATAACACCACGTAGTACTGAATACAAATGCTTTTAAAAGACATGAAACGGTTGAATTTCAATCAACCGTTTCGATCATTTCATAAAATAATCCAAGGTTGGCTATTTCATGAAATAATCAAATTCTATGATACAGCAAGGACATTGAATGGGTGTTTTTAATTTTCCTTAAGAAGATGAAAGCGTGTTATTCTTATATAAGAGTGTGTAAATCTGCATGCACTTATCTAGACATACTCGTCCCTGCGTCGAAACCGCTTCTCCTGCGTAACAGTCGAGCAATGTAACCGCAAGACCACAGCAGCTCTATCAATTACACTGAAAATAAATTTATCTTCATGCCCACAGCCTAAACACACATTGGCTACAATATTAACTGAAATCAACCGAAACCAACAAACATAGAGCCATGCCTTTTCCCGTACAAGGTGGCAGAGGTACACTTTTAGCCAGTTATTCAATACTCCATTTTTCGTGACAGCATCTCATCTGTGGGATCATCAAATAATGATGATTTATTTTTCATATGTTTTGAACTTTATTATCAAGTCATAAGGTTTAAAATCGAAAGCCTTTTTTCACCTACCCACGAGAGGTAATCGCTGCAAATAAATATCTACTGAAAAATGCGGAAAAGCGACAGTAGTTGCATACATATAATAAATGCCGATTTGACAGAAACTGCGTAGGTTTTGCTGCGGCTTAGCGAATATAGATAGCGAATGAAGGGGCAGGCTTTGTTCGTTGTATCGCACAGGGCTGGGGGCAGATAGATCATCTCGGGTTTCCTTTTGCTTTCAGGCCGTTGTGTCGGCCGCTCCGATGTGGGCACGGGGATGCACTACCTATCACCGCTGTGTGGAATACAATGCAGTATGAATGAAGAATACTATGGAATACATTGCAATGCAACGCTCATGTTGTATAGATGATGCGAGAATGACAAAGAAAATAGCATCGATAAGATAGGTGCCTCTGTGCCTTTGCCACCACGAATAGGAATACTTATGGCATTAAAAGGTTTCAAACGGAAACAGTACTTCAGTTAGCTACTTCAAAAAAAATATAAGTAAAAGCTAATTAATATAAAATAGTTTAGTGTCACCGAAAATTACATCGTTGTCAAACTACACCTTTTTTCATCGAGCATTTTATTCGAAAATAGGCGACAATAATGATATAATGGCTCATATATACACTGGACAGCAAATAAACCGAGCCAAACCTAGGCACTCTAATTCGATTTTCTCAAAAACTAAAAAACCTACAATTATCAAAGTTGTACCTACAGAAAGTGCGTTTCATGGTGATTAAAATGAAAGGAAACTCATTGGGTTTAATCAATATTTCAGTGTTTATTAAGGATTTTACAAAGAAGAGTCGTTTTCCAGTCGTGACAATCGTTAGTAATGATAAAGTGAAAAAAAATTAAAGCCAAAAACAAAGATAAAATCAAAAAAAAGTTTTTGATCAATATTCCGTATTCCCTCCCCTTGCTCGGATAACTGCCAGCATCCATGTATTTATCGACCTTACGAGCCTGACGATAAAATCTTGAGGAATTGTATTCCACTCCTCTTCAATTGCGATTCGCAGCTCTGGAAGCCTTGTTGGAGCAGGTACCCGGGCTCGAACCCGACGTTTCAGCTCATCCCATAAGTGTTCTATCGGATTCAAGTCCGGGCTTCGAGCTGGCCAGTCCATCGTACGAATGCTGACGTCGCGTAGATACTGGGTCACCACATGAGCAACATGAGGCCGTGCATTATCATGCATCAATTGCATATCCTGTCCGATATATCCTGCGTAAGGTACCACATGGTCTGCGAGGATTTCAGTAATGTAGCGATGAGAAGTCAGTCCACGTGTACGGCCCGTCGGTTCGATGAAAACTAACGCCGTATGTGCTGTTAACGAGATGCCGCCCCAGACCATTACAGATCCTCCTCCATAAGCAACAGTTTCCTCGATGCAACACTGAGAATAACGTTCTCCAGGGCGACGATATACTCTCTGACGTCGATCACTTCCATGTAGACTCACCCTGGTCTCATCAGTGAAGAGTACATTACTCCACTGCTCTAATGTACAATCCCTATGCTCTCGAGCAAATTCAAGTCGTGCTCGACGGTGTGCTACCGTTAATGCTGGGCCTGTTGCAGCTCTTTTTGGGGTCAGGTTCCGTTCAGCAAGTCTCCTTCTGACGGTATCTGAACTTATGACCACTTGGCGTTCGTCACGCAGACTTTGTTGGACTTGAATTGCGTTGAGGTGGCGATTTCGCAGAACAGTAAGGTGGATATAACGATCATCTGCTGCTGATGTAGCCCTAGGTCTGCCCGTACCTGGACGGCGATCGAATGCTCCAGTCTCTAGGTATCGTCTGTAAACTCGTTGCACCGAAGATCTGCTGATTCGAAGCCTTCGAGCGACTTCACGTTGCGCAATGCCTGCTTGAAGTAATGCTACAGCTTGAGCTGCTTCCTGAGGTGTTGTATCCATTATTAATCGAAAAAAGTAGCAAAAACACACGCGTCTGAGCAAACGATGGGCAAAAACTAAAGAAATGATAAGAAATATCCGACTACCCTCATTGTAGAGAAAAAGAACGCTAATTTCAAACTCTGGTGAAAACAGAGCAAATCGTTAGCATTGTGTTTGTTGCTTGATTACAATGTGAGTTGACGGTACTTTCGAATTAATTTGTAGTCATTTTAATCACCATGAAACGCACTTTTTGTAGGTATAACTTTGATAGGAGTAAGTTTTATACTTTTTGAGAAAATCGAATCAGAGTTCCTAGGTAGCGGGTGGCTCGGTTTATTTGCTGACCAGTGTATATATATACACAAACGGGTATACAGCAAACTGTGTTTTCTTAGCGCGTAACGTTTAACTAATGCGTCTAGACGCACGCTGCCTTTGTTCGCACGCAATTTTCTGATGGCGGAATTAAGATTGTACCTCACATGCATTTTATATTGGCAGGTAAGTTTTGAACATCTTGATTTCCCAAGATGGACTTGCTACTTGATTTATTAGTTACACGCAGGCATAACAGTGCCTCTGTTATCTAGTATGAAAAAAGTGGGAAGCTTTGTAGCCGTATGCAAGTATTTTTGCCCTACAAATGGTGGTGGAGAAAATGTTTTAGTTTGTATTGCTTAAATACCTTTGAATTCCTGTTAGTTTAAGTTTAAGTTCCGGTTCCTGTAGGCTCCCTGATGATGCAAGTGTGGATGTTGTCTCAATATCTTCGTTTGACCTTGGAGAAACATAATCCCGATGGTAATACTCTAGAAAATGTCGCTGTCGAGTGTTAGGAGCCTTCGCATGTACATTTGAAAGGCAATAATAATTATATAGTCTAGCCGAGAAAAATGTAAGTTATAGACCTCGAGAACGCAATATTGGAAAAATGGCACTTAAGAACAGTTTGCCGGCTCAATAACATTGTATTTTTGTAGTCAACTATTATCTAATCTGGGCCTTGGCTGGCATAGGCTTGCAGAGTTATCATTGGTTTTGGACTTTAATAACAAGCCATTAGGTTAAAAATATGGTGGCATGTATATGGCCACTGACAGCTATGTGGTTGAACAATTGTAATTTCAAGAATTTACAACAAACACGGCTTCACGTATTTCGCCGTACGGGATGGCAAAGGCTCAATTTTCACCCACGTGGGGTGGCAGAGAGCTCTTTGCATTCACGTTTAGGAAGTCATTCAATACTGCTTTGAGTTATCAATAGGGGCATGACAGCAGCCGCATTCGACAAATATGATCAGAGAAACATCTTCAAGCATGGGCATAGATCAGCGAGCACCATATCTGCAGTTTCGTTAAAATCTCCCTTCTCAAAAATCTTACTGCGGACGTCTGATCAAGTTCGTAGAACCCCGTCTTCCGACACCCGTCTATCGAGCTTATCCAACTAAAAATTTCTAAAGGAAAAAAACAAAGAAAAAAGCGCAAAGTACCTAAGTTCGTTGCGCCGCACAAGGCGTATAGAAGAACCCCCCCTTCTACCACCCAGCACCCCCCTTACTGTGAAGGTGGGGAGCGCTTCAGACTCGTTGACCTTCATAATCAGGCTCGTTTATTACTTTAGGAAAGTTTTTTATTAGCCATCCTATTAATGAATTGCACTTGACGCGAAAAGATATCGCGGTTGCGGCTTTTTGGGCCGCCCGTGTCCTGAGATGATCATCGTCTCGAGAAGCCGAAGAAGAAGCGAAAAGTGCAAAAAAACTAAAATATTCTATTATATGCCTGAGAAGACATCGATAAAGAGATTTAGTTTTCTTGGTTGCGAAGATCAGGAAAGAGAAAAAGGAAAGTAAAGTATTTTGAAAAGATATGAGAGATATTCAGAATCTATTAGACGCCGCAGCAAATATCTATGTATTATTAGTGCTAATGCTAATAAGTATGTACTAATTCGTTCACCTCAATTTTGGCATATTCACGCAGAACAACAAGTACATTTAGTGTGGCTGGAATTGCAGAGGCTGTAATTTAGACCAGAAATTTAAACAAATCAGAACTCGCCATTAGCACTACTCAGCACAAGAATTAATCCGGAACCCTTTCATAAAAGCTACATAGGTGTAGTATTTTAAAGGTATAGGAAAGTTTAACAGCTCTATACCAGAATCGAGACAACACACCAGTGCGTCATAACAAATTTCTGAAGCCCCAACTCACTTCGGTGCAAGCCCATGAGGAGGGGGGGTGGGCGAGTCACCCCTAACCCCCGTTGCCCCCCCTCCCCCACCACCTGACCCCACTTTTCCCACGCAACGACCTTTGTGCCTCAGCGATGCACTTTGACAGAATTTACTAATACAAGGGAAGCCGTCCTGGGTGGATATGTTCCTAATTAAGCAAATCTTTCACGTACGTTTGTGTTCAATAGTCTACTCGTTTAGTTTTTGTGACTATTGTGATAAGGTACTTTAGTTTAATTTGAATGAAAGAAGAAAGTCATTTAAAATTCGCATTCTATTCACCCTCCCTTATAAATAACAATAGCATCGCAATAATATCTAAAGATTACTTTGTCACAGCGATTACTTTATTTTTTTGTCTTGTGGTTAGAGTGTCAATTGGTAAGAAACCAACAAGACTCCTTCCACACCTAGAGTTGACTTGGCTTGACGACGACCCATTTAAGGCTATATTGGATTTCAAAATGTTCAGGCATTTGACCGCTCATTGTGGACCCACCAGGGTAGAATAAACTGGCTGGAGCGATGGCGGCGAGGTGGGGTGGTGGCTTGTTTTGGTCTGTTTCACCCGACAAAGACGGCCGGGCGAGCCATCCGCCGTCTAATTCAGGAAATCGATAGTGCAGCCTGCGCGCCCTTATACGCCCACCTTATCATTAAGCGATAATTACAGCTCTCTTGTGGCTGGGTCACTTTGTTTGGTTATCACTAATAGACGTGACACGTGACGTGACCGTGATTAAATTGACGAGAAGAAAGGTCTTCTTAGATAGACATAAGGTATTCGCAAAGGTTAAAACTACTTAAAAGCTTAGTCGCAGCTACTGTCCAGGTTTAAAAAAACCAGCCAATGCGGATCGGACTCGCGCACGAAGGGTTCCGTATATCTATTAAAACGGCAAAAAAAACACTTTTGTTGTATGGGAGTCCCCTTTAATTATTATTTTAGCCTCTACCTCTTGCCTTTATCAATATCGAGCAAATACGAGAAAAAAAAGTTTGTTGAATGGGAGCCCCCTTAAATGTTTATTTTATTCTGTTTTTTAGTATTTGTTTTTATAACGGCAACATAAATACATCATCTGGGAAAATTTCAACTGTCTAACTATAACGGTTCATGAGAAACAGCCTGCTGACAGACGGACGGACGGACGGACAGCGGAGGCTTAATAATATTGTCCCGTTTGGCACCCTTCGGGTACGGAACCCTAAAAACGAATGTAATACGATAAAGGTACCGCTAAGAAGCTTGATCAATTACAATGAAATTGCATTGAATTGCAGCTCAATAACAATGAAAATGAACAGACACCGGAGACTGGACACGAAATTTGAATAAAGCCATAAAACCATCATGCCGACCATTTTCGGCGAATGAGTGTCCACGATCAAAAAGAGAAAGGCACACATTACAATGTACTTTACGAGAAAGTAATGAAAATTCAAGTTTCACTCGTCAGAGACCTCTCAACTCCTTCAAAGTCGCGCTACTAAATGCTAAGCATAACGGAATAAAGCGAAAGTGTTCCGCCGTATTTGTATACACTTTTCGTGAAAAGTTTTGTTGCGACCTTCAAGTCGGGATCGCAGTTTCTGTTTCGGAGTCAGCTCTCAGTTATAAACTTATGAAGTACCACCGTTCGCGGAAAATTTACATGATTAACGCCCCTCGAGTTGTACAGGGGCGCGAGAGGAACGAAAAAATTATTACTTTCTAGAAAATGTACGGGTAGATAGATTAAATACATACATACATATATAGCGTCACGACTTTTCCCATACGGGGTGGCAGAGGCACAATTGTGCCCACTTTGAGCCAGTTATTCAATATACCATTTTGCGTGACAGGGGGCTAGCCCATCGCCACAGCTATGGAGGAATTAAGGTTTCCTCATGATGTTTTCCATCACCGTTTGGATGTCCGTATAAATGTACTTAAGATAAATTAATTATCTCATTGGTCAGGAATCGAACCTGCATCTCCTGTGTGAGAAGCAAGCGTGAAACCCCTTAGCCCACAGAGCTCTCGGAAATACATATATTTAAAATTTATTGTAATACTTTGTAATGATAACATGGTGTTAATCTATCTGAAAATTATACTACCAGTACTTTACAAAAGACCGTGAGTTTAAAAATCCGTTCGAGTCACTAGTACGAATGCTAGAATCAACCTTTAAAACCTAACAACCTTTTAAATTCAACCATCAGAATATAAGATATAATACCTACTAGAGGTAGGTACTGTGATATGGAAGTTGGAAGTATTGTTTCGCATCACACTGTCCACCCCGCTCCTCCTCCTCTTATCCCGCTGTCATAATCGAAGTCGTTCATCCAATCAGAAAATCATATTTATTTATATTAATTTCTCTGCTGGTTTGTTTTGTTTTATGTTGAGGTGTCTTTTTTGTTATGTCGTAGTATTTTTAATTAAATACAAAAAAAAATTGTTATAAAAAAGGTCTGCAAATCCTACTGTAGTTTTGACTTATAGTTAGACTTTTGGGGTTCCAATCCTTATAGAATCATTAGATCATCCCAACCGGAATTTGGTTTTTATCAGTGCGTTTTATTGAAATAAAACGTCCTCAGTAACTAGTTATATTTTTGTTTACCTAACGAATTCTTTATATGATAGAATCGTGGTGGTTTTAACATCTCAGTGTAATATACGTCAAACGGGCAATTTGACATTTGACATTGATAAATAAAGTATGCGATTTATTTGATACCTACACGTAATTTAATAATACAGTAATTCATAGACACATCGGCACCATTCGGGTGTTATCGTTGTTCCGAGTTTTGCCGATAGGAAAGGATTATTCACTAAACAAACAAACATAAACATTTATATACAGGCACATACATTGCTTCTGGCCCCACACTAGGATACCCTGTGTCGTGGTAACCAGAAACAGCGACGTCACACACATATAAACATCCAAGACCTGGGGATTGTTTTTTTTTTTTTTTTCATTACCCCCAGCCGGGGATCGAACCCGGGACCTCTCGCATGGTAGGCAGAGCCACAACCGCTGCGCCACAGAGGCCGTCAAACTACATCTGTACTTATGTAGGTATAACAACCTAGTACTCCTCTACCTCTACTGCGTTACATAAACCTGAAATCCCCATCGCACCAGTGTTATTAATTTATTCAGAACCTACTCTCAACTGCGGCCAGGAGTCTGCTCGGCTTTCAGAACATCAGTGAGACCAGATCGCAAGAAGACCACGTCGACGCAAAATTCGATAGCTAAGCCCAGACACGTTCCGAAATTGGAATCTACAACAAAAAGTGCCCAAAGAAAGTAGCAAGTACGCGTGCAGCCTGAGTATAAAGAGCATTGCACGACCGAGGAGCCTCGTGCGTCCATTACCACCCTAGGGGATGAAAGGGGGTTGGGGGTGGTAGCCGAAAGTGCGGGGGAGTAGCGTCTCGCTCGCTCTATGCACCTCGTCTCTGGACGAGACCGCACTCGACACGCGACTGACATAGCTTGTTTGTTTCTAACGTTGAGTGATTACTGCTGTAGCATTCGGGGAAATCCGGGAGGTGCAAACCTTCCTCGGAATGCCATTGCCTGTAGGCATGGGATTATTTTACAAATTAGGCACTTATCGCAAAAATAAATAAAACCTTGATAAACCTAAGTGCAATCGTATCATATCTGGAATGTATTCAGATAAGGAATCTAGTACCTCTATAAACGCAAACGAACCTCATGGCTTTCCAGTTCAAAAAACTGCTTAACCTAAAATTGTAAGCCACTACAAATATTTTCAGCTCAGTGAAACTGCACGTTCATGCAAAGAAATCGTATTACTTGGGCACGTGAAGTGAATACATTTCTAATCACGTTTGTATTATCCGGCTTAGGAAATCTGCACAGCCAGTGAGTAATAATAACAGTCACCAATACTTTATGTTCATTTAGATGCAGGTATTCTACCTCAACAAAGCAAGCTAGGATAGGATAACAAGGAACAAGCTAGGCGGTGGCTTCGCCGCCTCTGCAGTATTCATCCGATTAGGTTGTCAAACCAATTAGCACTCAGTAAGCCCCTATTTAAGCTTAATGAATTAGAAAATTAGCTGGGCTTTGCACATAAGCATACCACCTGCATGACTAGTAGACCAAATATGATTAGATTCCCGAGGATTTGCGGTGAGTCATGTTTGTTTCATCACTATCACAATGCTACACTCCCTCTCACAGTGGAGATATCGTTGTTTTGATGTAAATAATTAATACTAAAAGGTAGGTATAATGCAAGAATAGTTTTTAAAGTACTTAATATAAAGTTAGGCTTTATTAACTGTACATAAGAAGTTTGTGTCGACTCTGGGTTTTTTGGGCCATCTAGACCATCATTACAAATAGGCGGAGCAAGCCAGATTCTGGTTGTGTCAGTTGAGATTACAGGTCAAAATCGGAAAAAGTATCGGAATCTGAATTATTCAGTATTTCAAATCCACGTCAAACCCGACATAGTTAGTGTCAAATTGTCGTTTAGTATATGGGAAAATAGTCAAATGTGCACAGTTAACGGTCGATTTCAGTTGTTACAGAATTAGGGGGTAGATCAGATTATAGTTTATTTTTTTTATTTATTTATTATAAACCAAAATATAATACAAGTTCATTTGAAAGAACCAAAAAGCCACGTAGGTTTGTGCGTGGTTCCGTGTTACGCAGAAATAATGACAAGTAGGTATTTACACTAATAATAATAATCCAGGATCTCGGCAAATCAATTTCGGGGTAGGACAGTTTCTATGTTGACTAGATTATAATGAGGCCTAATTATGAGGAGGACAGCTTACATATCCGTCAATCTCTAGGTACGTTCAAAAAAGCTCTGTGAAGTTAGCAGTACAAAGTCATAGAAAACGGGGCTCAAATTCAGGGGATTTTGAGCTTATTTTGAGCTCCCAGAATACGAAGTTTCAGAATTTGAGCTCAAGCGGTTTTAAAAAAAACGCAATATAAACACCAACAGTACAAAGTCTGAGTAGAGAAGTGAAACTCGCAGCGTATTTGAACATGATTTTGAGCTTTCAGAATATGTAATCAGAACTTCTCTAACTTTCGTAGTTTGCGAGAAAAAAAATAAAAACCATTTACACAACAATATCATCTTGATAAATAAAATTGATATGTTTTACACTTTTTATCAAAACCACTAGAGCTAGAAATCTGAAATTTCGTATTCTGAAATCTCTAAGTCTTTTCTATACATGCTACAAATTTCAACTCTCTTTCAAATTTTCAACTAGAGAGTACTTGGAGGTATCCATGAAGCTGTATTTTTACATATTAACACCTATAAAGTCATAGAAAACGGGACTCAAATTCAGGACATTGCTAGCCTGCTATTCACTAACAAATCACTTTTTACATGTTAGAAATTAAATCACTTCTAAGTCTGGACTCGTATTCCGGGAGCTTAATATAAGGTCGTAATGCCCTGAATTTAAGCTCCGTTTTCTATGACTTTCAAGGTGTCAATATTCAAAAATACTCATTCACGGATACGGAGTTGACAGAGCAGAGAGTTGAAATTTGCAGCATATATAGAAAAATCTCAGAGATTCCAGAATAAAAAATTTCAGATTTCTAGCTTTAGTGGTTTAGATAAAAAGTGTAAAAACATATCAATTTCATCTATCTAGATGATGTTGTTGTGTAAATATTTTTTTTTTCTCGCAAACTACGTAAGTTAGAGAAGTTCTGATTGCATATTTTGGGGGCTCAAAATCATATCCAAATACGCTACGAGTTTCACTTCTCTACTCAGACTTTGTACTGCTGGTGTTTTATTGCGTTTTTTTCGAAAACCGCTTGAGCTCAAATTCTAAAACTTCGTATTCTGGGAGCTTAACATAAGCTTGCAATGCCTCGTTTTCTATTAATTTCAAGGTATTTAATATTTAAAAAAATAGTTTCACGGATACCTTCAAGTACCCTCTAGTTGAAAATGTCGCGAATTTACAGAGCAGAGAGTTGAAATTTTCAGCATATATAGAAAAAGCTTAGATATTCCAGAATACAAAATTTCAGATTTCTAGCTTTAGTGGTTTAGATAAAAAGTGTTAAAACATATCAATTTCATCTATCTAGATAATATTGTTGTGCAAATGGTTTTAATTTTTTTCTCGCAAACTACTTAAGTTAGAGAAGTTCTGATTGCATATTCTGGGAGCTCAAAATCATGTCCAAATACGCTGCGAGTTTCACTTCTCTACTCGGACTTTGCACTGCTGGTGTTTTATTGCGTTTTTTTCGAAAACTGCTCGAGCTCAAATTCTGAAACTTCGTATTCTGGGAGCTCAAAATAAGCTCAAAATCCCCTGAATTTGAGCCCCGTTTTCTATGACTTTGTACTGCTAACTTCACAGAGCTGTTCAAAAAGTGTTCAGTCCTGCCCGCCCTTTGACTCGTCTGGTTATATTGTGTCTTTCCAGCCCGTCAGAGAAAACACATGTTATTGTGACTTACATTCCTATACTGTGCTTCTGCCACCCCATCTGAGAAAACACAGGTTATTTTGACTTGCAAGGCTACGCCGTGCCTCTGCCACCCCATTTGCCGCTTTATTAATTCCCCGACCGTAACTGGCCATATGTCAAAAATCTGGGTTTTTTTTTCGGATCTGACATATTACCATCATATTACTGAACCAACTTTATATATACTATCATGGCGACATTACGAATCTGAGAGTCAGAAATTTACTTAAGCTGAAAATTACATACTTAAGCCACAAAGTTGCAGCCGCGAGGAATGCGTTGCCTCTCTCTCTCTCGCTCGCTCTCACCCTCGGCGCATCGGAAGGACAGTGACGGGCGACGACAGCGAGGTGCCAGGTTAACTTTGCTGTGTAATAGATCTGTATCAGATTATTCCAGAGCTTAACTGTTACAACCAGGCTTACTCCGCCCAAAGGCCAAAATCTAATGATGTGAGAAATGTGACTTGTTATCATTGCATACTTACGAAAAATCTTACTAGCTGTACAGGAAGTATTAGGCGTAAAGCCACATCGCCTTTATCAAAACGAGACTCACCAAAGAACCCAAAGACGAACGTGTCTTTTGTTAAGGCTGCTCAGCTCTTTTCATTCTGTTGAAGCCCGGGCTATGTCAAAGCCCGTAATTAGTATTTAGGAAGGTGGTAAGAAACCGAGGTCGTGGGCCAGACGGCTGCTATCGATCCGAGCCGCCCGTTGCACACTCCCACCCCCACCCACCCACAACCCGACGCACACCAACTCGCCAATTGACACACTTAAGGTAATACTTGCCACTTACGACCTTATTCGGATTAGAAGCCAAAAGTTTTAGCTCTTAGACAAAAGGCGTAAAGAAAATCTGTTTTCCCCGAGTGGCGCAGCGAAACTTGGGAACGCCTTGTGTTTTCGTATGAGCAAATCTAGTTTGCTCGTCTTTATTGGAAGCAACTTTAGCGAAGTTGGGACTCTTAGCGTGAAAAGTCTCTCAATACCAGAGTTTCTCTAATTCTAATAATTACCTTTGCTAATAAGATAGTCTACGACTACTTCGGTTCTACTCATATTAATTATGCAGCACATCAACAGTCTTTTAAGCCGATTTTAACGATTGTGTTCATATAAAACTGTTACAAATGTTTACTCGGGTTAAGTTTAAGGATGACAAGATTATGAAGACAAAGGATCTCCGTATTTACATTCCTTGCTGGCAACGACGACGGCGCGGAGAGTTGCACAAACTTCGACCTAGTTGGCACCAGCCTATGTACCTACAGTTAGTGAGTGTGCTATGATTCGTAACACGTAAACGCTTTACTTTTCATTTTATTATTTTGGAAACTATTGCGCAAAATGGGATGAGTTCAGTTGTGCTCAATAGCCAAATTATAGCAGTACAAGTTAATGCTTTATCTACAGGATACGCACACTCACACTGCTGTATGAGCTAGGATATTGTTAATTTTGTTAATACACTTAGCACAAGCGAGTAACAAAAAATTATATATTAATAATATAAAATATATGACTGATAGGTCCTTCGATTCTACATCTCTAGTTTAGGATAAAAGATGGTGTGCCGATGACTGGGTGTATAGGTAACTATAAAAGTCACATTTACCTACAGATGGGTCGTAGAGCTAGGTACGATATGTCTCCAAGAATGTTTTACCTCGATGACCTTCTGATCCTAAATTGTATGAGAACACATTTAAGTAACGTCATCGCTATTTACCTACATTCAAAGAACGGTAATTATGTAGGTTTTCTACAAACTACTTTCATTTTTCAAAGAAAAATTGCAGTAAGCCGAATGTAAACAATTTGATTAAAAAACCCTGTGTTCTCTCCAACTGTGTTAGTTTCCCGAGGTCGGGCCAGCGCGCATTGGTTGCCAAAACATCTGGCAAGTTTGCCGCATTTAGTCCACGTATGCAGACCAAGTATAAATTATGGGCGATGACATTACAGTGCTGGTGCTGGTTTTAAACCTATCTAAACACTTAAAGCACACCGCCACTTTTAAAACAAGGCAAATCTAACTAAAACACCTAAGAAAGAACCAATTACTGCTATCTCTAGAGCTCCGCCCAAACTAAAGTCCTTTGTTCTTTATAAAGGCAATTTCCGGTTTACCAGAGAAAATAAGCGAGGCACGCAGATCGTCCAAACTGGAGGCTTCGTCGTCGCTTCGTCGTTGCACCGGCAGGCCCGGGGGAGGGGGCGAGACAGTGGGAAGGGGGGTAGGGGGGTGTAAAATCACCCACAATCATTTATACCCGAACTGCCTGTAGAATTACTGGCGGCGACCAAACTTGCGACCAACATTACCGCCTCCTATCCACTGCACGGTTTGTTCAGCTGTAGAAAACTTTCAGTGGAGTATATCAGTCTTGGATGGTGGTTTAGGCAATAGTGACGCAGTGGTAATATCACGTTAGAATACATACAGGATACAGGGGATGGTGCACACTCCGCTGTGTCTGCGTTCTGTTCTCACGGTACAGTGCCGCCTCTGAAGCTATTATTTAAAGAAATCTACCAGGACACTCGCAGCTCTAACAAAGGGACGTGGATAAATTATATCAATGCCGGCAGCGGCGTACAAAAACTGAGTGAAGCGTTCTTGTACATTCGAACTAGAATAGCGTAGCGGAAGAGCTGAATAAAAAGTATATGCTTAGAAGCAGATGTACTGTAATTCGTCTGAGTAGACGACAAATGAGATAACTTTCTGGTAGAGGTACAGACAAACAAATGAAGACCGGTGTAGCCAAGCGGGTAAACCCTGCAATACGAAGCTGACGGTCCTGGGTTTCAATCCCGGAAGGGCAAATATATGTGAGATTAGCTGAGTATTTGTTTCTTAGCCTTGGATGTTTTTTACGTATTTACATAAGTAATTTATCTCTATTATATATATCGTCGTCAGTACTCATAAATTAAGCTATATTGAGATTACTATTGTCCGCTAATATTGATTATTATTTGTTATGTTCCGTACCACCGAAAAAGAAAACTTAAGCATTTAAAATAATTAAATAAAAACAAATAAAAATTATGTCCAAACGTAGATTCGAACAATATCGATATCAAAGCGATTGCGCCATCACAACCACGTAACAAACTGCGAAATATAAGTTCATATTTGAATCATGATATGATTTGTTATGTCTCCGGGGGTGTTAACACACGTCTCTTATATGGGGACCCTCTTTAATTTATAAAAACTCATGTAGGTCACTATTTATTGCTGTAGCGGCTACAAAAATACACATTCTGTGAAAACTGCAATTCATTCATTTGCTTCAATTCTCCGTCACTGCCCATTGAATAATGATAATTAAAACTTCATTTTGCTAAAGCTTTTTGTCGCATCTGTAGATCTATTTATATCCAGCTGCTAATGATGGTATGTTTATGACTTAGGTAAGTACTGTAATATAATATGACTGTTGCTGTTACCAAGTTCTATATAAAGTGTAGATTATATAGTAAGGATTTATAACACAAATAACAAAGCGTCACGCCTTTTCCCATACAGGGTGGCAGAGGCACCACTCTGCCCGATTTTAGCCAGTTATACAATATTCCATTGAACGTGGCAGGGGGCTAGCCCATCGCCGCAGCCATTGATTAATGAAGTTGTCCTCACATTATTTTCCACCACTGTTGGAATATCCGTATAATGTGCTTAAGATAAATTACATAGCTCATTGGGACATGGGCCAGCTCCGGGATTCGAACCTGCTTCTCAAGCGTGAAACCCACAAGACCAGGGAGCTCTTTTTATTTTTTAAGAATTTTTTGTTCACCGGTTATTGTGTTTTCCTTTAATATAAATCAAGGGTGGGAGAGCATTTGCTTCCTGTATGGAATTTCCCATTGCAACAAGAAGGGTAAATCAACAGAATTTTGTTTTTGTAGTCCGATTCCCCGACACAGCCAAAAATATAAGACCTATCTAGTCTATTTAATCTATCTGATACCTAACTGAATATACCTTTGTAAGGCAGCGGGGGATTATGTCCTGAAGGTGCGTAGGGTTGTCATAGAGTAAACCCACTCGCACTCGCATCGCAAGCACCTAACATTTCCTCACCCCGAGTATCTTACAGAGGAATATTATAATATTCATGATAAATAAATGACAAGACTGCATGGGGTTAATCTAATTCAACACAGAACTCGCTGTTAAGATTTTTGTAATTATTTATTCCTGCATATTATTTATAAAAAATAATATTGTAATTAATATTTGTATTAGTTAAACACAACCAATTTTAAGAGATATCTAAAATCAATCTTTGGTAGTTCCTTCGCCCTCCTTCTTTGACAGGGCCCAATGTAGACGAGGCAAAAAAAAAACGTTTACTAAGTTTATGTTAGTAAATATCTACAGCAGTGAAGAAATTTTAATCTACACTGTTATAGTTTAAGTTCGTGTTGCTTAATTCATTTAATGTAGACAGGCAACACCGAATATTTGGATGTGATCATGTGACGTGTAATCAAGTTCATACTTAGGAAATACTTACGAAGCGGAAGCTCCGTAATCCAAAATTCGATTAGTATTTTCGGAATGGGGGCTAGCAACCCTAGCTCCTCCCCTTGTCGCCCTAACTAGGTCATGGAGGCAATTCCTGAGTTCCTGACACAAATAGCTAGTTGTCGCAATGTTGTCTGACTTAGGGGCATCTCTCCAAATTCAGCGATTTATTTTCTGAGCCAGAGTGAATTTAGGGGTGTTTTATATCTGGCTATATTTTGAAATTTCGCATTATACTACTTATATATAGTCGCATTTAAGCAGATAGGCCATCAGTGCTACGACAGTAATCCCTACGAGCCTTCGATAAAGTGGCAAAACCAGAAGCTGAAAGCAATTTTAGCCACTCATTTCGCGAGTTGGGCCACACTGCGACAAGTGCATTTATTCTACCCAATTGTATACTCAGAAATAGGTTTAGTACAGTAACCGATTTAAGGGCCGAACGAAAAAGCGAGTATCTACTAATCTGGGATCAACTGACATCTATACAAAAATATATGGAATATCAGTTGATTAGTGCCAACTCGCTTTATATCTTTCGGCATTCAAGTGGCAAGTAAGAAAACACATCTGGCAACATAGAGGCACTCCACCCCGTGACCCGCGCAGCCCTAGCCTAGCTAGACCGAGCCCAGCTCCAGTTTGGCGATACGGGCTAGGCATGTTAGGTATTCGGCTGCAATTAGACTATGGTGACCTGGTACCGAAAATCAATCAATCCTATCATCCAACTAATTGTAGTTATTCTTAGTGCGACTAGCTAGAAAGCGGAATAAAACATTACTCGAGTAAACTTTGACAACTCCATATGAATTTGTGAAATAAAACTAAAAATGTTTTAACTCTTATTCCTCCTTCTAGCTAGTCGCCATAATACTATTAATCTAAGGTAAACTAATAATGCACATAACATCCTACTTACCTTGGTTCTTTCATCGCCAGATATTGAGTGATCTTTGTAGGAAGCAGGAATAATTACGCGTCGAAAAAGTATGCGAATCGAACTGTCAGTGCGTCTTATGTACAATGGCATTAGGTTAATTTTATCTGAACTCGAACACTTTTTCACTCTGGTAATTATTCCTGCTTGAGCCACTGGTCAATCACCAATAACTTTCAACAGGAACAAACAACACCCAAAAGTATACCCAGAAACAGATACCGCAAGGTTTCTTGGCATGAGAGCGAACACTCTCTCGCCCATGTATGCACCTCTCGCCCATGCGCCGCCGCCTCCCCCTACAGGCGGATTTCAGACGCTTACAAAAGCGTCAGATGTAACTACCTACTCGAAAACCCGAGTCGGTAACCGACGCATTCGTCACCGTTTATACCTCCACGTAAAATACAACGCAACAAAGAAAGCAACCAACATTACAATAATTACATGAGCAGGCTTAACCACCGATTACAGACATTCTCTTTTAGTCTTCCCTGCCGAACGGCCATTAGAGGTAGATCTCCGACAGATTAGGGCAGAATTAGCATGCCAAATGATCGGACGGTGTCACGATCGGGCACTAATTAAACGGAATATCATAATTGCGTTGCAATCGAGGTATCAAATTAGACGCGTTCACTCGTTGTGCGAGCTAATAGTTTTAATGAGGACACCTGAACGAATTGCACTGCCTGCCGTGATATGCACTATCTGATTATGCGAATACGAAGTCGCGTTACTTTTACAAGATAAAATCTTATTTCTGCGCGTTGCTGGAATTATAAAATTACTTTCAGACATACATTGTATTTCCATTGACCTACTCAGAGAAACCGAGCTTATAATAGTAAATAGTTTATGTGACTGTTACATAATGAAAGGCATTAAAATACGAGTGTGGGTTTATGAAACAAAACAAATCGACATGCGGTTTTCATAATACCATCACACGAGTGTTTTAATGCCAAATTATATACAGTTACATACACTGCTTTATCTACACACATATTACAAGCTGTGTTCAGGAACCGCATGTTATGACCGGCTTTGCGGCATTGACATTTCATTTCGAAGGACGTCATCTCGACGCTAGAATTGAGGTCAAATCAAATTGCTTTGTTTTTCAGAGATGTTCGAAATAAGATTGTAATAAGAACATCGAATACGATTTTATTATGAAACAACAATAACATTTTGACCGATAAGAAATATGTTCTAACAAAGCAGTTTATCTTTAAGTTGGTTGTAATTTGCGGTTTTATAAATGTGTGTAGATAAAATAAAAATAGGTATGAAAATTAAACTTTTCATTCATTCAAAATATTGTATTGTTTCTTAGTGTCTGGCACATTTCATAACTTAATCATTATAAAAACTACGACTAATTACGGTCATTATGTGTCTTACACGTATAAAATATGTCACAAATGTAAGACCTACCTTATATAGCTAACGCAATTATTTTAAAACTTACAGAAGCAAACTTTCATTGTAAACATACTATAAAACATTAATAACTTGGTCTAGTCTAATATAACACGGTAGGTATCTAATTATAATATATTACACGCAAATGAAGTTAATCGACTAATTACCGAATTATTCAACAGCTATAAAAGTTAACGCCATCTCCAGCTGCTAGGAGATCTGAAATTCTTTATGAAAAAGTTTTCCTATGCCGTTATTTCCCTAATTTGTACGAGTCGTATAGTTTATTTCTAACTAACGCATTCTGACAATAGTACAAATTAATGTTTCCAGGCCCCCTAGACAACGATTATTTTACATAAGCTGTTTTTTTTTGGTCGATTAGTCAATTCTAAAGGGATTCTGATAGAAATTTCCAGATGTCAGAATAATATAATAATAAGCCTACTGATTGGTCGATTTTTCCCCTCCGACCATTTTCACAACTGTGATTCGCAATCAGTTGCGAATTAAGAATTTTTATTCTTTGTTCGCAACCAGTTGCGAATCAAGAGAACTTAACCTTAACCCAAAGAATACGAACTTCCCAAACTTACAAAGTTGCGATGGGAGATAAGCATTTATTAATTCGCAACCAGTGTATAAGATAATGAATAGATGCAATTGAAACGAAACATCGAAATGTCAATCTACAAAATTTTTCCTTAAAGTTTACTTTACTATTTTACGAGCTCTGTGGTCTAATGGGATAACCCATTAGACCACAGCGTATAAACGCTTGCTTCTCACACACGAGATGCAGGTTCAATTCCTGACCATGTACTAATGAGATTATTAATTTATCTTAAGTACATTTTGCGGACGGTCTAACGGTGATGGAAAACATCGTGAGAAAACCTTTATTACTCCATAGCTGTTACATGTCTTCGATAGAATCTTCAGTACTCTAGGTGACGTCTTTCAAAGAAGTTCCTTAAAAGGTGGTGTGCGTCTTAATATTTGGTGATAATATTTATTATTACGTGTATTTTACTAACCAATACATACAAGGTGACATTTAATTAGCTGACCATATTTTAGGGAATAATAGTATCCATCATTTTGAACAACTTTCCCCAAGAAACATATGGTCGCGAATGAAAAAATGAATTTCCCTCATTTGTAGGCTTATATTCTAAATTGGAACCCTAAATGTGCGAAGTCCGATACGTAGTTGGTCGGCTTTTTATTATAAAAATAGACTTTGAAATACATAGATGCAGATAAAGTTACTGTTGTGACATTACATGACATGAGCATGTCACAATGAGTGCATAGTCAAGATTAGATATCTATGTATCTATGGATGTAGTGGCCAGAACCACTTGAAAAGTTTGTATGCAAATCAACAAAATATAGTGTCATCCTGTTAGCAAAGGTTGTGAATAAGGAAAAATAAATATTTTGCCGCAACTGTTGCGAAAATTAATCATCAGGATGCCTTGTTGAGACTAAAGAAAAAGTTATGGTGATTCGCAACTGGTTGCGAACAAAGTATGCAAAATATTAATTTGCAACTAGTTGCGAAAACGGCCGGACGGGAATTTTTAATAAGACAGGTATTGCGAGTGATTTTAGAAATAATAACGTTACTGTAGGCTTCATTACGTTATTCTGTCTTCTGGATTTATTTCAGAATCCCTTTCAAATTAACAAATCAACCAATGAAAAGACAGCTCGTTTAAAATAATCGTGGCCTGATTGGACAAATGTCCATTTGAAAGGTATTCCAAAATAAGTTTTTGGGTCGGGCATGTCCTGGGGCGGTTTATTTGTTTAGTATTTTGTTTTTTATTATGTTCAGTTTTTGTGTGTGTGTAGTTTTTAATTATTTGGTAATTCTTAGCTTATTGACGACGCACTTTGCGGATTTTTGCAAAATAAAAAACAAATAAGTTCCAAAATAAATACCTTGATGCCAGGGAGTACATGTAAAGGCTTACAAGTGACATAACCAGCATGACACTAATAGAGGACAAATGTGTCGGATAGTTTGTATAATGAATGTCGTAAAATAGGGGGGGGAAGAAATATACCAATGAAAATTTGTGGGGTGCTTTGGAGGGTTTTTGAAATTAGACGACACATAGATTGAGTTGAAAGTTGTGTATAGAGGGCGTTTTACACTATGCGAGCGGACGTGCGAGCAGCCACTCGGTTATTGTGACCGCTAACTGTCATTTTCGAACAATGTCTTAAGTTACTGATTTCTATACAAAATTATGTAACACTTATTCATTAAGCGGCATTAAGTTGACATTATAAAAACAAGGCATATTTATACAACATTAAAAAGTGAAGACAGAAATGATATAATAGAGATAAGAAAACTTATGTACAAAATCATTTTCTATCTTAAATACCTAAAAGAATCAGAGTCTTTTAGTCATAAATCAATATGTACATTCATGATTAAAAATAACAAAATTTCTCTTGTTGTTTGGAATTAAAGCTTCAGGTTAAATCCTTAGGAATTTATTTCAATATTTGTATGATTTATGATGAATATGAGGCCTTTACTCAACAGTGGGTGCAGGAGGTTGCATAGATAGATTTGTATGAGGCTTTTACTTAACAGTGCGTTAAGAGGCTGGATAGATAGATAGATTTGTACTAGAGATGCAACGAATATTCGGTATTCGGCCGAATATTCTGCAACAATCGGCATAATAGTAAATGATGAATCAAAAAGGCAACAAATATAATGAACACCAAAATATTTTTTTCCTACCCAAAATGGCTAAATGACCACCAAAAGTTGCTGAAAATATCAGGGCAAAATACTGCGGTAGCTTAGGTGAAGGGTAAAGGGGGTGAGCGAAGCGAAGCCCTCTTTATCCTTCGTGTTAGGTTGAACATGTAAGAACAACAAAAAATACTTAAAACATACGTAAACTTAAGTACACAAAACATAAAAAGAAGTTTGGGGATCATTTATCCAAACACAATTTGGTGGACATCCATCCATTTTGGCAGTCATTTCGAATTTATTGGAAGTAAATTTTCGAATTTTTTGGTAATCGTTTTAACACAATCCAATCAAAAACATGATAATAAAATCGGAAAAGAATCAACGAACGACGTCTGAAATCAATTACCGCGAAGGTAATTAAAATGATAAGAAATAACAACTAACAAGCCATTTACCAGAATCTGACAGAAAAATTAAGAAAGAATGCGTGTCTTGACAAGATTAGCTCGCGAATAAAAATATATACGGGTTCGCAACTAATCTATCTGTGACATATAGAACTACCTACATTTATGTGCATAATCGCGCCGAATATTCGCTATCCTTTGCATCCCTATGTATGAATTGCTCAAAACCAAAGTTTTCATACAACAGCTTTCAATTGTTTATATGGCTAATTTTTTTCGATGCAACTTATGGGCCGTGTAACTTACTCAAAACCGACTCGATGTCTATATTCTGTATGTTCGGTATATTCGTCGGCGCGTCGCGTCTTCGCTTCCCGCTGACAGATTCATCCGAGCAGGACCCACTCTGCATTCGTTTCCGCTTCTTCGTTAATTTCTCTTTCTTCGAACCCGCCTTCTCGACGATCTGTTCGACTTCTAAAACTATCTCGGTCACTGTTACATCTGTCCTCTTTGGTGAATCATAGGTTATTGAATCTAATATATCTGTTACGGTTATGTCCGGTTTCTTTAAAGAAACAGATATCATGCCCGGTTTATCTAGTTCCGTAACTGTCGGCTTTGGAGAGTTCATTTTTATTGTTGAGTCTAGCATTTCTGTTACAGTGACGTCTGGTCTCTTTGGAGAGTCGCTTTTAAGAGGTGTGTCTATGCTAGTGAGCGTTGAATCGAATATTTCCAAGCACTGTGCCTGTATCGATGATCTCCTGTCTTTCATTGGCGTATACAATCTGTTGAAATCTAGTATAGAAGACACCGCCTCTTCCGTCTCTTTGACACTCGCCATGATTTGTGGTATTTCGTCCAACAAAGGGGTGAACGATGTTGCTCGAATCCGAATAGTTCCTTCTTCCATAAAGTCGAATTCCATGGTAAATGTGTCTTTAAGTTTGTGCAGCTCGGATTTTGTTTTCTCTTGTGTATCTTTGTACTCGTAAGAAAAGTAGTGATCTGATTCGTCATTACATTCGTGGTCTTTCAGTACTACTTCGTAGATATCATTTTTTTCCTCTGAATTCGTTTCTTCATTACTCACATCACAATCAATTTTAGGTTTTACTGTTTGTTTATCTGTCTTATTTTTCGTTGATTTAATTCCTGCCATTTGTGTAACAGCGATAATGGACGAAGAATTGATTTTAGGTTTTACTGTTTGTTTATCTGTCTTATTTTCCGTTGTTTTAATTCCTTCCATTTTTGTAACAGCGATAATGGACGAAGAATTGTTAGTAGTCTGAATGGTGCTGACTATTGGAATATCAAGAAGGTCTCGTTCTATACTTCGAGCGGTGTCAACATCGAATCCTCTTTTGATCAAATCTATTTGCAAACTTCCAGCCTGGCTTTTGGCGGTACTTTCGATGTAAGCTCTAATGTTTGAAATGTCTTCTTCATCGTTTACTGGTGACCTCTCCTTCCGTTTTAGACTGTCCTCTTGAGAACAGTCGTCTGACCATTGGAGTCCTAGGTTTTCGCATTCCGAGTCACGTGTACTGGGAATGGTAGCCTTTTCAGATTCTTTGGAGCGGTCTCGGCTTTCGTTAGAGTTGTTCTCCGAACTGTCGGACTTAAAGGCTTTAGGATGCAGTTTTCTGGGGGTGGATGATTTTCTTCTCGACTTCATCGGAGCGGGCACGGCGGGCGAGTCTACAGTCTTGTCTTTGCTCGACGTTCGCTTTCTACTCGCTTGGGAGACGTTACTTTTCCGTTTGATTTCCTTCACCGGTGTCGGCCGTCTCGGTTTGATTTTCATGAACGTTTTCGGGGTGCTCTTTTTAGCGGGAGACTTTCTTCTTTTGCTCGTGTTCGTGGATTTTCTCCTGGATGCATTTTTGGGCGTCGCTTTCGAGGCATCCTCGAACTCGTCGGCGCTAACGTCCCGGGCGGGCGAACTCACGACGATGGCCGGCTCGTCAATGACTAGTTTGACGGGTTTATTATCGCAGTAGGATATGTTTTTGGCACACTGTCGCACCGGCCTCGAAGGTCTCTCGTCCGCGGGCGGGGCAGGCGGCGGGCTCGCCGGCCTGAAGTCGTCCGGGTCCGGCACGTAGTCGTGGTCGTCGGGCTTGTAGTAGGAGCTGCCGCTGGAGTAGTCTGTGGGTCGGCTGGCGTAATGCGGCGTGTCGAAGAACCGGGGTGTAGGGATGTCGGTGATCTTGATCTGGCTCGGCGGCTCGTCGCCTGGGAGGTCAGGGCGCAGGAAGCGCGGCGTGTCCATCTGCATGTCGTATACGAGCTGTTTGAAAGGCGTCTCGAGGATGTCGGATAGGTTCAACTTCACGTCTATCGCATTATGGAGAGCTTGCCGCTCCGCCTCGGGCGTATCGCCGGTCATCTCCGGAGCGGCCGGCCTCTCCGTTCCGGCCGGGTCGGGCGGCGGTCGGTCAGTCCGGTCGGCTGATGGCCCGTCCGTCCGCGTCAGTTCCTGGCGTGACTTATTCGCCTCCGTCGGTTCCGGGCGCTGTCTTTCCGTCCCGGTCGGTTCAGGACGCGGCCTCTCTGTCTCGATCGGTTGCGGGCGCGGCCTTTCTTTCTCGGTCTGTTCCGGGTGCGGGCTTTCCGTTCCGGGCGCTTCCGGGCGCGGCTTGTCCATTGTGGTCGAGTCGGCCGCCCGGTCAGTTCTGGTCGTGTCGGGCGGCGGCGGCGGCGGCTCGTTCCAGTCCCGCACGATGTTGATGGTCGGCTTGACCGGCACGTCGATGCTCGCAGGTTCAGCCGCGGGCTCCTCGATATCCTTCTTCTTCTTCCTCGCCCTCGGCTTTTTAGGGGCTTTCGATTCCTTTTCGGGAACCTTCTTCTTGTTGGGTTTAGGTTTCGCGGGTAGCTTCTGTCTCTCCGGGACTACAGCCAAGGCGCGCAGGTCGGCGTCCCAGTTGTTCTTCTTTTGCGGTGCGGTCGCGGGGGTCCGCGCGACGTTCTCCTTCACAGCTTCCTCCGCGACGCCCGCCGGAACCGAAAGCTCCTCCGGCACCTCCACGGCCAGCGCGGGGCTTCTCGACAGCAGCACCTCCCCGGTCTTGTCCTGCAGTATGCGTCGCGGCGTCGTGAAGTCCAGCACCCTCACGTGCGACGACGTGCGCCGCGGCGTGGACGAGGCCTTCCGCGTCGGCGCCATGCCGCACGGCGTGCTGCTGCGCGGCACCGCCACCGCGGAGTCCTTGGGCAGCGACAGGTTGAGCGTCGCGTCCCTGTCGGCGGGCGGCGGGGCGCGCGGGGAGTCCTGCGTGATGTCGATAGTTAGGGGCGCGGGGGCGAGCCGGGGCAGGGGGAGGGGGCGCGGCGCGAGGCGGCGCAGCTGCGTGGGCGCGGTGGACGGCGGCGCTGGAGCGGAACATGCTTTCATATTAAATTCAAAATTATAAAATTATTACTTTCCGTAGATATTAACAAATAAGCTTAGAACACGTATCTTTTTTTGCATCTTCTCTTTATTGGACGACTGAAGAAGAACAGCACGATTAGGACTAATTTACTTAATAATTTAATATAGCTTTAACACAATATTGCCATCCCATGAAATAATTTCTACCGCAGAGGAGGCGGCACGGTCAGTAGACAATTTGCGAGGATTCGACTAGACGGAATGTAGGACAGAACAATATTACTGTCATTATAATAGAACGACATTGAAAATTATATAACGCCTTTATAAGGAAACCTCTAGATCTATTTGATGACGATAATGTAACATGTTGTGCCCTTATTCCGGCAATAGAGATACTCCAATTAACCTCATAAAATCCACAAACTATTGACATGGTAATAAAATTCAAAAACTATAACGGGAAAATGGCATCTTAAGATGCCGTGGGTCGTTGAAAGGTTAGGAGTTTCCTGACAGCTCATTTAGCAAAGCAATTCGCCAGATGGCGTCGTTGAATTTATTTCGGTGTGGTCTGAATTTTCATCATTTAGGACCGAAGACATGCACATGCACTGACAAGCAAAAAGTTAATGTTGCCCCGATCAACTTTATACAATCCCTTACACAAAACAATAAAATAGTATCCGTCATTCCGACTTTTCCCACCATTAATAACATTATTTACCAATACTTAGATAAATCGATTGCATATATCTCAAAACGCATAGTGGCATAACAGTAAAAATCCGCACATATGTCACAGCAACACCGACGCCTATTCTCTCACGCCCTCTGGCGAGCTATTTGGACCCTATTTATTTTTTAAATCAAATAAACAAACATTTACATACAGGCACATACATTGCTTCTGGCCCCACACTTTGATACCCTGTGTCGTGGGGACCAGAAACAGCGACGTCATACACATATATAATCCAAGACCTAGTTGATTTTTTCTTTATGGGGATACATTAGACTGGGGAGCCGGGGATCGAACCCGGGACCTCTCGCATGATAGGCAGATCCAGAACAGCAGCGCCACAGAGGTCGACAGGAAACTCCTCATTACATATACGAATATTTGCAAAACGCTTTCGTAGTTCAACAGTAATCGTTTACAAGATGAGTATGACACATACCAACAACGATGACCGACATCGCCATTATCTCGTCCTTGGTGAAGGACCGCTTGACGGCCGGAGGCTCGGCCCGGTACGCCTCCGTGCCGTTGATTGTAATCGTCTGAAACAAGATTTAATTAAGGCTGGGCCCCCTGATAGCCGCACGTGGAATTTCACGTTCAGCTTACTTTTAGGGGAATAGGAATTCAAATTTTATAAAACAATCTTAGCCGCTGTACAGAGGACTAACAGAGCAAAATAACTTTTTTATAAGGATTAAATAGATAACCAGTACATAAATTCAAATCCGGTTTCAAATTGTAAAAGAAATGTATGTCAGTCGTGTAAGGAAAAAAATAGATTTTGTGATAACATCTGGAGACTTTTCTATCGAGCAAAAATAATCAAATTACGATTAAATTCCGTTTAAATCAATTTTCATATTTGGCAACTCTGCCGTTGACGATGATTCTGCCAATGCGAATGCAAGCAGACACTCGTGATCAACTAGCTTGTATAATAAATGCTTTAATACTCCTACTTCACGTAATTAGAGATTTTCAAAAGGCTGAATTGTTCGACTGCGGCGCCTTAAGTAATAGTGGCAGTAGAAGTGAGTAAGATTATTCGCTTATTCGCTGAATCAGCACACAACTAAACCACTAACTAACAACTAGCTACCATCAAAACAAACTATACATTAAATTAAAACAGCATCGAAAACTGGGCATTTGTTTCCGAGTCCAAGGAAACGTGGCGAAACCGTTAAGGCCACACGATGCGGTGCGATTCTCAGAATTTGTATAACATTAAAACAAAAGTTATATGGCCAAAAGACTTGTCACTCAGTTCTCACAAAGGGAGGTATCACTATCTTGGAAAATGTGCATTTTATCTGAGATATAGTATAGTTATGTAGGTATTTAGTAAAAAACATGCCTATTATATTATTCCAAACGTAATGGGCTAATTTCCGTTGAAACAATAAAATGTTAATATTTCTTGAACTACGCAGTTAATATACATTTATAAAAATGAATCGCTGTACGTAAAATCTCTCAAACGGCCCGAACAGTTTGAAAAAATTCTATTCATATTTATTCTCCTCAGTTCGGAGCAGATTTAGGTAAAAATAAAATGAGAAAAAACGCAGACAAACAGCCTAAAAATCAAATAATGTTTTGAATGGGAAGTGGCGAAGTCCCAGCTTACTAACGCTAGATGGCGTAGGTTGTCATAGATGATTCACACTCCTTTGCCATTGTTTATTTTGAGGGGTCGCGATTTTGAACCTTATCCCATGGTAATAAAAATTTAAACCAATTACTCATTTTTGGATACTACAGTATCCAAGTGTACTCGAGGGGTTAGGTAATACATTTAACCTCTTTGTTGGTAACGGACTTTATGTTCAACAGCTGTGCGATGTATATAGTTACCATGCAAAGCATAGATGGCGTCAGTGGCGGAACTTTTTCACTTACCTACAAGGAAATTACTAACGACTTTTATTTAACGACCAACTATTTTATTATAAATTTTCTCGCCAACGTGACACTTTAGGGTATGTACCATATAACTAACTTTACAATGAAATTTTAGGTGGTACGAAGTTCGCCGGGTCAGGTCAGGTAGTTCAAAATATAAATACACTATTCTTTTCTAGAAACGTCGCCTAAAATATGCACTAATTGAATATATTCTGTGCTAGAAATGTATTCTAAATGATGTATATCGTTGTAAACTTGTATATGTCACCGGAAGATAGTCAAAACCGTTAGTTGATAAACTTACGCGGTAGTTGATCAACAATCGGCAGATAGTAAACCAGACCGACAAGGTTTAGAATTTACGTTTCTTTTGTTCTTACATGTCAACCTAACGCGAAGACTAATCGGGGGCTTCGCTGCGCTCGCCCCCTCTAGTCTTCACCTAACCAAAGCTACCGCAGCGTTTGCCTGGTATTTCGTTTGCAATTCAAGTTTAAACCAGTTTACTATTTAACTGTTATAACCGTTAGTTGATCAACTTACGCGTTATATAGTAAGCAGTACGCTCCGGTTTACTATCTGTCGATAGTTTAACAACTTACGAGAAAAAAAACGTTAGTTTATCAACTTATGGTTTTGACGATCTTACGGTGACATATACATTGCAAAACTGTAGAAATCATTAATCAATTCAATCATTTAGGACTTCAACTAATTGCTGGCATATCGTCTATCATTATACCGACAGTCACATGAATATGCCAATGCGATGGTATTAACGTAAGAATCAACAAATCACATGTCTGATAGTTACCTGAGTCTTCATAGCCGGCGGCGGCGGCACTCTCTGCAGTACTGCCGGCATCTTCTTAGCGCACCGACAGTTCTTCTTGGAATCGACCTTCACATCCGACAATATCGTCACTTTGTTCTCGTCGCGACTATTCGCTGGGCAGGCGTCGCAACGATCCTCGTTTATCGGCAGCTTGAGGTTTTTGGCATTCTTTATCTGTAGGAGGTATTTCTTTGGCGCGGCGTTCTTCATCGCTTCTTGAGAAAGCGGTTGAATTTGTATGCTAGGGAATGGTGATGGTTGCCTGGGAATGTAAAAGAAATTTATGTAGTGATTGGATTGCATCTTTGTGGTTGGTGATAACTAATGAAATTTATTTTTTTATTTATTCAATAAGCCCCGTGGTCTCCTGGGTTTCACGCTTGCCTCTCACGCAGGTGACGGCAATGAGATAATTAATTTATCTCAATTACATTATCGCACGTTCTGTGTTTCGAATGACACGTTAAGCTGTAGCCTATCGCTACTATCGCTATAGGTAGTAGTCGTAAAAAACCTTCCATCAACCCGCACTGCGCCAGCGTGATGGAGTATGGCTCAATCTTACTCGTAACCGAGTAAAGGCCAAACATAACTTTTATTTATTTGGTCACATATGATTTAACTGCAGAAACTATGCGTCTTAACAATTTGTATTATTTATTACTACTTTAATACAACACAACAAGTCCCAAATATCTCACACTTTTAGCAGTTTGTAATGCTTGGATAGAATATATATTTTTCTCTTTTAACATTGTATTCAAGTCCCGATATTCAAGTGCAGTTAATTTAACAACATAGGAAGCATGTATTCCCATTTAGATTGACCATAGAAGTTATTTTATCTTGTCAAATTACACATAGGGACATAGGATAGAACAAATAAAACTTTTGATCTGGCTCGAACAGATAGTGAAGGCATTAATTGAATAAGTAGGATAATCCGGTCCGGATAGTAAGCAAAGTATGTGTCTGTTTCTAGTTGATTGATTCAACATAAGGAGAGTTCCGTAGAATATTAATAACAATTAAATACTCACAAATTATTCATAGGTTCTAATGTAGCTACACGAGATTCAGATTCTGGTAACGGAATATTCAAGGGTGTGGAACCTGAAAAGTAAAAATATTTATAATACTCACAGTTGTATTCTCGCTAAGGGGCGCCAGAGCGACAGGAAAATATAAATTAATACAAAATTAAATTTTGGAGGTCTCCTGGGCAGGACATCAATGACAAGTTGCTTGTTCAATGCATCTACAGAACTGATTTGGAGAGGTCTCCTGGACAGGACATCAATGACAAGTTGCTTGTTCAACGCATCTACAGAACTGATTTGGAGAGGTCTCCTGGACAGGACAACAATGACAAGTTGCTTGTTCATCGCATCTACAGAACTGATTTGGAGAGGTCTCCTGGACAGGACATCAATGACAAGTTGCTTGTACATCGCATCTACAGAACTGATTTGGAGAGGTCTACTGGACAGGACATCAATGACAAGTTGCTTGTTCATCGCATCTACAGAACTGATTTGGAGAGTTCTACTGGACCGGACATCAATGACAAGTTGCTTGTTCATCGTATCTACAGAACTGATTTGGAGAGGTCTACTGGACAGGACATCAATGACAAGTTGCTTGTACATCGCATCTACAGAACTGATTTGGAGAGTTCTACTGGACCGGATATCAATGACAAGTTGCTTGTTCATCGTATCTACAGAACTGATTTGGAGAGGTCTACTGGACAGGACATCAATGACAAGTTGCTTGTTCATCGCATCTACAGAACTGATTTGGAGAGGTCTACTGGACAGGACATCAATGACAAGTTGCTTGTTCATCGCATCTACAGAACTGATTTTGAGAGGTCTACTGGACAGGACATCAATGACAAGTTGCTTGTTCATCGCATCTACAGAACGGATTTGGAGAGGTCTACTGGACAGGACATCAATGACAAGTTGCTTGTTCATCGCATCTACAGAACTGATTTTGAGAGGTCTACTGGACCGGACATCAATGACAAGTTGCTTGTTCATCGCATCTACAGAACTGATTTTGAGAGGTCTCCTGGACAGGACAACAATGACAAGTTGCTTGTTCATCGCATCTACAGAACTGATTTGGAGAGGTCTACTGGACAGGACATCAATGACAAGTTGCTTGTTCATCGCATCTACAGAACTGATTTTGAGAGGTCTCCTGGACAGGACAACAATGACAAGTTGCTTGTTCATCGCATCTACAGAACTGATTTTGAGAGGTCTCCTGGACAGGACAACAATGACAAGTTGCTTGTTCATCGCATCTACAGAACGGATTTGGAGAGGTCTACTGGACCGGACATCAATGACAAGTTGCTTGTTCATCGCATCTACAGAATGGATGTCCTCAAACTACTTACGAAATGCACGCATGCATTTGATGTACACTAATCTCTCTTTAATGAATAATAGAAGTACACAGTCAGGTCATAAGTTCTGTCACACAATAAAAACTTTTGAATTTAGAACGCTGGCCACAAAAAAGTTTATTGAATTCGAATTTCGAATTTTTCGTGAAAATAAAAATGTGTACTTTTTAGAATTTTCTTCATTTTTAAATATGGAGTGGACACTTAAAGAAGACCGTGTCGCAGTTATTGCGTTGCATCGTTGCGGTTACGCGCCAATTCAGATTTTCGTCTTACTGAAAAATTTGAATATAACCAAAAGATTCGTTTATCGTACCATAAAACGATACAATGAAGACTGTAGTGTAGATGACAGGTCAAGAAGTGGTCGCCCTCGCTCTGTTAGGACTCCAGCAGTGATAAAAGCTGTGAAGGCGCGAATTCAAAGAAATCCCATACGTAAGCAGAAACTGTTGGCCCTTCAGATGGGGTTAAGCAGGACCACGGTGAAAAGGGTGTTAAATGAAGACTTAGGGCTTAGGGCATATCGAAGAAAAACAGGACATCGTTTGGACGCTCCTTTAATGGACCTGAGACTGAAGAGATGCCGCGCTTTGTTGAAGCGGTACGCGGGAAAAAAGCATCGGGAAATTCTTTTTTCGGATGAAAAAATTTTCAACGTGGAAGAGAGCTACAACAAACAAAATTATAAGGTGTACGCACACAGCTGTGAAGAAGCGAGCAACCGTATTCCGCGTGTCCAACGAGGTCATTTTCCATCCTCGCTCATGGTTTGGTTGGGAGTCTCTTATTGGGGCTTAACTGAGGTACATTTTTGTGAGAAAGGCGTAAAATCGAATGCAGTTGTGTATCAAAATACAGTCCTCAAGAACCTTGTGGAACCTGTTTCTCATACCATGTTTAATAACAGGCACTGGGTATTCCAACAAGATTCTGCGCCAGCTCATAGAGCGAAAAGCATACAAGACTGGCTGGCGGCGCGTGAAATCGACTTCATCCGGCACGAAGACTGGCCCTCCTCCAGTCCAGATTTGAGTCCGTTAGATTACAAGATATGGCAACACTTGGAGGAAAAGGCCTGCTCAAAGCCTCATCCTGATTTGGAGTCACTCAAGGCATCCTTAATTAAGGCAGCCGCCGATATTGACATGGACCTCGTTCGTGCTGCGATAGACGACTGGCCGCGCAGAATAAAGGCCTGTATTCAAAATCGCGGGGGTCATTTTGAATAAACTTTATTACCATAAGAATCTATGTTTTATTAAGTTCATTTTGCTATAAAAATTTTTACATAAATAATAAACATGTCTAAATTATTTCATATTGCACATGTGACAGAACTTATGACCTGACTATGTATAATAAGCATAACTTACTTGTGATTACGTTTGCAAGTCCCTGATATGTATTATCAGAGCTCTGATTTCTGCTGTGCACTGTTTCACTGTAGGCACTGGTAATTGTATCACTTATGCTATTATCCGGTATGTTTGTTATAGCGCTCAGCAATCTGTCGAAGTCACCATCTGGAGCAGCATTGTTTGGTTTTGTCTGAAAACGGAAATAGAACTGTCCTGTCCAGATATCGCATAATCGGATGCATATTTACCCAATGTTGAGGGTGTTGGCTATTATGGGATGCCCTGTTGTATCGAAAAATCCCGCGATTCTGGGATCGACAAATTTTGTGATCTGTGTACGAAGCAGGAATAATGACGCGTCGAAAAAGTATGTGAATCAAACTGTCAGTGACTCTTCACTGACAGTTTGATTCGCATACCTACATAAGAGTATGTAAAATGACATTTTATCTTAACTCGAACACTTTTTCACTGTGGTGTTTATTCCTGCTTGAGCCACTGTTTATAGAATCGGGTGTATTTACCTACGTTTAGGTGTAATATGGAATGCACTTGTGTACCCTTCCAAAAATCGTACGATTGTAGAATCGAGTAATTTTGTGTTTTTCTGACTATATAATCGGATGCATGGTGAATAACACACATTGCCCCTCCTCTTAAATAAATAAAAACTTTTGATCCGAATAGTTCCAAAATCCCGGAAATTATTAATTTTTATTAAATATTTTATTAGTCGCTTCCATACTAAGCATCCAAAACGATGCATATGCATAACTAAAAAGTTATGCATTCCCGGATTTCCTGTCATCTATGGATTTATTTAAAAAAACAAAGCAGCTGCCATAATTTTATAGCCAATACATAACTTTAGTTACAATAAATATGCATCCGAATATCCGATCTCTAGTCATGACGTAACATAACATTACAAAGCATCACGACTTTTCTCATACGGGGTGGCAGGGGCACAATAGTCCATTAGATGTTATGTGTTGATGGTTTACTAATTACTAGAATAATGACTAGATCACAAATTCCTTAATAAAATCATATGCTCTAGATCGCAAAACGACCACCTCTACAAATGACTGGATATCACAATGTGCGTAGTCATCGTCGTTCTAAGGACTCTGTAGTTAATGTGATAGTAACCCAACCTAAATAATATCTATAGCAGTGGGCAGAGTCAAGCTACAGACTTTGATGGGTCACAATAAAACTTACAACACTATCATCATGTAAAGCCTTTTCTCGCACAATATCTTGAGTCCTGCTATTGTCTGATTGCCCGCTCGAGTGTGAGTATTGTCTGGTGGGCTCATCTGATTCATCATAGTCCGCAGAAAGTCTGGCCGCTTCTGAGCTATCCTTGTCCAGGACCCGTACCTGTTTTCTTCGGGTGTTACGTGTGCCTGAAAATAGTACAGAATACAATAAATTCTTACAAAATTGTAAGAGTGTACCTTACTGCGCCCCATGCAACAACATATTAAAAAGCACGTTGGGATATGCCAGCCACGTCAGAGCAACGAAAGAAGATAGCAGGGGTCACTGTCGTTGGTAATGATGAAGAGGATATCATCTCATAAGAATGTGAGGCCCATGGCCCAGGAATTACATAGTTTAATAAGTAACAATGTTAACGTAAACATTTTTACACATTTCATAGCCCTTATTATGATCAATCCCAACATTCGTTATCGTAAATAACCTTCAAACCTTCAAATCACCAGAGATGCAGGGATGGAACCCTTATTATGTGTTGGTATTTATTCTGACAGCGTCTTTGAGGTACAGATCTTACCAGGTAGCTGTGTTAAAGGTGTGGCTTCTCCCAGGCTCAAGGCAGTAGCTTCAGCCGAACTGTGGTTCTCTGTTGAGCTATGATTGGTGCTTCTACTCGGACATGAACAGCTCTCCACACCCAACAAACACCTTTCGCACTCTCGCAATGATATTTGCGTTGAATCTATGTGTGGTCTTGTCCTGAAAAATACAGGAATTGGGAGTGGGGTATTATAACAGTTTATAATAAAATTATTATTATTATTATTCTACTAATATAATAAACGCGAAAGTTTGTGATTATGTATGGATGTTTGTTACTCTTTTATGCAAAAAATACTAAATGTATTTTAATGAAGTTTTACAATAATGAAGCTTATACATCAGAACAACGCATAGGCTAATTGATACCTTATTTATAATGCACATTTGTTCGTAAAAAATTGATCCTTACCAAAATAAATACTTTTGTCGCTTCTGGTATTTAAAGTAGATAAACTTTGTCTTTCGTACTACATTTGAACGAATATTTGAATAGTGTGTTACGATGTGTTTTTTTTTTGCGGGACGACGTGATTTTGTTTTGAAGCGTCGAGTACAGTCGTTACCATCCTTTACTGGAAGCCATTCAGGGCATTTTTGACCCCCCATTAACTTTGTTGTGGATAAAGCTAGAAGCCTGATTTTTTTATGGCAAAGAGAGCTCATTTTACCTAGGTATATCCCCAAATTACATTATAATAATAATAATACCTTGGACACTATTTACACACATTGATCTAGCCCCAAACTAGGATTCCCTGTATCTTGGGTACTAGACAACGATACACATACTTATATAGATAAATATTATACTTCGATAGATTAACAACCATGACTAGGGTACAAATATCCGTTCTCATCAAACAAATATTTACCCCACCGGGACTCGAACCCGGGACCCTTGACTTCGTAGGCAGGGTCACTGCCGACTCGACAATTTGAACCACTAGATTTAAAACTACGGCAAGTCAAAGTTCCTTAATTCTGTCACTGACTCACTGACTGACTCACTCACAGATCATCAAAATTCTAAGGTACTTCTATCAGACCTGTTAGGAACATCAGACAAAACACGGATGTGGCTACATCTAGGCTAGTAAATTTTAGTTACTTTCATAGTGTCATGTCCTATGGTATCTTGTTATGGGGGAAAGCAGCGGATATTCAAACTATTTTGATTTCACAGAAAAGAGCTATTCGAGCAATTTATAATTTAAAACGCACAGACTCCTCAAGAGAGCTTTTTAAAGAAATTGACATACTAACTGTAGCTAGTCAATTTATTTTCGAAAACATAATGTATGTACGCAAGAACCTTACAACATTTGCTTAATTTAGCGATAGCTCACAAGAAAAGAAATAATCACAGACTACTTGTACTACTACTACTGTTTAGACTCGCGAAGGTTAGTAATTCTTTCAAGGGTCAATGCATTCTCTACTACAACAAGATACCTCTGGAGATCTAGAAATTGCCATTTGAGCAATTTAATTACCACGTTAAAGCGACTTTGTCGAAAAAGGGATATTACAATGTTCAAGATTACTTAAATGACCTTGCTGTTAATAGTTTTGTAATTATTCAAGGGTCAATGCATTCTCTTCTCTACTACAACAAGATACCTCTGGAGATCTAGAAATTGCCATTTGAGCAATTTAATAACCATGTTAAAGCGACTTTGTCGAAAAAGGGATATTAAAATGTTCAAGATTACTTAAATGACCTTGCTGTTAATAGTTTTGTAATTATATATTCCTACTTAATAATTATGATATTATAAAATTTGTATTAGTTAAGCACAAGCAATTTTTAAAAGAGATCTAAAAATCAATCTGTGGGAGTTTCTAGGCCCTTCTACCCCCACAGTGGTACAATTTAGAGAAGAGGCAAAAAATGACGATTGCTAAGTATATGTAAATATCTACAGTAATAAAGACATTTGGAATTTGGAATTTGGACCTGCAAGCTTGAAATTTTTAACCTGGATTCGTGAAGTCATTAGTCAGTGAATAGTACATTAGGCTCTTGATGTCTCGCGTGAGAGTGTACAGCGGCGATAACGACCAACAATTTTATTACCTATTAATTTTCAATCAACTTTTGGGTGGTGCGAAGCTCACAGGGTCAGCTAGTAATTTATGATAATAATTATAACAAAAAATATAAGTATTGGGAATAGGTTACTATACTAATTTAGTACAGCAAAGTGTGGGTTTTTATAGATTTCTATTTAGAATACACTGAAGACTCCCTACCAGACATTCGAATTGATCATATTGAAATTGAATTCATCATATTATTTACGTCTTCTTTCAATTGACTGGTCTAAGCTACGCCATTTGTATCTAATGGGGCAGATAAGGCACAACTTTTTGGTAGAGGGCACTGTGTGTTTGTAACTTCTCTTTGCATAAACTTGCGTTACCACTGTGTGTTTGTAACTTCCCTTTGCATAAACTTGCGTTACCACTGTGTGTTTGTAACTTCTCTTTGCATAAACTTGCGTTACCACTGTGTGTTTGTAACTTATCTTTGCATAAACTTGTGTTAGGTACCACTGTGTGTTTGTAACTTCTCTTTGCATAAACTTGCGTTGCCACTATGTGTTTGTAACTTCTCTTTGCATAAACTTGCGTTGCCACTGTGTGTTTGTAACTTCTCTTTGCACAAACTTGCGTTACCACTGTGTGTTTGTAACTTCTCTTTGCACAAACTTGCGTTGCCACTATGTGTTTGTAACTTCTCTTTGCATAAACTTGCGTTGCCACTGTGTGTTTGTAACTTCTCTTTGCACAAACTTGCGTTACCACTGTGTGTTTGTAACTTCTCTTTGCACAAACTTGCGTTACCACTGTGTGTTTGTAACTTCTCTTTGCATAAACTTGCGTTACCACAGTGTGTTTGTAACTTCTCTTTGCATAAACTTGCATTACCACTGTGTGTTTGTAACTTCTCTTTGCATAAACTTGCGTTACCACTGTGTGTTTGTAATTTCTCTTTGCATAAACTTGCGTGACCACTGTGTGTTTGTAACTTCTCTTTGCATAAACTTGCGTTACCACTGTGTGTTTGTAACTTCTCTTTGCATAAACTTGCGTTACCACTGTGTGTTTGTAACTTATCTTTGCATAAACTTGTGTTAGGTACCACTGTGTGTTTGTAACTTCTCTTTGCATAAACTTGCGTTGCCACTATGTGTTTGTAACTTCTCTTTGCATAAACTTGCGTTGCCACTGTGTGTTTGTAACTTCTCTTTGCACAAACTTGCGTTACCACTGTGTGTTTGTAACTTCTCTTTGCACAAACTTGCGTTACCACTGTGTGTTTGTAACTTCTCTTTGCACAAACTTGCGTTACCACTGTGTGTTTGTAACTTCTCTTTGCACAAACTTGCGTTACCACTGTGTGTTTGTAACTTCTCTTTGCATAAACTTGCGTTACCACAGTGTGATTGTAACTTCTCTTTGCATAAACTTGCATTACCACTGTGTGTTTGTAACTTCTCTTTGCATAAACTTGCGTTACCACTGTGTGTTTGTAATTTCTCTTTGCATAAACTTGCTTGACCACTGTGTGTTTGTAACTTCTCTTTGCATAAACTTGCGTTACCACTGTGTGTATGTAACTTCTCTTTGCATAAACTTGCGTTTCCACTGTGTATTTGTAACTTTTCTTTGCTTAAACTTGCGATACCACCGTGTGATGTTACACACATCATAAACTTGCTTTACTCACTTACTCTGTGATTCATTTGTGATCTCAGGTTAACGAAACTCTTTGCTTTCTTGCTTGGGATTTGTTAGAAACACTTAGCACCCTCTATGTGGAACTTCTTTGACAGTTTTTTTCCACATTGAGATGCCCCCATTCAAACTATTTATACTATGAATAACTGAAGTGGTTTGGCAGGCGATCCGTGTTATATCATGTTGGCTTTGGCCACAACACAGATCGTCTGGCCTGGTCCAATACGAAATAGCGCAGGATCAGATTTGCTCCCACATTTTGCCAGGAATCAGGGATCAAAATTACCAAGATTATTACACTTCTTGATCAAATAGTTACCTGATAATTATCACGATAATATTACAAACAATACGGATTCACTCGGTTTCACACAACGACCGACGCTGGAGCTGAACTTATTAAACATATATTCAGTGCATGGGAAGACTCACATTACGTTTTTTGTGATCTTTTTAAAGCTTTCAATTGTGTAAATCACGATATTCTAGTCAGGAAGCTAGCACATCATGGTGTAAAGGATAATGCACTTACTTAATGAGGACTATAAGGAGTTCATAGCTCAGTAACAGAACACGAAAGGTTGTAGTCAATAGCAAGAGGTCGTCGGGATTTTCGGTACGCATGGCCGTTCCACAGGGCCCAATATTGGGTCCGTTCCTTTTTCTTTTTTATATAAATGACCTACCCGATTACGTTAATATAAAGTAAATAGAATTGTTCGCGGATGATACTTCCATACTCTTTAAAGTTAAAAGACAACAACACTTTTATAACGATGTGAACAATGTTATCTCCAGTGGAGATGATTAGTTTACAAGAAATAATATTCTACTAAAAGAAAACCAAATGTGTAAAGTTTTCTGCAATGTAAAGCACCCGCCCAATAATATAGTTGTAAAAGATGAAAAACTGAGCCTTGTGGATAAAACTGTGTTTCTTGGCATCACCCTCGATTCAAAGCTTCAATGGGGACCTCATCTGGATGCACTAGCGGGTAGACGAGTTCTGCAGCATAGCCACAAAAATAATTTGATGTATTTCGGATACAGAACACGAGTTTACTTTACTTCAGCTTCTTCCACTTGATGTCTTATGGTATCCAGCTGTGGGGTTATGCCTCAGATATAAAGCGCATATTTATTCTGCAGAAACGAGCTATAGGTGCCGTTTACGAACCCGGTACGAGGGAGTCGCTAAGAGTCAAGTTTAAGGAAATCAACATTCTGACTCTGCCTTCTCGATACATTCTTGTGAAAATATAACCGGTCAAGTGCTAGTTCGCGGTTAGCTAGCGCGCGTACATTGTTCACGGGAAAACGTAAAACGACAGTCTTTTGTACGATTAATTTTTAATAATAAAATATTAAAAACTAGGTAGGACTACATTCAAGGCTGTAATCGTAAATCGTAATGTGAATCGAAACATTGAAACACATTGAAACAAAAACATTGAAACAAAAAAATTAATTATCAATTGATACAACTCTGAGGTAGCCCCTTTTCAAAGGAAATACTTATAACTAATAATACATTGATTTAACTTTTGTTTATTTTTAGATATTTTTAGATAGCCAATGGAAGAACAAGCAGTTTGTCCCCAAGGATTTACGTCTTCTATACTTTGTCCCTTTATTAATGGTTTTTTGACAGATAAAAATCTCTACACTTTTGAGATCTGCAACGAAAAATATGTCTTATATTGTACGCAATAAGGAAATGTCAAAAGTTTAATACATTGATGTAACTTATTTTTATTTTATACTACTACGATAATTACCACGATAATTATCACGATAATTATCATGGTAATTATCCTTCCAAACCCTGCCAGAAATTCACCACTCATATTTTCATTACACCACTACTGAATAGTAAAAGGCTAGCTAGAATGGTGATGAGTCTATGCATAATATATTTTCTTTTATTTCCATTGAACAATTTTACTCACATACAAGCCGCACCGTTGTTGATGTTAACAGCGCCATGCACCTTCCGTAAGTCCACCCGGCTAACAAGATATTTAACCACTTCGAGCATGTTTGGGCATTGTTGTAGCTTCCTTCGGAGGGTGAATGGTTTGCATCTTTCAACTGAAATTGAGTAAAGAAGATTTTGATACCGTAATCATTACAGAAACTTGGCTGTTACCTAGTATCAATAATTCTGAAATTGCAGACGATAGATATGACGTATTCAGAGGGGACCGCTATCATGTTAGAACAGGACAACGCTTTGGTGGAGGCCTACTTATTTATGTAAAACGGTCCCTAAATGCGGTGCAGAATAGTAATTTTCAGAGTGGCTTAGAATATGTATTTATGTATGATCTATTTCGACAAAAATACACCGTGGATCGAGTATATCATCGTGGAACGAGTAGATTAAATATATGTAGTTTTTATATTCCAGACGTTGAAAATTATAAAGCAGTTTGGGACATTTATCTCTATAAGCTTTCTTCAAACATAACAAGTCATCCAGATGATTTATATCTCGTGGCAGGAGACTTTAACCACCCTGAAATAAAATAGGCCCAGGACGGCCTTTATTTTAAACCGTACGGTTTTTTAGACAATATTAGTAAGAATTTTATTGACACCCTTTTTTGTAGTTTGAAGCAGTATTGTTCAGCACAAAATAACTTCAATAATATGCTAGATTTGGTGCTATCTACATCTGAGGTAACAGTGATCACTCCTGATAATCCTCTGGTATCTGAAAGTATTTTTCATAGGTCTTTATCTATAGATTATAAGATCTCAGCCCTGAACACATTGCCTCTAGAAAAGAGGGAAGTTTTGGCATTTCATAAGGCCAATCATGTTAATATATTATGGCCTGATTGATATTAATATCAATCAGGCCAAAATCATTGACTGGAAGATCAAGTTAATAATAATAATAATCCTTTATTACACCGAAAACACAATGGAAAATATAACAAGCACAATATGCAAAGGGAAGGTGAGAAATTTATAAAAGATTTTTTTTACAGCTAACCTGTGAAGAAAGGAAAGTAAAATAAAATATAGAGAGGTAGTCCTAGTGTACAATTAAAAGTTAAAAGAAATAAATAAAATCAAAATACTATCAGATAAATCACAATACATCCTACATACTTACTATAAAATAAATTAATATAATACAATAAATACATAGATACACATACATACTATGAGATACCCACTATGCGGAAGAGAGGAGATGCTGTTTATTTATTTTTTTAAAGTGAACAAGAATGTGCAATCCCTAATAGCGCAAGGAGTGCATTCCACAAACGTATTGCCCTTAACCTAAACGAGTGCGCGTAAGCAACAGTGCTGTGCTGAGGAATTGACAAAAGTAACACCGTGTGAGATCTCCGAAGTAAAAAAAAATCAAAACAGTAATGCATTAGAGAATATAAGTATTAAACATCTTTTTCTTTATCCTAATGAGTTGCTTGCTTTTTGTGATTTATTTTAGAGCCCAATAAGCTTTCCAGCGCGTTGCTATCCTCTTGTCTAATTCTTTTGATCACTGGGCGATATTATTTGTCCTAGGTAAACATAATCATTCACAGATTAAATTTTCTGACTGTTGACTGTGTTATCTACTTCCTCTGTGTTTGTCATCTATCTCGTTTTGCTTGAATTCATTTCTAGCCCCAGTTTTTTACTTCTGCCTGCTAAGCTCTGCAACATGACCATCAGCACCCCTTGGTCCTCTTCCAGCATGACCAAATCGTCGGCGAATATTAAGTGGCTAAGTCGCGATCCGTTTATGTTTAGTCCTAGTTGGTCCCACATCAATTTCCTGAAGATTTGTTCCAACACTGCTGAGAAAAGTTTTGGTGATAGGGGGTCACCTTGCCTTACTCCTCTAATGTCTGTTAACGATTTTCCTAGAGACTCTAGCTTTAAGCAGGCTTTGATTTCGCTATAGATGTTTGCTATGATCTATGTGTAGGTCTTTTCGATCCCCCGGCCTTCTAGGCTTTTTCGTTCCGTGTCTGGGAATATTTTTGGTAGGTCACAAAATATTGTTGCTGGGTAGTGTAACTATGTGTAAGCCCCACACTATGCTATGCACAACATCTTGACATTACACATTATATTATCTATGGGATCAAAATATTTAGGGCATGTCTAGCAGCCGGCTACATGCCCAGTATCTGGAGAGAAGCGAAAGTTGTCTTCCTGCCGAAACCAGGCAAGGACGACTATATTGAGCCTAAATCCTTCAGAACTGTAAGTCTCACATCATTCATTCTGAAAACGTTAGAAAGAGTGTGTGATAGATTTATAAGGAAACGGTCCCATGAGAACCAACCCAATACACCCAAACCAACATGCGTACCAAGTGGGAAAGTCCAGAGACTGACTTACATGCAGTGGTCAGAAGGATAGAAAGCTCAATTCTAAGCTAACAGTCGTGCCTGGCGGTATTTATAGACATCGAAGGAGTTTTTGATAAAACAAACTTCAGTAGGATCAAAACTGGATTGGAGCAACTAGGCACTAACCCTAACATGATAACCTGGACAAAAAAATGCTGGAATCAACAATAATCTCTCTGGAAATCAGCGATAAAATCAAATTTGACGACCCGAATGGCCGAGTCGGCAGTGACCCTGCCTACGAAGCCAATGGTCCCGGGTTCGAGTCCCGGGGGGGCAAATATTTGTTTGATGAGAACGGATGTTTGTACCCTAGTCATGGTTGTTTATCTATCTAAGTATAATATTTATCTATATAAGTATGTGTATCGTTGTCTAGTTCCCAAGATACAAGGAATCCTAGTTTGGGGCTAGATCAATGTGTGTAAATTGTGTCCAAGGTATTATTATTAAATGCAAAGTGGCCAAGGGCTGTCCACAGTGGGGTGTGCTATCACCACTACTGTGGGTACTAGTAGCTAACGACCTGGTAACACAACTGAACAAGTCAATATTTGTCAAACTACTCAATATTTGACCGCATGCAATTAGCACTACGGTACATAGAAACATGGTGCAAAAATAACGAACTCTTAGTAAACCCCGCCAAAACTGAGATGGTACTATTTACAAAAAAGATAAACCGCCAAAACTGAGATTGTACTATTTACAAAAAAGATAAACCACGGCAGTTACAGGCTGCCCAAACTCTTTAATAAAACACTAACACTATCAAAAGACTGAAATATCTAGGTGTATGGCTTGACCACAAATTAAGTTGGAGCAAGCACATGGAAGCAACACTAAAAAAAGCCAGTGTAGGAGGATGGAATGGATGGGGACTCCAGCCCAAAATATGTCGATGGATGTATATGGCTGTGGTAAGACCCATCGTCACATATGGCTCCTTGGTATGGTGGTAACGAACAACACAATGCATAACTGCAACACAACTACAGCAGTTCCAGAGAATGGCATATCTAGCCATGACAGCCTGCATGAGGTCATCGCCATCAGCGGCACTAGAAATCATGCTAGGCATACCACCATTGGACCTATTCGTACAGCAGGAGGCCAAATCGGCAAAGGCTATACAGTACAGGAGAATGGAAAGGACAAATAACAGATAAAGGAGACTGCACTATCCTAGAAAAGGCATTTGGGGAAGTGCCGGAAGCTATTATTGGAATTGATCGCATAAAAACAGAATTCCTATTTGGTAGGAAATATGAAATTACAGCCAAGGGCTTGGAAACGCCAACAACACCAAATCATAAAAGCATAACAATATGCAGTGATGCAAAAACAATATGCAAAGAAAAGCAGGAACACAAGCGGAGGTCTTTTCTCGCCGGAGCTTGACATTAAATGTTCCCTAAGTTTCGGAAAGTAGACAACAGTGTTTCAAGCTGAAACACTGAGTCTCCTACATGGGCCAATACACTTGATAAGTGATCCAGAGGGGAATGACATTACCTTTAAAACGGACTGCGCAGCCTTACTAAACTCACTAAAAGACTGTGACAAAATTAAAACTTATACTAGAATGCCACAAGGCACTCAACAGGCTTCGTGAGAAAAACAAGCTCACAGTCCAGTGGGTAAAAAGTCACCAAGGTGACCAGGGCAACTGGGAGGCAGACAAGCTAGCAATTAGGGGCAGGAAGGCCGGCAATTGGCCCTCCACCATTCTCGCCCTTATCAGCGGAAGCTCTACGGAAAAGGCTCAGAGAAGCCATAGTACAGCAACAAAACCTATTATGGTCTAGCAGAGAAGCACACAAAACTTTTCATAGATAAGTACAACCATAAATTTACAAATTACTTAATGAGACTGCCACGCAGTAAAATAAAAATAATATCAAGCCTTATTACAGGCCTTTGTACACTAAACAAACACTTGAAAATTATGCAATCCAATTTTCAAAAATCCCGCTACATCTGGGTAAATTATGTATTTTTATTTGAAACTATTTTTTTTTTAACACATTGGCATTTTCAAAAATGTTCGCATGATTTTTGCAAACGCAAATTGTCAAATATGAGTGCATATTCACAATTGTGAATATTCGCTACATCACTAGACACATAACTAAGCCCCTTCTCCCATTAATGCCAATGTCTTAAGATAGCAGAATCATATAAGTGCATTCCAATTTCGGCAGGTTTAGTGTAGATTTTTCAATGTAAAAAAAAGGATGATATGAAGTTGAAGATATAGATACGTAGGAGACCCCAAAAATACTATGAAGGATGATTTGGACAGTGGGACCGTATTTCCTGATGGTTTTGTTTCGCACACTATTTCACCAAATGTACAGACTGCTACAAATTTCTTTGGCTCTGAGCGAGCTTTTACCTCTCTTTCTCGCGTTTGGTAAGGAGGGGAGAGATTGAGAGGTAACAGTTCTCTCAGAGACAAAGACACTTGACTCAAACAAGCCTACCAACAACTACTCATAGTTTGGTCAATAGTCTTGGATGTTTATGTGTGTGACATCAATGTTTCTGGTTCCCACAACACAGGGTATCCTAGTGTGGGGCCAGAAGCAATGAATGTGCCACATATGTAAATGTTTATGTTTAATACCCTCACCAAATCCGAAATCCACAGCTTACCATAAATTTTAACTGCCCAGTATTCAGCAACAATACTCTGCAAAGACTTCATCCATATCCTGTCATACTCATTTTGTAGAGCATCCAAGTAAGGACTTGCCATGAGGAACTCATCATACACTGTCATAAGGTTTTCTCCATGCAAGTATCCTGTAAAATATATAACTTTTAGTATCAACTTTTGGAGAATGCCTGACGAGCAGCATTTCTACATAATATCATGGACGAATAAAACTAGAGGACACAACCTTAGTACTTTGAAGTGTAATTCTATTTTTAGTTTAAATGTATATTTCTAGATAGAGCTACTAGTTCAAAAGTTATTTCTAGTAAAGGTAGTATCGTGGTGGCGCGCATAATGTAGGGAAGATGGCGTTATAAGTGTTAATTTCCTAAGAAGAAACAAGGCTTACACTTACGCCATCTCTGATTTTTTGTCGATATTACTGTGAATTATACTACGCCGTAACCCTTAGCATACAGCATCTATTGCATGGTACAGGATTTTAGCTTTCTAGCAGGGTACGTTTTTTTGTAAGACGTTGTTAGTCCTCTAGTCTTATTCGTCCATGATAATATTGTAGAAAAATATGAGACAGAGCTTTATGGCATATAGCTTTGTCCCTCTAATATACTTCATATGTTTAATGAAAATTTGCAAAATTCTATACTATAAAATCAGCCAGCAACTGGCTGGTGTTTCATTATATGCATTATTTCCAATCTCTCGTGATGAGGGAGGGTATCATGCTATTGCGATGTTTGTTATGAATGCATTATTGCCAATCTCTCGTGATGAGGGAGGGTATCATGCTATTGCAATGTTTGTTATGAATGCATTATTCTCTAGAAGTAAGCCAGGATACCTAGATATGTAGTTTCAGTGGGATAAGGTGCACACAAATGGTAGCTACGACAACTTCCTTAGGCTTCCGTGATAATAATGTCCTGACTGGTTTATACAACTGGAATCCCTGGCTCGATTGAGGGGCTTGTTGACTTATAGATAACGGAAAATTGAGTGAGAGGCAAGCATCGTTCCAGATAGATGCCCATGCGTAAGCTTCTAGCGTTCCCGCCAAACAAAGAAATTGTTTTCCGACTCACCCAGAACAAGTTTCGCCAAATCCTTGGAGGGGAATGGAGGTATCGACATGGCTGCTAACCTGCTATATTAACGGGTGAAACAAACACCCGTATATATTTTTCACAATAAATTAGAGAGCACGGAAAGATACAAACACAACATATTTTTTATGATTATTTCGCATCATCGACAAGATAGAGCAGTTTTTTTTCGAGATTGACTTATTATAGGCCACTCCGGTCAATCCAAAGGTCTGTGGTCTGTGGGGGGTCAATAGCCAGGCATAGGGATACCTACGCAAAAAATTCAATGTATCGATATCTACTCGATACTGGCATCGCATCAGAAAGCATCGACACCTTTAAATGTATCGTACCAAAAGTATCGATATTACTTAGTATCGAGCACTTTTTCATTACATTTTAAATCGCAAAAGAAAACACTGAAAGATGACTGAAACTTACTCATTTATTATTATAAAAAGATACACATTATAATTTCACCTTGAAGATGTTAAAAGTATTTGAATTTATAATTTTCATCTGTAGAATTATATTAAATTCCCCTAACTTCTTCGCTGCAGTCAGACATAAAAAGTAATTTGTCTACACGTGATCCAGTAAGCTGGTTCCGCGCCGCTGTCACCGTCGCCCCAGCCTTAGAAAATAGCCTTTCAGAGGGCACTGAAGTCGCCGGTGTTAACAAATACTGACTAGCCAAAGAATATAATTTTGGAAAGTCTGCTTTCATTTCACCCCAATGTTTATACGGGTCAGATTTTAAAGCAGACACTGGGCTTGCGAGGTATAATGACGTTTCATCTGTACCTGCGTCTCCTCTTTCATTGCGCCTGTTTTGTCTTCTTTTTGCCATCTTTTTGTGTGGTCTCCAAAAGTCATATTCATTTTCTGATTCAGAACCTGATTGAACCGTTGGTGGCGATGAAGGCGGATCATCGGCGTTCACCGATCTTCTTATAAAGGATATTGCTCGAGCACATGCATTTGCATCGGTGAAATGTATGTTTTTAATTCGGGGATCCAAGATGGTGGATATAGCCAAAATATTATTGTTTTCCTGAAAAGAGAAATGGCTACTTTGCGTCAAATGACACTAGTGAGGGATAAAAGTATCGAGTAGGTGAAAAAGTATCGATACTCAGTAAAGCATCGGAACCTAAGTATCGAGTACAAAAAGTACTAGGTATCGAAGTCAATGTATCGATACTACTCAGGTATCGATACTTTTTGCGTATCCCTACAGGCATACACGCACGCGCATGTGTCGTGTCGTGAGTCCCTGTAATGCCCAGTATTGTCCGGCCCAGGAATGTTCGGCCCCGGAATTGGCGTCCCGAAAGCCCACGATTCCGGGGTCGGGCATTCCTGGGCCGAGCATTCCGTGGCCGTACAAAATAGTGCTCGACCCCGGAATGCCCGGCCCCGGAATTGGCGTCCCGAGTACTATAGACAACTGCTACATCAGAGATTAGGGTGTGTTCATAGTGTCTCTATCTCAAAAAATCTATTTATATCATTAAATGTTTTTTTTTATGCATACGCTTCGGTTTTGCTTCTTCTAAGTTCCAACCTAACCTATAACCCAATTGAAATTTAGCCACAATAACCTACTCTAGCCAAATTTGACTCAATAAATATGATGCACTTGAATTCAGTCTTCACAGTGTTATGTTTTTTAACCTCTGGAATATCCCTGTACAGCGAATCTCGTGGATCCTAACGCGTCCAAGGTTCTGGCGAAAATAAACTTTCAATCTACTTGTGTTAGGAATTTGATAAGTTTGTTAGGTTATTTTATTAGTTTCCTAACATGTTATGTACCATAATAAAGTTTATGAAATTACCTATCTTGTGATGTATAGTACTCACATGTGATAATAAAGTTGATAAGGCTTTTCATCGATTGTTTGCAGAATCCATTATTTGACACTGACACCTCTAATTATATTTCGTTCTTACGGGCCAAACACAAAACTTACACTATTTTCCATTTTTCACATCACCACTATTAATTTCTCCAGCGATAAGATGTATTATTTTATTACAAAACACAGTAATTACTTCACAATAAATAAATATTGACAAACATAAAATGTAAGTCTGCGGCCGGTCGCCTGCCCAAAATAGCGACATGGCTTGGTATTTTATTTATTTTGATCTGATTTGGCTGTCTCAATGTCAGTTCCAATCATATCACACGGTTGCCAACTAAACTACTCATAATCTAAGACTACTTCCGGGAACGTTCTGAAACTTGGTGAATATTCATAAAACGTCGAAGTTTGCAATACTTTCTATGCGCTTATGCAGCGCACAGGACGCTAGCCGCCCAAAAAAGTTATGCGCTTATGTAGCGCATAGGACGTCTGACGGGTAAAAAAATAGTAGAATTGAGTTTGTTTTTATTTTAAACTAACCAAATATGAATAATATGCTATGTGTCAAGTGAATGTTAAACTTTGCTTACAAAAAAACCTCACTACTATGACCATGGCCTTAGATTCGTCTAAGTTAAATCGAAAATGTTCGACCAATCAGAAGTCAGTATTTCCAGCCAATGAGAGACGTCCCACAATTCCGGGGCCGGGCATTCCGGGGTCGAACAGGCAGTGCACGGCTTTGGAATGCACGGCCCAGTAATATGCGGCTTGGAATGTCCGCAGGGTTATTACGTATCTTGCAAACAGTAAGCAATCGACAAAAATTACGCAATTTCTGCTGTCAAAAGTCACTTTCTTATTATGCAAGAAGCAATAGCGGAGCATAGCAATCGGTCAAAGGTGCTGCCTCTAGCGAGCAATCATAAAACTAAAAAGTGCATTCTGTCTGTAGGTGGAACCAAAGTTTCGTATTACGTAAGTCTTATTTGACAGCAAGCAAGCGATGGCTGTGCAAACGCAATGAGAAACGTCAAACAGCGACAGCCCACAGCCCAAACACTGATCGCATGACGAATTGCTGTTCGTTTGTTTCAGTTTTTAAAAGGATTTCCATTTATTTTACGAGCAATGGCACGCGCGCTGTTGATTTTAGATGCCCTAGAAGACGAAGAGAGAAGGCATCGTGTAGCAGTTTCTGCGCAACTCCGACGAAATCTTCGCGATCGCTCTGGAATCGAAAATATTTCGGACACTGAATTTCAGGCACATTACAGACTTACCAAATCTGTGTTTATTGCGTTGTGGGGGCTTCCGCCCCCTTATCGACACTCTGACCAAATATTTGGATTTACATCACAAATCACATTGTTGCAGGTGCTGACAGCCCTGTCATTTTTTGCTACGGCTCCTACCAAAAACCCATTGGCATGAGCTTCATGCATGCTCTGAGTCAGCCCAGTGTTTCAAATTGTGTACGGGAAGTGACTATGGCATTAAATAACACAAATATATTATTGAGGCACATCAAATTTCCACAGACACATGAGGAAAGACTATGTCGTTCAAGGGTCTGTATGTTTTTTTATATGGTGTAAATAAAATTGTAGATAATTGGTCAGAAGTGTTGATAAGGGGGCAAGTTTTTTAAGTCTTTTTTGTATAGTGCCCCTATACCTACACAAGTAACCAACTAGAATATAAACTATGTTATTAATTCCTGTTAAAAATTCCAGATTTTCTGATAAATTTGGTATGCCCGGCATACTTGGATGCGTTGATGGTACCCACATGGCATTGGTCACACCTACGGAACATGAGGAACGTTTCTTTAACAGGAAACATTACCATTCCCGTAATGTCCAGATAGTAAGTAACTCACATGCAGATTAAAATGCTAATGTTATAATTTGTAATTGGTTGTCTGCAGTATCTTTTTGTATTTTGCAGATTTGTGATGCTGACCTAAATATTTTAAATGTGGATGCAAGTTTTGGTGTTGCCTCACATGATTCCTATATATGGCGTCTGTCAGATGTTAACAACCATATGCAAGAGTTATAGCGAAGAGGTGAATCCTTATGGTTATTAGGTAAGGAATTATAATAATAATAATAATAATAATACCTTGGACACCTTTTACACACATTGATCTAGCCCCAAACTAGGATTCCCTGTATCTTGGGTACTAGACAACAATATATATACTTATATAGAGAAATATTATACTTAGATAGATAAACAACCATGACTAGGGTACAAACATCCGTTCTCATCAAACAAACATTTGCCCCCACCGGGACTCGAACCCGGTGGGGGCAAATGTTGCTATTATTATTCTGAATAATTATAATTTTAGGCCTATTTAATGAAATTTAATGTGGCAATTCTCTTACAGGAGACTCAGGATATCCATTAAGACCATGGTTGATGACACCAATAGTGAATGCAGCACCAAAAAGTGCTGAAGAATGCTACACAAATACACATTGCTTAGTAAGGAACTCTGTGGAGCGTTGCATCGGAGTGTTGAAAGCATGTTGGCGCTGTTTATTAGCCCACAGGGTTCTTCATTATGAGCATCACATGGTAGCTCAAATTATAAATGCCTGTTGTGTGTTGCAAAACATAGCAAATCAACACAGGATTCCAGTGCCCGATTTGCCAGTTGCAGATGTGCAAGAAGATCTTGTCCGTCAGGAGCCCAACCAGATAGTGCAACCAGAGAATGAAGCCCAGGGGTTAGAGCTAGGACGTCGTCAACGCAATGTAATTGTACAGCGGCTGTGGAGGGTTCGACAACAAAATTAAACCATAAATAAATCATTTGTTTCATTTTTTATTTACAATAAATTTGACCAATGTGGCCACTGAGTCTGCCAGCATTCGAACAACTTCCACCTGCGAGCGTCCGCCTGAACACGTGAGGCCTCAGCCTGAACACGCGCAGCCTCAGCCATAATAAGAGTGACGTTGGCCAACTTTTGCTCTGCTTCCACTCTCTTCCGCTCAAGCTCAATCACCCATGCCGAGTCAGCCCTCGCTGCATTTCCTGTATTGGACAGAAAAATAATATATTTTACCAATAGTAACAATAAGTCATCCTGCTTTATCAGTCTGTAATTCTGTATACATATTAAAATTTAAACACACTGAAAAAAATCTCTGTACAATCTGCTTACTATGGATTTCCCTACGATTGAAATCTCTAGTTCTACGACACATACTTTCTGGGAAATGTGCGTAAATTGATATTCTCCAATACTAAATAATGTGCACATTGGAAATTAAGACGAAACATACCACTTGTATTGACACATCTAGTTCTTCTACGACGGGAATGGGATACAGGACTATCTGTAAAGCAAATATTACGTCATTAACATCATGGGCGTACATGTGGTGAGGCACTTGCTCCATCTCTACCTACATATGCATCTCATTAAGTATTTATTTTGAAAAACTGGCACAAGTAACTCATTTTCTTTGTACAGGAGGAAACAAGCGCCTTGGATCGGGGTTATCGTGCCTCCCACGATTCTCTGCATCACCTGTAAATTAATGAAAAATAAATAGCAGAAGGCATTTGCAAATACTGCTACAAATGGAATGTGGAGCATGGATGCAATAAATCTTTAGCCAGTTGAAAAAAGCTTTAGAAAGTTGAAACTTACCAGCTCTCGTTACAGTTTGGCCACTTGCGGATGGGGAAAAACGATTGACCACTGATGTCCCTGAAAGTAGAAACACTATTTAGAACATCACCATCACTTGAAAAATTATTCTAAATGGGTGGTGCTTATGAAACCTGTAGCATTCACACAATAAATATTTGCCAGTTGGTGGCATCATAGAAAAACTTACCAGCTCTAGTTATAGTTTGGCCACTTGTGGAAGGAGAAAGAGGATTGGCCACTGCAGTTTCTGAAAGGAGAAACAATTATTTAAAACCTTTAGCATCACATATAAGTCTGAAATAATGTTTAAAGAGTTTAAGTTATAGGTATCTGACTAGAATAAGGCACTTCTATATTGATATAATATTATTCTAATGTCTTTGTGATATTGTATGATAAAAACAGTATTATATGTAAAAGATCAAAGTAATCAGTCTGTTTACTTACATAGACAGGAAATTGGTAGTCTTCAACTCCAATAGCGAACTGGGCATCTTGGCTCTCTACCTGATTGACTGCATTGGTTTGTGGCTTCTGAAAAATTTAATGTAATGCCATACATGGAAACACAAGAATAAAAAGAAAGTAAAATCCTACAGAGAAGGCACAATAAATTAACAGCTTTGTATAATATTAACAGTAATAGAATCAAGTAATCAGACTATTTACTAACAAAGAAAGGAACTCGATGCTGCTCATCACCAACCACTGCCTGAAACCCAATAATAGCCAGGACTTTTTGATCAGTCTCTGACAAGTCACCCATTGGATTGGGAGGTCCACTACCAGTAGCATTTTGGTCTCTTCTCCTTAAAGCAGCTCTTGTCTTGGCCTTGTGCTTCAAATCATTCCAGTACTGTAACAAGCCAAAGTATTTCTGCCATCAAGCCATGCAAGCGAGCATTCTAGACTCGACAATAAAATATAGTTTGTTACCTTTTTCCACCAGTTTTACTGGAACCTGTACCCAAGGCGTTGAGAGTAGACCGTCCCACTGTCGTTCTACAGTTTCCTTTGACCTCGCCCCTAAGCCAACACCCTTAGCCAGATTAGAATGCCCAATGAGGTAGTCTAACAGCACATCTATTTGGTCCTGGGAGACGCGGTTGGACCTACAAAAATCAATGTTAAAAAGTCAATTGCTACGTGCATATTTAAATCATACGACTTAATTTCTTGAAAAAAATACTTACATTTTCAAATTGGTGGACACAAACTTGTTTTGCGGTAAAAGGAACACTAAAATAAAACTGAAAAAGAAAATGCCCTCGCAATATACAGCTAATTTTTATAACCTCAAATCAAAGTCACAACAATGCAAACAAACAACAAACAATCCAACTAGTTCTCGATTGCTCCGTCATTGCTAGTGGCACCACTTTCTTAGCATAAAAGTGAACGATTGAACGAAAGAAAAAAGAAAAGTGCATTGATGTTGCAGTTAGCAGAAAGCAAACGGTTAGCGAGCGATCGCTTTAGATAATACGAATTTGGTTTGACACATTGCTTGCAACCGATTGTGCGATGACTGCGCAATCACTGCGCAGTAGTTGCTGATTGCAGATTTTTAGGTAATAAGCCCGCGGTACTACCTAGTCAGCCACCCGATGGGTCTTTACACTACTCTTGACATCGCAGCGGCGACCGATTCGACGTCGCATCGGCCGCCGTTGCGTTCTGCGGCGACAGCCGCTGTGTGAATGATCCTTTACAGTGTAAACGTGTAAAAGTAATTTGTCAGGCATTGACAACATTTGTATAAATATCGGGTACAGAATTAATTAAAATGACATCGTGTCATAAATATATCCAAAAAAATATATAACGATGATTTCACATCGTTTGAAATATCACTTCATTATTGCGTATTAGTTAGGTCCGTGATGCGGCTCGAGGTTCAGTCACTGAACAAAGCCCTATTGTTTTGCTCGTTACAGTTGGTTTTTTCTTAGCTCGTTGTCCTGAGAAAGCGCTTGTTGGAAAAAAAATGGAATGGTTTTTTCTGTCGTAATTTCTTGTCTTTTGTGTCCTTGCTTTTTTGTTTAACTATCTCTGTCCAGTTTTGTTTGGATATTAGGGTCCGTATTCACGTGCAAGGAAGGGCTATTGGCGTGGGATTACGCTACGACTTGTTGCGTAACTTTAGTTTCTATTGACTTAGTGCTTATGATGATGTACTAATAACCACGTATGTGTGTTCCACCTGTGATCGTAGCCTTTTATCTGGTAGGGCGCAGCTCAGCGCCTATCTAATTCATACTTTAAGCACCGCACTTTCACATTTGTGTATATTAGAAACTATCACTAGCTTGATATTACGGCAAAACTAGAGCTTGACGCTCGTATTGAGGGTAGCACGTGCTAGGGTGTTCTAAGTCGGAACAAAAGACGCGCGACTCGGGGTGGTTCACTACGTTTGGTTCCGAAAAATAACAAAAATATTTATTCAACAGAAACAGTCATACAAAGTACATTATTTAACTCTTATCCAATTAAAGGGCAAATGCTTACCACATGACGATTCTATCAAAATACTGTGTTATTTTTTTAGTGGCTACATTAATTGCATCCATTTTAAGTCGTAGATAATCTTAGATAGTTTCCGGTGTAGATTCCTGTCACAAATTTGCTTCATAGCCTCAATTGTTAGTGTCAGCCGGTGTCGAAGTTGGCCAAACGAATTTTCTTCGCAAAAAAAATACTTTTTGCCGCTTATGTCGACAAAGTGACAATTGTGCTACGAATATTCCGGTAAGTTTTCCATACCTCGTAATACGTAAAATTGACTATATTTAGACACTTTGGATCTAATATCGGCGCATATGTATGCATTTTTGTATTTTTTTGGATGGTCCAAAGTAGAGGTGTTTTGGTGGTAAATAATTTACCGTTGTCCGGTTAGGTTTAGAAAAAGGATCACTATATAAAAAATACTGGATGACTACCCATGCTACCCATACACGAAAATACATATTGGCAGTTGTTTGAGATCTCTGTTTTTGAATGCAAAATGATAAGGGTTCAAAACCCAAACAAAAAATAGGCAAGTGCGAGTCGGACTGTTTTTTACGATTATGACTGAACAGGACGGATAGACGGATTTTGAGAAATGGGGTTTCATTGGGTTCGTGTAGACCGTGAGAGTGACAGCTTACTAGCGCAATCGCGAAATCGGCCAAGTGCAAACCGATTAAAAAAAAACATCACTTTTTTGTAAATATTTTTTTCGATTTTTTTTTTTTTTCAAATCGTTTATTGTTCAAAAAATCAAAAATCAAAAATCATTTATTTCCATAGGATGTTGTTACATCACTTAGATCCGTCATTACATTTTTTTGGGTGAGTTCACTAACACAATGGCGGAATCTGTGGAGAAGAGCTCACCGAAGAAACTCCACAGTCGTCGCATCTTTTGCGTTTCCTTTTTTAAATAAAATATTGTCAAATTACAAAATGAATGCTAATTATATATCGAAACAGCCTGTTACTCAAACAATCTATTCCCATGGACATCTGTCCTCTAAGTAATCAGATAACCTATAGTAACCTTTTTTATACAATTTCTGTTTTATTATTATTTTAAACTTGTCTAAAGGTAAGTTTTTAATATCAGTAGGGACCTTATTGTAATAGCGTATACAATTGCCTTTAAAAGAATTACTAATTTTATGTAGTCGGCTTACATAAGCAACCAACTTGTCTTTATTTCTAGTATTAAAATTGTGTATATCACTGTACTTCTGAAAATTAGTTATATTTCTTTTTACATACACAAGATTGTCATAGATATATTGAGACACAAATGTCAGAATATTGATTTCTTTAAACTTTTCCATCAGTGACACTCTAGGCCCTAATCTATAAATTGCACGAACAGCCCGTTTCTGCAGAATAAATATACTATTAGCATTCGCAGCGTGACCCCACAATAAAATACCCTAGGTCATTAGACCAGTGTTTTTCAATCTTTTTGTATACGCGACCCCTTTACAGGATGTAAAATTCTCACGACCCCCTTAAGACAAATACAGTCAAAACTTTATTAATTTAAATGAGTATGTTTACGATTTTCTCTATTTTGATACCCATCTATAAGTGGAAATAAGTAGACTATCCCTACGGGAAAGAGACGTGATTTATATGTACGTATATATGATACCTACTTATTAATTATTTATTAGTATGAAAGGGAGCCGCAAAAGCTTTGAAAGTAAGTAGCTACGAACAAACTTGGTAGGATGCATGCGGATCTGACTTGAACGCGGGCGAAATTTTGCGACGTTGCCATGCGTCAGCGCGAGCGAGAGGCACATATCGCGCCACCCGCACACTAGCACAGAATGTTCGTTCTTTTGTTTCAACTCTTTCTCACTTCGCGGCAGGTCAGCGATGAGTTCAGACGTTTAAAATTACCGTGTTATTGTTTTGTTTTTTCACGTGCTTGGAATCCTTGGAATTTAAAATGGATAAGTTTCTCAAAAGATCGCAGCCTTCAACATCTGGTACAAATGTTAGTGGTGGAGGTGAATCAAAACCGAAAAAAAATAGGCATTATGACGAGAATTACTTAAAATACGGGTTTACAGTCATAAATAATAAACCTCAATGTGTAATTTGCGGTGATGTATTATCTCGTGAGAGTATGAAACCGTCAAAACTTCTGCGGCATCTTACGACCAAGCATCAAAAAGAAGCTGATAAGCCGTTGGAATTCTTTGAACGAAAATTGAAAGCTCTTAGTCAGCAGCAAAATAGTATGGTGAAGGTAATAAAATAGTGTTGTCCTAGTCTTGTACAAAACAGTAGTAGTAGTAGTTAGCACGCCGAGGTCTCGGGTTCGATCCCCGGGTCGGACAAAAAGTGATATTTGAGTTTTTCTGTCAAGAAATACTCAGTATTAGATCGAAGCAGGGTTGCGAGTAATTGATTACTTTTGGTAATTGATTACAGTTTAATTACTAATTACTCAAGTAAATGAATAATAAATAATCATTTCAATTAATGATTACTTGAGTAATTAGTAATTGAAGTATTTTAATTACAAATTTTTGCCACTCTGGATCGAAGTCTGGATTTGTACCCGATCTGGCAATAGGCTCGCCCCTTATTATATGAGACCTAACATATTAGGTGTAGTAATACACCTCTGCCACCCCTTCGGGGAATAAAGGCGTGATGATATGAATGTTATGTGTGTTGTTTTAGGTATCCAGCGTAAATGACTCAGCATTATTGGCTAGCTACAAAGTCGCATATCGAGTTGCTAAAGCAGGAAAGCCGCACACAATTGCAGAAAATCTGATTTTGCCAGCTGCTCTAGATATGGTCGAAATTATGATCAGCAAGCAGGAGGCAAACAAGTTAAAAAGCATACCGCTTTCTGATAATACTATTTCACGCAGAATAAACGATATGGCCAATGATATTCGAGATCAAATAATCGAAAATTTAAAGAAGAGTCCACATTTTGCTTTGCAGTTCGACGAATCTACAGATGTTTCCGATTGTGCTCAGTTTGTAGCATTTGTGCGCTTTGAAGCAGATGACAATATCACAGAAGAAATTTTATTTCGCAAACCACTTCCTGCAAATACTTCTGGTCAGTGTTTGTACGATATGTTTTTAGAAAGCACTTGTGGCTACGACATTGATTGGACAAAATGTATCGCTATTTGCAGCGATGGAGCGAAAGCCATGACTGGTAATAAAAGCGGACTTGTTGCGAGATTAAAATCAATAATGCCAAATGCATCATGGACACACTGTTTTCTTCATCGTCAAGCTCTAGCAGCTAAAGTTTTACCGTCTGATTTAAATGACGTGCTTACGGAGGTAATAAAAATTGTGAATTATATCAAAGGTAGCCTTACAAACCCGGCTCTTCAGAATTATTTGTGAAGACATGGGTTCGCTTCATCACAATCTCCTTTATCACACAGAGGTCAGATGGCTTTCCAAAGGAAAGGTATTGACAAGAGTTCTAGAACTAAAAGCTGAACTATTAATGTTCTTACAAGATTCTAAATCTGAATATGCTAATCATTTATCTGACCCTGTTTGGCACGTGAAGTTAGCATTTCTGGCAGATCTTTTTAGCCATCTTAACAACTTGAACAAAAGCCTCCAAGGGAGAGAAGAAAACATCTTAACAGCTAAAGATAAAGTGAAATCATTTCATATAAAACTTCGTTTGTGGTCATCTTCTCTGCAAAACAATATATTTGAGTCTTTTCCGTGTGTTCAGAAGACCGTTGAAGATAATGCAACAACACAATTACTTGTAGTAAAGGCTCTCATTCCTTCTATGATACAGAGCTTACATAATTTGCAAGAGAAATTATTAACATACTTTCCAGACTTGCACTCTGAAGCTGACAATGGGCGTACGTGGATTTTGGTCCCTTTCTTGGATAAGTCAATAGAATTAGCAGTTCTCGCTACAAATCTGAAGGAAAACCTTGTAGATTTAGCTTCTGACGGCGTGCTGAAAATGGAATATTATTCGCAAAGTATTGACGTGTTTTGGATGAAAAGAAAACTAGAATATCCAGAGCTGGCAAGGGAAGCTCTAAAATCATTAGTGCCATTTGCCACCTCATACTTGTGCGAACTAACATTCTCCTCAATGGTGGACATTAAAACTAAGAAGAGAAACAGACTATTCCTAGAAAATGATTTAATAATAAACGTTTCTAAAATAGCACCACGCTTTGAATATTTTTTGAAAAATAAACAAGCACATCCTTCTCACTAATATTGTACTTTTATTGTAGTATAGAACCTTGTCATTTCTCTTTTGCCGCTTCGCGACCCCCTTAGGAAGGCTTCACGATCCCCCTAGGGGTCGCGACCCACAGATTGAAAAACACTGCATTAGACTATGAAAGTAACTAAAGTTGACTAGTCTAGCGGTGTCTACGTCGGTAAGAGCTCTAATTTTTTTAACTGCGAACGCTGCCGAACTCAGTCTGTTCGACAATTTATTTATATGAGGATCCCATTGTAGTTTGGCGTCTAAAGTAATGCCAAAAAAGACAGTCGACTGCACAAGGTCCAATCTCTGTCCTTTTATAAATTGTTCTGTTGTTTATTATAGCACACGCGTTTATACACGTGTTTTGATACCCTGAACATTGCTGTTACCCTTAAACCTACAGGTGAATTTAATTATACATTTATCACATTTCATTATATATACGTTTAATTGTAGCTGTGAGTTTTAGGGCTACGTGAATGTTAAGGGTCTCAAAAGAGGCGTATATCAAAAGGGGCTACAACAATTTGAAAAAAAATTGTTAATAGCTTATAAAAAAAAACATTTGCGACCATATGTTTCTTGGGGAAAATTCTTTATAATCATAGGTACTTTCATTCCCCGTAATATGGTCAGCTAATTAAATGGCCTAGGTTTCAGTTTTGGCTCTTCTTCTCTAAGCTACAATTTAGTATGTAGTTACATTTGCGCCAAAAAGTATCACATTTCATTTCACGACATAAATAACAAGTGAACCAGGGTAATACTCTTAGCGATAGCTGTAATGTTAACCTAAGAAATAATCACAGACTACTTGCGCCCCGGTTTAGACTCGCGAAGGTTAGCAATTCTTTCAAGGGTCAATGCATTCTCTACTACAACAAGATACCTCTGGAGATCTTGAAATTGCCATTTGAGCAATTTAAAATCCATGTTAAAGCGACTTTGTCGAAAAAGGGATATTACAATGTTCAAGATTACTTAAATTATGGGTCTGTATGGGGTTAATCTGGCTCAACACAGACCTTGCTGTTAATAATTTTGTAATTATTTATTCCTGCTTATTAATTATGATAATGACTAAATATTATATTTTGTATTAGTTAAGCATAAGCAATTTTTAAAAAGAGATCTAAAAATCAATCTGTGGGAGTTTCTACGCCCTTCTTCTCCCACAGTGGTCCAATGTAGAGAAGTGGCAAAAAATGACTATTGCTATGTATATGTAAATATCTACAGTAATAAAGACTTTTGGAATTTGGAATTATAAAAATCCCCCAAAACACAAAAAAATAAACTTAACGGACAATGTTATGGTACATATTTCACCACTTTTACGATTTTTTTACCAGACAATGGTATAATATTTACCACCATAAAAAAAACCACTTCCCGCCCTTTTTTCAAAGAGCAAAGATAAAAATGGAGTTCCCGACCCTAAATTCCGGGGTAATTTGCCGTCGCTTTTCTTGTACTAACGAAATGGCTTGGATAAGGGTTAAAGATCTTAGCTAAAGATTGACACATAATAACTTCAACAGCTGAGCATGAATTAGATGTAAACTTGTTACGCTTTGCCATTGTCTGAGATACACGAGGCGGCTTTCCTAGCGAGCAAGTTACACGAGGTTATTTATCCAGATACACACATACAAATAACTAGAGCAATACATTTATTATTTCATAAAAACTGTTTCAATGTTCAATATTTTTACTTAACATATAATATCACATACCCAACATCCCTGATAGACTAAACTAAAGTGGAGCCGTTCTTGGAATTATCATCAGCAAAATAATATACAAATCGTTCTTTATGAGCACGGCCTCCGCCTGCAGGCACCAGGTGTCATAATTGGTTTTGGTGAGCACCTCTATGTGTCGGTAGGTGGAACCCATCCTTATTTTTTGTAGCATGACCACACGCTCTGCTACCAATTTGTTAGGCTACCAATCATATAGCTAGCTACCAAATTAAACACAATAATGCACGAGGTCATACAATCAGCAATGTATTCTCATCAAGGGATGATCGAGACAGTGTCACATTGAGATAAAAGGCAATAGACAATAATGTGATGTGCTAGCTAGTACCATCAGTTATAACGTTATTATTATTGTATTGTATTGTATTTTTTTTACAAATTCAGCAATGCGTTCAATGCAGTATTTACTACCAGATCGATTGTGGTCTCAGACAATGTTATTTAGTTATAATTAACTTTAGTAAGTGGGCCACTGTAGGTATACTTAAAAGTAGACAAAATTTATATGAATTACATAGTTAAAACAATGGAATCATAGTGAACAGTTCAAGGATAAAGTTAAAAAGTACTCAAAAATCTTTAGAAAAGTTTGTCAAATTGCAAAATCAAATTATATCAGATCTAAAAAAAGAAAAAGTGATAACAAAATTAAATCAACTTGGGATATAATTAAAAGTGAGACTGGAAAGGTCAGTATTAAAAACAATGAATACAAATTAATGATATAAGGTACTATCAAAAATGATATTGATGGAGCTAAAGCGTTTTGTTTACTGACATCCCAATCTCTACTACGAAGTCTTTAAACTCTTCCAAAGTGGTCGCTTAATCTTTGCTAAAAGACTGAACCTATATGTGAAAATCAATTCTCGTTTAATTATGTAGATGATAAAGCCTATATGTGAAAATCAATTCTCGTTTAATTATGTAGATGATAAACATATTATTAAAGCCTTTAAATCAATAAATGTTAAGAAAACTGCAGACCTCTGGGATATTTCTGTTCATGTTGTGAAGCCCATAGATGTTATTGCACTTGATTTAGCTTTCATATTTAATGCATCTTTTGAATCTGGCGTGTTTCCTGATTTAATGAAACACAGTAAAATAGTACCTTTCTTTAAATCGGGTAGTACATCTGACCCTTCTAACTTCAGACCGATATTGGTATTGCCTACATTTAGTAAAGTTTTTGAAAAAGTAATTTTAAATCAACTTCTTACACATTTCAACACCAACAATATGCTCCACTGTAAACAATTTGGTTTTACACAAGGCAAATCAACTACTGATGCCGGTATTGAGTTAATATCACATATATATGATGCCTGGGAGGAGTCGCATGATGCTCTAGGAGTATTTTGCGATTTGTCTAAGGCTTTTGATTGAGTTGACCATGGAACATTGATCAGGAAATTACATCACTATGGAATTAAGGATAACTCTTTAGATCTTCTCTCTTCTTATTTAAATGATAGGATACAGAGAGTTGACATTAATGGAAAACGACCTCCAGGGTCTGTTGTTACTATGGGTGTACCGCAGGGTTCCACTCGGGCCATTCCTGTTTTTGGTTTATATTAATAACCTGCCACATCTTGTCAGAGATAATCATGACATTGTACTGTTGGCAGATGACACTTCACTTTTGTTTAAAATTGAACGACGCAGTTTGAACTTTGACGATGTGAATACTGCAATCTCAAAGGTAGTCAATTGGTTTAGTGCCAATAAATTTTTACTGAACAATAACAAAACTAAATGTATTCGGTTTATACTCCCCAGTGTTAAACAAGTCTCGGCTAATGTTAATGTTAAAGGTGAAAATTTAGAAACTTAGATAATAAGCTTCAATGGGGACTACACATAGATAAGCTATCGAAAAAACTCAGTTCCGCAGTTTATGCAGTCAAAAAAATTCGTCTTTTTCCGGACTTGGGGACAGCTAGACTAGTTTACTTCAGCTACTTCTATAGCATTATGTCTTACGGCATACTGCTGTGGGGGAACGCTATCTACAATGTGGGTCCCAGAGAGTCAATACGTTGTAAATTTAAGGAAATTAACATTATGACAGTGCCATGTCAATATATATATATGAAAACCTAATGTACGTCCACAAAAATATTGATAAATTTCATAAGAATAGCAACAGGCACAATGTCAACACTAGAAATAGGAATAAACCTACTAATAGGAATAGCTATACCTACTACTAGGCTCCATCAGGTTAATGTATCTTTTAAAGGTCAATGTATTAGCTTTTACAACAAAATCCCAACTGAGTTACAAGAATTGTCTGTAAATAAATTTAAAAATGTTGTTAAAATCACTTATGTATAAAGGCTTACTACAAAATATCAGATTATGTAGAATACAAGAAAGCTTGGGAAGGTGTTTGCTCCAATTCTGTAAAAAATAAGGTATAAAGCTGGAGGTTTCTAATCGCCTCTTTGCCGCCAGCATTGAGGTGACGGAATTCAAATTGAGTTCTATATTTCCCTATATCTAATATATGTGTTAGTTTAAGATTTGACATTCTCCAAATGTAACCTATGTGTTTCTTATGGAAATAAACTCTTTTTGAATTTTGAATTGTTTGGCATCTGTCAACAGCAAAGACAGAGCTATGCGTCGGTCTGCCATCCTTTTCTAAGAAGCGAAACAAGAAGAAGACTGACGTATAGTTCTGTCCCTACTGTAGACTGATGCCAAATGCTACTTCTAAGAATGGTTCCACTTTAAAGGCTAATACTAGGGTGTACCACCGTGTACTCATAAATATTTGAAAATTTCAGAGTTCCAACTCTATGGCCTGCAGATACCAACAGTCTCTTGCCCATTAATCGGATAAAGCCTCAGGCAGCGTGGTCCCGCAAGGTCCTTCGAAGTAGTAGTGGAACTCTGTGGTCTTCGGCGTGGGTTCCAAGTTGAATTCCGCGACGACAGCGCCCCTGGCGGCGGCTTGCGGCGCGAACATTGCTGCTGGGTATACCACTGATGACGTTCCCACCACTAGACAGACGTCGCATGTTGACATGGCGGTCTCTGGAATAAAACAATTTTAATTCAAATAATATCCTGGTCTACGAAGAATAGTCTTCCCTACCTCGCGGCGAGTTCCCGCAGGCCACAGAATTTCTGATCGTCCAATAGTTTGGTCTGCCAACGTAATTCGTTCGATACCAAATCGTTATAATGTGCTTGCATACCATTGAACAACTATTACTAGCGTATGGAACCGACACCGCGAACCATTTCTTTGCGCCATGACCTAACGCCAACCGGCGTTATTCCCTTTAGTCCCTCGCCAGCGCTCATAGCGACCGCATGCGGGTATTGTGACTAAAAACAGTTCAAAAATGCCACTTGCGTCTTGCGATATTGTAAAAATGCGACTACTACGAAGAAAAAAGATAGTGGCGTGACGTATCATCAGTTAGTAAGCAAAATATCAACTAAAATATTCCATAACTAATTTTGAACATTATTTATTTATTTATTTATTTATTTATTTATTATTAGCTACTCCAACAGTATTTTCACATTTTATTTAAAGACTACATTCTAATGTATAATTCCGTGTGAAACACCTTTACAGGAGTATACATCTTTCAAAATTGTGTGTTCGGTAAAAATTTAAATTAGTTCATGACATTAATTAATTATTTACACATTTTGATTAAAATAAATTAATACATTAGTATAAATTAGCATTTAGAATAAAATTAATCAGATTATATTAAATTACATTACATTGCTGATTTTTTTTTAACCTAAATTTAATTAGGTTAGCAATAGGTTAAATTAACAATTCAATTAGATTTTAAATTTGAATATTATTAGTTAGGAAATAAATTTTTTAGTTAGGTTCACTAAGGCATTAAAATTTAACTTTTCATCAATTTTTCCCTTAATAGATAGAATGGCATTCCGAAAATGTCAAGATCGGCTGGCATTGGCGAGGTTGCCTGAAGATTATTATAAGTCAGCATTGCTCTATTGAGAGGAGAGAATTTACCCACATTCGTTCTATATGGATGTACAGAAAATGACCGGGTGAGAGGATTACGTGGAGGAGCTCTTGGGACCGTTAATGCTACCTTACTCAAAAGATCAGGTGCATCTAGCACTCCATTCACCAGCTTATGTAGTGACATCAGATCAATATTCGTTCTTCGCTTCTCTAATGTCTGTAAATTAAAGTGATTTGTACGCATTGCATAGTTTGAACGGTATGGACAATCTAAACTCTTAAAAGCCAAGAATTTTGTAAATTTTCTTTGAATTTTTTCTATGCGATCAATATGTAGCTTATATGAAGGATTCCATACGGCCGAAGCAAATTCCAGGTGACTTCGTACCAGAGAATTATATAAGCACATAACTGTATCCACGCTTTTGAAATCCCTACAAGTTCTTTTAACAAATCCAACCATTCGCCAGGCTTTAGTTACTATAGCGTCTATATGGTCCCGGAAAGTTAACGAGCTATCTAGTATCACACCGAGATCTCGAATTTGTGTTACTTCTGTTAAAGGTGTCTGATTAATTGAGTATTGCGCAGGGATACGATTGCGTCTTTTTGAAAAGTTAATACAGGAGCATTTACTAGCGTTTAGAGTCATCCTGTTTGCTGTGCACCATAATTCGATAGCATTTATATCTTCCTGTAGTAATTTTACGTCATTAACATTTTCTATTCGACGATACAGTTTTAAGTCGTCTGCAAATAGAAGACAGCTGCTGTATTTTATATGTTCAGTAATATCATTAATAAACAGGAGAAAGAGCACCGGACCAAGATGGGATCCCTGGGGAACACCCGAGACAGCAGAGAAAGTTGTGGAGCTGTACCCAGTAGTATTTTCTACTGTACCCGACTTTTGTATGAAAACCATAGAATATGAAATGTGAACCGTACAGATATGACACCTAGGTACTTATGATGATACAAGAGATCACTTCACAAATATTTCGGATATGATTAATGTGGTAAATATGGGTAGAGGACTCCTAAACTAACAATATGTTTGGTAATATTTTAACACGACTGCCCCCAAAAACGAAGTGTATTGTTTTCAGGGTTCATGTGGGTATTTTTTTTAATTCCACCACAACCTCTTAAAGCCTGAACCTGAAGACCTTGTAATTCACGAAGTCAACTGGGTTTTACCTGTGGCAAACATGCCGCCGCCCAGTACCGCCACCGCCACGCCCAGGCGCGTGTGTACATACCTGGGGTATTGTATCGCTGGACGGTGTTGAGAGGCGCCTGTCCGTCGGAGCCGCCCACCGCGTACAGCGCGCCGCCCAGCACCGCCACCGCCACGCCCAGGCGCGAGTGTACATACCTGGGGTCGTATCGCTCGACGGTGTTGAGAGGCGCCTGTCCGTCGGGGCCGCCCACCGCGTACAGCGCGCTGCCTAGCACCGCCACCGCCACGCCTAGGCGCGAGTGTACATACCTGGGGTCGTATTGCTCGACGGTGTTGAGAGGCGCCTGCCCGTCGGAGCCGCCCACCACGTACAGCGCGCCGCTCAGCACCGATTTCGAAGTGTGTGGTATCGCTAGGATCTAGCATCCTAAGTGGAGAAGGCTATAAATATATACAAGGTGTAAAAATAATTTACTTTTCAGTTCATTTTGAAATTATGGCAGTCGCGTTTTTTTAATATTTTTTATTTGATTTATAACCTAATTTTTGTAGGGTGCTAGTACGAATTTGGGTTACATTATACATTCCAAGATGGCGGTTGCGATAAATTTTCAATTTATGATATGATATGATAATAATTGAAATATGATAATAAAGTTTATAATATATAAAATAGCAATGATGAATTTTATTCCACTTCGTTTATTTCGTTAACCCTTTACCAGATCTTGATCATACAGATTTATTATTGGCTTTCGCATTCATTACCAAGATATAACGTCGAATTAAAAATGTTTAGATAGATAACGATAACACATAGCTAATGCGAAAGCGTAAGTCATCTACATAAACCTTTGTTTAAATCTCGTTTACAGTTAATACATAGATCGGTATATTTTGGTGGTACAATCGTTGACTCGTGGTAATCACCCGTGTATTCAAACACATCATCAGCAACCTCTACGAAACCATTTTCAGTTCGCAAATGCACCACAATCAGTCGTCTGCCCTTCAAATAAGGTTCTAGGCACCCATACTCAATCCCTCCATAAAATACTTATTGCCGTTTAGAAGTTAGTGCAGTTTCCACATAAGTTTTTAAAACAGTGTGCCCTGAAAACGAAACAGTCAATCAATACTAACCTCTTTTGAGGTTAATTTTGCTAGTGTCAAATGTATTTGAAAGATCCCAATCTGTCAGTGGACGCACCCTACAAATCAACTTACTGGATATCATCCTCCCTGCCGTCCAGCGGCGACGATAGATACACAGGGGAGTCTAGACATTCTGGATCATTTTCATCGATTTCGTTAACCCACGACCAGACCGCGGTCCCCCAACTATTCGTAATAAATGCAGTACTTATAGGTATGGTAAATGTATATTTTAATTTACTAAGTAGGAAAGCGAGTACCGTTTCCAACATCCTGAAAGTCAAATGTCAAAGTACTTTATTAATGCAGATATTTACATATAATTAGCAAACGTAATTTTTTGCCTCTTCTCTACATTGGACCACTGTCTCCCACAGTGGTAGAAGGGCGTAGAAACTCCCACGGATTGATTTTTAGATCTCTTTTAAAAATAGGTTGTGCTTAACTAATACAATAAATAATTACAAAATTATTAACAGCGAATATTTTGTTTCTCTTAGAATGTGTAGACCCACAAGAATGTGTAGACAGTGTGATGGATGGAATCCAAGTGATTCCTACGGAATGGACGTGAGCAACAGTTCTCCGGCCCAAATGTTGATATCCTCTGAACTGACGCATTTCCTGTACCACGAATCTCGCAACGACAGCCGTCGTTGACCAACTGTCAACATTATTGCGTACGAGAAAAAAGGACAGAGATAATAATTGTTCGCTATCGCAATGTAACTAGTAGAGGTCAGATTGTTTACATTCTTTATCTCGACAAAATGGCATTACTTCACAATTCAAGTCTTTATTGCACAAAACATTATAAAAATACATTATACACGAAATTGAAAGGCAAAGGCGAGCTTTCTCTCAACAGAGATTGCTTCCAGCAAACCTATCAGGATAGGATACGTAAAACTGAAAAGGGAAGTCTAGTGCAATTATAAAATGACCAAATATAACCTTTAAAATATAATACTAACTATAAAAAATAAAATAAAAATAAACAAATACCTAATGATAAACCGATAAATACCTACAATTACTTATATACACCATACCTATGACGAAAGATAAAGAAAGTGCTCTTTCAAGTACTTTAGATGTTGTCATCCTTTAAAATATAATATTAACTATAAAAATACAAATAATAAAAGAAATAATACCTAGATAAAATAAAAATAAACAAATAATAGTAAACAGATAAATACCTACAATTACTTATATATACAATACCTATGACGAAAGATAAAGAAAGTGCTCTTTCAAGTACTTTAGTTGTTGTCATGGGACAGATCTGTGCGTCAATCTCCTTCTCCTTTTTTCACATAGTAAAGGAAAGGGAGACTGACGTATGGCTCTTACTGACAACAACGTCACTTCCTATGATGGGGTGTTATAAAACAAGTGCTGTTTGAAGTTAGTTTAAATACATAATTATTTTTTGTTGAAAATCATAAGTACTAAATAAAATACAAATGTCTAGTGTCTGCTAGGCTTCCTACAGGAGCTGGGTTGGCAGGAGTAGTGCCCCCAACCCACGTCACACAAAATAGGCGCAAATCTAAGAAGTCGAGTTGCGGAAAAGTTGCCCGCGGTAAACTATAAACATATATATATATATAAACATCAAAAACATTTGTCTTATCATGGTGGTTGCCATTTTATTTATTAAATTACAAGCTGCTATTCTGATTTATGGGTAAGGGAATCTGAGGACTGAGTAGCTGAATTCTTTTATGATATCAGATTTAATAAGAGTACTAGTTAACGCTTATGAGATAGTAATAAATCTGTATGTGGAAAACAATAAGTATAGATACCAGCTTTTTCTAGCACTGAAGCCTCCAAGTTTTCTCCGAACCACACTATGTGGGGCCGAAGTAAGCCTCCACAGGAGCAGTGAGGTAGTTCCTTCACCGGGATGTCTGAGCCAACCACATTCACATCAGGAGCACCGCGGTTTGCTAAAGCCTAAATGAGTAAAAATGGAATTTAATATCTGAAGCAATATTAGTGTTTTATGGAATGTTTTCAGTTTTATTTGATTTCTAATAACATTTTTACATGCATGAATATTTTTTATACAACACCAGTCAGTCATAATTATAATGAACATCTCAACGCACCTCACAAATAGGGCTGTCTGTGTTCACTTTAACATCCTTGCACTTTGTACAACGAGTCTTATACAGATTTCCATGTAACTCAAGCAGATTCTTTGTGCCTGCCCTGCCATGTAACCCATCTACATTCTGTGTAATCACGGTGATTTGCTTCTGTGAGCTATAATTTGCCTCATAGTTTGCTAAGGTAATGTGTCCCTGGAAGGAAAGAGCAAGACTTCAAATTAAGTAAGAATTTAGAAGCTGAACATAGTTTAAGTATCCCAATGTAGGAAGAAATCTATGGCATGTAATGTATGAATCCAAAAGTACCTAATTTAAGATTTTACATGATAAATTGTTGCATTAATAGGTAGGTATAGGCTTTTATGTCAATAGATGGGAAGTGTTTAGCACACCGCATTTGGCTGCCAAATTGCCTCCACTTCTCTTCTGTAGTGGTAGGATTCCCAGACCAAACCAGGAGTGGTTTTGAATGCCTTTGATAAATTGTGGCAATAATATGGGCTTTTATGTCAATAGACGGGAAGTGCTTAGCATACCGCATTTGGCTGCGACTTAGCCGCCACTTCTCTTCTGTAGTGGTAGAATTCCCAGACCAAAGCAGGACTAGTTTTGAACGCCTCTAGCGTCGCCAAGGATGCCGCTTGGTACTTCCTCCAGTACCCACCAGCGCCTCTGAACGTGGGGATACCAGACTCAGCACTTATACCGGCACCAGAAAGGATAACCACTTCTTTAGCATTTCTTAGAGTTTGCTTGAAACTGCTCATATCGCTGGACCGGCGCGCAGTCATAGTTGAGGGGTTTCTCTTGGCGGCTGTGTAGCAAACTCTTCGTAGAAAGTTAACGGACATTATATTCACTAAATGAAACGAGATGTTGTTATAAAATTATCTTTAAAAAATACATAAATAAAATCCGATTCGAATAAAAACAAACAGTGTTAAGGAGATGAGAATCACCGAAAGAAGCTAAGATAAAAAATAGTTAGATAAAACCCCAAACTAGGATAATAAACGAAACTTTCTGAACATACGAAAGAAGGCGCGTTCCGAATCGCACAATAATCGATTAGCATCTACGAAACGACGAAGGAGGTGATGTCGTTCCGAATGAGTTTTAGCGTGACAACGTTAGCTCGAAATGGTTGATATGACGTCATCAATGACATCATTAACGCCGTCATGTTCTGCTATCATCGCCACTGCTTCTGCTGTGAGCATGCCATCAAAACTGACAGCTGTCGCGCTGACAGCTGACAATCAAACTTAGAACATATTTATTTATTTCGTCTCTTTTTCACCCAAAACAAAGCTAATATAACTAGGTATAGAGCCACAAACGTATCTGTAGAACGGCGAAAGGGGAAACTACGGAAGCCATTTTGAAAATGTCACTTCGCTGTCAGTTGTTGTGTTGTTCAGTTGAGAGTCCATTAGTTTTTCCAATATTAGAAGTATTTTGATTGATAATCATGCCGAAAGCAATCAAAGGTGGTGTACGAGAAATTATTCTCGAAATGAAATTATTCTTCGATGCAGAAAAGCTGCAAAAAGCTCCAATAATACCGTTTGAAAAAGAATACAAACGCATTGCAGCCGCTTCAGGCTAGTGTTACCAGATTATTATTAAATACATTCTCGACATCGTTTGATAATACGTTATTAACTAAAACAGCTGTAGGTATTTATTAGTTCCAATTTAATTTAGATTATATATAACCTGGTGCCCGCGTCTTCGGCCGCCTAGAATTCGGTTACATTTTCTCAAATTTTATTTAGGTATTGGTATATCAACAATTTATAAAATTGTTGCAGAAGTTAAAACCGCTGCAGAATTGGGTACGAAAATAACCACACCAGGAAAATCGAGAAAAGGACACGTGGCAAAATAGAAGTTGACAGTTTCGATCTAGGTTTGATCAAGCGAAAAGTGCATGAATTTTATGCGATTAAAAGGGAATTACCAACGATTAATAAACTGCTTACTGTTCTTAAAGACGACATAAATTTCCAAGGTAGCAGATTCAGATTCGTAAATTGTTACGAACAATTGGCTTTCGTTTCCAAAAAATACAAAGAAATCGCAAGGTTTTAACCGAGCGCAATGATATTTCTGCGTGGAGAGCTAGATATTGCAAGAATTAAATAAAAACGCTTTATCAGCTACTTAGACGAGACTTAAATACATTTCTCATATACCACTAAAAATGCTGGCCAAGTCAAGAAACAGATGGAGTTCTAGAACCTGTATCTAAAAGGCAACGTTTTATTATTGTTCATGCCGGCGGAGAAACGGGGTTTGTACAAAACGCAGACTTGTATTTAAATCAAATACCAAAAGTGGGGACTACCACGACGAAATTAATAACACAAACTTCAAAAAGTGGTGTTTAATTCCACGCCTCAACCGAACGGCGTGGAATCTTGAGGGGCTGAGGTTTTGCCAGGAGGGAGAATCGCAAGTGTTACTGACCTTTGTCGCCGTAGACAGGAATTCGAGAGCTCAATTCGAGGCAGGAATACGGGATAAGGAGTGCACGAGTGGGGGGAGAGGAACCGAATCTCACTCTCTTCGCAGCCCGATGCTGTCGCCGGCGTGTTGCTTGCCGACACGAGGAGTCGCCGTCCGAATACGACGAGTTGGGGACCGTACAACTTCAACCTTCACAACCCGAATCACTCACTCCGCTGACGCGAATCTAATTATTTCCCGACGATTATTATGATTACCACTCCGACTAGGCCCGACACCCGTGTTAGACAATTGTTACACTGAAATACAGTCAAGGCCCGACGCCATGTCGACATGTTTTTTCTCAGGACAAGAAAGTAACCTCTAATTTCTCATCTCGTTTCTGTACGAGTGACAGCTGCGGTTCCGTTTCCGCTAGTGATGTCCCGATTACTCGCGATCGATCCGCGCAACGAAAACCGGTGCGTTCCGAAGCATAAATATTAAACAGTCACCCGCCCGGACAGGCCCGAACCTGTCCCTAATCAATAGCAAGGCGAGAAAGTGTTGCGACCGCTCTCTTGAGGACCGAGTCCCCCACCTTGACTTCTGCTGATCGAGGCGTGCCATCCCGACCCGTGTACAAATTGACGATCCGTCCTCGTCTCCATCTCAATGATGGCAGGTTCGCATCCTTAATCAGCACCAAATCACCGACTTGAGGGGGGCTCGTCCGGTCAGTCCACTTAAGGCGCTGCTGCAAGATGTGCAAGTACTCAAGGGACCACCATTTCCAAAAATCTTGAGCCATCTGCTGCACCATCTGCCACCTAGTTAACCGACTTAACTTAACATCACCGAATGGGTATTCTGGCAGGGCGTTAAGGGGCAGACCTATCAGGAAGTGACCCGGCGTCAACGCTTCCAAATAATTTGGATCCGAACTGAGCGGGCACAACGGACGCGAGTTCAGTGTCATTTCAATTTTACAGAACAGCGTCGCAAGCTCTTCAAAGCGTCAGGTGCGACTTGGCCGATTTAACCGCAGCCTCAAAAATTCCTCCCCAATGAGGACATCCCGGCGGACTGAAAACCCATTCAATCCCTCGTCGGGAGCAAGCCGTACCGATGGCGTCCTGGTTACCGTTCAGGAATTGAGTGACCTCCTGCAGATATCGCCTGGCTCCGACAAAATTTGTGCCTTTGTCCGAACGGATTAATGTCGGGAGGCCCCTTCGTGAGACGAACCGATCTAGACATGCGATAAATGCCTCTGTAGTGAGGTCACTGACCACCTCCAAGTGGACTGCCTTCGTGGCCAAGCACACGAAGACGCACAAGTATGCCTTCACTAATCTGGCGTTCCGTAGCTGTGAAGACTTGACCATGAATGGTCCCGCGAAATCCGTTCCGACACCCGCAAAGGGCCGGATTTCGTTAACCCTATCCGAGGGCAAATCGCCTATCTGGGGCTGCATCGTAGCCGCCTTGGCCCGATAACAAGGCAGGCACCGAAATACGACGCTACGCACTAAGCGTCTTCCCGATAGAATCCAGAACTCGCGCTGGAGAAACGCCATCAAGGCGTGGCATCCGATATGCCCATTCCGAATGTGTCGATCCTGTATCAACAGTTCGACCGACTTCCCTTTCCTAGGGAGTAACAACGGGTGGCGAGCCGCATAAGGCAGGTTGGCATTCCGCAGCCGACCTCCTACCCTCGGCAATCCGTGAGGGTCAATAAACGGGTTGAGCCAAGCCACAGCTCCCTTCAGTTGGACGCGTCCGCGTCTCAGAATGTCCAATTCGGACTTAAAGTGCACCGTCTGCACGTTCCGTACCAATGCGAACAACGCATGGTTCCGTTCCCGTGGTGTCAGGACCTGTGTCCGCACCCGTTGCGCCTCAGAATTGCGACAATTCCGCGCAAATCGGAAGATCCAGGCGGTCACATTGACCAGCATGTCGAGCGAGCTGTATCGTTCCAGCAGGCTGAACTCCTCTTCCGGCTCTGGTTGCGTCGTACTGACACCGACTGTCAAGGCGCCGTTCGTCGAGGTAACGCGTGGACTCATTGGCCAATCCGATTCGGCTTGAGTCAACCATTTTGGACCCCACCACAAGGGATGTCCAACCAACTCCGGAGCGTGACACCCACGAGACGCACAGTCTGCTGGGTTCATCTCCCCTGGAACATGTCTCCAGATTAAGGGAACCTCCGAATTCAAAATCTGCGAAACCCGATTCGCCACAAAAATCTCCAGCTTGTGAACTGAAGCCTTCAGCCAGCATAACACGATCTGGCTGTCCGTCCAAGCGTAGACCGTATCTTCTAACGCTATTGACCCACGAAGAACCGTCATCGTGTGGTTGAGCAGACGAGTCAGGAGAGCCGCTCCCGAAAGCTCTAACTTGGGAATGGTCAGGCGAGTGCGCAACGGCGCAACCTTGCTCTTGGCCATGACCAACCGCACATCAACCTCCCCCGAGGAGTCGACCGTACGCAGATACACCGCAGCTCCGTAGCCCTTCTCCGAGGCATCGCAAAACCCATGCAGGGTGGCGGTGTATCGTTTGGTGGGGACCAACCTCCGTGGCAGTGAAATCCGATTGATGCCAGGGAGGGTCGAAAAGAACGAGTCCCACTCTGAGCTCAATGACCCGCCGATCGGGTCGTCCCATTTCAGCTCAGCAGACCACAATTGCTGCATAAAACACTTGAGCTGAAATGTTACCGGGGTGATCCACCCGTTTGGATCAAATGTCCTAGCCACCGTTGAAAGGACGTTCCGTTTCGTCCAGACCTTCGGGGAGTCCAACTCGACCCGATACGAAAACATGTCTGAAACCGGCTGGTACTGGACGCCTAATACCGACAACATATTTGGATTTTCCAAATTTTCAAAAATGTGGGGATCCTGCTGGTAGTCATCCGGAAGACAGTAACTCTGGAGAGTTCGACATCCATTTACGGAGCTCGTAACCTCCACCCCGTAAGAGCTCAACTAGCTCGTCCCGTCGAGCGAGCGCCTCCTCTACGGAATCTGCACCGGTACAGATATCGTCCACGTAGAGATCCTGCTCCAGGATCGCTGCTCCTCTAGGGAAGTTTAACCGTTCTCGATCCGCTAACTCCCGCAGAGTGCGAATCGCCAAATAAGGACTAGACCGTAGCCCGTACGTGTTGGTGTTCAGCTCGTACACCCTGATGGGCTGATCTGGGCTCTCTCGCCACAGTATCAGCTGATACCGTCTATCGTCAGGGTGAATGACCGTCTGTCTAAACATCATCCGGATGTCAGCTACAAACACAACATTGTGTCGACGGAACCGTGTGATAACATCCGCGATGTCATGGTTCAACTTCGGCCCTGAATGCAAACACTGGTTCAGGTTCATGCCGTTAGATGTTGATGCCGATCCATCGAACACTACCCGTATTTTGCCCTCCGGGGTCCTCAAGACCGCGTGATGGGGCAGGAAGCAGTGGTCTTCACGCTTCCAGTCGATACCCGAAACCGACATGTGGCCGAGCGACTCGTATTCCCGCATGAAGTCGACGTACTTCTGCCGGAAAATCCCGTCTCGCTTCATGCGTCGTTCCATCGACAGAAGCCGCGTCTCGGCTGCATGGTGTGAACTGCCCAGCGGTGGGCGATCACTCCAGAATGGAAGACGTGTGAGAAATCGACCTGACCGAAGGCGACCAGTATTGTTCCGATAAAACTGTTCACACTCTTCTTCAACCGGGTCCAACCGGCGGACCGTAGGTGGTTCCTCCACCTCCCAAAACTTCTGTATCACCTCCGAGAGTACAGAACCGAATAAGGGACTACGAGTCGCTAGTCGTGGGGCAGCCGGCATAACCGGACCCATTACCGCATGGCCCAGTCTGGTGTTGACCGAAACCAGACCAGTCGCCTGCAACACGTGGACACCTGGCACTAACAGGTAACAAGGCATCGACACCCAATAAAATGTCTACTGGGCCCGGAATATCGAACTCCGGGTCAGCCAGTGACAACCCAGCGACCAACTGTCGCACCGAGGGCGACAACCTGTAATGGTACACGGGAGTCGGTACATTTGATACTTCATTCTGCGTGATAGAGGGCTAGCCCAACGCCGCGCTGTTTTGAATACGAGAATCGGTTCAGATAACGTTTGGGGGTTTTGCGTAGCTCAGTGGCAAGTTAGCAAAAAAAACAGAGCCGACGCTTGGGATGGTTCCAGGAAGTTTACAGGACAGGTTTTTTTGTCGCATTCCTGCGAGATGTGTAGGAATCAGAGCCGAGTTGGCTGCGCGTTGAATAAATTGTGAATAACTAAATAATGAAAGGTTATTATGGAACGATACGGAGAAAGCTATTATGTTGATTGCAAATATACAATTGCGATTGAGGTATGATATGGAGAGTCTGACACCACTAGTCTGAATATCATTCTAGTGGTCTTTGCTACGCGCGTCTAGCGGTCGGGAAATGCTTAATTAATCGCAACAAGCTTTTATTGGTCAGCGATCAACAGATTCTGTGTATCGGCAGTACCAAATGATTTGAGTGATAACCTACGGTTGATCATAGTGAATATGCGTACACACAGTTTGTAGAACGGCGGATCTGCATGGCATGGTTGAAATTAGACCCTGTGTAGTTAGTGATAAGAAGCTTCGCTTGGGCAGAGCGTGTTCGCAAAGGGTCTATAAATACGAGAGCGTGGGAGGGGAGAGCATTCAGTCTCAGCGTCTAGCTACTGTGACAGTCGTCTTTCACGAGTTCTAAACAGTTTTGTCTGCCGTGTTACGCGTCAGAACTATACGAAATTGTGATTGCGAAGTTTCAGTGGGTTTTCGTGAGTGTCTGAAGCGCCGAGATATACCTCGGTTCCTAACCTTTATATCAACCAACCCCAAATTCCAAAACTATCCTTGGGTCGTTAGAAAAGAACTTGTAAGTCAATTATCTGAGTCTGAGTCTGGGCTTGGAGCGACCCTAAATTCCTTTTTCCTTTACCATAGGGTTCCTGGATTGGCTCTTAGGATATTCGCGGGCTAATCCTCTCCTCATTCCTTTCGAGTAGCGAGTTTTGAAATTCCCACACACACAGTCATTCAACATTCAAGCACATTCAAATCAAACTCAACCATTTTCGAGTGGTGTCGATAATGGACGTGGTATAACACTAGGTTTTAGACTAGGCTAGACAGGAGTTTAGTTGCGGCTAAACCTAGGTTGGCAGGGCATAGGGAGACTGTTTGATCGATGAGGTTCCGCGGATGGAAATAACAATTCAGAACAAAGTTAAACCGGTGTCAACACAGATAACATATCCTGTTGATATTTTGACATTTGAGTGTTGTCGGGGACGCGCGAAGAGATCAATTTACAGTCTAAAGTTCATTGTTTAGGACCGGGTAGGTGTTTTGCATTGCCTTGGGTCAGGTTGGATTCAAGTTGCATCTTTAAATTAAATGTAAATTTCGCTGGAGGTCTAATGTGTAGGCTGAGTCGGTATATATGATTTGGCTCAGCCCAGGACGAGCTGTGGCTAGTGGAATTCATAGTTCGGTATTTATCGAACTATGCACTTCGCTATGGTGTGGGTTAGATCTCCTAAAACAATAATGCTTACGTTTCGATAAAATCCAGCTCAAATTGCGCAGAGTTGAAGGTTTCAAAACGTTACGGACCTTTTGAGGTAACCGCTAGTTCAGAACCCATTTCGGAAAATCAAATCGTAATTGTGTAAACCGGTCTTTTCGGATCGTTATTGCCGTGAACCAAATATATAATTGGAACCACCACAAGCCGCTACTAGCGAGCACATGAAATATCATTGAGTACTCACGTCGTAAAACTACGACGGATATCTATACGATATCACAAACAAATATTATAAACTGTGGTCGACCACTAAAAGAAGTTCCAGCACCCATATATACAAAAACCAAATGGTACCATCACATAAAATATAACAACGATCGTTCTGGCGCAATACACCGCTGACTGATGCGAATTACCGGCTCGCGGACATATATGCTTTCTCCGTCTAACTTGAAACTGTAACTTCCTGAACCAAACTTCGTTCGACTATTGTACGCCTAACGAACTTCTCAACGAACGAGAAATTCAGACTTATCATTCTTAACTTACAAATCTTACAGCTGAATCGGGTCCTCTCATTTTGGGATATATAGAATAGACGATCATAGCTACTGATAGCGGCGGCTCGACCTTAGCCCTTGTGCCGTTACAGATTTCTGGTGCCGAGACCGAAGGATATCCTAGATAGTCTGATACCTAGATATTCTAAAAGAATCAAGGTCTAACGCGTTACTTTTAAAAATAACACAACGTAGAAACGATTTTAAACAGTTCAGTTTTGTAAATAACAAATAAGCAAAAAAAAGGGGCATTGTTTTCAGACGAGCTACGACGGTTTAGTGTTCAGGAATAATGGCCGGCCGGCTTAGAAAAAACGTTAGTCGGGTAGTACGAGACAATTCACTTTCGCAAACGTCAGGACAGGTGACGCAATTGTTATCTGAAATAGTGAATAGATTAGACAGTTTGGAAAGGGGTTCTAGCGCAAGCAATGCTAGTAGGACTTCGGACAGACAGACTGACAGACAGGAACTAGAGACGTTTGAACAATCGGTAGAAAAACGTCAATCATGCATTGTGAAAATGACACAGAAGTTGCCGACATTCGATGGGCGGAGTTCGGAAAATCCGATGATTTTCTTAAGAGATTTAAAGGCATATATTAAAGTCTCGGGAGATAGTTCTAGGGCTTTGATATGGCCAACGGATAGTTTGGTAGGAATTGCAAAAGTTCGAATGAGTATATACAGAGACTCATGGCGAACCTATTCGGATTTTGAAAAAGATTTCAGAGAGGTATTCTGGGGTGATAATGAACAGGAATTAATTAAGCAAAGATTCCTAACTGCGAAGTTTGATTCTAAAAAAGGACAAAGTATGGAAGAGTACTTTGCCTCTCAATTGAATAGCATATATGAGCTTACGATACCGTTTACTGATACGGAGAAAATCAACACGATTTTCAGACAGTTGCCGCGTGATATTCAGGTAGCGTTTTTTGCTAGAAAGGAACCAATGACTATACGGGATGCGGTCGAATTCCTTCGGCATTTAGAACGGAATGTCGATGGGGGATTAAGTGCGTTGCATGGTTCAGAGACAATGAATACGAACGACGTGAGGCGGAATAGCTACATGCGTGGGCAATATCGAGCTATGCGGGTAAATACGATACGTTATAACGCGATGAGTCGTAGGGATAATTATAACGCAGGAACGAAGGGGCGAAACGAATTTGGGATGCGCGGTCGCGGTTATTTTCGCGGTAGAGGTAGACAGCCTCAGGCTAGTTTCAGGGCAATAGGGTTCCAAAGGGGCAATGATGGTTCAGATAATACAGAGGCAGGGCAAAGTTCAAGTGACAGGAATAATGCGATAAATCAGAATTCAAAAAACTAGTGGACTCGCGCGGGTCGTTCGCGCTCAGATATTTATTACGGTTCGGGTGGACAGCCGATCAAATTGGGAAAAAGCATAGACTGTATGATTTGTGTAATTTGGATTCGAACGTGGGTGTGAATGAATTTATTCAATTATTAGCGCATAAAGCGCACGGATATGCCGTGTGTTTAGAGGAAAAATCTAGGTCGAATTGTAGAGATCGAAATGACAGACGTTTACATACGATATTCAGAGACGACGATTCGACTGAGTGGGGGCGCGATTTATGTAGTACATTGACATTACCTGAGATAGATGTGCGTATTGGGAATATTGTTGTAAGGAGTTTGATTGATTCGGGGAGCGTAATCAGTGTAATAAGTCGGAGAGTGTACGAAGAAGTGTGCAGTCAATTGGGAAAACCGACGGAAATACCGATTCCAAGCTTGAGAATCACAGGTGCATTTGGAGTCAGTAAGGAAAAGGTTGAAAAATTAGTAACGTTACCATTAACAATAGGTGAATGCGTTATCGATACCCCAATGCTAGTATTAACAAGGGTGCCTAAAGATTTAATTTTAGGGTTTGATTTTATACAACAGACGCGAGCCAGTTTAATGTGTGAGGGTAATAAGAGGCTAATTATACGAAGCGCCGGGCGGATGTGTGAAATACCATTAGGTACTAGTCCTAATCAGGATTTTTGCTGTTGTACAATGGAAGTACAGAACCAAGATACCAGTAGAAATATGATAGAGGAATATGTGAATAATTCATCAATACCTGTTGAACACAAAACAAAGTTATTGCCGGTGTTAAATAAACATGCAGTGTTGTTTAGCGATAGGGTAGGTCGGACAAATAAATATATACATGAGATAAAAATGAGAGATGAAACGCCTTTCGTAAAACGAAGCTATCCCATACCGTTCGCATATCGCGATAAAGTAACAAAACGATTGGAAGAAATGGAACTGATAGGTATTATTAGCAGGCAATCTACGGATTTCAGCAGTCCATTGACTTGCGCACTAAAGAAATCAGGAGAGGTCCGTATACTGCTAGATGCACGACAATTAAACACGGGAATGGTTGGGGAGGTAGAAACCACACCTTTAATGAGTGAGATATTGCAATCCGGGCGCCGGATACACTACATAGGGGTTATTGATATCAAAGATGCGTATTTTTCTATACCATTATCAGACGAATCTAAACGATACACGGGTTTTGTATATCAAGGCAGAAGTTATGTTTACAACGTTTTACCTCAGGGGTTGAAAACCAGTGTGGGTTCATTTTCGAGGGCGATGGACTTAATTTTAGGGCCAGAGGTTAGGTCATATTGTTTAAATTTTGTTGAAGATTTGGCAATTTTAACTGAGGGTGACTTCGAACAGCATTTGTCTCAAGTGGACACGGTTCTGAGTAAATTGAAAGACGCGGGCTTCACATGCAAATTAAAAAAAATGCGAGTTCGCACAAAAAAAGGTCAAGTTATTGGGGCATATTTTGTCTACAGAAGGTTTGCAAATGGACCCGGACAAAATTGAAACACTTAAATTATATCCGTCACCCAGAACTGTCAGGCAATTGAGGGCGTTTTGGGGTTCATAAACTACTTTCGGAGGTTTATAAAAAATTTTGGAACGTTAACACAGCCCTTTTACAATTTATTACGGTCTGGAGTCAAGTTCGTTTGGAGTGCGCACGTGCAGAGTGCTTTTGACGAGATAAAAAAACAATTCTCAGAAAGTATAATTTTGAGTCAGCCATTGGCGGGAAAAACATATTATGTACAATGTGACGCCAGCGCTATAGGAATTGGGGGCTATGTTTATCAATTAGATGATTCGGGCCAGGAACGAATTATAGGGTTCTGTTCGCAGGCATTTAAGGGTGCTCAGACTAGATGGGCTATCAGTGAACAGGAAATGTATGCAGTTATATACACTTTAAAGCGATTTGAGATATATTTGCGGGGAGAAAAAGTTATTATTAGAACTGATCATAAAAGTTTGACGTTCATTAAGTCGTGGACTTTATTGAAGGCACGCGTAACTAGGTGGGTTATGTTTTTAGAACAATTCGATTACGACATAGAATTTGTGCGAGGGACTGATAATCAAATTGCCGACACGCTAAGCAGGCAAATAGCGGGACCTGGAGGTATGATTGACAGTACAAATGTTCAGCCGGGGATATTCTGGTTTCAGGCATCGAATACCGCAAGTGTTATTTCGAGTTTACGGGACATTGCGAGATTACAAAGCGAAGATGAGCGGTTAAATCGAATTAGCGGTTGTATCAGACGTAATGTAGTAGATACGGGAACGAGAGGGTTTGAAAATTACAAGCTAGTAGGTGATACGTTATATTTTCACGTGCCGAAGCGGAACGTACAGTTGCTAGTAATACCGAAATCACTACAGGAGGAACTAATTTTACACATACATGAAGAAATAGGTCACTGCGGCAGATATAAAATATTAGCACTGATGAAGGACAGATATTATTTTCTTCATATGAGTAGGGTGATTAGCGCGGTGATAAGAAGTTGTGACATATGTCAAAAGGTCAAACCAAGTACTAACAATACCGTTGGTCCTTGTACACCGGTGTTGGCGGAAAAGTTGGGTGAGAAAGTTTTCTCGGACCTTTATGGGCCATTGCCCGTAGGTAAATTCGGATATCAATATATATATGTGATTCAAGACGTGTACAGTAAAGTAATAAAATTATATCCAATGCGAAAAGCGACAGGTAGGAGCGTGCTCGCTTGTACAAAGAGATTTCATAGGGAAATACCTATCGAAACTATAATTACGGACTCAGGACCACAGTTCATATCGAAAGTTTGGGAATTTGGACTCAAACAGCTGGGGATTCGGGTCACTCATACGTCGGTGTATTGTCCAAATTCTAATAGCGTAGAAAGAGTGAATCGCGAGCTAGGTCGACTGATTAGAACTTATTGCGGCGGAAGTAATCGTAGTTGGGTCGACGTGTTACCGGACATTCAGAATTGCTATAATAATATCGAACACACAAGCACAGGCTTTGCGCCTGATGAGTTAGCGTTTGGTAGGCGGGAACCGTTAACTATTGACAAGGAATTAGGCGATGAATGGTTATTAGGCCATAGTGTGCGAGATACGGAACTGATGCGGAATGTAGCGATAGAAAACTCTAAAAGTTCTAGTGAACGACGTAAGCGACAGGCGGACAAACGGCTTAAGTTAGAAGTCTATCGTATAGGTGATTATGTGAAACTTAAGACTTTTGTGCGTTCAAATAAAGAACATAAAATCATGCGGAAATTTTCATTGTTGTATAAAGGGCCTTATATTATTTCGGCAGTGGTATATCCTAACTGTTATACTTTAGTAGATCCGGGTTCAAATGAGATATTGGGTAACTTCAATACTATAAATATAGCCAGGTATTATGTGAGGACGAATAAGGGCGTAGATAAATAAGATAGTGAGTAAAAGTTATATAATTAAGCTGTAAGCTGTAAATTTGAGTAACTACTTTGTAGACTTAAGGATCTTGCATGGTTTGGAAACAAAAACAAAAAAAAACAAAAAAAAATTGTATATATATAGTAATACGAATTAGGATGAGTTGCGGGTAAGCGAGGTTGTATAGTTAGATAGATAAATAAGATAAGACAGGAGAGAACTCAATCGAGTTGTGTAAATATTATATACATAATTGACAGATTCATCGGTCTGTGTACATGATTAGAGATGTCCATACATATAGAGTAGATATGGACAAAGCATGGGTGGCATAGTGGTAATGAGATCCTTGCGCCATGTTAACTGAGATAAACAGTGTCTCAAGGTCTGGGAGGGGGCTGTAATGGTACACGGGAGTCGGTACATTTGATACTTCATTCTGCGAGATAGAGGGCTAGCCCAACGCCGCGCTGTTTTGAATACGAGAATCGGTTCAGATAACGTTTGGGGGTTTTGCGTAGCTCAGTGGCAAGTTAGCAAAAAAAACAGAGCCGACGCTTGGGATGGTTCCAGGAAGTTTACAGGACAGGTTTTTTTGTCGAATTCCTGCGAGATGTGTAGGAATCAGAGCCGAGTTGGCTGCGCGTTGAATAAATTGTGAATAACTAAATAATGAAAGGTTATTATGGAACGATACGGAGAAAGCTATTATGTTGATTGCAAATATACAATTGCGATTGAGGTATGATATGGAGAGTCTGACACCACTAGTCTGAATATCATTCTAGTGGTCTTTGCTACGCGCGTCTAGCGGTCGGGAAATGCGTAAATAATCGCAACAAGCTTTTATTGGTCAGCGATCAACAGATTCTGTGTATCGGCAGTACCAAATGATTTGAGTGATAACCTACGGTTGATCATAGTGAATATGCGTACACACAGTTTGTAGAACGGCGGATCTGCATGGCATGGTTGAAATTAGACCCTGTGTAGTTAGTGATAAGAAGCTTCGCTTGGGCAGAGCGTGTTCGCAAAGGGTCTATAAATACGAGAGCGTGGGAGGGGAGAGCATTCAGTCTCAGCGTCTAGCTACTGTGACAGTCGTCTTTCACGGGTTCTAAACAGTTTTGTCTGCCGTGTTACGCGTCAGAACTATACGAAATTGTGATTGCGAAGTTTCAGTGGGTTTTCGTGAGTGTCTGAAGCGCCGAGATATACCTCGGTTCCTAACCTTTATATCAACCAACCCCAAATTCCAAAACTATCCTTGGGTCGTTAGAAAAGAACTTGTAAGTCAATTATCTGAGTCTGAGTCTGGGCTTGGAGCGACCCTAAATTCCTTTTTCCTTCACCATAGGGTTCCTGGATTGGCTCTTAGGATATTCGCGGGCTAATCCTCTCCTCATTCCTTTCGAGTAGCGAGTTTTGAAATTCCCACACACACAGTCATTCAACATTCAAGCACATTCAAATCAAACTCAACCATTTTCGAGTGGTGTCGATAATGGACGTGGTATAACACTAGGTTTTAGACTAGGCTAGACAGGAGTTTAGTTGCGGCTAAACCTAGGTTGGCAGGGCATAGGGAGACTGTTTGATCGATGAGGTTCCGCGGATGGAAATAACAATTCAGAACAAAGTTAAACCGGTGTCAACACAGATAACATATCCTGTTGATATTTTGACATTTGAGTGTTGTCGGGGACGCGCGAAGAGATCAATTTACAGTCTAAAGTTCATTGTTTAGGACCGGGTAGGTGTTTTGCATTGCCTTGGGTCAGGTTGGATTCAAGTTGCATCTTTAAATTAAATGTAAATTTCGCTGGAGGTCTAATGTGTAGGCTGAGTCGGTATATATGATTTGGCTCAGCCCAGGACGAGCTGTGGCTAGTGGAATTCATAGTTCGGTATTTATCGAACTATGCACTTCGCTATGGTGTGGGTTAGATCTCCTAAAACAATAATGCTTACGTTTCGATAACATCCAGCTCAAATTGTGTAGGCTGAGTCGGTATATATGATTTGGCTCAGCCCAGGACGTGCTGTGGCTAGTGGAATTCATAGTTCGGTATTTATCGAACTATGCACTTCGCTATGGTGTGGGTTAGATCTCCTAAAACAATAATGCTTACGTTTCGATAACATCCAGCTCAAATTGCGCAGAGTTGAAGGTTTCAAAACGTTACGGACCTTTTGAGGTAACCGCTAGTTCAGAACCCATTTCGGAAAATCAAATCGTAATTGTGTAAACCGGTCTTTTCGGATCGTTATTGCCGTGAACCAAATATATAATTGGAACCACCAAAAGCCGCTACTAGCGAGCACATGAAATATCATTGAGTACTCACGTCGTAAAACTACGACGGATATCTATACGATATCACAAACAAATATTAAAAACTGTGGTCGACCACTAAAAGAAGTTCCAGCGCCCATATATACAAAAACCAAATGGTACCATCACATAAAATATAACAACGATCGTTCTGGCGCAATACATCGCTGACTGATGCGAATTACCGGCTCGCGGACATATATGCTTTCTCCGTCTAACTTGAAACTGTAACTTCCTGAACCAAACTTCGTTCGACTATTGTACGCCTAACGAACTTCTCAACGAACGAGAAATTCAGACTTATCATTCTTAACTTACAAATCTTACAGCTGAATCGGGTCCTCTCATTTTGGGATAGATAGAATAGACGATCATAGCTACTGATAGCGGCGGCTCGACCTTAGCTTTGTGCCGTTACAAACCGTACGTGAGGGTGTGAGCCCATCACATTAGGCATGACTAATGCCGTGACCGTCAGATTCACCGATGAATCCACCCGTGACGAGAGAGTAATCCGACATACTCCCTTAACGGAACCGAATTCCGTGTTCCCAATTCCCCGAATGGAATGTGGATACTCCCTTACCGAAATGCCGAACCGTCTTACAAGGTTGCACGAGACTAAGCACCCCTGGGCCCCCGAGTCCAATAGTGCTCGTGCCACACAAGATTTGCCGTCCGAACTCCACGCTATCACAGAGGCGGTGGGGAGCATGACCGTCTGTGGAGTGGCGGCACCCTGTAAGTGGGCGGCGTGTCCCTAACGGGAACCTCCGCGGGATCCGAACCCGCTGGGACCCCCGTCGGCCGTGGAGTAACTCGGCTGCTGATATGCCGGTGGCATATGAGACCGTATGTACATCAGGGGGTCCCAACCCGCATAATAGGCCCCTCGCTGTCCCGGTATCCGACCATACCGGACTGTGTACGGTGTGCCCGGTGGCCACCGTGGATGGAGGGGGGAGAGCGGATCCAACCTGGGGCGCTCTAGGAATGGGGGCGACATCCGACTATTCGCCTCCCAGAGCGACGGGCAGGGTGGCGCAGAAGGTGGTGGACTCCCAGCCTTCGCGCCACTCATAGGTGCCATCTGACACCCGCCCGTAACACGGGGTGAGCCAGCGGCCCGAAGTCCTCGCTGACCCTGGACAGCGGCGACCGAACCCCGGCTATCCCGCCTGTTACCCCCCGCGCTGCCCCCTTCCCCTCGGGGGAGGTCCCGTCCGCGGGTACTCCAGTCACCCCGTTGGTGACTCCCGTTGCCCGGAGGGGGACTGGGTCCGGCCCTGGTTGGGCCCTGTGGCCGACCAACCTGAGTCCGGCCCTGGTGACCGTCCGAAGGGCCTGACCGGTTCAGGCACAACACGATGTGGTGCTTGTCACCACAGCACTCACAGGGGAACGCGCGTGAGCACTCGCTCAGCGGGTGCGGCCCCAAACAACCGAAACACAATCGGTGGCGGAAGACTACCTTCCTGCGGGCAGCTACCCCGAGCGCCTTAAAGTTGGCGCAACTGGTCACTTCATGACCGGCACTGTCGCAGTGCACACAGCCGTCACCCGACGGCGCGGCATTCAAAACGCCAAATTGTTTTGACCGCCCACCCCCCCGTGGGGGCGGGGGGCGCGGCCCCTCCCGCATCCGCGCGGGTTGGCGCTGCACACTGGCCTCCGTATCCAATGTGTCGCATCGCCTGCATTCACCCTCCAAAAAATCCGTTAATTGGACGAGCGTCGGCAGTTCCGAGCTACTGCCCCCATGCAGCTGTTCAAACCGACTTTGAACAGCTGCAGGCAACCGTGACAAAACCATATATAACACGATATATGACCATTGGTCTACCGGCAGACCAAGGTTCTGAAGGGCCTTAGTGGCCACCAGCACAGGGTTGAGCACCTGTACCCGGATGTCAACATCCCGGGTTACTCTAGGGATGCTAAACAGCTTCCCCAGCTGCGCATCAACCAACCGCCGTTTGTGTTGGTAGCGGTCAAACAATATGGACCGGGCTATCTCATAATTGCCCGCCGTGACCGTTAAGTGACCGACCAACTCCTTCGGTTCACCCCGCAGTGCCATCAATAGTTGGGCCAACTTGTAGGCGTTGTCCAGGTCGTCCCGACTAGAGTTGAGGCGTATATACTAGAACAGGTACAAATAATAGGTATTTTTAAATACTAGCCCGTACCTGATCCGCAAACGTACGGACTAGATCCAACGAGTATCAAATTTCGAGTATAGAAGCCGAGTTTATCGAGTATCTAGTATCAGTATTACCAAGTCTCAGGTATCGATACGCGTAACGCGTGCTAATAAGCGTACGCGGACTTGTTCTCAACGTTCCAATCCAAGGTATTCGGGGGATTTCGAGATGATTCGGAAATGTGCGGCGTTGCTCGTCAGCAGCCGTGCTGATTCTGCGTTTCGTACGTTTCATTGTAGGCGGGTGTGGGTTGGTGTATATTACTATCTCTTTTTCGCTTCATAATGAGTGAGTGAAAAGGACATCTTCTTTTCGCGAAATCGAACTTCGAAAACAAGGAGGTCGTTGAATCCAGTAATGAACGAGTGATTGTATACCTACCTATTTATTTTGTGCTTCGTACGTTTTACCATAAGCGAGTGTGATTGCGTGTATATTACAATCTCTTTTTCGCTTCATAATGAGTGACAAGGACATTGTCTATTTGCCAAATCAAACTTCAGAATCACAGAGGTGGTTGAATCTAACGCTAGCAGCGTAACTAGAGCAAGTAGACGAATTATATTGACATCTCGCCGAGATTCAATGATTCGAGATTCAATCAGGTGATGTTTAATTATTCCGGTAATAATACTTTCTACTTTTTACGTGTTTCTCTTTCATGCTCAAATAAAAGTCGACGTCTGAAATCACTGATTTAATAGAAAGACTCAAACAAGTGGTTCGCTACTTCAAAAAATCGACGCTATGTTGGACAAAACTCAAGAAATATCAGTTGCTGAACTTTATATACCTACCTAGGTGTAACAGCTTCTGAAGATTTATTTGTAGAGTAAATAAACGATATTTACGTTTCGTCAACAAATGAAAAAGATGAAGATACTTATGCCTATATTTATACGTGACTTCCACCATTATACTGTGTCAATATTAGAAGGTTACTATAACATAAAAATAACAAAAAATATAGGTAGGTAATAATATTAAAATATTAGTACCAAAAAAATATAATTCTAAGTATATGTCGATGATGCTATGGAAGTAAGGTTACGATTATAATACTTTATATCACTTTACCAATCACCAACGTATTGTTACTATTTGCGTTAACCTGCTGGATAGCGCTTTCAATAGAGTTTCATTGATTTGAGACGCGTTTTCGACTACCAACGCCCTCCTTTGGCGAATAGCGTGTTTATCGATAAAATATTTATTCTTCTCCCACGCCATCTGTTGGCGAGTAGCGTGTAAATATCTTAGTTCTTCTTTATGATACTAGGTAGAGCTACTTTGTCTGGAGCTATATTTTTATAGTTTGGTTCACTTAGTCGGTATAGTCTCCTAAGGACATAGGCCGAACAAACTAACAATGAAGAACAATAGATGCTGGAACGAGAGCCTTATTTAGTTATTGTTAACCGACTGCATTCGTTTCATTGTCTTTATTTAAATCACTATGGTTAATGATTTTATTTACACGATCGTTTAGTTTAACCTGTCGATTGTCCTTGTGTTTCCCCGTATGGGAAAGGCGTGAAGCCATGGTATGTTTGTTTAGTGGTTATCACTGGTATCGTCCTAAGATGTAAGACGTGACTTTACTTAGTACTTTACGACGATACCACAAGACTAGGGCGTCCCCTGATACTACTAGGACTAGGTGATACTAGAAGAACAGGTATTTGGATCAAGTATTTTTGAGGACTAGGAACAGTTGGACTAAGTACCAAATTTACCTAGTACGACTCATCTCTAGTCCCGACCGTGGACCAAACTAATTGATGAATGCCGGCCACTCATCAATTGCCCCACCGAAGGCCGGAATCTCCAGGTGTGGCAGCCGTCCAACAACACCCTTAGGAGGCGGGTCTCCGCTACCCTCCCCGCGGTCATTCCGTCGCGACCGCTTAATTTTTTCCGCGCGACGCTCGATGTCGCCCAAGCACTCCATCGCTTGGTCAGCATCCGCGCAGAGCTGCTTCACTGCAGCCACCGAGGCCTCATCCGTAAGCCCGAGGGCTTCAGCCTCCGCAGCCAGCCGACACACCTTCCCGACGCGTGTCATTGCGTCCTCCACACGCTTGAGCAGAACATCGTCCATGTCAGGTCGCTCCACATACTTGTGAGTATGGGCGAGCCATCTCATCTCCTCACGGACACCATACCGCAGTACCGTCAAGGGCGAAGGTGCCATGGTTACCGATTCAATTGTTTCTGGTCCTATGCTTCACTACCGAACTAAGTATAGCCAGAGACCAGCACTTGCCCGTCAGCGCTGGGCACAGAAATTAAAACTAAGTTGTCAAACTAAGGCAACCACTAAAACAATTAAATCCTAAACGTATTTAATATGGTTGCCCTGTGGACATACACCTTATAACTATACACTCTAAATCAATTAGAGAATGCCACCATAAAACACAATACAAAAATAACCCACAAAGATTGATTATAGGAAAAAAAAAAAACTATTTTTAATATAATGAAGGTAGCTGTGACCTTCTAGAAGTGGCCCCTCCGATATGACCCACACTTCTACTGAGGTCAGCAAAATCAGCTTAATACCCCCTAAATAGCCTGACCCTGCTCTGTAATCCGAAATAACACTGCAATGCTATGGAACCCGACTGCAATACTATAGTCCGACCGAATGACTGTTTCCGACAACAAATTTATAATAATTGTTAACTAAATTGACAATTATACTTTCACTAACCGAAAATGAACCTTAATTGTGGTATACCGACCACAGACTCACTCACAACTGATTGCCGGCCAATCTGAGATATTCTTTTCTCCCAACTACCATGTGGCAAAAAAACAACCCTACAACCGTCCGTGAATCGGTGATTTCCCACTAGGAAACCGCGCCTGCTACCAAATGTTTAATTCCACGCCTCAACCGAACGGCGTGGAATCTTGAGGGGCTGAGGTTTTGCCAGGAGGGAGAATCGCAAGTGTTACTGACCTTTGTCGCCGTAGACAGGAATTCGAGAGCTCAATTCGAGGCAGGAATACGGGATACGGGAGTGCACGAGTGGGGGGAGAGGAACCGAATCTCACTCTCTTCGCAGCCCGATGCTGTCGCCGGCGTGTTGCTTGCCGACACGAGGAGTCGCCGTCCGAATACGACGAGTTGGGGACCGTACAACTTCAACCTTCACAACCCGAATCACTCACTCCGCTGACGCGAATCTAATTATTTCCCGACGATTATTATGATTACCACTCCGACTAGGCCCGACACCCGTGTTAGACAATTGTTACACTGAAATACAGTCAAGGCCCGACGCCATGTCGACATGTTTTTTCTCACGACAAGAAAGTAACCTCTAATTCCTCATCTCGTTTCTGTACGAGTGACAGCTGCGGTTCCGTTTCCGCTAGTGATGTCCCGATTACTCGCGATCGATCCGCGCAACGAAAACCGGTGCGTTCCGAAGCATAAATATTAAACAAGTGGTTAACCGAAAAATTACTACCCAAGCTTGAAGAACCATATTTGGTAGTAATGGACAACGCTCCATACAAAAGCATTCGGGTTAATAAGGCTCCAAGTACAAACACAAACAAACCCAAAATTAAAAAGTGGTTAATTTAGAATCGTTTCGAATTCTCATCAGAAATGACTAAACCACAGTTGCTGGAGTTTGTCAAACGATACAAACTGTATATGAAGTTGATAATTTATTAGCACAACATGGTCACAAATGTTTACGGCTGCCACCCTATCACTCCTATTGAGATGGTATTGATATATATTGATTATATATTGATAAATCCTATTGAGATGGTATGGAGTTAAATGAAAAGGAGAGTAGCAGAAGTAAATATAGAGCACAAAAATGAAAATATCCCGAAACTAGTAACCGAAGCGTTCAGTTCTATTGATGCCTTAGAATGGCAAAAATATTGTGCACACGTGCATAAAATTGAAGAGGATTATGGACAAAACGACGGATATTTAGATAAGCCCTATAAAGTCAATTTAGACAGTGGCTCTGATACCGATAGTGACAGTGACTCAGATTTCGAGGAAATTAGTGGAATTTATCCACTCGACCATACATATGGCATTAGTGCACATACTTCGGCTTCATTAGATCATAATTACTGTGTGAAAAGGTTTCAATAAAACGAAAATTTGAAATGCAATGTGTCAGCAATTATATTTTTATAAGCAATATTTATACTTAATCATTTGTCGATATTACGGTCTGGTTGAGTAGACCTCTTGTAAAAAACTAATTTAGATGTTAAAAGTTGTGATAAGTGTCAAGTTCTTTATATTGTGGATTTTAGTTATTAATATATGTTATGTACATATGTATATTTTTTATTTGGCTAACAAAACGGCTATATTTATGTATCAATCCTAAATTAATAAATCGCCGCCGTAATCGTGACCGAAACGCTGTGACGGAGTGTGACGTGACATCGTGATACTGACAGTGACAGTAAAGATGAGTCGATCCGGACCGTAATAGTTTCAGGAGACGTATCCGATTCCGGTACGACCTGGCTAAATAATAATTAACATACTCCAAATTCCGGCGGAGTCGGAACGACGTCAATGATCGAGGAACGAGAGAAAAAGCAACTCCACGTGTCCGGCGGAGTTGGACGTCGTCGGTGTGACGAGGTTCGAAGAACCAGCCGAACGCCTCATCCTTCGGGTTCCGCGAACTCTCTGTCTCTCTCTTCCGACATATCGTGATATTTATCAAACATGAGAGATTAAAACGTGAGATAAGGTTTACTAAGGAAACTAAGTCAAAAATTCAAAAACCGTAGAGAATACAATATTATAGAAAATCAATACCTATAATTGCCACATATATTATCGTGATAGGCAAAAAAATATACAAAAATGTGGCACTCGTAAATCTACCGGAAATAAATGCCATTAATAGCCATTGAAACTGTCATGGTTAGTTTGTCCTGCTCAATTAAAAAACATTTAGATATATGCAGTATAAATAGGTTCATACAAATTTTTATCACCCAAATGTCTAGTGTCCAATATGTGAAGGTTGATCAATTGATTGGTTGGTAGTAGCGGTTTCGCGATCGGAAGTTCAGAAACAATCCGATAAACAAAAACTGTCGGATTCGCTGGCCTGGCTATACTACGCGGAACGAGACGAGATCGTTAGAGTACTGGGTCTCCCGGACTCGGAGTATACTCCACGGAAACGGAACCACGTCCGCACCGCAGATGACACGTTCTAGGTTCGATCGATCACACACTTCGATTAAAATGCTTTGAGTAATAGAGTAGGCGCACAAACTGGCTTTCTTGCAGCTATAAGTAGAGTGAATTCACTCAACAGCAATTCAGTCTGTGCCAAGCGGTACTCTGTGGCCAAGCGCTTGCCGAGTCGTGAAGCTTTTGATGCGAGAGTAAGAAACTAAATAATGCCGTCATGTGCTCTGCGGTACTGTAAAAACTACACCGTACAGACCAAAGAAGCCGAGGAATAACTTTTCATATTAATTACCCTGTATTATCAGTAAAATAAGCATTTTCAATAATATTTTGTGAATTACAAAAATCAACAAAGCGACAGCCATGTTTTCTCTTTGAAAATCAAAGAGTTACAAGATTTTTACATGCAGATGTGGCATTTCCGAATACCAACGTGTTATGCACGTTATATATTTTGTAAATTATTATTGCACATGAAAATTCAGATTACAAACTTATGGAAAAGACATTTACAAAGGCAAGCTTATCTCTAACAAGGGATTTCTTCCAGCTCGCCCAAGATGATAAGGATAAATTTCATAGCAGTGACAGGTAGACCCTTGCGCAGAAATACCGCTCATGTTTAACTACCGCAATTAATTAATGATAATTATCATCTGACGAAAATTTCAAGAACTGTCAATTTATTTATTAAACTGACTTACAACATCACAACCAATTAAAAAAAAAACCCATTAAAATATTGGATAGGTGCATATTCTCTTTTATTTTATTCCCAAATACACATTATAAGTCGCCTGCGCTTAAAAGTATGCAACCAGTATAGGCAGGATTCACTCGATAGGTATACTTTTGGGCAAAGGCGACTGTGCGTCTTCGGCATGTCGCATCTGAGCGCAAAGATTTTTATCTATGACAACTGACACGCCCGCTCTCGTCAAGAGGCCGGGCACATATTTTGTTGGACCTAGCGACTCTATTTATACATTATTACTCAAAGTTGAAATTCCAAATAAATGCCGACCTATTAAAGGGTCGTAAACGTAAGACCATAACTCAAGTTTTTATTGACAAAATTACTTTGCCTGACATATTTCCCTATTGATTATCAAACTGTAACTACTGAATTGCGCAACTAGAAAATTTAAAAACAGAAACATGCAAACTTTAATTCTTCTTACTTGAAAATTGAGAAATATTTAACAAATCCAGATACTGGCTTTGAAAAAATTAAGTGAATGGTTAGGAAGAAAATATAAAAGTAATCAAATTGTGCAATGATTATACTAAAAAAAACTGAGTAAAGATTATTATGAACATTGGGGTTAAAAACTGCCTTTTGCTCACTTCAGATGTCACCAGTGTTGAGGGTTCCATGAATTTGACAGTTCTCCTTACTAATTATGTAAATAAACCAATTGGTTTATGAATAATTTCTTATAATGACTCTTTGTGCAGCTGTTGATTGCAAAAATACGGGGATTCATTTATTCCCCAAAGAAGCTAAAAGAAGAAAACTGTGGGAGAAAGCTCTTCGTAGAAAAAAATGGAATACTTCGTCAATGTTATGTGCTGCCCATTTTCTACCTGACGATTATTATGGACCCAATTCGTGTATAGGTGATAAATCTATACACAAAGTGTTGAAGAAAACAGCTGTTGTTACCCTCAAAATTTTCATATTCTTCAGGGTCAAAACAGTCAAACAGACAACACAACAACGATCGAATAGACAGCTTCAGAGAAGTCTCAAGAAACTTTGTTTTGAAACGCCTTTTGGTGATCAAATATCTGGACTCAGTGGCATCCAAACCCAAAATAAGTGTGAAGTTCAATTTAGAGATGAACAATTCACAGTACAGAATGAAATAGAAATACCCGTTGGCCCACAAACTGAGCTGCCTACAAGTAAAGAATCTAGTTCATCAGCTGAATCAAAGAGCACTCAAGTGAACTTTGAACATATTTATGGATCTATGGAGAAATATAAAGATAATGATAGTGTAATTGCTTTCTATACTGGCTTTGAAACCTATGCAAAGTTCTATTTTGTATTCTCAACATTAAGTCCCATGGCTCATTTAATTAAATACTATGGAGGTCATATTCAATATATTTCTATTGAAGATCAGTTTTTCATGACAATGATGAAATTACGACACAATAAATGCAATTTCGAACTAGGACAATTTTTTGGAACTAGCCCTACAACCGTATACAACATATTTATAACGTGGATTAATTATATGGATCAGCTATGGAAAAAACTAGATATCTGGCCTGAAAAAGAATTAGTGCAATACTTCATGCCAGACAGTTTTAAAAAATATGGTAAGAACACCCTAGTTATCATTGACGGTACAGAAATAAAAATTTAAAAACCTGGGCACCCTTTATCCCAACTAGCACCATGGAGCAGCTACAAACATACCTAGTAATAATACACTATAGGTGTTAGTCGGAGCTACACCCGGAGGTTTGCTGTTATATTGCTCACCTGCGTATGCTGGCTCTATTAGTGACCGGCAAACTGTAGAAAGAAGCGACTTGATAATAAAGTGTGAGCCAGGGGACAGCATTCTCGCAGACAGGGGATACAATATTCAGGACAAGTTTATTGGAAAAGATATTACTTTGAACATCCCTACATTTTTAAAAGGACAAGGTAAAATACCTGGTCTGAAATTACTGAAAGATAGAAAGTTGGCAAGTCAGCGTGTTTACATTGAACATTTGATAGGTTTAACAAAAACTTACAAAATTCTAAAAGAAGAATTACACCATAATTTTGTACCCCTTGCATCTAAAATATTTTTTGTGTGCCTCATGTGTTGTAATTTTAGAGGAAAAAATATGTAATAAGTAGTAGCAATAAAATAAAACTAAGTATGTTTATATATAATTTGGTTTTATTACAGAATCATAATGTTTATATGTGTATTTATTTAAAATCGCTGGTTGCAAATATTCTTCATAAAAGGAAGTCAATTTTAAATCATATCCTTAATAAATTCCTTAATTGCAATATTTACGATTTGTGCAAAACAGTTACCCCTGAATTTGACTGTAGTACTTACTGAAGTTTTTTTTTAAAGTTTTAATTCACCATCCCACTCGTACAAATAAGGCACTGCATTTGGCGAAATAGCCTGGTGCCTGGCAACATAAGGACACTTTACCTCAATTTAAGTTTCATTTTGCAGCAATGCATCAGGAGAGGCTGCAATGAAAGGGTGGGTGAACGATATGAACAAACCACATCTATCCACTGTTTCACTAAGGAAGATCTCACACTTTTGTAGGGCAACAGACTCGTGCACTTTTCCGTGAGTTGTGGCTCGTATTGTAAAATTATTGGACATAATATATTTTTTGCCAATTTTTGTCTCGTACTTCCCTTTCTATGGCACACAGCCTGAAAGATGCTAGCTGTGATTCGAGTACTTCAGAACCAGTGCCAGTCTTTGGAGGCATCTTGCAGAGTTGTCTTATCTTGCACATCGTCCACTTGCTGTTTTTTCAGGTTTAAATTTTTCAGCAACTGATCTTCCAATAGCACGTCTTTTGCACTTTTTTCCATATAGTCATGGTCCATTTCGACAGCATATGGATTGGCAGGTTTGACAAGTTGAAGATAAGGCATTTTACTTCAAGTGGTAGCAGCAAATCCTACTGCTAGATTTTTTCCATAATCTTTGTAATTTTACATTACATCTTCCTCTTTAATTGGACAATATAATAAGACAGTTGAAGGTTTCTTACTCTGCCTGGGTAAATGATGAGATTCCATCAAAGAATAATATAACACTTTTTTAGATTTCTGAAATGTCAACAGTTCTTCCGTGCAAACTTTGTGTACAATTATAGTTTTTGTCCTCACCATATCCTCTATGCCGTGAAGAGTGGTGAAAACATGTTTGCAATTTACTTCTAGCCCACTTCCAGCTGCACATTCACAGTGGCTCTCCTCAATCATGCCATTAGCATCCATTTTCAGCAGAACTATGTATAACAGCTTCTACATCTGCGCTTTGCATTGCTTATGAAAGTACACATGGTTTCCTTCAAAAGCAATACGAAGAGTTACCAGGCTTCTACTTTCGTACAGAAGTCTTCCTATAATCGGTACTTGAAACCTGAAACAACATATTGATAATTTGATACCTATGTATAATCTGTCTTAGTAATATCCTAAAAGACAAAGATATCAAGAATCAATGCTCTCTTACCTTTGTGAAAACTCTTGAATATGGCGTCTAGACAGACCTGCAAGATTAGTGCTGGCATTCACATACCGGAACTCTTCTAAGTCAGGAATAACGGGAATCTCATCCTCAAGTTCGTCTTCAACTCCGACGAGGTTATTCCTGTCGTACGCCTGTAATATATAACAAAAAATGGACTTTACAAAAAAAAACGCAACATAACCTTTAAATAATAACAATGCCAGTTTTTAACTTACCTTTCAACAAAAGCTGCTTTTTTACCAATGGCAGACGCTCTCCGTTTTCTAAGCTCGTCTTTTAACTTAGCTACACTACAGGTCAAATACATTTTGATCGTGATATATAGTATAGAATACTTTAGCAAACAACACATAGATAGATAGATATAGATAGATAGACAATATGGCGGTTCTTAGGAACACTCAACAGTGCTGCCATCTACGACGAGCTTTCAGTTTTTAACCCCTATAAACAACAAGTTACAAAAGGGAGTCCCTGTCCCAGACCATAGATAAAGTGGATGTTGCCATTTCAAAATTGGGTATTTTATCCTTATATTTTAACCTCTCCTTTTCCGCCGTCAGCATAAGCAGCGCGGCCCCGGTCACTCCCTGTACCGCTGTCAGCATAAGCAGCGGGATGACTAATATTTTTGAAACCGGTATTTTTTATCCAACGGTTGGACCAATTTTTACGGTTCGATCATGTGTGGACACCCAATTAGACAAACTTTATGGTCTGTGTGCTAGTTTATGCTTTTCCGTAGAAAAAAATAATTCAACCGCGTTTTGAAAATCACTTTCTTCCGGACGCTCCCAACGTATTTGGTGGTGAAATTTTATTGGGAGAAAAGTGTAGTTTTTTTGGTGAATTGAGGTAAGTATTTGTTTTATTCATATTTACAACTCTATTTGCGATAAACAAACCACAAATCATAGTAAAATTCATCAAGATGTCCAGAAAATCGGCAAATTTACATGATACGTCATGCAACCAGACGGATTCCCCCCAATGCTATTTGTAATTCCAATGAGAAATACAGTTAGATTTCAATAAAAAATACACATATCTTATTGGAAATCTTATAAGGAATCCATTTTTATAGGTTTCTTTATCAAAATAATGTACCAATTTGCTGATTTTCCGTCAGAAACGTGATCAGGCATCCAATTCACATGCTTCACCCGCACACATAAGCATTCCGCGACGCCATTTTACTCACACACAGACAGAATCTCACTACAGGGTGCGGGTGTTTTCAGTCATATTCGGTGAAACTCCATATCATAGGTTTCGGGGTGATGTGATGATTGGGGTTTCCATATCAAAGGTTCCGCGGCTTTATGATTGGAGTTCAGTGTCGATAAGGGGGCGGAAGCCCCTTTTTTTATCAATGGAAAAATCCAGCATCCAGCGACTTAGAAAAATTGTGTTAAAAAATATTTTTTTTGACTGTTATTTTTTGCTTCGGAATCGTGTAGTGCTGCTTTTTGCTATCACTTTTGGTTATAAACATTTTCCTCGTGCACCTCACCGATTTCGAGATATACGTCATATTATGTTTGTAATATCGATATCTCTATAAATATTGGTCCTAGGGAAAACATGCATATGACATAAAATTATGCTCGTAAGACACCCTACACGATGCCCAAGTGGAAATATCAAAATAAAAAAAATAAAAATAAAAATAAAATAAAAAAATAACAAATTTGTGTCATATTGTGTTAACTTGTCTTTTTAGGCGGATTCGTTTGCCTGCAAGTTCAGATATGTACTTTTGACAATTTAGTGTAAAATGACAAAAAAATGCAAAATTACACAAATTTGTAAAAGTGCACAGAGTGTACGTTTTGATCCTAATGCCTTAGCTACTTTTTTCAGAATGGATCATGACTACCATGCCCAGCTTGATGAGAAGCTGGTGTATGTGCGCTCCCGCTCCGGTCGGATGAAGGTAAATAATTGAAATTTCACTCGCATCGTTTTTGCTTCGTTTCCTTTTATATTTATATATATACATATCCATTAATTTGTTCCATTCAGCAGCCTAAACGGTCTGAATATAGTTTTACCAAGTATAATTAAATATTTACCTGGGAAATGTGAAGTTTTATACTAAAAGGACACAAATAATTATACTGCAAATGTCACTGACTGCCAGTCTGGTATTTTGTTTATATTTAATTTGCCTATTTTATTTATGTTATAGATGGTGAAGCAACCAGCTTCTCTGGGCCGGAGCGGGAGCGAGGGCGACTCCTCCCCGCAGCCGTCGACATCAAGGCGCTGCCGGCGCTCGCTGGCTGAAGAAATGGTGGTAGGTATTCTGATTAGCAAGCAGATAGATCACCGGTGGTATCATACCATTCTTCTCCTCCAACAGGGTGTGGCCTGCCTGCAGCTGGCCCATTTGAGCGGGGCCTTTGTGCATTTCTCCTGCACCTACTCTTCTATTCCAGCTATCCTTCCATGCTTTCTAGTACCATACCATATACAATAATGTATTTTTCTATTTTCACAGTCATCAGCAGCTGGCAGCAGCTGGCAGCGGCCGCCGACGTCGGGAAGCGGGGAGGAGCCGGCAGCCAGCAACCTCCAGCAACGCAGTGGGAGTGAGCTGGTACGTATTTTGATCCAGTACTTTTAATTAAAAAAACTTTACAATCCCCCTCTGTTGTTTCATTTGTTGCTAAAATCGTGTGTTTTTTTTTTCATAACAGTTGGGCACGGCTGCCACAGCCACGGCGGCCTCCGTGTCCACCGCAACAACAACCACTGCATTAAATATTGTTAGAGAAACATCCGGAGCGCGTAAACGCGCTGCAGCTCCAATGCCTGGGTCGTCATCGTCATCGTCGAGAATGCCAGTTCACTCCCGGGTTCTCAATGAAAGTGAGATAGAAAATATTGTAAATGAACATTTCATTGAGGACTCCGGAAGTGAACTGGATATCTCTGATAGTGACGTTGACGATTTCGACGCGGTCATTGCAACTTCGTCTGATACGGGCAAATTAGAGCGGAGTTTCGCTGTAGCGGAGGCGGAGGAAATAGAATGCATGCGACCAGAAAGTTTGTTTGATTTGAATGTTAGCCCGCTGCCTGTTCTAGGAGAGTATGCCGAGATGCAGAATGTTCAAGCAGAAGAATTAATCGGATTTTTGAGAGGACAATTGCAAGGAGAGCATGAGGTGGCTGTCGATATGGAAGGTGATGAAGTATCTCTGCCGGATGTTGGGGCGGAAACTGTGGTCAGTGCGCCTGACAGCCCGGCCGCTGTGCGCCCGCGTGCTGTCAGCCCGCCTGCTAGCCCGGACGCGAATGTTTTTTCTTGGTCGAGTGATTTTTCGAATTTCATTGGCCAAGCAGAAACATATCTGCGTTCACCGGGCCCGCAGTCTATATCCCAGGATCCTACGGATATCTTTTTGAGAATGTGGCCTCGGTCAATCATTGAGATGATTGTCACCGAGACAAATAGATACGCATGGCAAATAATAAGTAAATTATCCGAGACAGGTCATATTCCCGCCAGTCTGGACGACTGGCGAGAGACCACAGTCGACGAAATTTATGTATTATTTGCCGTGCTGATCTATATGTCGCTGTGCTTGAGGACGAATGTCCATGAATACTGGAAGTCTGGTATGTTGGAAATGGCAAACTTCAGGAAGTTGATGAGTCGCAATCGCTTCTTCATGCTCACGCGTTTTCTCCATTTTGTGAACAACGAAGAACAACCTACTGGTGTGTCTTCGTATCACAAAAAAATCTTCAAAATTACCCCCATTTTGACACATTGCAACGATATATTTCCGAGTTTGTATACGCCACGAAGAGAACTCAGTTTGGACGAGTCGTTGCTTCTATGGAAGGGACGCCTTTCTTGGGTCCAATCCATACGCACCAAAGCGGCCAGGTTCGGGATCAAGTCCTACGACCTGTGCGAAGCAACGACTGGTTACTTGCTGAAGACTCTCTTGTACGCGGGTAAAGATTCTTCGATGCACCAGACGTCCATTCATGGGTTCAGCAACGTTACCGCGAAGGTCGTTCTTGAAGTCATGGATGGGTATCTCGATTTGGGGCATTGCCTTTTCATGGACAATTGGTATAACCAACTGCCCTTGACGAGGTACCTCAAATCCCGTGCAACTGATGTCATTGGGACGATGAATCGCAATAGGGCACACGTCCCTGCTGAGATTAAATCGCTCAATGACCGCGTGTTGCCGCGGGGACAGCAGGTGGCGAGACATTCTGGTGACATCACTTTGATTTCCTGGATGGATGTCAAACTTGTCACCACAATTTCTACATTCCACACCGATGAACAAGTTCCTGGCCGCCGAGCTGGGGTGGATGTCGTGAAGCCACTTCTTGTAAACTACTACAATCAGTACATGGGCGGTGTGGATCGTAAGGACCAAATGCTGTCCATGTACTTGATTGAGAGGAAGCGTAAGAAGAAGTGGTATGTCAAAGTATTCCACAGGCTGCTTAACAGCAGCCTGTTGAATACATACATCATTCTCTCGCGTAACCCAACATTCCGGAACCTTACGCACCGGGAAACAAGGGTTAGCGTGGCTCAGGGGCTTGTTGATCGGTTCTTCTGTCCGGGACCGATGCAACGAGAGAATCCTCCAAGCAACACCGCTTTCCACCGTCTGGACAACCACCCGCAACATTTCCCGATTCCTGCTCCGACTAATAGCAATTCCAAGAAGAAGAAGCAGGGGAGATGTTGCAGGTGCTCGGCCCTTGGAAAGCGCACGTCCGTGAACAGTTTCTGCCGTAGGTGCAACGTCAGACTCTGCCTCGGACAGTGTTGGTTGGAGTATCACACGTTGGCCAATTTGGGGCCATAGCACTTTTAATGTTATGGGTACCCATTCTCGTTTCTACAGTTTATCTGTTCCTCTTCGTCTTCCATTGAAAGTGTTATGTAACTTTAAATTGTGCAAGAAGCTCGAAACGGTATTGTTGTAATGTTAGCTTTCCTCTTATTCTAGCATGCCTACTGACTGATATCTGACTGTGTACTGATGGCTGGTTAATATGTCTCTGTAATAGGGGTTTTAAAACTACGCACACCTCGCTTTGGACCGGTTTCGGTCGGGTGTATCGCTTGCTTGAGTGGGTAACTAAAACTACTAAAATATGCCATATCATATAACTTCCACGTTGCAGCATCAAACTGGTGGAAGACTGGTGTGTTGGGAATGCCTGCCTTCAGGAAGTTGATGAGTCGCAATCGCTTTCATGGACAATTGATATAACCAAATGCCCTTGACGAGGTACCTCAAATCCCGTGCTACTGATGTCATTGGGACGATGAATCGCAAAAGGGCACACGTCCCTGCTGAGATAAAATCGCTCAATGACTCCTGAGGGCATTTATGTCTTGCTAGACACATCTAAATCAGCCATCAGTGTGTGATTGTAATTCTCCTCCTTCATAGCGTTAGCGATCCGGATGTTTCTATCTTTTTGTGTGTAATTTTTATGTGTGTATGTGTCTAATGTTTATGTGTTTGTGTAAATAACAATTTCTATTTGTGGCCAACTACCTAACTATCTTATAACTTGTATAGAAATTGTTTACTTTAACAGTTGCAATGTTTCTATCTTTTTGTGTGGAATTTTTATGTGTCTAATATTTATGCGTTTGTGTAAATAACAATTTCTATTTGTGGCCAACTACCTAACTATCTTATAACTTGTATAGAAATTGTTTACTTTAACAGTTGCAACAAAATTCTTTTTCATTTTTCCGTAATTGTGTACTTTATTCCATTTTTTATACGGTAAAAGTTACAAATATCAGTCAAACAACTATCTAAGAACTTGTATAGAATTGTTTACCTACTTACTTACTGTTTACTACTTTTCCATAATTGTGTACTCGTGTGTGTGTAAATATAATGTATACAGTTTCATTGTGCATTAGTACTGTCCTGCTTTTTAAACAATTATGTCTCGCCCAGGTTTGCTGGAAGAAATATCTTTTTAGAGATAAGCTCGCCTGTTGTTATAAAATTTCTTTTAAGTACATTTTTATGCACAGGGCAATAAAGAATATGAATATATAACTATATAAATTTTGCTGGAAGAAATATCTTTTTAGAGATAAGCTCGCCTGTTGTTATAAAATTTCTTTTAAGTACATTTTTATGCACAGGGCAATAAAGAATGTGAATATATAACTATATAAATTTTTGTTCTTTTTTATTTTTCCAAAACCTAATTACACAATTACACATTAGGTAGGTGGTAGCTAATTACTAATTACACATTTCAAATAATTGTTTATTTTTTACAAATTTGTGTAATCTTACACTAAATTGTCAAAAGTACATATCTGATCTCGCATAACACTAGTTAACACAATATTACACAATATTACACTTTGTAAGAACAGTAGGTATCTGTACTTGCGCGTGAACGGAGCCGCGTGGAAACACTTCATATACACATAACAACTAAATACTAGTTAACTCAAACTTAAACCATACCTACACGAACGAAACACCAGTTTAGCTATTTTACCTAGAATCAAATCACGGCGAAACATTTTCTTCGTTCCATCTTTGCACACTCTGTATAAACGCATATCGTACACCTGCCGAGACCTTGAGAAAGCCCAGAAACAACACACCGTGACACGAAATAACATGCATGATTTTGAATTATTTTTGTATGAAAAGGTACATAGTACGATACACTGTTAGAAAGCCTAGTTTGTCTTCTACTTAGAACCACTAATTCTAGAATGATAAGTATCACCTATTGCCTATAAATTCAATAATAGTACAAAGTGTTGATTTCTACCTATTTTATACTTTCCTTGCGAGATATGGCGTCCTCACACTTATCATTTATGATTTAGTGGCAAATACCACTTGTTTTCCTCTTATTGAATAAATTACCTATCCTAGGAACTAAGAAATATAACGCTAGGTAGTCTAGTCTCTTCACAAATAATTTCACAAGATTTGCATAATTCGCGCGATGCGTCAGTTTACTTTCCGTATTTTATGAAAATTTGAAACGCTGAAATATTCGAAAGTTTCTATAAGAACACCCTAATATTTTTATTGTTTTGAAAAGGTTATTTTGTGTAGATTACGTAGGTATCAAACAACATGTAAATGTTGTTGATAATTTTCTGATGTCGGCTAGATTTGTGTCGAGAGGGAGCATTTTCATAGAAGTCTGTGTTTCTCATGCCAGTACAAAAATAAACTAAGGTCACAGTGACATTTTCTACACATTGTGTAAAAGAGGGTTTCATTAGCTACTCAGATATACAACTCCCATAATTCTAAGTGTTACCATTCCAACAGAATCACTTGATATATTAGTCAAGTGCCGCGCAGCCCGCACACTCAAAAACACTCCGGTATTTGTCGTTTTTGACGTCTCGAACTCCCGGGAAAGGAGAGGTTAATTTAATGAAATACTGCCAAAGACTGCACTTTCATAAAACGTCACCATAATCTGCCCGAGGTTAAATTACTGGACCAATACTACCAAAAGGCTGGAAACTGCCACATTATATGGTCACACTGCGGACAAGACTGGCTGCTGACTCCCAGAGCCGTAAAACCTTTAAAAAAAAAGACTGGCTGACTGACTAGCGGTCACTGATGCTGACTACTGACTCTCAAGAAAGATTAACTGATTTTCGTGAGATTTTTTTAATCTTTATCTTATTTAGGGGCTTTGGCACCATACGGCCGCATGTCAGCCCCATTGTAACTTATTCTAAAAACAGTACATAGGTACTTATTTAATATTATAAACTAACGCTTTCTTTAACTATCACTAATATACTTATAAATTAAAAATGCCTCTAGACAGAGGTTCAGCTAGAAAATTCTTAAAAATACATATATCTAAAATCTAATAAAATATAAAATAATAAAATATCTTAAGTGAGGTCACAACTGCGTCTCTTTCGTTTTTGTTTCTAATACACTCTAGTAACAAGTAATGAATGTCTTCCACTTTACCACACTTCTCACAATTGGCTGATTGTACTTTTTTCATTAGGAAACCGAAACTATTTAGTGGAATATGTCCAGAGCGTTTCGCGACGAGCGCGAAACGAAACAGGACATAAATACTACTGGCAACATTGGCAGCGCCATGTTGATTCGGTAAGAATATTTGTCTATGGCTGTCACTTGCCTGTTTGCTACAATGGCGCGAAGGAGAACGTGTTTTAGGTGTCCAGTGAGGAGATGGCTGATCTCCGCGGAATAAGAAAGCTAAGTGATTCTGAGTAGTTTCTTATGGCTTGATATATGTTCTCATTAACCTTTATATCCTTGAGTCCCTAGATGCCAGAGATATTTTAGGGTGTTACCTAGGTGCCGTCGGATCTCTTATATGTAATTATAGGGGTAGGCCAGGATCCTGCGTCGGTTGATGCAGGAGCACGAGCCGAGGCCCGTGGCTTTGAAGTACGGGATCCCGTGGGATATACGAAATCCGTTTGGACCATCAAACCTGGACAAGAGGTTTAGGTACCAGTCGATTGGGGGGTAAGCTAGGTTCATGCTTAGCGTTATCCACGAGCTTTAACTGATGGATCTAGTATTACCGTTGAACGCGTTGCGATGCTTGTAGAGAAGCATAAATCGCGTTGAACTTTTAATGTACCGCTTTCTAGGGTGATGACTGCACCAGTGGCGTAGCGTGCCTTGTCGGATGTTTTTGGAGGCCCTTATATGGAGGTAAAGATTTTTCACAAAAGAAAAAAAATATTGTGAGAAGTAATATTTATTTATCACATAATTTACCCATTTTACAAATAAAAATCGAATTTTAAATATTCACTCTCCTTGCCTTTTTATCGGCAAACTGATTTATTAAATCATTTATGGCTGATGATGATTTTAGTTTTTCTAAAGTTTCTGCCTCTATGGACAATAGTGAGATGTCTGACAGCCGTTCTTGTCCCATCGAAGTTCTTAAGTAATTTTTTATTAGTTTTAATTTTGAAAAACTTCTTTCTGCCGTTGCGGTTGTAACTGGAAGGGTCAAGAATAAAAAGCATGCTGTGATTACCTCGGGAAAACTGGATGCAAGACTATTGAATTTTACTAGCAATAATTCAATGAGTTCTTTAATGGAATAATTTTTTTTTATTTCAGAATTTAAGCATGTTTTTAGAGCCTTTAATTGGTCACAAAGATTTAGTGAGATGTCTTTACTGTATTTAGCAGACAGTTTTCCGGAAGCGTTTAATATCTCTTCGCTTGAAGAAGATAGGAGTTTCTCCGGTTGTAATATTTCGAATATACTACTCAGGTTGCAAAGGCTCTGAAATCTTTCTTTAGTTTGAGAAATTAATATATCTAAACAGCAATAGTATACATTGACTTTGAAATAGGATTCCGGGTCGGAAATTCTCTCATCTTGTAATAACTCATCAAAAAAACGCTTCGTTATCTTTCGCCTACTGTTTTTAAAAACAGTTGTTACCCCCCACTTTTTTGCTAAATCTTTGGATTCATTTAGCAAACTATTAAATGAATTCTGATTTCTTAATTGGCACAGTCTATTTAAAAGATTACTTAATAAAATACTAGATTTCTGTAAGTCATTATTTTCATGCTGTAGAGCTTTAGAAACAGGATTAATAATTTCAAATAGTGAAGAAAAAAATGTAACGAGCACTAAGAAATCAAAACTCTCTAAAATATTAATTATACTTTTACATTCTTCACGTTCATCTTTTTTATTTGAAATTAAATTTAGTTGGTACAAAGTTTTCATGATTAGTAAAAAAAAAATCTTTACTGCTAATAAAACGTCGTTCCTAGAAGACCATCTGGTAGGACATACCTTTTTAAGGGTAATCAAATATTTTTCAGATGAATCGTCACTTAGCATAGCCCAGCGTTTTATACTATTGCCAAAAAAAGTATATATTTTTTCTAAATTATCGAAAAAAGTCGATACTTCACGAACATGTCTCGCAGCATCGTTCAAAACCAAGTTTAAAGCGTGCGCAGCACAATGAACATAATCGGCATTTGGAGCATGCTCTTTTATTAGGGTTTGTAATCCTCCATACACACCCGACATAACATTTGCTCCATCGTATCCCTGTCCTCTACATTTAGTCAAATCAATTCCATATTCTTTAGTCAAATTTAAAATGACAGTTTTCTGACCTGCAGCACTGCAATCGGTTACTGCTATGAATCCTAAAAAGGACTCACAGATTTTTATTTCTTTAGGCACATTATCATCATTTTCTGTAACCGAGATATATCGAAAAACTACAGATAGTTGGTCAATTTTTGGCAAGTCTTGTGTTGTATCCAGAATTATTGTCAGAAATGGAGCTTTTTTAATTTCTGAGATAATACTGTTCCTAAAGTTAGTACCAAGCAAACTAAATTTTTCGTTTTGAATCGTAGGGCTTAAATAATTTATTTCACCTTTCGGTTTTAGAAAAAGTTCTTTTAAAGTTGCATCATAGTTAGATAGCAGACGTGAAATTGCCATAAAATTGCCAGAATCAGAATCATGCCCCCTCAAAGGTAGATTACAAGATACTAAAGTAATTATAACATTAATTATACGATGCAGTACATCTCTCCAGAATGTAATTTTACTATCGATTTCACTTTTCAATAGAGTATCGATGGTATTTCCTTGCAACCAATTATTATAAGAGAGTGAGGCACTAATATGCTGCTGTGACTTTTCATGGTCAAGAATAGTTTGTGTGAAATTGCTTCTAACCGAAACACCGTTAACCCAAGCAGAGGAGTACGATTTGTTTTGACGATCTGCTAATAACCAACAGAAGTGACAGTACGGTTTGTTTAAAACGTCAGAATAACATAACCATGGTCTTATAATTTTTATGCCTGCCTGATTGAAATATGAATAATAATAAGCTGAAAAAGGTCGGTTATTTTCTGAAACTTTTGGAAATGGTCCTTGTGGTTTAAATGGACCCAATTTGTTTTTTTTTTCTCCATTTTGTTCTCCATCTGCCAGCAGCTCTTTGTAGCCTTTATCAGATTGCCTGTCTTGCGTGGCGTGTGGAGGCCCCATCCATTGATGCAGCCTCGTTCAGGGATTTATGATAGATGTGTGAGCATCAGCGTGTTAGGTCGTTTCAACCGCAGCACCTCTCCTTTCATGTTAAGCAGGTCTTGTGCCAGTGGGTTAGAGTGCTGTTGGAGGCGTCGCTTGTAATGTCTCAGCCTGTTCTCAATCTCCTGCTTCACAGTAGGCATCTCCAAGTAAGTACTCGTGAATTTCGGTGTTTCTCGTAAACCAGGGTGCGGAGGTAATGTTGCGGAGCACCTTGTTCTGGAACCGTTGTAGAATCTCAACATTCGAGCTGCTGGCAGAACCCCAGAGTTCTATGGCATACATCCAGATAGGCTTGAGAACGGTCTTGTATATGAGTAGCTTGTTCTCGAGGGAGAGTTTAGATGGTCCAACGAGGAGCCACTGGAGGTCTCTGTATTTCAGTGTGAGTTCTTCCTTTTTCGTCAGGATGTGAGTCTTCCAGTAGAGACCTCTGTCGAGATGGCAACCGAGGTACTTCACACATGTTTTGTGTGGTAAAGTCTCGCCTTTCAATGTGATTGCTGGACAATCACCTTTCCTCAAGGTAAAGGTTATGTGTACGGACTTTGTGGGACTTGCTTTTATCCGCCATTTGTCTAGCCAGTGTTCCAGTTTGTTGACTTGACATTGCAGCAGTCTGGATGCTTCAGCTGGATCCTTGCTACTAGACAGGCAGGCTGTGTCGTCAGCGTAGGTAGCACATAGCACATTATCTATTTCTGGTATGTCTGCAGTGAAGATGGTGTATAATACCGGCCCCAGTACTGATCCCTGAGGGACTCCTGCTTGGCATTCTCTAAAGGAGGAGAAGCTTTCGCCGTACTTCGCCTGGAACAGTCTAAATTCCAGATAGGATTTCATAAGTGTATAAACCGTGTGTGGAAGCCAGCTTTTGATTTTGTATAGTAGTCCTTTGTGCCACACACGGTCGAACGCCTGCTGGATGTCCAGAAAGACGGCAGAGCAGTACTCCTTCTTTTCTTTTCCACCTTTCTGACAACACGGTGAACCTGTTCTACGGTTGCATGTTTCGCCCGAAACCCGAATTGGTGATCTGGGACAATCTTTTCTACCACCAGCATTGGTTTTAGTCGTCGCAGAAATATTCTCTCAAATAGCTTCGATACGACTGGTAGAAGGCTTATTGGTCGGTATGATGAGACTTCATTTGTAGGTTTACCATTCTTGTGAATTAGTATTATTTGTGATATCTTCCATATAGATGGGAAATATTGTATTCTCATAATTGCATTAAAGAGAACTGTTAGGAATACAATTCCCTTCCGGGGTAGCCGTTCGAGTACCTCTGTCGTCACTAGGTCATATCCTGGTGCCTTCTTCTTAGCCAGGTATCGAATTTGGTTTGTGATTTCTCTGGGGTTGGCTATTTGTAACGGTGGAGACATTTGTAGGTCGCCTTTTAACACCCTGTCTATCATTGGATCTTTGCTCGACTCAGAAGGTTTATTTGGCTGGAATGCACTTTCAAGGAATTCAGCAAATAATTCCGCTTTCTCATCGCTGCTCCTAGCCCATTTGCCATCATTACGTCTCAGAGGGGGTATTGCTTGTTGTGGTTGATTGTGAGTTTTTGTAAGTTTCCACAGTGAGTGATGGTCATTCTTATTTGGGTGACATTTTTCCAGTCGGTCTTGCAAAGTTTTATTCTTTATTTCTTCAATGAATTGTTTCAGCTGGTGTTTAGCTCTATTGAATTTGGATTTGTCATCAGGATGTCTGCTTAGTTGCCATTTCCGTCTCAGACTACGTTTTTCTTCAACTCTTCTCCTAACTTCCAGCGGGTAGTTATATTTTTGAGTCTTTTCTGGAGTAACTGGGGTTGCCTTCCAGGCAGATTCTTGGAGGACCTTAGTTATGTGTAGTGCTGCTTCCTCTACATCATTTGAAGACTTTAGTGGTAATCTGAGATTGATATTTCTGTCCACATGGTGTTGAAATAATTCCCAGTCCGTGTTTTTGTTATAGAGAGTACATGGTTTTTCACTTAATATAACAGTAGTGCTTAAAGTCATTAAAATAGCAGTGTGGTCCGATGAACCGTCCAGACATGACTCCACGTGGTGATACAAGGTTGAGACTCCTTTTGTAATATAAAAGTCTAGAAGATCCGGTTTTTTTGTAGGGTCAGTTGGCCAGTATGTTGGTTCTCCAGTCGACACACTCTGAAGCTTGTTGCAATCGATAGATTTTTTTAGTTCTCTGCCTCTTGTCAATGTCATTCTTGATCCCCAATGTAGGTGCTTTGCATTCCAGTCTCCTCCTGCTATAAATCTGTAGCCGAGCTGGTTAAAGAACTCTGTGAACATGTGGTCCTTGATGTTGTTCTTGGACGGGCCGTGCCTTCCCTTGCCACGTTGAGGCGGGCAGTACACTGACGATAATGTTAGGGGCCCACTCCAATCGGCTACTGACACAGAGGTAGCCTGTAAGTAGTCCCTCTTGAATTCTGGTGGTCTTAGTTGGTGATGACGAATGCCTTCCTTGATTATTATTGCCGTTCCACCATGGGAAGTCATATCTGGGTGATTGCAGAAGTAGCATGAGAACCCTCTAATTTTAAAAGTTTTGCTATCTGTTAGGTGAGTTTCAGAAAGAAGCAGGATGTCAAGCTTGTTACTTATTAAAATAGTTTCCACCTCGAGTTTCTTGCCTTCTAGGCCATTGATGTTCCACGTAGCTAATATAAGGTTTCTATCCTTGAATTTTGCTAACTAGCACTGTTATAAGGCTAAGTAGGTTGCCTATTTGTTGTATTAGTAAGTCAATTTTCTCTGACTGTTTGAGGATCAGCTGTTCAAGTTGATTGGTTATTTGTGGGCTATTGGTACTCTTGACTGCTTCAGAAAATGTTTTAGATGTTCCAGTCGGTTGGGCATTGTTTTCAAATTTTTCTTGTGAGGGGGTAGTCTCGGTTGGCTTGTTTTCAATTGTTTTTTTGCTTTGAGGTTTATTAAAGGTGGTATTATGGCTTCCAGCACACTTAACACAGCGGTGTGGTCTCATGCAGTTGTTTTTGGTATGACCATATTGTTGACACCTGGTACACTGGACTATGCCTGTCTTCTTCTTGGGATCTTCTATGACGACCTTTTGGTTGTATATGAACTCTAGTTCCTTCAGTTTTTTGTTATTTATTGATGGTTCAATATACAAAAAAGGTGTCTAAGGGCTTTTTTTGTGGTTCTAGTTAGGGCTCACACAATCTCTCCTCTTACTTTGTTCCCCGTTGACTCTATGCTTTCAATGATAGCTTCCTTTGGAGTAGAGTGATGAAGGTTTTTGATCACAATTCTGTGACAACGGTCCTCCTTTCTTGTGAATGTATGTCCGATGAGACCTGTATTTCTTACATGCTCAATAAGTATTTTGTATGTTTCTATGGAGCCACTTGAGATTCTCAGCTGGTTTTTTGATATCACTTTGTAGCTATAGCTGTCCTTGGGTGTGACTTCTTGTAGGTGATCGGAGAGTTTCTTCATGTCATCAATTCCATAGAGTATGATGGGCGGTGGTTTGGATTGCTTCGGGGGCTTGGGTTGATTTTGTATCTGATCATCATTGGTTTGATTTTGGATCTGATCATCAGTGGGATCTATGTCAAGTCCTTCAAAACTGTTTGAGGTGAAGCCAATAGTGCCTCCCATGGTCACTTTAGGCATCTTATGAGTTGGGTTTTCATTGTTTGGTGAGAGCAATCTTTTATCATTGCGACCATTTTGATAGTTCCGTCCTTGTGGCACTCTTTGCCATGGGATTTGGCTGTTGTGTGACGCGGAGGGAGTCACAGGGTTTCCTGGATTCGGAGCATCCTTTTTGAGAAATAAGCCTGGGTGGAATATTTGTTGCGTTAATTTCTTGGCTTCCTTGTTAAATTAAATGGTTTCTTGGCTTCCTTGTTAAATTAAATGGACCCAATTTAAAATTTTTTTTTCGTTCGCATTCAGTTAAATTGTCACCAAAATTTCCTCTATCTGATGAAATTATATTACAATCTGCATTATCTGCAGATATATCAGAATCGTTGACTTGGGGTTCCTAGATTTCTGGATGGACATCCGATAAAGTATGTGCTTGGCTTTCTTCTATTTCCGGATGGATATGTGACGAAGAACATGCTTCAGAAGAATCTAAAAATAAACGAGTAACTGTTAAAAAATAAATACGAATGCTTTGATACTAAACTAAAAAGAGTTATATATAAATAAATAACGTTACTAAGGGTCACAGTTAGAGAGTGTTCAGTTCAGACGCACACAGATTCTACGCGGATTGTGCTCGTACCTATTAGTAGATACAAAATCACCTGCAGCCCGTCCGTGCATTACTATACACCTGCGTGCTATTTAAACGCAGCGCGTAGTGTAGTGGCCATACAAAACGAGAACCCGAAAGCGAGTCTGCACATCTGAAGTTCTCAACACGCAATTAACGATACGATACGGACTGATAAACAAACAACAAAACAAATCGATCCTATAGATAAGTTAGAATTTTGTTTTTTTTTAATCAAGGCACGGAACCCTAAAAACAGTATAATTGTGAAAATCGAGGGGGGAGACAACTTTTTGTGACGGACAGATGGACAGACCGAAATTAAAAGATTTCCTTGTTTATCACTACGGGCCCCTAATAAATGGGTTGGGTAGTAGTGTAGTACTTACCTTTCCAATCTAAATCACTCACAGTATCTTGTCTAAAAAATGAAGAAATTTTGGGCACTTTTTTATAACCTCGTCCCTTTTCTGTTTAATTTTTCTTTTCTCAGCGCCGCTGGGATAATATCTTTTCCTTTCACTCATTTCTTTTACAAATCGTTACTAATACTGCTAAACCAGAAGAGCAATATTGTTTGTACTGAATTACAATGTAATGCACATTTATATAAAGCGCGTAAATAAACAGTGCACTGCACTCCGTGGTTTAACATCCAATGCAAAGTACAACAACGTACACGTACATCGCGATATCGATGAAGGATTCCCGGGGATTCCCCGCTGAGTTGAAGATGAAGTAAGTAAAACGGGGAAGTCCCGCAGCCCGCCATAACGATGTAGTGTTGCCAACTTTTGAACGCACGCTTAAGGCGGGAAAAAAAGGAATTGCTTTATAGAATTTTGTCATTTGTAAAATAAAATAAATTAGAAAGTTTTTATTCTTTTTCCTTACACACTTTGGTGGCCCCCGTGGCCCGGGGGCCCCGTATAATTGATACGGCAAATACGGCGGTAGCTACGCCCCTGGACTGCACTAGGTGATACTTAGGGAACACAGGCCAGGCCGTCCATGACACGAGTGTCATGGGCGTATAATTTCTACAGGAGGCGGACGACTTCTACACGGAGAATAAAGCGAAGCAGATTGAGGAGAGGGGAGACAGACCGTGAGAAGGCTGAAGGAAATACAACCAAGAGAATAAAGATAGGCTAAGTAATTGTACAGCCGCTACTCCCTAAGTCCCCCATATGTTTATACCATACTTTGGGGCGTCGCGACAATGGTGGAGAGCTGGGATCTCTCTGAATCCAAGAGACAAAGCACTATGTCAGATGTGCTAAGAGTAAAGCGATCTGAAAATATATTCTCCTATGTTGGAAAATGATATCAAACTTGTGAGTTTGAAGTGGAAATATCTCCCAATATATAAGAAAAAACCTACATTCTCCTTCCACGGTTATTAATTTTGTTTAACTGAAACAATAAAACGGATATTCAGAAACAACGCAAGATTCAGGAAAGCAAACATCTAAAATATTTTAGAACGCAAGTTTCTAAAAGAGACCCACATACAGCGCTACGTATTTTAAACAACATGCAAATATCCAAGGATGATTACATTCAGGAGCCACAGATGGCGCTACCAATAGAATCAAGTTTACATAAAATAGTTAGACCAATGAGGAATTGGCTCAAATAATTCGCTTATTTATTAATTCTGCAAGCGACTGAAGTATGTCACAAGAATGATTCTTGATCGTTAAATTCTAGCTTCTTTCCGTTTTAAATAATTCAATTACAAATCTTCTATGAAATATATATGCATACTTTTCTATACCGGTTAGTGGGATTCAAAGACAATAATAATATTTGAATAATTTCAAGGTTCAGACTTAAAATCTAAGCGCATTCCAATTAAACAAAATGAATAAGACATTAACTTTACACGATAGTTTTCAGAGAACGCCAAGGTGTTGGTTGCAGCATTATATTCTAAATATGACCATTTACCATGTGCATTCCGCGTCATGTCATGGCGTTCGATATTTGAAATACCACAAGGTTTCGCGTAAAAACCACTTGGTTTTGCGTTTTGCAATGATCACGATAGTTGGATGATAATGTAATTAAAAATGACTCGTATCTATCCTTTTAACATGAGAAGTAATTTTATACACGAAATATCATTCGGAATTACATGTGCTAAACCTGCAATATGGCGTCGGTTAAATTCGATAGTAAGATGCCTACACGTTATTGTGAAAGAATTACGTTTGGGTATTCTGAGTCATTCACTTCATGTAATAAAGGGTAACTAAATATACTATTGAGTACCCATACAAATGTTAATCTGTTTGTTGTTCATTGGTTAGTCGACAAATTTACTGTGATCATTCACATATGATACAAGGCAATTTTTCATAGATTGTTAACCTTTGTGGGTTTCATTGGGGGGAGCTGCACATGCCTATAGACTTCTTATAAGAATCCACTCTGTCGATTTCTTTTTCTTTGTTGATGATGTTAGACCCCATATTAAGGCTAGGGTTGCCAGATGTAGCCTTATCAATTCCTAGACATTTTAGGGTTACCAAAGAAGTTGGTTAGATTTTAAGTTTCATTATATTAAAATTCATTTATTATAAACGTAGTGGTATTTTTAAAGAAAAATAAAATGCAAATCACCGTATACACATATATTATATTAAAATCTTTCTTATGCTATACATGTATTTAGGTCATTACCTATGTGAATATCGCTCTCACTCGCTTATCAATACAAATTTAACTAACTTAGATATACAGAAAAGATAACGCCTCTCTATGGCTTTGATAACATATTTTTTTACATCGTAACTCAAAACAAAAATTACCCTCTTTGGCCTTTTAGGTAAAACAATCTTTTCTATGTAACATTTAGAATGTTAACATTATGTACGTGACTAACGAAACATAATAAATTAAACTTAGATAGAATTCAGAAACAAAACACCTCTCTATGGCTTGGCTAAAATATAATTTCTTAACTTAACTCAAAACAAAAAAAATAACATCTCTATTTGGCTTGGCTAAAATACAATTTATAAAATACTAGCGACCCGCCCCGGCTTCGCACGGGTGCAATACTGATACTATATACTACAGAATGTCTCTATATTCAACGTTCACAGCTTGTTTGTCATTAGACAATACAAACATGTTTTCTTTCGAGGTAACTCTTGAAAGAGCGACATATAATTGGCCATGGGAAAAACACTCAACGCTCAAATCTAAGCCTGCAACTTTGAAAGTTTGACCCTGCGATTTATTAATGGTCATTGCAAAAGATATCTTTACCGGAAATTGTAGGCGTTTAAATTGGAACGGTAAATCCGATGGTATTAAAGGAATTCGGGAATCAATACATCTTCTCCAGTACCACATCCGGTTAGGTTAGGTTAGGTTGTGCACTCTAATAAGAAAGTTTTTAGTGATTTTACCAGCAAACGCGTGCCATTACAAAGTTTAGGTGGATTCAGGTTTCTTAATAAAATAACAGGACAACCTAATTTCAATACCATTTTATGAAGATGGAGTCCAGACGGGTTTAAAGAATTAAGAAATTCTGTAGGAAAATGAACAGCTTCTTCCAAATCGAGTACAGTATCGACCGAGTAGTATTATTGCGTCGGCGCATCAATCTTGGAAAGAATCAAGTTATTTACCTTGTCTACTTGTTCGTTAGTTGGTGACAGAATCGCTCTTTCTTTAAACCAAGATATAGTCTTACAACTTAGGTTATCCATGTCGGGATAGACATTGTTGACCAATTCTTGGATGTTGTCTATCAAAACACAAAGGTTTTCTAGGTTAATCCTTCCATTACTTTGTGTTAACTCTCCATTGCCAACTTTTAGCAGCATCTCTGAAAAAAGCCTGTTCTCACGTGAAGACAATGAAACCCTCATGTTAGTTTTAAGCTCTAATTTATTGACGTGTGGCCATAGGTTGGATCTTTTCAGGGAAGCGTTTATTTCGTCAGCACGTGTTCCTTGAGTCACAACTGGTAGGATTTGACGAAAGTCTCCAGAGAACAGAATTGTACATCCACCCATAAGTGAATTTTTGCTGCGCAAATCGCGCATTGTCCTATCCAGTGCTTCCACAGACGTCTTGTTTGACATTGTGGCTTCGTCCCAGACTATCAATGAGCAGTTACACATCAATTTTCCTGTATTGCTCCGTTTAGAAACACTACAGACGCTGCTATTATCATCGGTGGCGATTTTCAGCGGGAGCTTGAATGTAGAGTGTGCGGTTCGGCCTCCTTCTAATAGCGTAGCGGCAATGCCGGATGACGCGACAGCTAATGCAATTTTTCCGGTAGATCTCACTTTTGTTAAAAGCAAATTGATTAAAAATGTTTTTCCCGTACCACCTGGGGCATCAAGGAAAAATATTTTTCCTTCGTTGTTATCAATTGATGATAGTAATGTAGTTAATACTTTTTTCTGGTCGGTGTTAAATCGTGGCTCATCTTGAGCTATATTTTGTAAAAGTCTCGATTGATCGTATGATGTTTCTCTGGTGTATTCGGCACTATTCGTTAAATCTGAGTTAGTAGTATTAGCTGGCATCGGCAGCCGAAAATCCTTGATCGATTTACCCTAAAGTAATTGCACTACTTTGTTCAATTCAAATAATGCTTCGTCAAATATGTTTTGATCATATTGTACATCATCTGAAACTAACTCTCGCCGTCGGCGCTGAATTAGAATATCACTGGCCATATTTTCTTGAAATTTATTCCATAGAGTAACAGAATCAGTTACTTGACAAAATGCTACTATAATTGCAAATAAATATCTTAATGACGGAGCTGAACTGCAAATAGCTGCTTCTGATAATGTGTTTTCCCAATGAGAATCGTCTTCCAAGAGCCCCATAGCTTTGCATGCTGTTTGATAAGTATTATAAATAACACCGTGTACAGTTCTCAGATGTGCAAAGGATGTCGGGGCTTTGACAACATGCAGTAACATTCTCAAATAAAAGCATTCGCTGTTGTTGGGATGAATCACGTAGACTCTGCCAAGAGCATCCGTTTTTTTACTCCAGGGAAACCATCGACCGCAGTACCTTGTTTTCGCCGTTGAAAGGTTTTAGAACTCTGGTTCCATGTATAGTAACTTGGAACTCTGTCATATGTCAGTGTTTTCGCGAAATCATCTTGAGCACATAACTTCAAGAATGCTGTTGATGTTGTGTCCCGCGGGTTATTAACAACTTCTTGTATATTGTTCTCAGTGAAATATACTCTTTGTCCATTTTCTAAATGAACTGCAAGGTGGACAATAGTGGGAGCACGGTCGTGCACTTCGAATGAAAAAACCTCCATACTGCTTCAGAGCTGCAGATGTAACGTCCAGACTGATATGTTTCCACTTCATTTGGTGATTGTATGCTGAAAGTGGCTTGATCGCTACCTTTATTAATATATTTAGTAACATATTGGATTGACTTTATTGAACTGCACAACTCTACGTTGATGTGGGCATCAAAAATTTTCAAAAGTAGCGGGTTATAGGGAACGATCCATCGGTTATCAATATCATGGTTTAGGACGGTGGCACTTTGCCCACCCTGTTCTGGTGATCGTCGACGATATTTGGGATATCCGTCATCGCTAGTAGATGTTTGAGTTTGGAACGACTTCGGAATTTTTTTGCTGCATTTGGAATCTCGCATACACGGAGAATTAGGGTTTAAAGTCCTGCAAGGGCCGTGTACCATGTGTTTCTTTACGATTTCGAACAGGACAGGATCTTCTTCTTTAACCGGTAATTCAGCTGAAATAACGCTGTCAATTTGATTTGGTCTAATTTTGTTCACTAACCACACCAGCAGATGTACATGTGGCAAACCACGTTTCTGCCATTCTATAGTGTACATATGACAGCGCGGCGGACCGAATATATGAGACTTGTTAATGAGGTGCATGAGTTTCTGTACTTTTAAATGGAAGACTCTGTTAACTATATCGTATCTGTCTTGTGGAGTTAAATTGGTGTTAATATTATCTTTGATTTCTGGCCAATTAGGGTTACATGTTGCAGTTATGAATAAATCCGGTTTACCGTAATGTCTGACGTAAGTCATTGCGTCCTGTGATTTTCCGTGTAAATATCGAGGTCCACCTGTGAATGATGAAGGTAGTATAACCAACTGTCCAATGCCGTTGCTGTGTTCATTCGCCTGTAAAGCATCCTGAAGGTGAACGTAATTTTCTGCTCTCAATTTAGTTTGATTATTGCGGATGTAGGCTTATCTCTCAGATTCAATTTTCGCATATTGATCGACCAAGTATCGGTTTGTTAACATTCCATACCTAAGCAAAGGGTTAAAATTGTTACGTCTTGTCATTATACGATAGAAATAGTAGTTCATACATGACACTGTTTTATGCAGAGCTGCACCACTGATTGGGTCAACTTGAGAAACATTGATGGTATAACCATCTTCTCCACGACATAGCATCAAAGGATATTGTAAGCTGTCATAAGATCTGTGTAACTCTGTTTTTTTTTCAAATTATCATTACGTCTCTGCTACTCAATATCTCTTTTGTCAAATTGCTGTCCAGTTATCACCACTGCAACTTCACTCGTAGAAGGCGCATTATATCGTCCTCTGTGTTCTCCAACAGGGACTTTATTTGCATGGATTACGACATTAAAGTCAGGAGTATCTACTGGAACACTCTCGATCGCAGTTTTAAAAGACTGTATGTAGCGGTTATGAGAATGTAACATATCTTGGAGAGATCAATCTCTATCAATTGGTTGTGCGACACTTGAACACCGCGCTGATGCTTGTGTATCTGGATCTGCAATAAAATAAATTTGCAGAAATTTGTGATCATCGTGTCGAAGTGGTAGCAAGCTCCCAACTAAGTGATACAATTGCCCTTGAATTTTAAATGTAGGCATAAAGCCACGCTCAACGACTTTCTTACTATTAAAAGAGGTCATTTGAAATGCGTTATTATAACGGCGTATATTGCGCATGAATTGTTTGGATTTCGGATGATCACCCGCAAGAAGAGAGTGAAGTGGTTCAGGTGGAGGAAGAATTTCTTCTAATTTTACTTTTCCTTGTAAGCAACACATGCCTTTCGATTCATCCTTGAATTTTAATGCCAAGCAATGTTCACACACTACTGACATGGTACCTATTGGTACTACACGATCGTCCTTGTAAGGAATCGAAGGATCGTAATTCATGGCAGAATTTTCTTTAATTACCCATGAAGATATGTGGCTGCTCGGTTGTTCATTTTGTTCGGTGTTACTATGTGTCTGTGCGGACAATTCTCTAGCTTTCTGTATTCGATATCTATCCCTATCCTGGCTGAGGCGAGCCTCATGCTCTACAGACGATTCTTTGGCTCTCCGAACTCTATGTCTATCCCGATCCTGGCTGCGGCGTGCTTCACGCTCTATTGAGGATTCTCTTTCTCTCTCAGCTCTATATTTAATCCGAAGCTGGCTGAGGCGAGCCTCGCGTTCTGTGGACGATTCTTTATCTCTTGCTGAACGTGCTCTTCTGGCATTCACTGTACTACGACCTAGGTTCGAACGACGACGTCTTTTAGACATGACTTTCTAATTTCTGTACAAAATTAACGCAATATATACTAATAACAAAATATTTTACTTACTATTCGCTCGACCAAAAACAAAAGTTATTCATCAATTATGAACAACAAAAGATACCTATTCTATTAAGTTATTTTTAAACGTATTTTCGATAATTAAAAATACTTGCCCTAATACTAAATTTCCTTAACTCTAATTTGAAGTTTTATCTAATCCTATCTAACCTAAGTACACGTATGATTATGAACAATATTTTTACTGCAGGACATACTAATAATATGGCAATTAGTATTAATATTTTACTTGCTATTCGTAACAAAAGATAATCAACAATTATTTATCAAAAACAAAAGATACCTTTTCTATTTATTTATTTTTTAAACTTGAATACCGTACCATAAACTACGATTTTTATAATAAAAATATTTACCCTAATGTTTGCCCTAACCTAAAGTACTTACTATAAGTGCGGTTTAAAAATTAACCTTAATACCGACTAAAGTATGAACAAAATTGTCGCGCTGAAAAGCACGTTTTAATTAAGTAATAATTGTAATTTAATTAATGATAAACGCGTGCGATCGCTGCTGTATCATAAATTACTATGGGCGGAGTTTTTTTTTTTTTTTTGGAATTGATTTTTATGTTTTAGACTTTAGTCTTTAAAAACTTTGCCTTGGGGGGCGGAACAGATAGTCCCCGCCACAATTGCGGCTTACGACGCGCTACTTATAGGTACGCGCCGCCGCCGCCGGCCACCCAGCCGGTACCTACCACCGACGCGCCGCAAACTCTACGTATGCATTTAGAATCTGTAATATCTTCGAATATATTCATTTAAATTACATGCTTCAAAGTACCATATTGATCTATATTAAATGCACAATATGTTTAAGACACTTATTTGGATAAGGATTAATGCTGTATCGCTTAAAATCGCTTCGTAAATAAGCGTAAAAAGTAAAGGATACCAATGGTTATTGTGGGTTATCCCTTAGAGGTAGACATATACCATCGCAGACTTTTTTGTAGACCTTTTTAAGGTCTACATTACTGTAGTACATTATTTTGATCTATCTCGTAGGGTTCAGCCAGCGTTTGCAATGTAAGCGCAAAATAATGTGTTTATTACGACATTTAGCAATTATCTGTGTCTCTCTACTATATTATGCATGTATTATACATAAAAACCTTTCTATTGAATCACTCTATCTATTAAAGAAAACCGCAATAAAATCCGTTGCGTTGTTTTAAAGATTTAAGCATATATAGGGACAGGAAGCGGGAGGCGACTTTGTTTTATACTATGTAGTGAAACTTAAAACAAAAATTAACGCAGTTCTTGGCTGATTGAACGATAGGTATTTAACAATTAAACTTTATCCTAAACAACTACCTACCTACTTTTTCAAATATTTATTGCTCGATTTTGCCAGTTTTATCAGTTTCTCACCATCGTTTCCTTGCAAAACGGATAAAAATTCTGAGCAAGACTCTTCAAAATTTATTCGTATTTGCAGTTCAGCCTTGATCAAATCCATGGACATTTTGTTTCTTTCTTTAGTCCATAGATTATTCAACAGACTAAAGATTCGTTCGCAAAATGCGTTGCTTGTTGGAATGGACAACACAAAACCAACTATTTTCTTTATGTTTACAAGCTCGTTACAATCGGTTGTTCTGAAAAAATGGGCCCATATTTTATCATTCGGCAAGTTTTTTGGAAGCAACCCAAAACTGATTTCAGGCAAGTAAACTCTGTACAGAGTGTATCGATGTCCACTGCATCTTCAATTTTAAGATCCCAGGAAATTCTGAGAGAACTTCCCATGTCAATTTCAGTTCCTCTGTTTTAAGGGACAGCAGCTCAAACTTTTTGTAAATTCCATCAGGCCCAAAATCGTATCTCTCTTCCAAATATTTGAGTGCCCTTCGCAGGAAAATCTGTGCTTGGGATGTAAATTTTTGCCTCTGGTCTTCTGTAAGATTAAGTAGAATGCCTCTGACTTTACTTCCAAAAAAAAATATCAGTCAACCTGCTTTTTAATTGTTCATACAGACTTCGCATTGCCTGGTCAATGTCTAAAATGGTAATGCTATCATTTTCTAAAAGCAATACCATTTTAGTGAATTCAGGCAAATCTATCTAGTCCCAAACTAGGCTCAAGGCTTGTGATATGAGTGCTGGGCGATACCTACAAATACCTATTAAGGTGCTCATTTGTTTATTTTTATTTTTGTTCTTGAAATTGACATTAACAAGTGAGACTGACCTGATTTTAAATTATTATTTTACTTTTAATTGATTTTTGGTAACGGAACAAGTTTACATAATGGTGATGTATGAATTTGAGATCTATTTAAATTTCACAAAGTTTAATATGGAAATGAATATAATATATATATATATATATATATGGAAATGAATATAATATATATATATATATATATATATATATATATATATATATATATATATATATATATATTATATTCATTTATTCATATTCATATTCATATTCATATTCTTTATTGCACAGAAATCTTAGAGAAATAGTAAGGTAACAAAACATTTTATGAGCAAAGGCGAGCTTATCTCTAAAGAGAGATTTCTACCAGCAAACCTAGGTAGGACAGGAAAAATTGTGCAACAGGAGAGTCCTAGTGCGCAATAAAACTGTACACATCTAATTGTTTACAACTAAAACATCATAATTTAATAAATGATATATTCTAAATAAAATACAAAAGCAAAAAATTTTATATATATCAAACATATACTACTTATATATACATATATAAAAGTACCTATCACGAAAGAGAAAGGAAATGCTCTTTCAATCTTGTCTTAAAAGTGAAAATTGAGGGACTATTTCTAATAGCGCAGGGAAGTGCGTTCCACAGTCGGATCGCCGTTAACCTAAACGAGTGTTTGTAAGCGGCAGTGTTATGCCGAGGAGTAGAGAGAAGAGACATCGTGTGGGATCTCCGGTTGCTATGCCTGGAGGAAATAAACTCGAAACGTTCTCGAAGATATGAGGGGTAGCGGGGATTTCGCAAAATGTTGAACAGATAGGAGAGAACGTGCATATCACGACGAAGGCGGATCGGAAGCCACCCCAACTCCTTGCGATACTGTGAGACATGGTCATACTTGCGCAGCCCGAAGACAAACCGAATCCCGAGGTTTTGAAGTCGTTCGAGTTTGTTCAGTTGTTCTTCGTTTGCACCGATCCAGCAAACATCTGCATAGTCGATTAAAGGTAGTAGGAGGGACTGGGCAAGGGTGATTTTAGTCTGCTGAGGCAGGAAGTGCTGCAATCTCCGTAGGGAGTGAAATGACGCAAAGACTCGTCTGCTGACCTCACAAACATGGGGCGACCAGGACAACAATTTATCAAATACAACCCCAAGATTCTTGGCCTTCTCGCTGTATGAGATTATGTTACCATCATACACTATAGGGTCGACGGGCATTTTCTGAACTAGGTTATGAGAGTGACGAGTACCCAAAATCATGGCCTGCGATTTGCCCGGGTTGACAAGCAGACCATAAGAGGTAGCCCATTTCCTGATGTTATCGAGATCAGCATTCAACGCCTCTACTGTCAGATTCACATCACACGGAGAGAAGTGCCGATATATTTGAAGGTCATCTGCGTACAGATGATAAGAAGAGGTAAGAACGTCAGAGATGGAGTTAATGAATACCGAGAAGAGGAGAGGAGAAAGGATGCCTCCCTGCGGAACACCTGCGGAGAGATCACACCAGTCCGTTGAGCTCTCCTCAGACTTAATGCGATGCTGGCGGTCTCTCAGGTAGGAGTCAAACCAGCGAGCAGAGTGTGAGGAGACATTAAGTGACTTTAAAATTTCGACTAGTATATCGAAATTGACGCAGTTAAAGGCGCTACTGAAATCAAGCAGTGTAAGGACCGTAAGCTGCTTTTGATCCATTGCTAATTGAATGTCGTCAGTGACTTTGAGCAGTGCTGTGGTAGTGCTGTGACCCGGCCTGAAACCTGATTGATGGGGATTCAGTAACATTTTTGAGGAAAGGTAGGAGGAGAGTTGGGAGTGGACAATTGATTCCAGGACTTTGGAGAGGATAGGCAGAATAGAAATGGGACGGAAATCTTTAAAGAAGGCGGGATTAGACGTTTTGGGGAGGGGAATCACAAGTGCCAATTTCCACTGGCTGGGGTAGCAACATTGGTCAAGCGACACATTAATTATGTGGGTGATGAGAGGTAACAGTACATCAATGATAGTTGTTATCATCTGCGAACATATCTTGTCCTCACCTATGGCCTTCGACGAGATTGCTAGTATTGCCCTCCTTACTGCGCCGATTCCGACAGGGATGAAATTAAATGCTGAGGTGAGGGATGTTGCCTTGGACCGTAGGTTACGAAGGGTTGCATCCTTGACGAGGGAGTCCATCGCGACAGGGGGAGTTGCAAAGAAACAATTGAGACCCCGGAGATCGACATTTCCGGCTGCCAATTCCTGTGACTTACCAACACCAAGGGTCTTCAAGAACTTCCAGACCTGTGCTGGAGTATAGCTCTCGATACATTCGTAGATATGACGGCGTTTAGAATCACGACACAGGCAAGTGCAACGATTACGGAGGCGTTTGAAAATTAAAAGATTCTCGTCGGTCGGATCCCTCTTATATCTAGACTTGGCACGGTTTCTCTTAGCCATCAAACCCTTAATGGTGTCAGTAAGCCACGGTGCAGGAAGATGCTTCACTTTAACCCTCTTGACCGGAGCATGCTTATCAAACAAGCTCAGGACAATAGAGTTGAAGTTCCGTACTTAGTCATCAATGGTCTCACTACCGTAGACAGGCGACCAGTCGACAGAGGAGGCGTCTGAATTAAGGGAGGTTATATCCATGCCCTTGAAGCTACGAATGTCAAGGAATTTAATGCACGCTTGGGAGGCTTTATCTTATAAGAGAGGTAAATAAGATTGTGATAGGAGAAAGGGGTGTTAAGTTGGCCATGCGCAGCAACCTTAGACATGTCAGAAGTAATCATTAGATCTAGAAGAGAGGGGGTGCAGTGTGGTTGAAAGTGAGTGGCCTCTAGAGGGAGGATATGCATGTTAAATGAACTTACAAGAGAATTCAGCTTCGCTGAGCGACCGTTATTCTTGAGAAGGCAAGTGTTGAAGTCGCCGAGAATTAGGGTGTCGCTATAAAGAGGAGTCAAGTCACTGAGAAGGTTTTCAAAAGAGTTAAAATAGTCGATTCGAAGAGAGGGGCTATAATAGACACCCAGGAGGACTTTGTTGTGACGCAAGAATATCTCCAGGAACAGGTGTTCAGCAGAACCAGAGTACAGGCTTGGCGACTGGCTGATGACTTTGCATGGGATGTCAGAACGTAGGTAGATAGCAACACCGCCATCAGCCTTGCCTATCCTGTCGTTCCGGTAGAGACTGAACCCTGGCAGAGCATACATGGCAGAAGAAAGAGATGGCTTGAGAAAAGATTCCGAAACAAGAATGCCATGTATGTTCAGATCACTAAAAACTACAAGAAGGTCAGCATAGCTGGTATGAATGCTTTGAGCATTAATATGAACAACGTTGAAGTTTGCACCAAGGTTTGAAAACACCCGTTTCAAGTTATATGACAGCGAATCATCCGCTGTTGACCCAACACTTCCCGCGCTAACAGAAATATCGTTATCACAAGATGAGAAGAAACTATTACTAAAGTTGTAGGTATCCATAGTCTAAAATAAATATACTAATAAAATGAATACAAATATATATATATATATATATAATAAATAAACCCAATAATCGATATTACCCTAAAAAAAAATATTCAAATTAATATAAATAAATAGCCTGAACCCAGTCGTACATATACTGGGCTTTTCGGGGGAAAATTCAGAAAAATATTTCATCATAAACATTGAGGAAGAATAATACACATAAATGGACTAATTTCAACATTGTGGAACAATCACTAATACACAGAGCATTTAGGTAATATGGAACACTAACATTATTTTTGTATAGAATTAACATTAATTTATATGGAACACGCCCTGCGTTCCGTCCGACAATACAGCAACAACAGCTCAACGTTGGATGAACGTTGGGGCAGTGTTGGAATAAAAGGATGACATAATTGACACAATGACAAACATGCTAATGAATTGATTGAATGTTGACTTCAGACAGGAGCATGAAACAGAAACCGAAAAATAAATACACACATTATTGAAGGTGAACAAAAATAAATTAATAAAATAAACTACCTTGTTGGGAAAATGAGTATTAACCGTCCAAATTGTGATAGCGAGTACGGAAAAGATGTTTATTTCTTGGCTTTAGTCAGACCAGCGCGCCTGATTTGACGCTTGGCAGTGCCGGGCGCCGAAGAGGCAGCCACTGCACTTGAAGCAACCCCAGCCGCCTTTGGAGCAGATATCTTAGCAGGTTCCGACTGCCCAACAGAAGGAGGGAACTTGCTGGTGTGAACCAGAAGCTCCGACATACGCTCCACCTTCTGTCTGGATTTGTCAGGAAGCAGCAAGACGATCCTGCCATCTGTAGTCCAGCAATTCTGCACACCAAAGTGCTTCCATATTAAACTTTGTGAAATTTAAATAGATCTCAAATTCATACATCACCATTATGTAAACTTGTTCCGTATATATATATATATATATATATATATATATATATATATATATATGTATAATATATATCTATATATATATTTTGGGTAGGAAAAAAATTTTTGGTGTTCATTATATTTGTTGCCTTTTATAACCGGCTCAAAAAAAACGTACAAAAAATTCTTGACGTCATAACTCCCCTCTCAGAGGGAAAACCGAGAAAAGCTCTCGACAAAAACATCTTTTAATTCAAGGAATACGTATGCCAAGTTTTGTGAGGATCGCTTGAAAACTGTGGCCCCTAGACCGGAACTGACAGACACGTATAGAGACAGACGAAAGCAAAATCGGCCGCCTATCTTGTCGAAATGGAGCCATTCGCTCGCTTCGCTCGCTCGGTTAATAAGCAATATTATATATAAGCATAAGCGTAAGCAATAGTCAATTTTATTCTAAGTTTGAGAGCGAAAAATAACTACAAAATGGCGCACGATGTTAAGTTAAGATAAGACGTCATTCCGTCACTTGCTTAGCTACGTCAATGTGTTCCTTTTTGTTCCCGATATTTACGATGATCATGACATGTGTAATTGGGGTTGCTAACTTTCTGGACGGGAACGGAAATCTCAAAACCATTACAAGAAATATGTTTTCTGTAGTGTTTCTATTTATCAGATTGCTAACTAAGAATATATAACTTAACATATTTTAATAAAACAAAATGACATTGTAATATAGGAGGAGTGTGTAGGTTGTGTGGAGAACAGTTAAATACCTTGTTGTAGTATCAATATCAGAGCCTTTTGTTACACGTGTTCAGTACATTATATAGGAGTATGAATGCTAACACAGCGTTGTGCGCTCATGTCGCAGTATTCCTAAAGTGTTACAGTAAACTCTAACAAGTAGTCATTTACATATGTTACCATGCTACACCTCCCCTTTATCTTCCTTTACCCTCGGGGTTGCTAAAAATAATAATTTTGAATTCTAACACAAAGTTATCTTTAACACATGTCTACAATCTAATACCTGCTGACTGAATCAAATACCTGATTGCACAACATTAAACAAAAGCAATAGAATTAACTTTAAGACGAGTGAACTTTAAACTGCTGATAATGTTGCATCATATTCCTATATCCTATATATCCTACGGAAAGCAGTTGGCTCACCTTTTGTGCGAGTTGATGATGAGTCCATCTTGGGCAGCTTGAGGGCCAATCTTGTTTGACTAGCTTTTGTACTCACTGCAATTTATTCATTGTTATGTTTGCTTCTATGTAGCTATATTTTCAATAACAATCTGAAATTTCCATTCTCACACTCACACATATCACTATACAGTTATACTCCTTCAACGATTAATAACCCATCCCAAGGTAGTAATATAGTATTTATGATTATAATCGCTTATTTATGCAGCTCTTTGTATTATTATAATATTATGATTTGCGTTGTTTTTCTCATATGTCGCTTTTTTCATAAGTTTGGCTACTATTATTCGCCATATCCAAAATTATGTCAGCCTAAGTGTCTCCCTTGTAACTCGCTGACACACACCTACTGCTTTCTCTCTCGGTGCAGAGCTTGATGACGTCTTTATCAACGACCTAGACAATATTGCTGTTTCTGAGTCAATTGCCTGTGAGTTAGAGGACTGTCTTAAGTATTTTCCCAAATCCTCCGACTCTCTCACGTTATTGACTAAGAATATTCGTAGTATCTCGGGCAATATGGATGGTTTTTTCGTCCTCCAAAACAGATTAAATTTTAAATGTGACATTAACGTTTTCACTGAGTGTCGTCTATCTAGGTCCACTATCATCCCACAAATTGAGGGCTACTACCATTATGCTTCTGTTAAAAATTATCTTCAGAACGATGGCGTCGTGGTTTATGTTAAAGAGGAACTGAAAGTGGTAATTGAAGAACCCATATGCCGCGATTCAAACTGCCTTGTAATTAAGATGGGAACGGAAACCGCTGTCATTGCTATCTATCGGTCCCCCTCTCATAACAATGTTGATGTTTTTCTTGAATCTTTGAACACAATTCTTCACAACTTGAAATCATTCAGTAACGTTGTGATTATTGGCGATATTAATATAAACATACTTCCGGGCAACTCTTTTCACTCTAGGGCGCATGAATATCTCAGTATATGTGCCTCTTATGGTCTTCTTCCCGCTCACTCCTTGCCAACTAGATTGGAAAGAACATGCCTAGACCATGTTATATTAAAAACGAAAAAGCCGTCAATAACCCTAGTTACGAATTCTACTCTGACTGACCATCAACTAGTGTTACTATGTATCAAAAACAAACAAAAAAGGGTTATATTTCAAGCAACTGCACCTAATATAGACTATGCAGGTCTTAGTGTTCAAATAAAACAAATGAATCCTTAAATAATCTGATATCCTCTGTGCAACAAGCCATTAATCTGAACTCATCCATTATTCAACTCTCACGGAAACAAAAGATTATCAAGCCATGGATAACTCCGGGACTTCTACGCTGTATGAGAAACAGAGACAGGTTGCACAAAAAGTCAAAAGATTCTCCAGGTAACTTTATTTTTTCTACCACATATAAAAGATATAGGAACTTTTGTAATAATCTACTTAAAAAACTAAAGAGACTGTACGAGAGAAATCAAATTAAGAAAGCTGGCAATAATCCTAAGGGGCTATGGAAGGCAATCAAGGAAATCACAAACACAACCAAAACCTAAACTGTTGCGACTGAATTGTTAGGGACTGGAGGAAACATTAACAGTACTGACAAAGTAAACTACTTTTTTGCTAATATAGGAGAAAATCTAGCTAAAGGAGTTATTGGTAACCAGACTTCCCCTGGAGCAGTACCACTGTTAACTACTACATCTTTTAAAGCAACTACGTTGTCATTTGTTTTGCTGGAGACAGATCTAGACGAACTAGAGGTACTTATTCTGGGTCTGAAAAACACATGTGCAGTGGGTTGGGATCAAATCTCAAACCGAATCCATAAACTGAACAAGAATTTCTTCATTCCTCCCTTGACCCATATTTTTAACATGTGCCTCTCAAACGGCGTTTTTCCTAGGAAATTGAAGAGATCAATGGTGCTCCCCATCCACAAGTCTGGTGACAGGGACTGTGTTAATAACTACCGGCCTATTTCAACACTTCCATCAATTTCCAAATTGCTTGAGCGCATAATCAACTCAAGACTAGTCAACTACTTTGAAAGCAATAAACTCTTGTCGACGTCACAATTTGGTTTTCGCAAAAGTATTTCCACTGGCGATGCAGTTCACGAACTGACTGATTATATTACAAAAAATCTTGATGAAGGCAATAATGTAATAGGTATCTTTCTGGACTTTGCCAAAGCATTTGACACGGTCTCTGTACCCATTCTCCTGGCAAAATTGGACCGAATGGGAATCCGCGGAGTCCAACTCAAACTGCTGGAGGACTACCTCACCGCGAGGTCTCAGTTTGTGAGGATAAGTAATTATCAAAGCAGCGATTTACCCATCTCCTACGGTGTACCACAGGGTAGCATTCTGGCTCCGACTCTATTTCTCGCTTACATCAACGACCTATGCGAACTGAATCCTGCTCAGGGAAAAGTTATAACTTATGCGGATGACACGGCTCTGCTCTTCTCATCAAAAACGTGGAAAGATACTTTTAATGTTGCACAGGCTGGTTTCAATAGAGCAACTTCTTGGCTAAGGGAAAACTTATTAACCTTAAATGCAGATAAAACTAGGTTTTTATCTTTCTCAATTCGAAATACCCATAATACAAATGGAGTACTTTTGGCTCATTGTTGTCCTGACCCATCTCTAAATTCATGCTCATGTCCTGCTCTGGTAAAAACCGCCAGCATTAGGTATCTTGGGGTAATAATAGATCAAAATCTTGGATTTAGACCCCATATTGATATGATTAGTGGCAGGATTCGAAAACTCATATATGTCTTCAAAACCCTACGACATGTTGCTGACGGTACATTGATGAAAAGTGTCTACCTTGCACTTTGTCAATCTATTTTGGCATACTGCATCACGTCGTGGGGCGGAGCTCCCAAGACCACGCTTTTATATTTAGAGAGAGCACAAAGGGTAATCTTAAAGGTCTGCACTTTCCGTCCATTCTTTTACCCTACTGAACTTCTTTTCAGGTCATGTAATGTTCTTACAGTTAGACAACTCTTTGTTTACTTTACCATTTTGAAACAGCACTCACTTATGACATTTGATCCCAAATTATTGATCAAGCGCCGTAACAATAGGGTGTGTCCACAACCTAAAACTTTCCGGACCTCCTTTTCTCACAGATTCTTCCCTTTCCTTGGACCTTTGCTGTATAATAAAATCAATAGAAAAATAGACATTTACTTTCTTACCACCTATCATTTCAAGAAAACCATTTTTAATACTCTTCAAATTCTGAATTATGACCAAACAGAACAACTACTAATGACTATAGATTAGCTGCTAAACATCAATCTTACCTCTTATATTAATTCCTGATAATAATAATATGTGTACTTTTTGTAATTGAATCTGTCTTACTTTGTTTTGCACTCCTTGACATTATTAAATATATTAAAGAGTATGGTACCAAAAAGCATATCAAGTGCCTGTAAACTCCTCACCACACACTCATTCACACTCACGATATTCAAAGACAGGTCTCTCTTATACTCACCAAGGCCTTAAGCCTGTGTAAATTTTGCTCCCTTTTGTAGTTTATTTTACCTGATTTAGCTGTACTTGGTCTAATGAATAACAGGTACTCATTTTTCGTAATGTATAGCACTTATACTGTAATTATTAGGAAGAGCGCTGAATCCTGAAATACAGGTTAACCACCTAGCTCAGGTTCAGATGTTTTCTGTTTTTACTAGAGTTCAAATAATGCTTTACATTTATTAATTAAGCTCAAACATATTCTAGTGTAATACCTCGTTATGATAAATAAATAAATTATTATTATTATTATATTATTGCCGATGTCCTATGGACAATTTGTTGAATAAAATGTTGACCTAGATATTTACTAGATACATACAGGCTTTCGTTTAAAACATAAATTTTATTTGTCTGTCACTACTTTATTTTTAACTTCTTTTATTTGTCCTAACATCTATCTGAACACATGAATATTGAAACAGTCAACATCTAAAATCAGTAAAAAAAACATCAATAAAATCATATATAAAAAAATATCCACATTTTCATCTAAATATCTAAATATCAAAATCAGTAACACATCATTAATTAAAATCTGACTGACATCATATCATTATATCCTAACACATAACTCAACATGTACATACAGGTGGTTCATAAACTTCTTTATTGAAATGGTATTCTATCAAAGGCAATACAACAAACTGGGAGCAAGCCTTCTTTAAATTTTATTAACCTTTTTAATTAGTTATTACCTAGTGTCACGTCAATAAAAATTAGCTACATCTCTAAAATTTAATTTCCTAAAAAAATATTTTTCTTTGTATTATTATAAAGTTTGTAAAGTGGTATCTGTACTTTTTCCTAACATAAATTGAGTATTAAGTACTTAAGATTTCTCTTTGGTTTTTAAACCCATTATGAGCATTCTGTAGCTCTCAGTTCGTAACTCTGATTACCGATAAAATGTACTTCTAGGAATTAAGATCTATAAAAACTCTTGGGTAACGAATCCATTCGTTGGTAAAAAATCTCCTTTACTTTGGTGTACTTTCTCTTGTAATCAAAACTGTATACTATACTAAATGCCATAATACGCCACGGAATCTCTATTCAAAGTTAAGCCTTCCACCGAGGACACGGTAGTTCACACTATGGGCAAGGACAATAACATCATGGGCTGTAATTCTACACCTCTCTCCGTCGATACAAAGGCATTATCACCTATTTTACTGGCATATCAGGTCACTCCCTGTAGTGTAAAACGCTAGAGCCGCTATTGTTTTAAGGCATAGCCTCCAACTGTCTTTCTGACTAGAAGGATTAGCGCACCCCATTTTCTATTCCTATAAAAATTGTACCGTACCAACATGGAATCTCGTTACTAACCTTTCACTTTTTTTAACATATTGTAATTACCTCAATTTACTCAATACTCAATTGTTGCCGCCGGTTGTTTCCGCGCGACCTAGTTATCATTCACTTGAAATGCATGGTTTTAGCAGTACAAAATATGCCTCGTATGCTATTTTTAGACTTTACTTTACTTGAAATGACTATGAATTTAAAATGACTATTTGTGACACTTGGCATTACAATTATATTTTTACATAGATAATTTGAATTTTAGATTTATAACAAGAATGAGAAAGAATAATAATTTATACATTGATTTTATCCAATTATTGGCCGAATCTCGGTGTCTGTCCTCTTCCTTTTCCTGGGCCGTGCTGCGGTTCGAAGTGTGTCATCTCCGTCGCCACGTGGTGATGTTGCCGGCGGGCGAACGTGACGCGCTGGCACGTCGGCACAAGGATGGGCTGGCTGCACGGGTATTCCATCTTCTGAAGTTGGACCGGGATAACCCTGGATGGATACCGGTTCGCCGGTATAACGCTGGATCTCTTAGAGCCGGGATAACCTGGAATAACTCGTACATGTTGTTTTTTCTCCATTCTTAATGCCTTTGCGTTGGTGGGACCATGACAACTGGCGCTTGCTGCGCCGCCCATCTGAGCATGGTGGTTGGGCCGAATAATCTTCCTTTTTCTCGTCCCTGCATCCACGGTGGGTTGACAAAATGAGTGAAATGTGGTCGCCATAGCGACACGTACTGGTTTGGTGGTCTTGCGCTGTTGTATACCGGTGAGCAGTGCATCGCTGGTTTCTGTCTCGTATGTAGGTGAGCCATTACTAGCGGTGTCGGCGTTGCTGGAGTTGCTGGTGTCGGCGTTGCTGGAGATGCTGGTGTCGGCGTTGCTTGCTGACTGTCGGCTGCTCTTTGTCGTGTCCTTTTCTGGCGGATTGTTTCGACTGATGTCCCAATCGTGACCACGTACGGTTTCCTCCGGTAATTGTGATTCTGAGGCTCTTCGTTGTTTTGACGGGCCCCGCAAATTCTATGTTGACTCCCTCAACGGTTAATTTTATTGTTGCCATCTTGATGATCTGCTGCTGTCTGCTGATGAGCGCGAGTGCTGTTCGATGTTGGATGTTTTTTCTTGTACCTTTCTTGTAGTAATATAGGAGGGAACCTTGTGTGGAGGGAGTGAAATACCTTGTTACAACAAGCTTTGATATTGATACTGTAGTATCAATATCAAAGCTTGTTGTATCAAAGCTTTTATTACACGTGTTCAGTACATTATGAGTATGAATGCTAACACAGCGTTATGCGCTCATGTCGCAGTAATCCTAAAGTGTTACAGTACACTCTATCAAGTAGTAATTTACGTATGATCCCATACTACAACATTAATTTGACCTATCTATGAATTCATCATCAGGTGTATGAAAAAATGCCTTTACCTGCCGGCCTTATCTACAAAAAAAACAATGTGAAACGTCAATCTATTCTCTGTAAAGTCTGTGATCTATGAGTAACCTCTCGTGATTGTAGGTTATATTCAGCGGTTTGTTTTGATATTCAAACGCTTCGTTTTTATTCGTTAAAGAACGGCGAATTATGGAAAAGCAGAATTTACTTCAAGTTACTAAAATTATGATCATATCGAAGTTCACGTCGAATTCCAGCAACCACAAAATTGCAGATGTCAGGGGAGCCAAAGCCCTCAGGTTAGTAAGATAGTAAAATTTTAGAAACGTTCCCCCTTAATTGGGGTGGGGGGAGTGGAGAGGGCAGGAAGGGAACTCCCGACCCCCTTGGTATAGTTTTTTGTGAGGAAATGTATACTTTTTTAAATATAAATTGTTCAGTTTTGTTGAAATTTAAGTTTATATTTACATAAATGTTGTTTTTATTCATAATAATAAATAATAAATAAATAAATTGGTCTTTATTCCGGCCGGAGCCATATACAAAATTCAAATTTACAAATTAATAAAATAAAATTACAAATTTACAAATTATTAAATTAAAATTACAAATATAACATAATGATATTATAATACAATTATTCTTATTATGAAAACGTAAGATGTACTCGCGTCCACGTCTCCTGTATAGGTCCGCGGAGTGCCAGAGCTGCCTGCAACATGGTGTTACCGGATCTGGCATACCGCTCCTGCGTGGACGCTATCCGGTGCCTCATGAGACCGTGGAAGCCCGGGAGTCTCCTCTCCGTAAACATCTGCGACGCGCTGCAGTATCGTGGCAATCGACAGATGATCCTGAGCGCATTATTGTACTGCACTCTCATAACGTTGTAGTCAGCTTTTCTGTACCTGCACCATAGTTCACTCGTGTACAGGCCAGTACAATACGCGAGAAAGAGAGTAACTTTGACCGCTTCGCTACATCTGGTGAACCGACGCGCAATCATGTTGGAGCGCACACTGATGGCTCTTTGCTGTCGTTTGATGTCCCTGGCATCAGACATGTCGTCGGTAATAATATGTCCCAAGTACTTAAACTCTGCGACTGTCTCAACTTCTTTTCCGTCCAGGTATAGCGGAGGTACACACGTTGGTCCATTTTTTGCTCTGAAGATCATCATCTTGGTCTTACTGACGTTATAGACTAGCCCATGCGTCTGTGCGTATTGCTTGCACGTGCTTAAGAGACCACGAAGAGCCTTAATCGAGGGTGCCAAAAGGACCATATCGTCTGCGTATGCAATGTGGTTGACGCATGTACCGGCCAGGTGGCATCCGATGTTACTATCTTGCAGTTTCTTGCTCAAGTCATCCATATATACATTAAACAGCATCGGAGACATGGAACCGCCTTGACGGACGCCACATTGAAGTGGAGCAGGAGACGAATATGAGCCACCCCATCGTACGACGTTCTGCTGCTCGCGATGCCAGGTCTTCAGCAACGAGATGATTGGGCTAGGTACTGCCCTCTCTTGCAACTTCGTCCAGAGCCTGTCATGTACGACTCGGTCAAATGCTTTGGACAGGTCAAGATAACAGGCGTATACACTGGTGTCTCGTGTTACGTACTGCCCGATGGTCTCTTTCAGCGTAAATATAGCCATGTCGGTTGAGCTTTGGGGCTTAAAACCAAACTGAGCGTCAGTCGTGTGCAGTTTCGTGAATATTTTATGCAGTATTAATCGCTCCATTATCCTAGCACATATCGTAGACAGCGATATTGGTCTGTAGCTAGCAGAAGACGATGAATCCAGCTGTTGGTTTTTTAATATCGGAACAACGACTGTTTTTGTGAAATCATGCGGTAAATGGTTTAAGTCGATCATGCTCTTAAATAGCTTTGCTAGAAGATCCGCTAGAATACTGCAGGCAAACTTTATATGTTCGGCCGAGAGCCCATCGTGCCCTGGTGATTTGCCGCTCGGTATTGACTTGATTGCTCGAATGACGTCATCTCTTGTTAAGTCTGTCGAAGTATGATCTTGATCGGCGACAAACGGCAACGAATTGTCATAACTTTCCGGTGCAAGCTCCAAGAATACTTTTCTGAAGTTTTCCGCAATATTGGTGTTTTCAGTGCAACCGTCGATGTGTGTAGGTATAGTAGGTCTTGTATTTATCATGGCACCAGTTTTTGACCAGAACGAGCCAAACTTCTTGTCGTTTAATTCCTCGGCGATTACGTCCATTTTAATCTGTTCCTCGGCGTCCATGCAATCTTTAAGATGCTGTTTAAATATCTGTCGAGACTGTTTTCGTTCCTCAAATAGCGTGCCATGGTTCGGTTTGCTAGCCGATATCCATCTCAGAAAAGCTGCTCGGGAGTTTTCATAATGTTCCTTTACTCTGTCGTTCCAGCCTGGTTGTTTTTCTCGTAGAATTGTTCAGAGTCTTTTTGAATAAGGTTTATATTTATATCCCCTACCATTGATATTGATAGTGTACGTTAAGTGAGTCAATAAATCCATCTGCGCAAGTATTTTCAGGAGGCCGATAAATACCTAAGATAATATTTGTAGACGTCTCTATTTGCAAGCAAGATGCATCAACGAGTATAATCTCGTCGACTTTTGCTGTGATAGTGTTATTGATGTAAGCCACTACGCCATCATTTTGATTAACATGGTGGCTCGTTGCAAATTGCTTGGTGTAGGAGCTGTTGCGCCTGGGCTTCGGATGTCAGTTGTATAGAAGGGCAGTTTTCTTCTTTTCTTATATACACCTTTCCGTAGGCTGTCCAACAGAATTTGAACTTCTTGGATTTCACGAGGTCCCGTCCTAGAAAGTGCAGGCGCGATCCTTTCGCGGTCAGTTGCTCCGATATAAATACGGGACTATCCTCAGCTTTTCGCAAGCCCAAGTGTTTTGCACAGAGCTTTGATTTATGTTTGATATTGAAAGTCTTGCTCAGCTTCAGCATTTCATTCTTTTTGAGAGTAGACGAAGTTTCCACAATAATCGGAGTGTTTCGGCTTCCTTCTTTCCGCCCACGCACTCTGTAGATGTCTTTAATATCTTCTTTCTCCAGGTTATTTGCCTATCGAAAAGCATTGGAAGTGCCAATGCTTTTCGATAGGCAAATAACCATCTGAATGAGATCTTCTTTGTTTTTCTTGCTTCGGTACATTCTTCATCTCAAAATTTCCTTTTCGGCTGCTCAATTGCATGTCCTCGAGTTTATCCTCCAATATGGTAATGTATTTTCGGTCTTCTTTTATTTGCAACTCAAGACCTTCAATTTTCTTCCTATATTCCTCATTCTGAGTAGCTAGGAAACTGACTGAGTTCTCAATGCTAGTGTTTGTTTGCTGTATTTCTTTTAAGGTTTGGCGTAGTTCTCGTCCTTGTATCCTTGTGTCCTCCTTCATATCCTGTTTGAAAGTCTCAAGCTGCAAACCAATATCAGTTTGTTGATTGTCGCTGTCGGAGAACAAATGTGACGTTTTTTGTAGTTTCAAAATGGGAGTGTCATCATTTCGATTTCTTCTGGACACATTTCGACACCCTTGGCATTGCCATACCTTCTTGTCGCTTTCCGTGTATTCTTTGAAATGTGCCTTTGATATATCGAGACACTGATAGTGAAATTGACATTTAAAGTCTCTGCATACCAGTAGTTCACTGCTCAAGACAGACTTTTTACATAACGAGCAAGGCATGTTGTATTCGATTTGGCCTCTTTAAAAAATAATAAAAAACAAAAAAACAAAAAGAGAAACTTGGGTAATGGTCTTCAACGAGATTTGAACTCTGGAACTCTCAATCTCAAACCGCAACGGCTTAACCAACTGAGCTACAGCTGGATGTACGTATTGCTGCAAAAATGTTGTCTAGAATGTGATTGCTCACAAACCACGCACTTCTTTATTGTTATGCTCGCCTGGTACTTTGAAACTGGGTGAGTTATGTTTCTCACCTAAGATTTTCTTTCTCTTTCTTTTGAGAGCCGTACGTACATCACTGCTCCGCCAACTTTTTCTTTTTCTCCTATTATTTCGGGTGTAATAATAATTGTTTTAAAGTAGTTAAATTTATAAAATGGTTTAAATAACACTTTTGATAATGCGTCTACTATGTGCAGAGGTCCGGGTGGAAGAGGTAGGGAAGGTACCTGCAAACATTCCCTACTGCTTTTATTTTGGCTTGAGAAGCGGTCCTGTGATCACATACGTGTGTTTTCACGTTTTTCCCATGGTAATAATGACCTGATAAAGAAAGATACGATTTGATAAAAATATCGGAAAGAGAGAAAATTGGGTAATAGAAATAGAACAATCCGCGATCACTTGATTCACGGATGGTTTAAGAAAACAGAGCACAAAACTAGCAGGAGCTGATTACTGTATCTTGGTTAGTAATAGACTAGTAGACAAATCAATTGCATTGGAGTTACACGCTAGCGTGTTCCAAGCGGAAGACGCTGTAATGGTACACGAGAGTCAGTACATTTGATACTTCATTTTGCGTGACAGAGGGCTAGCCCATCGCCGCGCTGTATTTGAATACAAGAGTCGATTCATTTAACGTTTGGGTTTTTGAGTAGCTCAGGGTAAGTTAGCAAAAACAATGAGCCGAGCGCGTGGGATGGTTCGAGGAAGGTTACAGGTCAGGTTTTTTTTTTGCGCATTCCTGCGGAATGTGTAGGGATCAGAGCCGATTTGGCTGCGCGCTGAAGAAATTATGAATAACTAAATAATGGAAGGTTATTATGGAACGATACGGAGAAAGCTATTATGTTGACTGCAAATATACAATTGCGTTTGTTTGGTACGACTTGGCGAGTTTGACACCACGGGTTTGAATATCATTCTAGTGGTCTTTGTCTAGCGCGCTAGCGGTCGGGAAGGCTTAAATTAATCAAAACCGCTTTTTATAGTCAGCGATCGACAAATTCTGTGTATCGGCAATACCAAATGATTTGAGTGATAGCCAATGGTTGATTAGAAACTATGCGTACACACAATTTGTAGAACGGCGGATCTGCATGGCATGTTTGATTGAAATTAGACCCTGTGTAGTTAGAGATAAGAAGCTTTCGCTTGGGCAGCGCGTGTTCGCAAAGGACACCATTTTTTTCAGACATGTGGGGTCTATAAATACGATTGCGTGGGAAGAGAAGCGATTCAGTCTCAGCGTCAAGCTACTGTGACAGTCGTCTTTCAGCAATTCTAAACAGTTTTGGTCTGCCGTTTTACGCGTCGGAACTGGACGAATTGTGATTGCGTGTTTCAGTGGATTTTTGTGAGTGTCTGAAGCGCCGAGATATACCTTGGTTCCTATCCTTTAAATCAACCTTACCTAAATTCCAAAACTATCCTTGGGTCGTTAGATAAGAACTTGTAGGTAATTGATCTGAGTCTGAGTCTGGGCTTGGAGCGACCCTAAATTCCTTTTTCCTTCACCATAGGGTTTCTGGATTGGCTCTTAGGATATTCGCGGGCTAATCCTCTCCTCATTCCTTTCGAGTAGCGAGTTTTGAAATTCCCACACACACAGTCATTAAACATACAAGCACATTCAAATCAAACTCAACCATTTTCGAGTGGTGTCGATAATGGACGTGGTATAACACTAGGATTTTAGACTAGGCTAGACAGGAGTTTAGTTGCAGCTAAACCTAGGTTGGCAGGGCATAGGGAGACTGTTTGATCGATGAGGTTCCGCGGATGGAAATAACAAATTCAGAACAAGGTTAAACCGGTGTCAACACAGATAACCTATCCTGTTGATATTTTGACATTTGAGTGTTGTCGGGGACGCGCTAAGAGATCAAATTACAGTCTAAAGTTCATTGTTTAGGACCGGGTAGATTGTTTTTCTTTGCCTTGGATCAGTTTGGATTCAAGTTGCATCTTTAAATTAAATGTAAATTTCGCTGGAGGTCTAATGTGTAGGCTGAGTCAAATATAAATGACTGGGCTCGGTCGAGGACGTGCTGAGGTCAGTGGAATTCATAGATCGGTATTTACCGAAGTATGCATTTCGCTATGGTGAGGGTTAGATCTCCTAAAGCGCTAATGGCTACGTTTCGATAACATCCAGCTCAAATTGCGCAGAGTTGAAGGTTTCAAAACGTTACCGACCTTTTGAGGTAACCGCTAGTTCAAACCCATTTCGGAAAATCAAATCGCAATTGTGTAAACCGGTCTATTCGGATCGTTATTGCCGTGAACTATTTATATAATTGGAACCACCACAAGCCGCTACTAGCGAGCACATGAAATATCATTGAGTACTCACGTCGTAAAACTACGACGGATATCTATACGATATCTCAAACAAATATTATAAATTGTGGTCGACCACTAAAAGAAGTTCCAAGCGCCCATATATACAAAAATAAATGGTACCATCACACAAAATACAACAATGATCGATCTGGCGCAATACACCGCTAACTGATGCGAAGCTCCGACTTGCGGCCATATATGCTTTCTCTGTCTAACTTGAAACTGTAACTTCCTGAATCAATCTTCCGTTCGACTATTCTACGCCTAACGAACTTCTCAACGAACGAGAAATTCAGATTTATCATTCTTAACTTACAATTTTTACAGCTGAATCGGGACATCTCTTTTGGGGTAGATAGAATAGACGATCATAGCTACTGATAGCGGTGGCTCGACCTTAGCCTTTAATGCCGTTACAGATTTTCTGGTGCCGAGACCGAAGGATATCCTAGATATTCTGATACCTAGATATTCTAAAAGAATCAAGGTCTAACGCGTTACTTTAAAAATAACACAACGTAGAAACGATTTTAAACAGTTCAGTTTTGTAAGTAAGAAATAAGCAACAACAAAAAAAAGGGGCATTGTTTTCACAATTCTTCGGACGAGCTACGGCGGTTTATTGTTGACGAATATGGGCCGGGCAAAAAAGAACGTTAGTCGGGTAGTACAAGACGACTCACTTTCGCAGACAAGTGTTTTAAATAATGAGATGGCGTCAGGACAGGTGACGCAATTGTTATCTGAAATAGTGAATAGATTAGTCAGTTTGGAACGGGGTTCAATTGCAAGTAATGCTGGTAGGACTTCGGCAGACAGACGGACAGACAGGAACTAGAGACGTTTGAACAATCGGTAGATAAACGTCAAACATGCATAGTGAAAATGACACAGAAGTTGCCGACATTCGATGGGCGGAGTTCGGAAAATCCGATGATTTTCTTAAGAGATCTAAAGGCTTATATTAAAGTCTCGGGAGATACTTCGAGGGCTTTGATATGGGCAACGGATAGTTTTGTAGGAATTGCAAAAGTTCGAATGAGCTTATACAGAGACTCATGGCGAACCTATTCGGATTTTGAAAAAGATTTCAGAGAGGTATTCTGGGGAGATAATGAACAGGAATTAATTAAACAAAGATTCCTAACCGCGAAGTTCGATTCACAGAAAGGTCAAAGTATGGAAGAATTCTTTGCCTCTCAGTTGAATAGCATATATGAGCTTACGATACCGTTTACTGATACGGAGAAGATCAACACGATTTTCAGACAGTTGCCGCGCGATATTCAGGTAGCGTTTTTTGCTAGAAAGGAACCAATGACTATACGAGATGCGGTCGAGTTCCTTCGGCATTTAGAACGGAATGTCGATGGGGGATTAAGTGCGTTGCAGAGTTCGGAGACAATGAATACGAACAACGTAAGGCGGAATAGCTACATGCGAGGGCAATATCGTGCTATGCGAGTAAATACGATGCGATATAACGCGGTGAGTCGCAGGAATAATTATAACGCGGGAACAAAGGCACGAAATGAATTTGGGACGCGCGCTCGCGGTTATTTTCGCGGTAGAGGTAGACAGCCTCAGGCTAGTTTCAAGGCAATAGGGTTCCAAAGGGGTAATGATAGTTCAGGAAATACAGAGGCAGGGCAAAGTTCAAGTGACAGGAATAATGCGATAAATCAGAATTCAAAAAACTAGTGGACTCGCGCGGGTCGTTCGCGCTCAGATATTTATTACGCTTTGGGTGGACAGCCGATCAAATTGGAAAAAAGCATAGACTGTATGAATTGTGTAATTTGGATTCGAACGTGGGTGTGAATGAATTTATTCAATTACTAGCGCATAAAGCGCATGGATATGCCGTGTGTTTAGATGAAAAATCGATATCGATTTGTATAGGCCGCAATGACAGGCGTTTACATACGATATTCAGAGACGACGAATCGACTGAGTGTGGGCGCGATTTATGTAGTACCTTGACATTACCTGAGATAGATGTGCGTATTGGGAATATTGTTGTAAGGAGTTTGATTGATTCGGGGAGCGAAATCAGTGTAATTAGTCGGAGAGTGTACGATGAAGTATGCAGGTAATTGGGAAAACCGACGGAAATACCGATCCCAAGTTTGAGAATCACAGGTGCGTTTGGGGTCAGTAAGGAGAAGATAGATAAGTTAGTTACGTTACCATTAACAATAGGTGAATGCGTTATCGATACTCCAATGCTAGTATTAACAAGGGTGCCTAAAGATTTAATTTTAGGGTTTGATTTTATACAACAGACGCGAGCCAGTTTAATGTGTGAGGGTAATAAGAGGCTAATCATACGAAGCGCCGGGCGGATGTGTGAAATACCATTAGGTACTGGCCCTTATCAGGATTCTTGCTGTTGTACAATGGAATTGCAGAACCAAGATACCAGTAGAAATATGATAGAGGAATATGTGAATAATTCATCAATACCTGTTGAACACAAAACAAAGTTATTGCCGGTGTTAAATAAACATGCAGAGTTGTTTAGAGATAGGGTGGGTCGGACAAATAAATATATACATGAGATAAAAATGAGAGATGAAACGCCTTTCGTAAAACGAAGCTATCCCATACCGTTCGCATATCGCGATAAAGTAACAAAACGATTGAAAGAAATGGAACAGATAGGTATTATTAGCAGGCAATCTACGGATTTCAGCAGTCTATTGACTTGTGCACTAAAGAAGTCAGGGGAGGTCCGTATATTGCTAGATGCGCGACAATTAAACACGGGAATGGTTGGGGAAGTTGAAACTACACCTTTAATGAGTGAGATATTGCAGTCGGGGCGCCGGATAAATTACATAGGGGTTATTGATATCAAAGATGCGTATTTTTCTATACCATTATCAGACGAATATAAACGATACACGGGTTTTGTATATCTAGGCAGAAATTATGTTTACAACGTTTTACCTCAGGGGTTGAAAACCAGTGTGGGTTCATTTTCGAGGGCGATGGACTTAATCTTAGGGCCAGAGGTTAGGTCATATTGTTTAAATTTTGTTGATGATTTGGCGATTTTAACTGAGGGTGACTTCGATCAGCATTTGTATCAAGTGGACACGGTTCTGAGTAAATTGAAAGACGCGGGCTTCACATGCAAACTAAAAAAATGCGAGTTCGCACAAAAAAAAGTCAAGTTATTGGGGCATATTTTGTCTACACAAGGTTTGCAAATGGACCCGGACAAAATTGAAACACTTAAATTATATCCGTTACCCAGAACTGTCAGGCAATTGAGGGCGTTTTTGGGGTTCATAAATTACTTTCGGAGGTTTATAAAAAATTTTGGAACGTTAACACAGCCCTTATACAATTTATTACGGTCTGGAGTCAAGTTCGTCTGGAGTGCGCAGGTGCAGAGTGCTTTTGACGAGTTAAAAAACAATTCTCAGAAAGTATAATATTGAGTCAGCCATTGGCGGGAAAGACGTATTATGTTCAATGCGACGCCAGCGCTATAGGAATTGGGGGCTTTGTTTATCAGTTAGATGATTTGGGCCAGGAACGAATTATAGGGTTTTGTTCGCAGGCATTTAAGGGAGCTCAAACTAGATGGTCTGTCAGTAAACAGGAAATATATGCAGTTATATATACTTTAAAGCGATTTGAGATATATTTGCGAGGAGAAAAAGTTTTTATTAGAACGGATCATAAAAGTTTGACGTTCATTAAGTCGTGGACTTTATTGGGGGCACGCGTAACTAGGTGAGTTATGTTTTTAGAGCAATTCGATTATAACATAGAGTTTGTGCGAGGGACTGATAATCAAATTGCCGACACGCTAAGCAGGCAAATAGAGGGACCTGGAGGTATGAATGACAGTATAAATGTTCAGCCGGGAATATTCTGGTTTCAGGCATCGAATACCGCAAGTGTTATTTCGAGTTTACGGGACATTGCGAGATTACAAAGCGAAGATGAGCGGTTAAATCGAATTAGCGGTTGTATCAGACGTAGGGTGGTAGATACGGAAACGAGAGGGTTTAATAATTACAAGCTAGTAGGTGATACGTTATATTTTCACGTGCCGAAGCGGAACGTACAGTTGTCAGTAATTCCGGAGGCATTACAGGAGGAACTAATATCACACATACATGAAGAAATAGGTCACTACGGCAGATATAAAATATTAGCACTGATGAAGGACAGATATTATTTTCTTCATATGAGTAGGGTGATTAGCACGGTGATAAGAAGTTGTGACATATGTCAAAAGGTCAAACCAAGTACTAACAATACCGTTGGTCCTTGTACACCGGTGTTGGCGGAAAGGTTGGGTGAGAAAGTTTTCTCGGACCTTTATGGGCCATTGCCCGTAGGTAAATTCGGATATCAATATACATAGTCAGGTCATAAGTTCTGTCACATGTGCAATATGAAATAATTTAGACATGTTTATTATTTATGTAAACATTTATATAGCAAAATGAACTTAATAAAACATAGATTCTTATGGTAATAAAGTTTATTCAAAATGACCCCCGCGATTTTGAATACAGGCCTTTATTCTGCGCGGCCAGTCGTCTATCGCAGCACGAACGAGGTCCATGTCAATATTGGCGGCTGCCTTAATCAAGGATGCCTTGAGTGACTCCAAATCAGGATGAGGCTTTGAGCAGGCCTTTTCCTCCAAATGTTGCCATATTTTGTAATCTAACGGACTCAAATCTGGACTGGAGGAGGGCCAGTCTTCGTGCCAGATGAAGTCGATTTCACGCGCTGCCAACCAGTCTTGTGTGCTTTTCGCTCTATGAGCTGGCGCAGAATCTTGTTGGAATACCCAGTGCCTGTTATTAAACATGGTATGAGAAACAGGTTCCACAAGGTTCTTGAGGACTGTATTTTGATACACAAATGCATTCGTTTTTACGCCTTTCTCACAAAAATGTACCTCAGTTAAGCCCCAATAAGAGACTCCCAACCAAACCATGAGCGAGGATGGAAAATGACCTCGTTGGACACGCGGAATACGGTTTCTCGCTTCTTCACTGCTGTGTGCGTACACCTTATCATTTTGTTTGTTGTAGCTCTCTTCCACGGTGAACTTGACACGGTGACTTTTTTCCCGCGTACCGCTTCAACAAAGCGCGGCATCTCTTCAGTCTCAGGTCCATTAAACGAGCGTCCAAACGATGTCCTGTTTTTCTTCGATATGCCCTAAGCCCTAAGTCTTCATTTAACACTTTCTTTTCACCGTGGTCCTGCTTAACCCCATCTGAAGGGCCAACAGTTTCTGCTTACGTATGGAATTTCTTTGAATTCGCGCCTTCACAGCTTTTATCACTGCTGGAGTCCTAACAGAGCGAGGGCGACCACTTCTTGACCTGTCATCTACACCAGAGTCTTCATTGTATCGTTTTATGGTACGATAAACGAATCTTTTGGTTATATTCAAATTTTTCAGTAAGTCGAAAATCTGAATTGGCGCGTAACCGCAACGATGCAACGCAATAACTGCGACACGGTCTTCTTTAAGTGTCCACTCCATATTTAAAAATGAGGAAAATTCTAAAAAGTACACATTTTTATTTTCATGAAAAATTAGAAATTCGAATTCAATAAACTTTTTTGTGGCCAGCGTTCTAAATTCAAAAGTTTTTATTGTTTGACAGAATTTATGACCTGACTGTGTTTATGTGATTCAAGACGTGTACAGTAAGGTGATAAAATTGTATCCAATGCGAAAAGCTACAGGTAGGAGCGTGCTCGCTTGTACAAATAGATTTCATAGGGAAATACCTACCTATCGAAACTATAATTACGGACTCAGGACCACAGTTCATATCGAAAGTTTGGGAATTTGGTCTCAAACAGCTAGGGATTCGGGTCACTCATACGTCGGTGTATTGTCCAAATTCTAATAGCGTAGAAAGAGTGAATCGCGAGCTAGGTCGACTAATTAGAACTTATTGCGGCGGAAGTAATCGTAGTTGGGTCGACGTGTTACCGGACATTCAAAATTGCTACAATAATATCGAACACACAAGCACAGGCTTTGCGCCTAATGAGTTGGCGTTTGGTAGGCGGGAACCGTTAACTATTGACAAGGAATTAGGCGATGAATGGTTATTAGGTCATAGTGTGCGAGATACGGAACAGGTGCGGAATGTAGCGATAGAAAACTCTAAAAGTTCTAGTGAACGACGTAAGCGACAGGCAGACAAACGGCGTAAGTTAGAAGTCTATCGTATAGGTGATTATGTGAAATTTAAGACTTTTGTGCGTTCAAATAAAGAACATAAAATCATGCGGAAATTTTCATTGTTGTATAAAGGGTGTTCGATTCCAAATCTATATTCGATCGATGGTTTCTGAACGGTCATTTTAATTTGACGTTAGCTGTCAATCTGGCAGTTTTGAGAACTGACAGACGAAAGCCCTCGCAATGTAAACGCTTTTTGATCAGGGTGTTGAAATTAAATCGCAGGGCATCTGGAATGTATTCGGGTTTCCCTCAGGATTGTTAATATAGCTGAGTGTGCCGTTGTCTCTCGAACCAGATAAAGTTCGGATTTTCGTGCCCGATTTGTATTTACCAGTAGAAACATAACCTGTGTTGGACACTGTGCTCACCACGCTGCCCGCCAGTCATACCTGGCTGGCTGAAGAACCTGTCTACCAAGAAGAGCCTAGGGTGGTGCACCCGGGCCTTGCAGAGAGACAGGAGGTTGACGGGACCGAAGCACAGACCAGGTTAGATCTACCCCACATAACTTCAGCTCGGTGAATCGCCGACGTTCATCACTTCTTGGCACCTGATCGTCACGCTACCTCGTAGCTCATGGGCCCCTACGAGGTCATTAGGTGCTGAGAAGCCTGAACATTTTGGTAGCTAGAGCGTGGCTTCCTGAGATTTGCAGCCGTCAAGGGCTCCAGGAAGGCACGATTTGGGACTATCAATCTGTAGGTATAGGCGGTTAGGTACTTGGTTGTTCCTATATCCACATATATTGGTAGTATTGTAAGCTATAAGTCTATTGCTGGTAGTAGACAGACAGATATTGAATTGAAATTTGCATTGAATTACCAGTTAGTCAATCTATTAGTGGTCTAGTAATGCTATTGAATGAATGTTTTGGTTAACATAGGTAGTTACATCTATTGATAGCAGGCTATTACATTGTTTCAGTTTATAGCAATTTATAACTTGAACTAATATTGACTATCTGTGTGTGTTATAATGATAAAGGGAAACTAAATTGTTATTTACAGAATTTATATAGATATAAAACTCGGTTCCTATTGTTTAAGGAAAACAACATTGTTTAAGTTATAGTTTAGGGTTCCCTCGTTTGGGTTATAAACTGGAGGGTCCAATAAAATTGAGTTACTGCAAATTGTGAGTAAGTATCGTTCCGATCATGTCATTATCTGAAATCCACAAGGGTTTTTCTAAGGAACTCAGATGGTTTTCCTCCGCACACGGTCTGATAGACCGTTTAGATAGGCATGATGTGGTATTGGAGCGGTCTATGGACGTTAAGGAACGTTACAATAGGGTGCTCGAATTGTCCGCGCAGGCGGAATCAGTTGTTGGTTGTGCACCTGACAGGCTGTCACGGTTGATAGAGGATGTCGATCAATGTATGGAGATGGCAGCTGCTATCACGCAGAAGGCTGCGGACATACGTAGACAGCGCGAGTCCAGCCATGATGGTGACATTGAAGCACCTCTGCCGCATCAGGGATCGGGGTCCAGGTTACCTGCCATAACTATGCCTACCTTTGACGGCGTGTCGTAACTATGAGACGGCCAGGCAATTGTTGGTCAGACGTTACCACAACAAACGGAGGTTGGCCGATGCCCAACTGAACCGTTTGTTTAGCATCCCGGTTGTGAACAAGGTCGGGGCCATACAGACGGAGGTTTTGAACCCATTGTTGTCCGTCACCAAGGCTCTAGAGAATCTTGGACTTCCGGTTGGTGAATGGTCGTACTTACTGTTGTACATTGTACTTTCCCGCCTACCCGCTGACGTGCAGACTCGTTTCGAACAGTCTCACGGGAGGTCGGCCGAGGACCTGCCCGCCTTCTCCGACTTGGTCGGATTTTTGGAAGAGGAGGCTCGACGGGCAGAGAATTTGGGGTTGACGGTCACCCATCCTTCGGAGCCACAGAGAGCTGCCGGGAGCGCTGTGAGTAGGGGCCCTCCGACGAGGAAGGACCGCACCAACCGGCAGTCATATGGGACTGTGAGTAAATTGACCCCACATGGTGAGACCTGCCCATGTTGTAGGCAGATTGGCCATGCTGTGGCCAATTGCAATAAGTTCGGGGAACTTAGGGTTCAGGGACGGCGCCGGATGGCCAAGCAGCGGAGCTGGTGTTTCCTGTGCCTCGGGCCACACATGGCTAGGGACTGCATACGCACACAAATGTGCGGATATTGTGGTGGGGCCCACAACAATCTGTTGTGCATGAACCGGTCCGGCCAACAGCCACCACAGGGCCGTACCCAGGGTGACACGGCATGGGGCCCTGAGAATTCGTTTGCGACTCGGAGCGCAACTCAGGGGCCAACGTCCCCACGTGCACAGGGCAGTACTAGGGTGCAGGGCCGCACTCAGGATCATTACATGGGGGGCCCTGAGTTTTCGGTTGCGACTCAGCATCCGACTCAGCGGGACATTGGGTGTGTTGAGCAGGCCGTAACGGGCGGGTGGCATGGGACACCTTCGAGCTATGCGGGTGCGGTTCGGACGCCGCCTCAGTTGTCGCCCCGCTCGTCGCCTCGTCCTCGTCGGTCACATGTGATGTCCCCCCCGCTCATGGAGCGGCCACGGTTGAATTCACGCCCACCCCCCTTTACGGGGCGTCGTAGGGTGGCAATGGAACCGGCGCGTGGGCCATTTGTACAATGGGACCCTCTGGCGTATAGCTGCATACCTGATCGGTTACAGGCAGAGTGGAGCCCCGGGGGCCCTCGCTAGGAATTTGCGGCCCAACAATTTGTTGCCCCCCAACCGGAGACGGTGGTGTTACCGATCGCCTCTGTGCTTGTTTGGGATTTGGCGGGCAACCCAACATACGTTCGCGCCCTATTAGATTCTGGAGCTCAGGGCTGCATTGTATCGAATGATTTAGCAAAATGGTTGGGCCTCAAGGTAAATAGGTATAATAAATCAATACGGGGCGTGGGGAATGTTACGGTCACGAATGTAGTTGGTCAATCGGTGATCACGTTCTCTCCAAGTTATGACATTTTGACAAAAACATCCGTGCAAGCTTTAGTAATGACGCATGTCATGGGCAGACACCCCTTGGTGAAGTTGAATCCGGCCGTTCAATTCCTGACATCAGGACTCAAGTTGGCGGATCCCGATTTTGACACTCCAGCCCCGGTCGACCTGTTACTAAGTTTGGTCACGTGATCATGGGTCCGGCATTGCCAATGGTTAGGCCTGCCGAGTCAGATGGCATACCTATTGGCTCAGCGTTGTCAGACGCTATCCAACGTTTCTGGGAGATAGAGGAACCTCCCACCGTTCGTCGAGTCGACGCAGACGAAGAAGAGTGCGAGTTGTTTTACCAGAATAGTACTGGTCGCCTTCGTTCTGGTCGTTTCGTAACTCGACTGCCTTTCAGGGCCGATCGACCACCACTAGGAGAATCTAGGAAGATGGCTGAGACGAGATTGATGTAGATGGAGCGTAGGATGTCAAGGGACGCAGTATTTAAACAAAAATACGTCGATTTCATGAGGGAGTATGAGTCGTTAGGACACATGTCGGTATCGGGTGTGGACTGGAGATCTGAGGATCATTGTTTCCTTCCACACCATGCCGTCCTGCGAACCCCTACCGGCAAGATTCGAGTTGTTTTTGATGGGTCAGCACCTACCTCGAACGGGATGTCCCTGAATCAGTGTCTACATTCGGGACCCAAGTTGAGTCGTGATATTTCGGATATTCTCACGAGCTTTCGGAGACACCAGATTGTATTTGTCGCAGACATTCGGATGATGTTTAGGCAAACGGTAATTCATCCGGCTGACAGAAGGTATCAGTTGATACTTTGGCGTGAGACCACGGCCGAGCCAGTCAAGGTCTATGAGTTAAACACGAACACGTATGGGTTACGGTCTAGCCCGTATTTGGCGATGCGTACCCTGCGGGAGTTGGCGTCGCGTGACCGTGTGAGCTATCCTAGAGCCGCCGCTATCCTGGAGCAAGATTTGTACGTCGATGACGTCTGCACAGGGGCAGCCAGTGTAGAGGAAGCTCTGGACCGACGTGACGAGCTCATTCAATTGCTGGAACGAGGCGGCTATGAACTACGCAAGTGGATGTCCAACTCCCCTGAGTTGATGGCTGGTCTCCCAGATGAGTTTCAACAAGACCCGCACGTTTTTGAGAATCCTGACAACCCTAACATGTTGTCAGTGCTTGGAATTCAGTACCGGCCCGTCCATGATGAGTTTACCTATCGGGTGGTTTTAGAAACACCGAAGGCCTGGACGAAGCGGTCAGTACTGTCAACGATTGCGAGAACGTTCGACCCGAATGGATGGATTTCTCCAGTCACCTTTGCTCTCAAATGTTTTATGCAAAGGCTATGGGCGGCTCAGTTGACCTGGGACACCCACCTCTCAGGTGATTTGTTGACTGATTGGACGCGAATGTTCACCTCGCTATCGGACATAAATAATGTATCGCTGCCGAGGAAATTGGTCCCTGCTGGGGATTACAGGGCAACCCTTCACGGGTTTTGTGATGCCTCTGAACGAGGGTTTGCGGCAGCGGTTTATTTGCGAACCGTCACCTACACCGGGGAGGTCGACGTGCGTTTGGTTTTGGCAAAAAGCAAGGTAGCGCCTATTCGGACAAGGATGACGATTCCAAAACTGGAACTGTCCGGGGCTGCTCTTTTGACCAAACTTTTGAATCACACTCTAACAGTGTTGCGTGGGTCAGTGGTTTTGGAGGATACGGTGTACGCTTGGACGGACAGCCAGATTGTTTTGTGCTGGCTGAAGACTTCGGTCCATAACTTAGAGGTTTTTGTTGCGAACCGTGTCTCCCAGATTGTGTCGTCTGAGGTCCCACTGACCTGGAGACATGTACCAGGAGAATTGAACCCGTCTGATTGTGCATCCAGGGGATGTCAGGCTCCTGAACTCGTTAGACACCATTTGTGGTGGGGACCACCCTGGCTTGCCAAGAGAGAATCGGACTGGCCCCACAGCCATGTAGTAGTATCTTCGGATCATGGCCCCAGAGCGGCCGTGCATGTTACCCAGAAGGCTGAGGACCCTGACGCCGGGTTTCTGCTGGACCGGTAGCTCACTTGACAAGTTGATAAACGTGTCCACTTGGATTAGGAGATTCGCTCGAAATTGTCGTACTCCTCGCGATCAGCGAACGTTGAACCCTATTCTGACTCCGGCAGAGCGAAACGAGTCGCTGTTGAATTTGGTCCGGTTGGTACAGTCCTCGAAGTTTGGGGCAGAATTGGAGATTATACGAAGTGGACGTTCGAAATTGAAGGGAGCCGTCGCGCATCTCAACCCCTTTGTTGACGGGGTTACTTCGGGTAGGAGGAAGATTGCGCAATGCGAATCTGTCGTATTCGGCTCGTCACCCACTTCTGCTCCCCAAGGGGGGACAGTTAGTTGAATTGCTGGTGACTGATCGTCATATTAAAAACGCGCATGCCGGCTGTAACGCGTTGTTGGCCACGCTCCAGCGGGGGTTTTGGATCTTATCTGCCCGCCGTGCCATACGGAACATCGTGTTTCGGTGCATGCCTTTTTATCGACTTAAGGCTGCCACGATGCAACCTCTCATGGGGACTTGCCCCCTGATCGTGTGAATGAGGTCAGACCGTTTTCAGGTGTTGGTACGGATTTTGCAGGACCGTTTATGGTGAAGAGTTCACGATTGCGTACCGCTAAGCAATACAAGGCGTACCTATGTGTGTTTGTTTGTTTATCCACCAAGGCGGTACATCTCGAGCTCGTTGCTGATCTCTCGACAGAGGCTTTCATTGCTTGTTTGGATAGGTTTGTTTCTCGAAGGGGACTTCCAACTTTGATCCGCTCTGGTAACGGCACTAACTACATAGGTGCGGAACGATACTTGCGAGAGATAGTCAACTTTTTGAATGTAAATAAAGTGGATATTGGAACGGCCCTCTCCCGTCGGGGTATACAGTGGACCTTCTGACCGCGCTGACTTTTGAGGAGCTCGCGACATTGTTTTGTAAGATCGAGGCCGTTCTTAATTTGCGACCGTTGTGTCCGCTCAGCTCGGATCCAAATGACCTGGAGGCTCTGACCCCAGGCCATTTCTTGATAGGACAGCCACTTAACGCGTTGCCCGAGCACCCCTTCGAGGGAGTGAAATTGTATCGGTTGTCAAGGTATCAGATGTTGCAGCAGTTTACTCAGAATTTCTGGAAGCGTTGGTCGCTCGAGTATCTGCATATCTTACAACAGCGCCTTAAGTGGACTGACAAAACTAGCCCCCCTAGTGTTGGTGACCTCGTTCTGGTTAAGGATGCTAACCTACCGCCACTACGTTGGCGCAGGGGGCGCATTGTTAACTTGTTCCCTGGCAAGGACGGGGCCCCCCGGTCGGCAGAGGTTCTAGTAGGAGGCTCGGTTCTAAAACGAGCGGTAGCAACGTTGTCTCGGCTGCCCATAGATTAGGGGACAGGTGGGTGCCTGTCCGGGCGGGTGATTGTTAGATTCCAAATCGATATTCGATCGATGGTTTCTGAACGGTCATTTTAATTTGACGTTAGCTGCCAACCTGGCAGGTTTTGACAACTGACAGAGAGAAAAGCCCTCGCAATGTAAACGCGTTTTGATCAGGGTGTTGAAATTAAATCGCAGGGCATCTGGAATGTATTCGGGATTCCCTCAGGATTGTTAATATAGCTGAGTGTGCCGTTGTCTCTCGAACCAGATAAAGTTCGGATTTTCGTGCCCGATTTGTATTTACCAGTAGAAACATAACCTGTGTTGGACACTGTGCTCACCACGCTGCCCGCCAGTCATACCTGGTTGGCTGAAGAACCTGTCTACCAAGAAGAGCCTAGGGTGCACCCGGGCCTTGCAGAGAGACAGGAGGTTGACGGGACCGAAGCACAGACCAGGTTAGATCTACCCCACATTACTTCAGCTCGGTGAATCGCCGACGTTCATCACTTCTTGGCACCTGATCGTCAAGCTACCTCGTAGCTCATGGGCCCCTACGAGGTCATTAGGTGCTGAGAAGCCTGAACAAAGGGCCTTATGTTATTTCGGCAGTGGTATATCCGAACTGTTATACTTTAGTAGATCCGGTTTCAAATGAGATATTGGGTAACTACAATACTATAAATATAGCTAGGTATTATGTGAGGACGAATAAGGGCGTAGATAAAAAAGATAGTGTATAAAAGTTATATAATTAAGCTGTAAGCTGTTAATTTGAGTAACTACTTTGTAGATTTAAGGATCTAGCATGGTTTAGAAAGGAACAAGAACAATATATATATATGTATATATATATTGTTCGATTTAGGATAAGTTGCGGGTAAGCGAGGTTGTATAGTTAGATAGATAAATAAGATAAGACAGGAGAGAGCTCAATCGAGTTGTGTAAATATTATATACATAATTGACAGATTCATCGGTCTGTGTACATGATTTGAGATGTCCGTACATATAGAGTAGATATGGACAAAGCATGGGTAGCATAGTGGTAATGAGATCCTTGCGCCATGTTTAACTGAGATAAACAGTGTCTCAAGGTTGGGAGGGGGCTGTAATGGTACACGAGAGTCAGTACATTTGATACTTCATTTTGCGTGACAGAGGGCTAGCCCATCGCCGCGCTGTATTTGAATACAAGAGTCGATTCATTTAACGTTTGGGTTTTTGAGTAGCTCAGGGTAAGTTAGCAAAAACAATGAGCCGAGCGCGTGGGATGGTTCGAGGAAGGTTACAGGTCAGGTTTTTTTTTTGGCGCATTCCTGCGGAATGTGTAGGGATCAGAGCCGATTTGGCTGCGCGCTGAATAAAGTATGAATAACTAAATAATGGAAGGTTATTATGGAACGATACGGAGAAAGCTATTATGTTGACTGCAAATATACAATTGCGTTTGTTTGGTACGACTTGGCGAGTTTGACACCACGGGTTTGAATATCATTCTAGTGGTCTTTGTCTAGCGCGCTAGCGGTCGGGAAGGCTTAAATTAATCAAAACCGCTTTTTATAGTCAGCGATCGACAAATTCTGTGTATCGGCAATACCAAATGATTTGAGTGATAGCCAATGGTTGATTAGAAACTATGCGTACACACAATTTGTAGAACGGCGGATCTGCATGGCATGTTTGATTGCAATTAGACCTTGTGTAGTTAGAGATAAGAAGCTTTCGCTTGGGCAGCGCGTGTTCGCAAAGGATGCCATTTTTTTCAGACAATTGGGGTCTATAAATACGATTGCGTGGGAAGAGAAGCGATTCAGTCTTAGCGTCAAGCTACTGTGACAGTCGTCTTTCAGCAATTCTAATTAGTTTTGTTCTGCCGTTTTACGCGTCGGAACTGGACGAATTGTGATTGCGTGTTTCAGTGGATTTTCGTGAGTGTCTGAAGCGCCGAGATATACCTCGGTTCCTATCCTTTAAATCAACCTACCCTAAATTCCAAAACTATCCTTGGGTCGTTAGATAAGAACTTGTAGGTAATTGATCTGAGTCTGATTCTGGGCTTGGAGCGACCCTAAATTCCTTTTTCCTTCACCATAGGGTTCCTGGATTGGCTCTTAGGATATTCGCGGGCTAATCCTCTCCTCATTCCTTTCGAGTAGCGAGTTTTGAAATTCCCACACACACAGTCATTAAACATACAAGCACATTCAAATCAAACTCAACCATTTTCGAGTGGTGTCGATAATGGACGTGGTATAACACTAGGATTTTAGACTAGGCTAGACAGGAGTTTAGTTGCGGCTAAACCTAGGTTGGCAGGGCATAGGGAGACTGTTTGATCGATGAGGTTCCGCGGATGGAAATAACAAATTCAGAACAAGGTTAAACCGGTGTCAACACAGATAACCTATCCTGTTGATATTTTGACATTTGAGTGTTGTCGGGGACGCGCGAAGAGATCAAATTACAGTCTAAAGTTCATTGTTTAGGACCGGGTAGATTGTTTTGCTTTTCCTTGGATCAGTTTGGATTCAAGTTGCATCTTTAAATTAAATGTAAATTTCGCTGGAGGTCTAATGTGTAGGCTGAGTCAAATATAAATGATTGGGCTCGGTCGAGGACGTGCTGAGGTCAGTGGAATTCATAGATCGGTATTTACCGAAGTATGCATTTCGCTATGGTGAGGGTTAGATCTCCTTAAGCGCTAATGACTACGTTTCGATAACATCCAGCTCAAATTGCGCAGAGTTGAAGGTTTCAAAACGTTACGGACCTTTTGAGGTAACCGCTAGTTCAAACCCATTTCGGAAAATCAAATCGCAATTGTGTAAACCGGTCTATTCGGATCGTTATTGCCGTGAACTAAATATATAATTGGAACCACCACAAGCCGCTACTAGCGAGCACATGAAATATCATTGAGTACTCACGTCGTAAAACTACGACGGATATCTATACGATATCCCAAACAAATATTATAAATTGTGGTCGACCACTAAAAGAAGTTCCAAGCGCCCATGTATACAAAAATAAATGGTACCATCACACAAAATACAACAACGATCGATCTGGCGCAATACACCGCTAACTGGTGCGAAGCTCCGACTTGCGGCCATATATGCTTTCTCTGTCTAACTTGAAACTGTAACTTCCTGAATCAATCTTCCGTTCGACTATTGTACGCCTAACGAACTTCTCAACGAACGAGAAATTAAGACTTATCATTCTTAACTTACAATTTTTACAGCTGAATCGGGACATCTCTTTTGGGGTAGATAGAATAGACGATCATAGCTACTGATAGCGGTGGCTCGACCTTAGCCTTTAATGCCGTTACAACTTCACTAGATTCCATTCTAGTGAAGACTTGTGCTGCTGACCTGTGCTGCTGACCTAAAGAAAACATCAGATATGAAAATAAGACTGTCGTAATATATTCAGGTAGTCAAGCAATTTTAAAGGCGCTAAGACAACTAATGAATAAATCGGCACTATTCAATGAATGCAAGGCAACCCTACTCATTGAAAAGTGTTTCGGACACGAAGGGATCCAAGGAAAGGAAAAAGCAGACGAGCTTGCAAAATTCGGTACAGACCAGATTTATTGCGCCAAAACCCAAGAAACGAGATTGCCTATAACAGCAACTCAAGAACAAGGAAATTTGGGGGGGGGAAGTCGGCTTAATAAACAGTAACCGGTGCTCAAACACTGGGAATTCGGTAAAATAGTCACAATGGAGGACCGTTCATCCACCCAATTTCAGCGGGTGTCACACCTCATCATCGATCTATCTACCCATGGTACTTATGGTAGTATCAATGCTGAGTCAGCTATGATAAGCTGCAGAGCATCAATTTTGTGTATTATACTTCTAGCAAATGTTTCGTATAAATAAAACTATACATATTCTTATAAATTAAGTGTATTTAATTATTTCATCCTGCAAATGAATAAAACGGCAAAATCGTCGTTTCCCCACCTTATCACTTCCACATCCCCACGGTCACGAATGCTTGAAATGACGATTTAAAAAAAGAACTCGAAAACTATTTATTTCCGACGGTTGGCGTATTTTGATATCATTTTTAAATCCACTAATAAAGCATAGAAAAAAATCAGTATCTGAAACGGCCGCCTTTCTAAAGTCTTTCCACATTTTCGTTCTTAAGACAAAAATATAGGTCAGAGTGTTTTGTACACTACCTAATCGCCGAGAAACAGTGGATTCTCAGCGATTGCTCATCACATTCCGAAAACTCCATCATTGATTCACGTTTTTTGCCCATTTTGATCACACCCACGATCAAAGCCGCCTACGAACTAGCGGAGCACTGAACTGTGAAATGAAGAGTGATTGAACGGAATCGAGCCAAGCAAATATGGCTTCCGATAAAAGGCGACTACAAAAATTAGGTATTCAAATATCTGTGCGATTTAGCGTCACCGTAACGTGATACCACATGTGTTTATTGCTAATCTAGAAAGACGAAGCATGAAGTATAATTGAGAGTTCATTTGTTTTGTTCTGTGTTGGCAGCTTAGTTACAGCGCCTACTATAATATTCATTAAATATGTTCTGATTTGAGCAGCTAGCTGATCAGTACTTATTGATTTTAGTGGAGGAAATGTTTTTTTTCAGTGACGCAGCAAATTGTTTCTTGTCTAATTTCATTTTATTTTCTCCTTTTTTGCAGTGCACAAAAATGAAATGGCGATATAGTTGCTTTTGCAATGGCAGCAAGAGGCATCTTTTGCATTGACTGCAAGTCTTGAAGTTGTGACTATCAGAGGTCAGAGCAGATAGGGCTCATTTCTGCGTTTCCACAATATTTGGCTATGTGTCCATATCTCAGGCACCGCAGACACTGCTTCATTGGAGCGATATGAGGGCGAACCACGAAGCGCCAACTGTTGAGGTCCACACTCTCAGGCAGGGATGGGCAGCTGAATGTTATTGAGACCATCTTCAATAGCTGGAAATCAATCTTGTCATTGGTCGTAATTCGTTTCGTAAATCTTCTTACGAAATGTTTGAGAAAATCTGCTCGTTAGACAGGTCAAGTGGCACGTGTTGAATAACTCCTGTTACGTCGGTTGCCGCCGCAGGAATACTTGCCTTCATTTTTTAGCTGTGAGGATTTTTTTGTTGCTCAGTGCAGTGTTGGCGAGCCTTGGCCGCTCCAAAACAACGCCAATCTTTTGAGGCAGTTCGTTATTGACATTATATCTCTGTCGCCTACCGCCTTGCCGCTGTCGCTGCTCTAAAAGTATAAACTAGTCTACATTACCTCCATCCTCTGGGTAGTATCGAACATAATCTGGAACCTGAAATGGCTTGTATCTATCTATGTAATCTTCACAGGGACTCAGGAAGGATTCTCCATCCTCCTCCTCTTCATGCTTCTTTCTTTTCCTGGGCTTCTTCTTCTCCATATTTCTCTATTTCACAGTACTTTAAGACTCCCTAAAGTATTTTAATTAAATTATCAATATAATAATTAAATTATTTTTTTCATTAAATATCTAATCTAATGGGTTTCACGCTTGCTTCTCACACAGGAGATGCAGGATCCAATCTTGAAAATAAGATATTTAATGTATCTTAAGTAAATTATCGGACGTTCAATATTTCGGATAACACATTAAGCTGTAGGTCCCGGCTACTATCGCTACGTGGTAGTATTCGTTAAACCCCTCCACCATTCCGCACTGAGCCAGCGTGATAGACTATGGCTTAATCTTACTCATATCCGGGTAAAGGCCTGTGCCCCTCGGTGGGGACATTAATGGGCTACATTTATATTATTAATATTATTATTATTATATCAAATTAAAAATTTTATTTGCCTAGTCGTTCAAAATTTCCCGCGCTTTTAAAGTTTATAGAGAGCCCTGTCTCGGGACTTATATGCATATTAATGTTGAAGCACCGTGTAGTGTTTTGAGTAAAAGGTAATTCGTGCAAAATGTTTATAGTATAGCGATAAAAAAAATTTTGGCGAGTAAGTAGAGGGGTTTGTAGCGAACACATTTCTGCTAAAAACTTGGTCCTCAGCGGTACAGTCTAAGAAATTATTTTGTAATGGTTCTTGAGAAAAATACCCAAACATTTTCACATAATCCATAATATTTTATTAATTGATGTTTTATCTGTTCTTAGAGAAGTTATCTCTTTTATAGCATTTCTAAATAAATCATAAGTTCCAACAACTAGTAAACAAAAATAAAAAAAAATACTTTGAAAATTATTAAATTGTAAATCATCATCATCAAGCATTCTGCATTCTGCCAAACGACAACTTAGATCTAGTTAGAATTTGATACTACATTAAAAAAAAACATCTTCTCTTCATGCCCCTTCTAGCGGTATTCCACACATCAGGTACATCCCCACTATTTGGGGAACAAATCAAGATGAGTCGCCAAGGTCGGCTTATATAGTGTAAGTCTCGAACAAAAGAATTGGTTTCAACATGGTGGAAACGTTTACCCCCACATTTTACGAACTAGGTATCTTGTGGGACTGCTGTTCACGTCTGTAGGAAATACTTGGATCCCATCATCCTCCAGCGGTTATTTTCCCTGTAATATTTTATAAAAAAAGACTTTTTTTTCAATAAATTAAGATCAGTAGTTTCGGAGATAATGGGGGCGGGGAGTGGTCTTTTTGTCTTTTCTTCTTAAATAACCGTTTAACTAAGTATTTCAAAATTATGAAAAATAGAGATTTTATATCCTCGCAACACGCCCTTTTATTTGACATGTCACATGGTACAATTGGGTTTTTGTTTTTTCTGATTTGCCTCCTAAAAGTGCCCCCAAATTAATAATAGATTTATTTACGTAACACGTTTTTATTAGAGTCACACAAATACATACCAAGTACACTGGATTTAAACTTAATCGGTCCTGAATTCGGTCGTTTAATCCAGTATGTATGCGAGGCCATAGGGCTAGGCCGTGCCCGAATCACTTAGACTATTAAACGAGTTTGTAACTATTACGTATAGTATATGTTTTGAGTTCTCGAAAACGGCGCTAAAGTTTTCGATGAAATTTGATATATGTATAGGGGTTTATGGGGCAGAAAAATCAATGTAACTAGGTCTCTAAGGTAGGCAAACGCCCTTTTTCGAGTATCTTTTCAGTACAATGTGATCGGACAGCACAAACAAGGAACATGAAAGTAGCCGCACCAATAACTTTGTAATTAACATTTTTCTATATTAAATCCAACCTATTCACTCTGATTCATCCTTTCCAATGTGCGGTGGTAAGGAACTCTTCGCGCGCGAGTACGACTTGCACTTGACCGTGTATTTTATTTGATGTATTATTACTTGTTTGCAAAAGCACCTGTAATGAAATTGATACAAATTTTATTGGAGAAGTTTTGTCGAAAAGGTTTAAAAAATCGGTCAAACGCGGTTCGGACTCGCACACGAAGGGTTCCATACCATTTTACAAGATAACTTAAGCATAAAAAATTAAGAAAAAAAATACTTCGATTTGCACCCAGCACATACAAATTGCGCAACTGATATTAAACCAATTGTGCCATCACAATGTTTCAATAATTCACGAAATTTACGATCATTTTTTGATTGATATTAAGGTCTAATCTGAGTCTGGTGGCGCTAGTGTAGTCTTATAAATCTCTGATGCCACTTATAACGTACAACAAATAGGCAGCCGTCTCTGTCTACGCAGGCAGCAAAAAGGGCTAACGCCATCTGTGGCTGGGCGGAAATTTTCGCTTTCTTCCGGAGTACGATTTTTTGTTCGGGATGGCTAGTCTTCTTTTATTATTAGTCTATGTTTTTAAATACGAACGAACAGACACCTGAGTGATCCTATAATACTTCCGTTTTTTCTTTTGTGGTACGAAACACAAAAAATAACCCTGTACGATACCGATCAAAAGGTTGTGAAAACATAGCATCTTAAATAAAAGGAAGACCATGCAACATCTGATTTAAAATTTGATAATGAAAAAGAATTATCTTTTTCACGGACTTTGCCATGTTTATAACTAAATTTATAAACACATTTAAATGCAAGCATATACATTGCTTCTGGCCCCATACTAGGATACCCTGTGTCGTTTTAACCAGAAACAGCGACATCAAGCACATTTAAACATCCAGAACCTGTTTTTTTTCTCTATCCCCAGTCGGGGAATGTACCCGGGACCTCTCGCATGGTAGACAGAGCTACAACCGCAGCGCCACAGAGGTCGTCAGGGTCACAACTGACATTCAAAGTATTAGTATTACTAAAATATATTTCCTTGTCAACTGCTGAAAAAAAATACTGACATTTGACATACTTCGACATTTGAAACATGGCGCGTCCACACTGGTGACGGACGGACGAGTGGTGACTAGGAGCCGCGGCGAGCGCGAGTAGCTTTAGTTATTTAATCGTATGGCTTGAATGAATGAATAGGCTACAGGGGAATATTCAATGTGCTAAGCCAGTTGGCCGCGTCAGGAGGAAGGTCAAACAGATCTCGGGGGGGTCCATTGTAAGCTGTCAAAGGGCAGTGCTGAACGATGTGCTCCATGGTTTGTATTTCTACCCCGCACTCACACATGGCACTATCTCTTCAACCCCACTTGTGTCGGAAGTAGTTGCAGCGACCGTGCCCAGTCCGGAGTCTGTTCACGCGCCTCATTGGTTGCGCGGTAAGCCGAAACCTGGTAACTTGGACGTAGGGTCCAGGTCGTTCCAATAGTAGCTTGGCTCCACTCTGACTTCCAGCTCTCGGAGAGGTCGTACTGGGGTGAGTTTTTTGCTGAAGCGTAAGGTGGGTTTCGAGACTTGAGCCGGTGCGGGGGTGGTCTGCAGAAGTAGTCGTGTGCAGGCAGACTGGGCTGGGCTCGTATCTTATCAGTTTCTCTGTTCAGTGCCTGTCTTCTATGGAGGTGTGGAGAGGCGATGTGACTCAGGACGGGCAGCCAATGAGTCGATTTAACGGTACCGGAGATACAGCGCATGGTGTCATTTAGCTTGGCGTCCAGTTTGTCTACATGGGCACTGTTCAGCCAGACCGGGGCACCATACTCGGCAGCGGACTAGACCAGGGATATGCCGGATGTACGCAGGCAGTCGGCGGTTGCACCCCACGATGTACCGCAGAGTTTATGGATAATGTTATTTCTGGTTGCAACCTTTTGTGATAACTTCGAAAGGTGCTCCCTATAAGTCAGGGACCTATCGAGGGTGACTCCAAGATACTTTGGGCAGGGGCTGTACTTAAGAATCTGGCCGTTGAAAGGGATTTGTGGTTTATAGTTTGCCGCCTTATTGTTTAGATGGAAGCATGACATTCCGTCCCTCCCTCCGTCTTGCTTGCACTGGGAATTAGGCGCCAGGATTTCAGGTAGTCTCCCATGATTTCCAGGTCGGTAGCCAAGACCGATTCTCCCATGCTGAAATCTCTGCTCTGCGTGACGAGCGCGATGTCATCGGCGTATATAAATTTAATAGTTTGAGGGAGGTCGTGGTTATAGAGTTTAAAGAAATGAGGGGCCAGCACTGAACTTTGTGGTAGTCCGTCGTTTAGTATTCTAGTGCGGCTAGTAGATAAGGTTTGCTATCTCTCTACTTGGAATTGCGGTCAGGATTTTGTAGACGAAGCCTTGTCTCCAGACAGTGTCGTAGGCTGCCGTTAGGTCTATGAAAACCGCGGTGGTGATTTTGAAAACCGGAGTCAATATAGCTGGTGAGTGATACGACCTGGTCTGTGCAGTTTCTACCTCTTCGAAAGCCGGCTTGCTCTGACGGTGTGACTGCTTCAATGTATGGTTCAATTCTGGCAAGCAGGACTCTTTCCAGCAGTTTGTAGACGCAACTGAGAAGTGCTATGGGACGGTAGTTTTCCGGCAATTGTTCTGTTTTTCCAGGTTTGAGTGTTGCTATTACTTTAGCTATCTTAAATTGTTTGGGGAGTATATTATATGCTAGGATGTCAAAAAACATGGCGGTAGTCCAGCTTACTGCGGCACGTCCTATGTGTTTGAGGAATTCATTTAAGATCTTGTCAGGCCCGGCAGCCTTGTTATTTTTCAGATGCTTGATTCCGTTGATTACTTCGCCTATCCCGAAAGGTCTGGAGAGGTGTGGGTTTGAGGGTCCACACTGTTTAAGGCTCTTAAGACCCTTTTGATCTTTTTGGTGAAAATCTTATCGCGTTTGGTTCGGGTTACCTGAACCATTCGAGCTGCTACGGTATCGGGGTTTGCGCCTTTGCACACATTGTGCGTGTGGTGTTTGCCTGTTAGGCTATTCAACGTTTTCCAGGCTTTACGACTAGATTTTCTATAGTCCATTTGTTCTACCACAGCCTTGCACTTCTCTTTTCTGTGGGAATCGAGAGCCTGGAGTAGTTGTGCATCTTTATTATGGTCTCCTGTGTTTTTGTACTCCCTATATAGGTTGTAGGGATGGGCCTATGGGATGTAGTGAGAGACGTGTTTGTTGGTTCAAAGACGGGCGTTTATTGACTAAGGTTGGACACAGACATTGGTTATTATAGAGACGTATCGGCTAAAGGTGGTGACACACTACACCTTCTACCTTTTTTTTTTAAAGAAAAAAATTGGTATCTTATTTTTTCTAACATTAAACAAAATTTATTTAAAAATCTTAAAATAAATAACCTATACAATCCAATGTGACTTTTTTATCTTTTAATTTCAAATATACTACTTTTAAATAATATGCTATTATATATGCCAAATCGAATAACATCATCTACATCAACAAACTTTGCAAAATATCTTACAATTCATTTTAACATTTTAACCATCTGATAACTCTTCATCTGATAACTGATAACTACTTATACAAAAAAAAATACTGAAATAAAAACATATCCAATACATCAACAGTAGTGAAGTATAACTAAAAATATTTATTTTAATTTTCAAATTTATTAATATTTTTTTAACATAAACAATGACAACTTGTCAAATATAATTTTAATTAAAATAATTATCTTTGCATTTTTTTTTTAAACTACACCGTCATTGCAAAAATATAGGTATGAAAACGATACATGTTTATTGTTAATAATATAAAAATTAACCATACAGAGGTTGTTTACTATTACTATGGGTATAATGTGGTTTATAATCCACCATTTTAAAAGTCAAGATACATGATAGGTAAATAATTAAAACCAACGTCGATAAAAAAGATTCAAATACTAAACACAAACTATTGTAAAAAAAGAATTTGTAGTAGGTAGTATAGGGTAGGGTAGGATAGGGTAGGGTTGGCGACAATAACATTTATTTATTTTTGCTTTCTCTTTCAGCAATATTTAAACTCATTCATTTTCTTACTTGCATACCAGACAACAAAAACAGACTTTCCTCTCTACTAAAGTACATGCTCTCAATAACAAAAACAATACTTCTAATTTACTACATACTCTCAAAATTTTACAAGAAAATTATAACTTTATATCCTTTGACATTCTTTATAACTCTTTGTCTATGTTTTATTCAAACTTCTTTTTTTTTACATATATGTAGTAAATACCATTTTTATATTTGTCATATATCTCATTATTACTTTCTTATCCAAAACACACTCTACATAAACATAATATAATAACCATCTTTTCAAAACCCATCAAAATGTACTTTTCTTTTTGTTCAGGCCTCTCGGCACCCAATGACCTCGCAGGGGCCCATAGCTACGAGGTAGCGTAGCGATCGGATGCCAAGAAGCAAGAACGTCGGCGTTTCACCGAGCTAAAGTAAATAGATTCTATCTGACCTGGTCTGTGCTTCGTTCCCGTCAAACTCCTGTCTCTCTGCAAGGCCTGGGTGCACCCTAGGCTCTTCTTGGTAGACAGGTTCTTCAGCCAACCAGGTATGGCTGGCAGGCCAGCTTCGACGCGCACAGTGTTACGTAAAGACGAACTTTATCTGGTTCGGAGAACCACAATACACTCAGCTATAAGACAATCCTGAGGGGAGCCCGAATACAATTCCAGATGGCTTACGATTTAATTTCAATGCCCAAAATCAATACGCGTCACATTTCGGGGGCTTTTCGTCTGTCAGTTGTCAAAAAACTCCAAGGTTGGCAGAACGTCAAATTCAAAATGGCCGTTCCGAAACCATCGATCGAGTATCGATTTTGAATCGAACAATCACCCGCCCGGACAGGCACCCACCTGTCCCTTAATCTACGGGCAGCCGAGACAACGTTGCTACCGCTCGTTTTAGTACCGAGCCTCCTACTAGAACCTCTGCAGACCGGGGGGTCCCGTCCCTGCCAGGGAACAAGTTAACAATGCGCCCCCTGCGCCAACGCAGTGGCGGTAGGTTAGCATCCTTAACCAGAACGAGGTCACCAACACTAGAGGGGCTGGTTTTGTCAGTCCACTTAAGGCGCTGTTGTAAGATATGCAGATACTCGAGCGACCAACGCTTCCAGAAATTCTGAGTAAACTGCTGCAACATCTGATACCCTGACAACCGATACAATTTCACTCCCTCGAAGGGGTGCTCGGGCAACGCGTTAAGTGGCTGTCCTATCAAGAAATGGCCTGGGGTCAGAGCCTCCAGGTCATTTGGATCCGAGCTGAGCGGACACAACGGTCGCGAATTGAGAACGGCCTCGTTCTTACAAAACAATGTCGCGAGCTCCTCAAAAGTCAGCGCGGTCTGACCTACTATACGCCCCAAGTGCGTCTTAGCTGACTTAACTACGGCCTCAAAAATCCCACCCCAGTGGGGGCAACTCGGTGGGCTGAAGGTCCACTGTATACCCCGACGGGAGAGGGCCGTTCCAATATCCACTTTATTTACATTCAAAAAGTTGTCTATCTCTCGTAAGCATCGTTCCGCACCGATGTAGTTAGTGCCGTTATCAGAGCGGATCAAAGTTGGAAGTCCCCTTCGAGAAACAAACCTATCCAAACAAGCAATGAAAGCCTCTGTCGAGAGATCAGCAACAAGCTCGAGTTCAGGAACCCGACATCCCCTGGATGCACAATCAGACGGGTTCAATTCTCCTGGTACATGTCTCCAGGTCAGTGGGACCTCAGACGACACAATCTGGGAGACACGGTTCGCAACAAAAACCTCTAAGGTATGGACCGAAGCCTTCAGCCAGCACAAAACAATCTGGCTGTCCGTCCACGCGTACACCGTATCCTCCAAAACCACTGACCCACGCAACACTGTTAGAGTGTTATTCAAAACTTTGGTCAAAAGAGCAGCCCCGGACAGTTCCAGTTTTGGAATCGTCATCCTTGTCCGAATAGGCGCTACCTTGCTTTTTGCCAAAGCCAATCGCACGTCGACCTCCCCGGTGGAGGTGACGGTTCGCAAATAAACCGCTGCCGCAAACCCTCATTCAGAGGCATCACAAAACCCGTGAAGGGTTGCCCTGTAATCCCCAGCAGGGATCAATTTCCTCGGCAGCGATACATTATTTATATTGAGGCCCAACCATCTCGCTAAATCGTTCGATACAATGCAGCCCTGAGCTCCAGAATCTAATAGGGCGCGAACGTATGTTGGGTTGCCCGCCAAATCCCAAACAAGCACAGAGGCGATCGGTAACACCACCGTCTCCGGTTGGGGGGCAACAAATTGTTGGGCCGCAAATTCCTAGCGAGGGCCCCCGGGGCCCCACTCTGCCTGTAACCGATCAGGTAGGCAGCTATACGCCAGAGGGTCCCATTGTACAAATGGCCCACGCGCCGGTTCCATTGCCACCCTACGACGCCCCCCGAAGGGTTGTGGGCGTGAATTCAACCGTGGCCGCTCCATGAGCGGGGGGGACATCACATGCGACCGACGAGGACGAGGCGACGAGCGGGGCGACAACTGAGGCGGCGTCCGAACCGCACCCGCATAGCTCGAAGTTGTCCCATGCCACCCGCCCGTTACGGCCTGCTCAACACACCCAATGTGCCGCTGAGTCGGATGCTGAGTCGCAACCGAAAACTCAGGGCCCCCCATGTGATGACCCTGAGTGCGGCCCTGCACCCCTGGGTGGCCGCGTGCTTGTGGCCCCATTGCCCGCTGAGTCGGATGCTGAGTCGCAACCGAAAACTCAGGGCCCCCCATGTGATGACCCTGAGTGCGGCCCCGCACCCTAGTACTACCCTGTGCACGTGGGGACGCTGGCCCCTGAGTTGCGCTCCAAGTCGCAAACGAATTCTCAGGGCCCCATTCCGTATCACCCTGGGTACGGCCCTGTGGACGTGGGGACGTTGGCTCCTGAGTTGCGCTCCGAGTCGCAAACGAATTCTCAGGGCCCCATGCCGTGTCACCCTGGGTACGGCCCTGTGGTGGCTGTTGGCCGGACCGGTTCATGCACAACAGATTGTTGTGGGCCCCACCACAATATCCGCACAATTTTGTGCGCGTGCAGTCCCTAGCCATGTGTGGCCCGAGGCACAGGAAACACCAGCTCCGCTGCTTGGCCATCCGGCGCCGTCCCTCAACCCTAAGTTCCCCGAACTTATTGCAATCGGCCACAGCATGGCCAATCTGCCTACAACATGGGCAGGTCTCACTATGTGGTGTCAATGCACTCACAGTCCCATATGACTGCCGGTTGGTGCGGTCCTTCCTCGTCGGAGAGCCCCTACTCACAGCGCTCCCGGCAGGTCTCTGTGGCTCCGAAGGATGGGTGACCGTCAACCCCAAATTCTCTGCCCGTCGAGCCTCCTCTTCCAAGAATCCGACCAAGTCGGAGAAGGCGGGCAGGTCCTCGGCCGACCTCCCGTGAGACTGTTCGAAACGAGTCTGCACGTCAGCGGGTAGGCGGGAAAGTACAATGTACAGCAGTAGGTACGACCATTCACCAACCGGAAGTCCAAGATTCTCTAGGGCCTTGGTGACGGACAACAACGGGTTCAAAACCTCCGTCTGTATGGCCCCGACCCTGTTCACAACCGGGATGCTAAACAAACGGTTCAGTTGGGCATCGGCCAACCTCCGTTTGTTGTGGTAACGTCTGACCAACAATTGTCTGGCCGTTTCATAGTTACCCTCCGTAACTGTCAAATGAGCTACCAGCTCCCTAGGCTCACCCCTCAATGCTGCCACCAGCTGAGCCATCTTGACAGACTTGGTAATGTCCGATCGCATGTGCACCAAACTGTCGAACAGATTGATGAAGCTCATCCATTCACCGGACACTCCGTCAAAAGTAGGCATAGTTATAACGGGTAACCTGGTCCCCGATCCCTGATGCGGCAGAGGTGCTTCAATGTCACCACCATGGCTGGACTCGCGCTGCCTACGTATGTCCGCAGCCTTCTGCGTGATAGCAGCTGCCATCTCCATACACTGGTCGACATCCCCTAGCAACCGTGACAGCCTGTCAGGTGCGCAACCATCAACTGATTCCGCCTGCGCGGACAATTCGAGCACCCTGTTGTAGCGTTCCTTAACGTCCATAGACCGCTCCAATACCACATCATGCCTATCTAAACGGTCTATCAGACCGTGTGCGGAGGAAAACCATCTGAGCTCCTTAGAAACACCCTTCTGTATTTCAGACAACGACATGATCGGAACGATACTTACTCACAATTTGCAGTAACTCAATTATATTGGACCCTCCAGTCTACAACACAAACGAGGGAACCCTAATCTATAACTTAAACAATGCTGATTTCCCCAAACAATAGAAACCGAGTTTTATATCTACACAAATTCTGTAAACAACAATTTAGTTTCCCTATATCATATAACACACACAGATAGTCAATATTAGTTCAAGTTATAAATTGCTATAAACTGAAAACAATGTCCAAACATTCATTAGCATTACTAGACCACTAATAGATTGACTAACTGGTAACTGGTACTTCAATGCAAATTTCAATTCACCTACAATGTACCTGTAATGTAATTACTATTCTGAGTCACATCTCAGTACAACTGGTCATTTAGGGAAAACTGTTATATCTGTCTGTCTACTACCAGCAATAGACTTATAGCTTACAACACTACCAATCTATGTGGATACAGGAACAATACCAAGTTAGCTAATAACCGCCTATACCTACAGATTGATAGTCCCAAATCGTGGGTTCCTGGAGCCCTTGACGGCTGCAAATCTCAGGAAACCACGCTCTGCTACCAAAATGTTCAGGCCTCTCGGCACCCAATGACCTCGCAGGGGCCCATAGCTACGAGGTAGCGTAGCGATCGGATGCCAAGAAGCAAGAACGTCGGCGTTTCACCGAGCTAAAGTAAATAGATTCTATCTGACCTGGTCTGTGCTTCGTTCCCGTCAAACTCCTGTCTCTCTGCAAGGCCTGGGTGCACCCTAGGCTCTTCTTGGTAGACAGGTTCTTCAGCCAACCAGGTATGGCTGGCAGGCCAGCTTCGACGCGCACAGTGTTACGTAAATACGAACTTTATCTGGTTCGGAGAACCACAATACACTCAGCTATAAGACAATCCTGAGGGGAGCCCGAATACAATTCCAGATGGCTTACGATTTAATTTCAATGCCCAAAATCAATACGCGTCACATTTCGGGGGCTTTTCGTCTGTCAGTTGTCAAAAAACTCCAAGGTTGGCAGAACATCAAATTCAAAATGGCCGTTCCGAAACCATCGATCGAGTATCGATTTTGAATCGAACACTTTTCATAAACAGTCTCTTTCAAACAAAGTCTTTATTATAATCTCCTTATCAATTCATATAGGTACTTTAATTAACGGGATCCGGATCCATATTTATTATTCACATTTAGTGAGTGCACATTTTAGGTACATTTTATTATACACACTGGTATTTACTTTATAAGGTACTTTTTATAATAATACTTAAATACATAGACTAATAGTACCTGGCTCCAGGTCTACCTGCCTGAGCCTGCTCGCGAGCTTATTAGGTCATCGATATCTAACTTTCTCACGAAGGAAACTCGTCCACATCATGATCGAAGAGGAAGGATTCATGCCTTGTACCTTGTACCTTTTGACTTTGATGATTGTACAATAACATATGGGACTCGCCAATAATCACGTATCTTACTCAAAACATAACTTAAACTCATTCCAAATGAATCCTTCGAATTTTAATTATCTCTCTAACATGTCAGATGATCAGTCCAACTGTTAATAGAAACCTTACCAAACGAAGTATTCCTAGCTAACTTACCCATTGCAATTGAGTACTTATCAACATTCCATACGGTATTCTTTTTGCCACAATGAACAAATCAAACTTATTTACCTTTCTTTCAAAATAACACTATCTTTCTTGTCCATACAAAATACGACTTTCCTATGTAGTTCGTAATTAAATATCTCGTCTCCTTCGCCTTAAACACTGCCATAAAAAATCAACATGCTGAGATATCTAAAAACTTACATAATCACTCTTCTACTTAACTCATCTCTAGACAACAAAATGTCATAGTCATACATAAATAAACAAATCAATCTTTCCTTAAACATCACTTTCTGTTCCGATCAAACATCTTTCAATATACTAAATATTATCAGCATCCTGTAATAATAATAAAAAAACATCATACATTCATTATACATCATCATTTTCACAAACTTTCAATGTAATCCCACCCCCACCAATGCAATTTTAACCTTGGTATCTATTTAACATCCATACGGTTCAATACTTAATTTATCTGCTGAACTCTAAACAAACATCCATCACCACGTACGGTTTCTAATGAATTCATTATCATTACTGTTGCTCATCTGCACCTGTAATAAGAGCTGGTAGGCACGTCACGATCCATTTTTGTTAGAACTAAAACAAATTCTCGGTGGTCCCCTAATTTGGTACTCTGTTGTTAACTGTATTTTATTGCACCGCGTTACATGCAAATATGGTTTGAATACGTATTAACTGGATATGTTACTAAGGAAATTATTGTAAATACTTTACAATTTAAAATTATAAATTCACTGGAAAAAATACACACAAACATACGCCACACAATCAATGTCATCCTTTAACTCATTCTACATCAAATTAAATTATTTAAAAAAAGTGTAGTTCTTGTCGTCAACCCTTTACAAATTAATCTGAGTTATTTAATAAGTACACCATATTCAGGGGTGTAAAGTAAATACTACAAATCATTTATAAAATACTTACTTAAATATTCAATTTCTATTCGATAATTATTTTTCTTTTATATCCAAATTAACAATTTCCGTCATTATTATTTAACACACAAAACAACATCTGATAAAATAAATCAAATTAACTCGCATAAAATGTATAATTCATTGAAATGGAATTGGATAAAATTGGTCACGACTCACTCATGAAGACTTCACGTGGTGCCTATCATTCCTACTGCGTGGTACTGCAGCTCATCACTCCGGGACAACATCTCCCAGCTGCTCCTCATCGGACCCGTACATTGTACAGCGTACAATTCGCCCTGCGCCCTGCGTCACACATCATCTAGGCTTGCACAGATCTCCCGGCACCCGGCAGGAATCCTCTTTATAATTTAGGTTTTTAGGTAATTTGGTTTTTAATTTGGTTACTGGTTCTGCTTTTGGTTCTAGTTTTATTTTGCGGTCTTCTTAATTTTGTAGATATATAATTTTTATGTAATTTTAATCTTAATCCATTATTTTATCTATTTAAGTAGTTCCTTATATATTGAATCTATTAACAGTTTATTTATATGTATAAAGGTATAATTTTCTTACTGTAGTTATTTAGGTATGATTTTAGCACTTTTTGTCCTTTTCACATTTTATTTCACATAAATATGCCATTCGGCGCAGCACTGCCTCTTAGGGCAGGCTGGCCTGGCAAGGTCACCATGTAGGGATGGGCCTATGGGATGTAGTGAGAGACGTGTTTGTTGGTTCAAAGACGGGCGTTTATTGACTAAGGTTGGACACAGACATTGGTTATTATAGAGACGTATCGGCTAAAGGTGGTGACACACTACAAGGTCTTCGCTTTCGGCATTCTAACCTGGGATATATTCTTCCTAAAGCCTCTGGGTATGGTTTTCTTGGCTGTTCGGATGATTATGTTGATAAATGTAAACATGGGTGGGTGTGCTGTGGTGGACTTGACTAAGGCCTCTTGGCGTTAGGTGGTTTGTAGACATTTATAAGGGTGAAGTCATCAACTTTTATAGCAATGGTAAAAATCTGGTTGTCATCATTTGCGTTTAGAAGTTGGACACCGCTGAGGGAGGATCTCGCGTATGTGGCTATGCCGTATTGGCGGTGATGGAGAGCCTTTACTAAGTTATAACCCGGGATCTGGCCCCTCCTGTCGAGATCTGTCGTGTCTTTAGTGTTTCCTGAAAGTGTACGATGTCAATCTTTTGGTCGTTTAATGTCCTAATTAAGAAGTCACATTTTGAGGCGCTTATGCCTTCTATGTTCAGCTGCAGGATGCGGACGGATGGTCCAACATTCTTGCTCGTTGGGCTCTGAGAAGAGCCTTTTAGATTTGTAGTAACCATTTTAAGGTTATGATATCTTCTTAGTGAAACCTATTTGCCTATGGTTTCTAGTTCGTTTAGCCCCACCCAGGGGACACGTGCAGGGTTTCGGTGGGTACACTCCTGCGGACGCGAACTAGAATCGTCCCCCCTAGCTTTAGTGTGTGGTATATTAGAGTAAATTAGTTGGAGTATTTATCCTTGCGGTCCTTGCCTGATTGCGTTGGCTAGTAGATATGGGATGTAAAGCAGTGATGAATTAAATCTTCGATCGAACATAATATATTAGCCGAAGCAGAGTGAAGGGACATTTGTAAGCACACACAATTTAGTGCAGCCCGCGTGAGGATATTGATAGATATAGGTAAAGCAAAGTCTTTAGCTGAACACCTAGATTGGTTTTATGAAAATGGCGTGCACATATATCTAAGTGCAGTAAAATATCTAATAACAAAATTAATTCCACTGTTTCGTACACTTTGATTTGTTTTCTAAATTAAAGTTAATTGCAATTTTATATAAATATCTTTAAGGGATGTAGGAACCAAGTATTTCCTTCGAACGTGAGCAACTCCCCCCTGACAGAGATATCGTTGGTACTGTAACATTCAGGTGTCAAAACGTGTAACAAAATCGTAAATACCCACTTTTCGTCACAAAACCATTAATCAACATTTTTTTCAATCGCGTTTCGTTTCATTCTTGCCAAATGAATCAGATAATCCATTGATCACATCGTACTTATTTTTAAGGGAATAATGAAAGAAACCAAAACGAGGATATGAGTACAATTTAGTAGTCAAACAAGTAGGATTATTATAAAAATAAATTACCCGACTGCATTTTCTATCAATACCAAACACAAACTCATAATGCACCTGGTTCTGCACTTGGAGTATGGACAATGGAAGTAGTCGCACCAATAACCCAAGGAACCTAGATTTATATTTTGCCTCTGTGCTGTCTAAAATACCTGTAAAATAAAACATAACGCTTATCATACGAAATAATTATATTAAGAATTAGGAAACAGACTTTTTTGTTTCAGTCAGTCGCTTCCGTTTCCCACATTCGTTCAGCTTGGACCGGCCTCGAAAGACAGTGTTGTCAATACGTAAAAACCAAATGATACGATTTAAGTTCCGAGAAAAAAATAGGTGTACTACGTCGTTGTTTTTATAAATTCTTTTCTCGGAAATTTATAAAACATTATTATCTTTGGAATAGATATGGTTTTAAGTGACACGAGTCTTTTAATTTTGTTTAAAAATATACTACTGAGTCCAATGATATATTTTACAATGGTATCACTGCCGCATTTTTTTTTCGTCAGCTAATGAAACAATAGATTTTAGAAAATGTTGAATAACGCCAGCACGGCACCGGCACCGGTTGCCGGCGAAGTAAAAATGTAAGGAATTTAGGGCATGTTTGTCAAATTAATTATAATAAGTATTAGTAGTTACACAAACAAGAACAAATAACTAGATACTATTAATCTACCCAAGCGGCACAGGCACCGGCATAGTGGAAAAACAGGGTACCGGCAGTGGCCGGTGTCGGTGCCGGGCCGGCATATAAAAAAACCGGTCAAGTGCGAGTCTAAATCGCGCACGAAGGGTTCCGTACCACCGTTCAATGGAAGCGATGGTGTGGAGTGAATAGTTTGGATTTTACACAGCAAAATATTGTTTACAAAGTTATTGGTGCGGTTACTTTCACACTCCATGTACGTAACCAGGTGCATCCATAAGTTTGTATGTGGTATTGTTGTATGGGAGCCCCCTTAAATATTTATTTTATCCTGTTTTTTAGTATTTGTTGTTATAGCGGCAACAGAAATACTTACATAATCTGTGAAAATTTCAACTCTTTAGCTAGCTAGGTTCTTGAGATACAGCCTGGTGACAGACGGACGGACGGACGGACGGACAGCGAAGTCTTAGTAATAGGGTCCCGTTTGGAACCCTTCGGGTACTACGGAACCCTAAAAAACGCCTAATGTAAAAAGCTCAGAACAAAACCGGAGAAAGTCATTTGACTTTCTAATTATTCAATATGCCTATTATTAGAGGAGGAAATCTTCCTTACACAAAATCGAACCACTACTAAGCTCAACATGGCTTGTGTTACGGATACTAGACGACGATATATTTAACAGAGATAAATTCATAAGTATATATATAGAAAACATCCAAGACTAAGAAATAAATATTCATGCTCATCACACAAATATTTGCCCTCACCGGTATTCGAACCCAGGACCATCAGCTTCATAGGCAGGGTCACTACCCGCTAGGCTAAACCAGTTGGCAAATGTGTATTATTTATATATATATATATATATATATATATATATATATATATATATATATATATATATATATATGTATTAATTATAATGTGGCTTGTGATGCCTTCCACAATACTATGAAAAAATGCATCGAAATAAATTGTTTTCTTTGATATAGGTGGTTTTTATAGACGCGTTAGAAAGAAGAGATATTATTTTGTCGAACTCCTTTTAGCTTTGTAGGACTTGAGGAAGTAAGTACCCTAAGAATTTTGATGATCATCAGTGAGTGAGTCAGTAAATTATAAGAGATATACTATTGAAACTTTCTATGTATAATAAGCCCACTACTGATATTATATCCCCAGAATTTAGTTTATTTGCTGTAATCGAGAACCAATTTGTGAGGGTTCAAAAAATTGTCGAAGTGCTTCGAGAAAAGGTAGGTAGTGCCCATACGCTTCGCTTGCTCGTCTTGGCCGGGGCACTGCCGTGCCCCCAGATACGGGACCGTCTTTGTTTCGTGCTTGAACTTCTTAGCTATATCCGCAGAGCGTGTTTAGTCGATGCGATTTTTCGTCGCGCCCTCCTCGCCGCACACGCAAAGAACCCGCACCGCATATGCCTAGCGCCCGCGCACACGTAAAGCGAAAAAGGAGAGGAGATTGACGGCTAGCTATGCCCCTTACAAAGAATTGTCACAATTACATTACGTCACTCCCGCTGTAGATGCGTCTTCGCACCAAACTGTCAGCGCGGACGCTACGCGTGCGCGATTAAAATCATACGACACGTAATCTGAGACTTAATAATTTGCAATAAAGGCACAAATTGTATGTAAGCTCATATAGCAAGGCGGTGACAGCGCTGGAGGCAAGCGCAAGTCGGGCGCGATGCTGGCGCGTCTTTCATCGTCTTTCTGAGGCCGTATGGTTATCTATCTATGTTGTATAGTAGGAATATATTCCTACCATAGAACATCTATCCTATCCTCATCCTATAGGGACAGGTTCGGATGGCACTCGGGGAAGACATGCATGGTACCTACAAGTGTGTTTATCGCCCCCCATTGCCTATCTGATTATCCTCTTGTGTACCACCGACGTTGGCTAACGCCACTTTTCCGCTACAGGTTTTAAATTTTATGATTATGGCATAAGGTTCAATCATAATCATCATAATCATAATCATTTATTCATTAAACAACATAGTTGTATGTGAACATTAATACACCAGAGTCTTAACTTTTATTTACAACACTTAAATTTAATCTAGTAGTAGAAGTAAAATTATTATGTTAAAAAGTTTAGTGATTTATATATATTTAAAATGTACAAAATTAAAATTAAAAATAAAAGCCATCAAGGTCCAAAAGTACGAAAATCATAATTAATGTCGATTATGGAATTCATTCATAGCCATGGACGTATAAAAAAGTCGGACGTAGTCTCGCTTACAACACAAGTGAGCCGCTCAGAGTGGGCCAGCTTGCTGTACGTACACGCCGTCAAGCACACATTAGTCGGCCATTATGCGCGCAGGCGTCAACAAAGGCGGTACGTTACCCGGAGAAATAAAAAGCAAACCAGCATGTCTTGCGTGGTAAAGTGGTGTAAAAACCGAAGTGACCGGGAGGTAATTGAATAAATAATCACTTATTTCCAATAAAAAATTAAAATCAATTTTCATTCATAAGAACAAAATAATTCAATGTCAAGTGACAAGTCAAGTCAAGTGTTGTCAGTATTCACGTGAGCAAAATTTCCGAAAATATGGGAAAATACGGTATTATTAAGTTCAAATTATAATTCGATTATTTATTTAAGCGAAGTTATTTTGGCAACGGTCAGTTGAATAAATATATTGGCAGTTCTTAAATTTTTCGTCAGATGAAAATTTGAACTTCGAAATTACTGGTCCGATTTTTTGTACAATCGATATCTGGGGGCTCTGGTTATTTTAAAAAGGGGCCGCCATTTTGAACTTCGTATTGCATGGTCCGATTTGCTTCAAAATCAATATCTAGGGAACTGGTTGGAGTCCAATTATGATTATTTATGATATATTCTCACTAAAATTTTAGAAAATAATGTTGGCGATGAAAGTGGTTTTATGAACTTAGACTCTGAACACACTTTCGCCGGAACAGAACACAAAATAAATCTTATTGAAAAAATAACGGAAAAATATTTAACGATTCGGCTTCACCACATTTCAAAATTAGGAGATACTCAAGAACCTCTCAAAGTAAAAGACACTATTATAAAAAACTTACTCAGCATTTGGGATGTTAATTACTTTTACAGCAGTCATAAACGGTAGGAACAGTAAAATTTTGAACAATTGGGATGATGCACGTTAGCCAAGTTATATGCCGGCCGGCCAAAGCGGCTGTCCGCCATTTTACCCGAAGGCGATGAAGAGGATGTTTTAATGGACACGGAGCAACTGGGACTTCCTAACGAATTGCGGAACCAAATCCTAGCTGACATAAGGCGTGAAATAAGAGAAATTATCCGTGACGAGCTCCAGCGAACGCTGAAGTTCTACTCGGATAAGATCGACGACTTTCAAGAAAAAATCGATGAACGAGGACGAAATTCAAACTATAACTCACCAGTACTACGATATTAACAACAAATATAAAAACATAAATTTAAAATACGAGGCAACAGCACAGAGGATCAACCTCCTGGAACAGAATCTCATTGTAAATAACTTGGAGATATGTGTCATCCCAAGAAAGGACAACGAGAACCTGCATGAAGTAGTTACGAAGATTGCAGTAAAAATTCACCAAAAACCCAATGACATCATCAATGTTTACAGGAAATGTAGCCGCCCAACATCCACGCAAAAAATTCATCCTCCGCTGGTGGTCACTCTTCGAGATGGAATGCGAGGAGCACTACCGTCATCGCGTCTGACCTGGGGCTCGAGGGTGAGTCCAGGGTCTATCTCCGTGAGGCCCTCACTCCTGCTACCACGCATCTGCTGTGGAAGGCCAAAACCGACCTTAAGATGACCAAAAAGTTTAAATATGTGTGGTGCAAGCGTGGTGTAGTGCTTATAAAAAAGATGATAGTGAAAAAGCCATTGTTGTGAAGTGTGTACAGGATGTGGAGAAATGGTCGCGCGACCGTGAGTAAACTTCGCCCTCTTTGTACTATATCAAACTATAATATAAATAATAATTAAAAGAGCTTGATACAGACAAAAGTATTTGTGAAGGAACCTTAAGGAATTGGAATGCATTTACCCAGTCCATTCCATTTAATAAAAAAAGTATTTTAACCTTACATGTCAACATACGATCTTTATTAAAAAACTTCTCGCATTTGGAATATATTGTATCAGATAGCCGTATCAAAATTGATCTCATAGTTTTAACTGAAGCTAACATAAAAGAAAACTGTAAATCCTTGTTTCAACTAGATAACTACACAATGTATAGAAACTTAAGACTACATAAAAAGGGTGGTGGTGTCATACTGTATATACACAATAGCCTTAACTTCATTCAGACAGAACGGAATTCCTTGTACTTTGAATCTATTATGGGTGAAATTGTAAATGGCGATAACTACAAGTTAGGCATTTGTGCCATCTATAGACCGCCCGATAAAGACCAAAAACGATTTATTAGAGATATAAGCACTTATCTTAAGAAATACTGTACTCGCCAGGATCTTTTATTAATAGGTGATTGTTTAATATTTATGCTTCGGAACGCACCTTTTTTTTGTTGCGCGATCGGACCGCGAGTGATCGGAACGGAACTAGCTAGCTGTCACTTGCATAGAAACGAAATGACGAGTTAGAGGTTAACTTTTGCACATGGGAAAAAGTCGGCGCCAGCATCGGGAAGCTTGGCTGAATGTTAATTATAATAATCACGGAACAATCGTCGGGAAATAAGTAGATTTCTCGTCATCGGAGTGAGTGCTTCGTGCTTTGAAAGGTTGAAGTGATTCGGTGATCAATTCGTCGCGTTCGGATAGCGACCCTTGTGTCGGCAAGCATCACGACGGCGACATCAGCGGGCTGCGACGAGAGTAAGATTCGACTCCCAACACCCCCCACCCTGGTGTTCCTCATCCTGCATTCCTGCCTCGAATTGAGCTTTCGAATACCAGTCGACGGCGTCAAGGTCAGTACTGCTTTGTGACATTCCAATGAAAAACAACCCTACCAAGATTCCACGCCCTGTCGGTTAAGGCGTGGAATTTTAAACACTTTGGTAGCAGAGGCGCGGTTTCTCAGTAGGAAATCGATTCACGGACGGTTGTAGGGTTGTTTTTTTGCCACATTGAGCTGGGAGAGCGTGGGTACCTCAGATTGGTCGGCAATCATTTTGTGAGTGAGTCTTGGTCGGTATACCATAATTTAGGTTCATTTTCGGTTAGTGAACGTATAATTGACGATTTAGTTAACAATTATTATAAAATTGTAGTCGGAAACTACTTGGTGTGCATAAGGAACAGTCATTCGGTCGGACTATAGTATTGCAGTTGGGTCCTATAGTATTGCAGTGTTATTTCGGTTTGCAGAGCAGGGTCAGGCTATTTAAGGGGTATTAAGCTGATTTTGCTGACCTCAGGAGAAGTGCAGGTCATATCGGAAAGGCCACTTCTAGAAGGTTCACGGCTACCTACACTATATTAAAAATAGTTTATTTTTATAATACATTTTTGTGTGTTATTTTGTATTGTGCTTTATGGTGACATTCTCTAATTGATTTAGAGTGTATAGTTATAAGGTGTAAGTCCACAGAGCGACCATATTAAATATTTTTTAGGATTTAATTGTTTTAGTGGTTGCCTTAGTTTTGACAACTTAGTTTTAATTTCTGTGCCCAGCGCTGACGGGCAAGTGCTGGTCTCTGGCTATACTTAGTTCGGTAGTGAAGTATAAGACCAGAATCTATTAAATCGGTCAACATGGCACCTTCGCCCTTGACGGTACTGCGGCATGGTGTCCGGGAGGAAAAGAGATGGCTCGCCCATACTCATAAATATGTGGAGCGACCGGACATGGATGATGTCCTGCTCAAGCGTGTGGAGGACGCAATGACACGCGTCGGGAAGGTGTGTCGGCTGGCTGCGGAGGCTGAAGCTCTCGGGCTTACTGATGAAGCCTCGGTGGCTGCAGTGAAACAGCTCTGCGCGGATGCTGACCAAGCGATGGAATGCTTGGGTGACATCGAGCGTCGCGCGGAGAAAATTAAGCGGTCGCGAAGAAATGACCGTGGGGAGGGTAACGGAGACCCACCCCCGAAGGGTGTTGTTGGACGGCTGCCACACCTGGAGATTCCGGCCTTCAGTGGGGCAATTGATGAGTGGCCGACCTTCATTAATTTATTTGATAGTTTGGGCCACGGTCGGGACGACCTGGACAACGCCTACAAGTTGGCCCAACTATTGATGGCTCTGCGGGGTGAACCGAAGGAGTTGGTCGGTCACCTAACGGTCACGGCGGGCAATTATGAGATAGCCAGGTCCATATTGTTTGACCGCTACCAACACAAACGGCGGTTGGTTGATGCGCAGCTGGGGAAGCTGTTTAGCATCCCTAGAGTAACCCGGGATGTTGACATCCGAGTACAGGTGCTCAACCCTGTGCTGGTGGCCACTAAGGCACTTCAAAACCTTGGTTTTCCGGTAGACCAATGGTCATACATTGTTTTGTATATGGTTTTGTCACGGTTGCCTGCAGCTGTTCAAAGTCGGTTTGAACAGCTGCATGGGGGCAGTAGCACGGAACTGCCCACGCTCGTCCAATTGACGGATTTTTTGGAGGGTGAATGTAGGCGATGTGATACACTGGACACGGAGGCCAGTGTGCAGCGCCAACCCGCGCGGATGCGGGAGGGGCCGCGCCCCCCGCCGCCACGGGGGGGAGGGAGGTCGAAACAATTTGGCGTTTTGAATGCCGCGCCGTCGGGTGACAGCTGTGTGCACTGCGAAAGTGCCGGTCATGACGTGACCAGTTGCGCCAAATTTAAGGCGCTCGGAGTAGCTGCCCGCAGGTCTTCCGTTACCGATTGTGTTTCGGTTGTTTGGGGCCGCACACGCTGAGCGAGTGCTCGCGCGCGTTCCCCTGTGAGTGCTGTGGTGGCAAGCACCACATAGTGTTGTGCCTGAATCAGTCAGGCCCTTCGGACGGTCACCAGGGCCGGACTCAGGTTGGTCGGCCACAGGGCCCAACCAGGGCCGGACCCAGTCCCCCTCCGGGCAACGGGAGTCACCAAGGGGGGACTGGGGTACCCGCGGACGGGACCCCCCCCCCGAGGGGAAAGGGGCAGCGCGGGGGGTAACATGCGGGATAGCCGGGGTTCGGTCGCCGCTGTCCACGGTCAGCGAGGACTTCGGGCCGCTGGCTCACAGCGTGTTACGGGCGGGTGTCAGATGGCACCTATGAGTAGCGCGAAGGCTGGGAGTCCACCACCTTCAGCGCCACCCTGCCCGTCGCTCTGGGAGGCGAACAGGGAGGCGAACAGTCGGATGTCGCCCCCATTCCTAGAGCGCCCCAGGTTGGATCCGCTCTCCCCCATTCATCCACGGTGCGCACCGGGCACACCGTACACCGTCCGGTATGATCGGATACCGGGACAGCGAGGGGCCTATTATACGGGTTGGGACCCCTTGACGCACATACGGTCTGATATGCCGGTTGCATATCAGCAGCCTTGTTACTCCAAGGCCGACGGAGGTCTGAGCGGGTTCGGATCCCGCGGAGGTTCCCGCTAGGGACACGTCGCCCACTTACAGGGTGCCGCCACTCCACAGACGGTCATGCTCCCCACAGCCTCTGTGATAGCGTGGAGTTCGGACGGCAAATCATGTGTGGCACGAGCACTATTGGACTCGGGGGCCCAGGGGTGCTAAGTCTCGTGCAACCTTGTAAGACGGTTGGGCATTTCGGTAAGGGAGTATCCACATTCCATTCGGGGAATTGGGAACACGGAAGTCGGTTCCGTTAAGGGAGTATGTCGGATTACTCTCTCGTCACGGGTGGATTCATTGGTGAATCTGACGGTCACGGCATTAGTCATGCCTAATGTGATGGGCTCACACCCTCACGTACGGTTGTCGCCCTCGGTGCGACAGTTGGTCGCTGGGTTGTCACTGGCTGACCCGGAGTTCGATATTCCAGGCCCAGTAGACATTTTATTGTGTGTCGATGCCTTGGGATACCTGTTAGTGCCAGGTGTCCACGTGTTGCAGGCGACTGGTCTGGTTTCGGTCAACACCAGACTGGGCCATGCGGTAATGGGTCCGGTCATGCCGGCTGCCCCACGCCTAGCGACTAGTAGTCCCTTATTCGGTTCTGTACTCTCGGAGGTGATATAGAAGTTTTGGGAGGTGGAGGAACCACCTACGGTCCGCCGGTTGGACCCGGTTGAAGAAGAGTGTGAACAGTTTTATCGGAACAATACTGGTCGCCTTCGGTCAGGTCGATTTCTCACACGTCTTCCATTCCGGAGTGATCGCCCAGCGCTGGAGCAGGATCTCTACGTGGACGATATCTGTACCGGTGCAGATTCCGTAGAGGAGGCGCTCGCTCGACGGGACGAGCTAGTTGAGCTCTTACGGGGTGGAGGTTACGAGCTCCGGAAATGGATGTCGAACTCTCCAGAGTTACTGTCTGGTCTTCCGGAAGACTACCAGCAGGATCCCCACATTTTTGGAAATTTGGAAAATCCGAATATGTTGTCGGTATTAGGCGTCCAGTACCAGCCGGTGTCAGACATGTTTTCGTATCGGGTCGAGTTAGACTCCCCGAAGGTCTGGACGAAACGGAACGTCCTTTCAACGGTGGCTAGGACATTTGATCCAAACGGGTGGATCACCAATTGTGGTCTGCTGAGCTGAAATGGGACGACCCGATCGGCGGGTCATTGAGCTCAGAGTGGGAATCGTTCTTTTCCACCCTCCCTGGCATCAATCGGATTTCACTGCCACGGAGGTTGGTCCCCACCAAACGATACACCGCCACCCTGCATGGAATTTGCGATGCCTCGGAGAAGGGCTACGGAGCTGCGGTGTATCTGCGTACGGTCGACTCCTCGGGGGAGGTTGATGTGCGGTTGGTCATAGCCAAGAGCAAGGTTGGCCGTTGCGCACTCGCCTGACCATTCCCAAATTAGAGCTTTCAGGAGCGGCTCTCCTGACTCGTCTGCTCAACCACACGATGACGGTTCTTCGTGGGTCAATAGCGTTAGCGGATACGGTCTACGCTTGGACGGACAGCCAGATCGTGTTATGCTGGCTGAAGGCTTCAGTTCACAAGCTGGAGAATTTTGTGGCGAATCGGGTTTCGCAGATTTTGAATTCGGAGGTTCCCTTAATCTGGAGACATGTTCCAGGGGAAATGAACCCAGCAGACTGTGCGTCTCGTGGGTGTCATGCTCCGGAGTTAGTTGGACATCCCTTGTGGTGGGGTCCAAAATGGTTGACTCAAGCCGAATCGGATTGGCCAATGAGTCCACGCGTTACCTCGGCGAACGGCGCCTTGACAGTCGGTGTCTGTACGACGCAACCAGAGCCGGAAGAGGAGTTCAGCCTGCTGGAACGGTACAGCTCGCTCGACAAGCTGGTCAATGTGACCGCCTGGATCTTCCGATTTGCGCGGAATTGTCGCAATTCTGAGGCGCAACGGGTGCGGACACAGGTCCTGACACCACGGGAACGGAACCATGCGTTGTTCGCATTGGTACGGAACGTGCAGACGGTGCACTTTAAGTCCGAACTGGACATTCTGAGACGCGGACGCGTCCAACTGAAGGGAGCTGTGGCTCGGCTCAACCCGTTTATTGACCCTCACGGATTGCTGAGGGTAGGAGGTCGGCTGCGGAATGCCAACCTGCCTTATGCGGCTCGCCACCTGTTGTTACTCCCTAGTAAAGGGAAGTTGGTCGAACTGTTGATACAGGATCGACACATTCGGAATGGGCATGTCGGATGCCACGCCTTGATGGCGTTTCTCCAGCCCGAGTTCTGGATTCTATCGGGAAGGCGCTTAGTGCGTAGCGTCGTATTTCGGTGCCTGCCTTGTTATCGGGCCAAGGCGGCTACGATGCAGCCCCAGATGGGCGATTTGCCCTCGGATAGTGTAAACGAAATCCGGGCCTTTGCGGGTGTCGGAACGGATTTCGCGGGACCATTCATGGTTAAGTTGTGGCGTCACATCAAATAATATCGCCACCTTCAAAACGCTCCGACGCTTCATCTTGGGACACACCCGCTAATCTGCGCCCGCTCGCCTATCTCACCCCGCGTTGGCCTGCAGCCGACCGGCCCAGCGAGCTAGACGCGCGCAGCGCCTGCGCATATCAGTCTGCTACTCGCTTCGCTAACGAACCCACGTCTGTGCGCGCTTATAGCTTCCGATATTTGTGTCGCTATTGTTGCTTATGCTTTGTAATTACTATTGTATATAACTTTCCTGCTTCAGTAAACTTCTTCCGTCATCTAAATAATACTATTCATTTCGCATAAAGCCTTCACTCATTACCATACCTACCACTACATATGGGAACATTGGTAGGACAAACATCATCTCCCCATATCTGGTGACCCCGACAAGCCGTTTATTCGGTGAATTGGACCTACGCATACTGTGAGTAAGAAGAATATCTGGCTGACGCAACATTCTAACGTTCGTTCGAGAACATACAATAACACAAAGGATTTTGGTGTGTGGTCCAAGTCAAGCGGTGAGCGATATTTTATTTTTATCATGGTGGGCTCAGATGAGGATACTGGAGACAAAGGGAGTACAGATCCAAGCCCCGCTGAGGTCTTGCGAGTTGGCGTACGGGTACCCCAATTTTTGGTCGAAGAACCCGCTTTATGGTTCTCACAGATTGAAGGCCAATTTATTTTGTCTAAAATAACGAGTGATTCGACAAAGTTTTATTTTGTTGCCGCACAGTTAGAACCTCAATACGCACGAGAAGTGAAAGATATAATTACAAACCCACCGCTGTCAGACAAGTACCTTAAGCTTAAAACGGAACTTATAAATAGACTTTCAGCATCGCAACAGAAAAAAATTTAATAACTGCTGAACAATGAGCAACTGGGAGACAGGAAACCGTCGCAGTTTCTACGGCATCTACAAGATTTAGCCGGACCTTCAGGAGCCTCAGATTTTATTAAATCGCTGTGGGCGAGCCGACTCCCGCTAAATATTCAAACTGTGATTGCTTCTCAGATTTCAGACATGACGGTTGACAAACTTGCCGAGCTTGCGGACAAAGTTTACGACATCGCTCCAATGACTCCTCAGGTCGCCGCGGCCAGCACCTCTGCCTCTATCGCCCCGCCAGCTAGCAACGACATGGCCATGCAGATAAGCGAATTGACAAGGCAAGTAGCACTACTTACAACCAGACTAGACCAAGAAAGAGGACGTTCACACTCACGCTCACACGCACGCTCAGGCTCAAGATCTCGCTCAAGGAGCTATAAACAGCCACCACCCGACCACCCCCACTGCTTTTACCACTACACTTTTGGAGAAAAGGCCCAAAAGTGCAAACAGCCCTGCACCTTTAGGAAGTCGGAAAACTTCCAGGGCGGTCGCAAGTAGCGGCCCATGACTGCCCTACATCATCAGGCCGTCTCTTCATATCGGATCGGATATCAAAAATGCAGTTCCTTGTGGATACTGGTTCCGACTTGTGTGTTTTTCCCCGATCAGCTGTCAAGAGGCCCTGCGCCAAATCTAAATACGACCTAGTAGCTGCAAATAACACAGTTATACATACCTACGGACCAATCAAACTTCATCTTACTCTGGGACTTAGAAGAAACTTTCCATGGGATTTCACTATTGCAGATGTATCGCGACCCATTATTGGAGTTGACTTCCTCAGCCACTACAATCTACTCGTCGACTGCAGACATCAGCGCCTAATTGACAATGTCACTTCTCTCTCCGTCAACGCTGTTAGCTGCCCCGCCGCTGAGGATTTCGCGTCTGTCAAGTCCGTCACCGGAGAGTCTGAATACCATGAGATACTGCGAGAGTTTCCAGAGATTACTCGTCCCCCAGGTATGCACTTACCATATAAGCATAGCACTCTCCATCATATAAGAACGACGTCAGGACCTCCAGTTGCCAGTAAACCAAGAAGACTCGACCCATTACGGATGCAGGCAGCTAAAAAAGAGTTCGAAGACATGCTGGCCAACGGCACTGCTAGGCGATCAGAAAGTGCGTGGTCTTCACCTCTCCACATGGTAAGAAAAAAGGACGACAGTTGGAGGCCATGTGGAGACTACAGAGGTCTCAACTACAGAACTGTACCTGACAGATATCCCATCCGTAACATTCATGACTTCTCATACCAACTCTCAGGATGCTCCATCTTTTCTACAATCGATCTCGTGAAGGCCTATAATCAGATTGCGGTAAATCCCGAGGATATTGCCAAAACCGCCATCACGTCACCGTTTGGGTTATATGAATTTCCGTTCATGACGTTTGGGTTACGCAATGCAGCCCAAACATTCCAGAGATTCATCGATGAAGTCTTACTGGGACTCGATTTCTGCTACGGGTATATTGATGACATATTAGTGTTCTTAGCATCAGAGCAGCAACACAAGGCGCACCTACGTCAACTTTTCGAGCGGCTACAACAGAACGGCATCGTGGTAAATACAGCCAAGTGTGTACTTGGTCAACCAGAGGTGACGTTCCTGGGATTTAGCGTATCAGCCGCAGGTACTAAACCACTAGAATCTAAAGTCGACGCCATCAGGGACTACCCGGTGCCTAAAACGGTAAAGGAGCTACGCCGTTTCCTGGGTATGGTCAATTTTTACCGTCGCTTCGTGCCAAATGCAGCTCAACTTCAAGCTCCGCTTAATGACGTCTTCAGCGGCTCCAACATAAAAGGATCTCATCCGGTAGATATGGTTCCGCATTTACTCCAAGCATTTGAAGACTGTAAGGAATCACTATCACGGGCAACACTTCTCGCGCATCCAGATCCAGCTGCTGAGCTTGCAATAGTGACTGACGCATCAGACACGGCCCTTGGCGCTGTTCTACAGCAACGAAAAGGTGACGACTGGGAACCTTTAGCTTTTTACTCTCACAAACTCAACAAGGCGCAGACTAAATACAGCCCCTACGACAGGGAACTACTTGCTGTCTATGAAGCTATAAAATACTTCAGGCATATGGTCGAGGCAAGGATTTTTACAATTTTTACTGACCACAAGCCACTCACTTTCGCCTTCTCCAAGAGTAAAGATAGCTGTACTCCACGGCAGATCAGGCATCTTGATTTCATTGGTCAATTTACAACAGATGTAAGATACATACCTGGTAAGGACAATGTGGTTGCTGACGCACTCTCTAGAATCGAGGAAATTTCATCGTCTGTTGATTTTGATGATCTTGCACGAGCTCAGGACAAAGATCCAGAACTGCAAGACCTGCTTCTTCACGGCTCCGCTTTAAAACTAGAAAAGTTGCACACACCGAATGGTAACTTACCTCTCTACTGCGATACTTCTGTGCAACCGCCCCGTCCATACGTCACACCACAGTTCAGGAAACAAGCCTTCGACGCACTTCACAATCTTCACCACCCTGGATGTACTGCTACAGCGCGGCTGGTCTCACACAGATTCGTATGGCCAGGGATACGAAAGGACTGTAGAGAGTGGACTAGGCAATGTTTGCCATGCCAAAAAAGTAAAGTTACTCGACACACCATTACCCCCCTCTCCCCTTTCCTTACTCCTTCCTCGAGGTTCTCTCACATACACCTCGACATAGTAGGGCCCCTAACTCTGTCTTGTGGTTACAGGTACTGCCTTACCGTCATCGACCGTTTCACGCGGTGGCCTGAGGCATACCCCATGATGGACATCACTGCTGAGACCTGCGCAGCAGCTCTGGTGTCTGGATGGATAGCCCGCTTTGGCTGTCCCGCACGAGTGACCACAGACCGTGGTCGGCAATTTGAGAGTCACCTGTTCAAGGCTCTCACCCAGCTGGTTAGTGCGCGCCACTTCCGCACAACCGCCTATCACCCTGCTGCGAACGGTATCGTCGAGCGTCTCCATCGCCAACTGAAGGCCGCCATCATGTGCCACACGTCGACGCCCTGGACTGAAGCCTTACCTCTCGTCCTTCTGGGGATGCGAAATTCTTGGAAAGAAGATCTACAGTCTACCTCTGCTGAGCTGGTATACGGTCAAACTCTCTCTCTCCCCGGCCAATTCATCTCTCCTAAAGACGACTACAGCACGGCCGACATCTCTGAGTACGCGACCCGCCTTCGCTCCCACATGGCCAAACTCGCGCCGAGAGAAACTTCGTGGCATACCAGTCAATCTGCACCTTTCTACATTCCACGAGATCTACACTCATCATCACATGTCTTTCTCCGCCGAGACTACGTTCGAGCTTCACTTGAACAGCCATACGAAGGCCCATATAAAGTTATAAAAAGACAGCCTAAGTTCTTCACGATAGACGTCAGAGGCAAACCAAATAACGTCTCTGTTGACAGGCTGAAACCAGCGTACATGATGAGAGAAACCAGAATCGTAGAACCCACAATTCCATACACTACAGTTCCAGCGACCAGAACTCCAGAGCCCGAAATTCCCCCAACACCATTTCCTGTTCCGGCGACCAACGCAGAAAAGACGACTCGGAGCGGTCGAAGAGTCAGATTTCCCGATTTTTATCGACCGTAGCAACGGTCTGGCCAGGGGGAATATGTGGCGTCACATCAAATAATATCGCCACCTTCAAAACGCTCCGACGCTTCATCTTGGGACACACCCGCTAATCTGCGCCCGCTCGCCTGTCTCACCCCGCGTTGGCCTGCAGCCGACCGGCCCAGCGAGCTAGACGCGCGCAGCGCCTGCGCATATCAGTCTGCTACTCGCTTCGCTAACGAACCCACGTCTGTGCGCGCTTATAGCTTCCGATATTTGTGTCGCTATTGTTGCTTATGCTTTGTAATTACTATTGTATATAACTTTCCTGCTTCAGTAAACTTCTTCCGTCATCTAAATAATACTATTCATTTCGCATAAAGCCTTCACTCATTACCATACCTACCACTACATATGGGAACATTGGTAGGACAAACATCATCTCCCCATAAAGTCTTCACAGCTACGGAACGCCAGATTAGGGAAAGCATACCTGTGCGTCTTCGTGTGCTTGGCCACGAAGGCAGTCCACTTGGAGGTGGTCAGTGACCTCACTACGGAGGCATTTATCGCATGTCTGGATCGGTTCGTCTCACGAAGGGGCCTCCCGTCATTAATCCGTTCGGACAACGGCACAAATTTTTCAATTCAATTCAATTCAAATTTATTTCAGATTATAATGTACACTTGTATATACAATAAATCCATATGTTGTCATTAAAATTAAAATTAAAATTATAGTCACAGTAGATTAAATAAATAAATATTAAGATTATTATTATTATTTTTTATAAAAATAATTATGCACACACACACACACACACACACACCCTTACACACCTTCACAGAGTCACACACACAGAACATTGTTGTCATACTCATCATAGAAATTATTATTATTATTATTATTCCAATACCCATCTTATTTTATTTTAGTTTTATTACCGCAAAGGTGCACCCCCACCCAATACTTTAACATGGGGTTGTCCATCTTTCCAGCTAGTGCACTGAGGATAGTGTTGGAGCTGCCGAAAAAGCGGTTTCTCAGGGAAGCAATCCTCTTTCGAATGATTGCGAAGAAATCGTCAGTCCTGGCTTCGGCAAACATAGCTGAGGCGCTGCAGTACCGCGGCAGCCCCAACAGTATCCTCAGCGCATTATTGTATTGGACTCGCAGGGCGCTGTAGGCCTTCTGCGTATAGCTGACCCACAGGCTACTGGTGTAGAAGGTCTGGCAGAAAGCTCTGAAAAGAGTCAGTTTGACAGGCCCTGTACACCTAGCAAACCTGCGTGCCAACATATTGCATCTGACCGCCATCGCCCTGCGCTCCCTTTCAATATCCAGGTCATCTGTAAGTCCATCCGTGACCACGTGACCCAGGTACTTGAACTGTGTTACTCTCTTAAGAGGTGATCCACACAGTGATACGACAGGAATATTTTCAACTGTGTTGCTACCAGATCGGAACACCATCATTTCACTTTTCTTCACATTGTACCTGAGTCCGTGGGCCGCAGCATATGACTCACAGATTCCCAAGAGTTTTCTCAGTGCGTTGACTGAGGGACTCAGCAGCACCATATCATCCGCATATGAGATGTTATTGACCATGGTGCCGTCAATGGAGCATCCTATTCTAGTGCTGCTCAGTTCCTCAATCAACTCATTTACATAGAGATTAAATAAAGTGGGAGACGTCAGTCCACCTTGTCTTACACCACAGTCAAGTGTGTAAGTATCACTAAGTGAGCCCACCCACCTCACAGCATTTGTTTGATTTTGGTACCAGTACCTAAAAACAGAAACTAGCTCATCAGGTAGACCCGTAAGACTCAACTTTTTCCATAGCACATCGTATGAGACAAGATCAAAGGCCTTCGACAAGTCAAGAAAACAAGCATAGACGGGCGTCTTCCTGTCCGTATAGTACTGGACAGTTTGCTTAAGACACAAAATTGCACTCTCCGTGGACAGTCCAGGTCTGAAACCGAACTGCGCATCGTGCAAATTAAGATGTTGTTTCAACTGACTGTCAAGCAAACTATCCAGCACCTTAGCCAATGCAGTTGCCAAGGATATTGGTCTATAGTTGTCTTTATCAGACGCATCTCCTGTTCTATTCTTCACAATAGGCACTACTATGGTTCTCATTAAATTCTCTGGAAGGTAAGAGTGACCAATACAGAAATTAAATAACATTTTAAGTACTCTAGGCAAATGAGGGCCTGCACATTTCAAATGTTCAACACTCAGACCATCGTGTCCCGGTGACTTACCACGCTTCATATGTCTGATGGCTACATTGACTTGTTTATATGTAAATCGCAGTGGTTTGTCATGCGACACGCAGGCCTGAGAGTCGGACCCAAAACATGTTTCAGACCTAATAACTGGTTCAACGTGAAAGTTATTTTTAAACAGATTTGCTATATCATGATGGTCCGTAAGACCGTTGACATTCACAGGGGGGGTGGGCTTAGGGTTAAGTTTATTGGTCTGTTTCCAGAATTTTGAAAAATCTTTATTATCATGACTAGTGGCTAGAATGTCCATTTTTATTTGCTCGGAATTTTTTTGACACCATTTAAGTTTATTTTTGAATATTTTTCTAGATATTTTCATCTTCTCATAGATAGGGCCAGAATCTGGCTTGTTTTGTAACCTCCAATTTTGAAAATTAAGCCTTGCCTCTCCGTGAGCTTCCTTAACATATTTATTCCATCCTGTTATATATGATTTCTTTCTTAGTCTATTATTACTGTTTATACTGTGACTAGATGCAGCAGCCTCACTTAATATCTCTATAGTTCTGTTATACATATGTCGAATTATATCTCTATGTTCTGGATTATGACAAATTTGTTCACTACACTCCCTGAGTTCAGTCGGAAAATCGATTTCTTTTAGGTGTAACATACAAATATTTCTATATTTACATATTTGCTCGGTATCTCTCTCCCCCCAAAGAACATTGTTTTGTTTCATATATAATAATTTATTGCTACGTGGTAACACTTTAAAATCACATGTTATTTCTATTGGAATGTGGTCCGACCACGATACATCATAACATATTTTAACATTTGTAATGGATTTATATGCAGAACCAGTTACCAGACAATGGTCTAACCATCTTTTACAACCATGTGCATCACTTATATATGTGTATGCATCCGAGTCTATTCCTAAAACTTCAAAGTCCGCGCATAACCACTTTTGATCCGCACAGAATTGCAATAAGTCATCACAAAATAACTCACCAGGATGAGCATTAAAGTCCCCTAACATGTACACAGTTGCCACGTCTAAGCTCTCAATGATAGCATTCATTTCAGATAAGCACTCTGTAAATTCTGGTAACGTTGTCACTGAGTTTGTAGGCATATACACTGAAAATATCAGAAAAGACCGGTTATTTACCGTACATTGTATGGCAGCGAGACGCACACTTTTACACTTTATCACATTGACCATCTCAAAAGCACTTTTTCTCCATAAGATCGCGACTCCTCCATATGGTCTCCCCCGCAGGATACCCGCCGTCACATCCACTGCAGATACGCCTGTTGCCGCGAACTCAGGATGTATGGAACTCAGATATGGGATGTCAAAGGGCATTAGCCATGTTTCCTGTAGGGCCACGATGTCAGATGTTAAACACAACATTCTAACATGATCAACGCTACTCTTTACTGACTGGCAGTTATAGCTTGTCATTTTGCAATTAAAGCTAATAGGCTTGCATGTATCCGTTTGTTTACTATCCATTATTAAAGACATGTTTAATTTTCTGCACGATTATTCCCAATAGTTGCGGTGTCTACCAGGACTGCCTTAGAAGCACTTTTCACCCGCGGTGTAAATGTATAGTACCTTCTGAAGAATACATCTTCTGGCCAAAGTGCGTCATCAATAAATAATGATGACGCACTTTGGCCAGATATAAAATTTGGCCAAATAATTTTGTCGTAGCCAGGCGATATCTGCAGGAGGTCACTCAATTCCTGAACGGTAACCAGGACGCCATCGGTACGGCTTAGTCCCGACGAGGGATTGAATGGGTTTTCAGTCCGCCGGGATGTCCTCATTGGGGAGGAATTTTTGAGGCTGCGGTTAAATCGGCTAAGTCGCACCTGACGAGGATCATCGGTGAGACCTCTCTATGCTTTCAAGAGCTTGCGACGCTGTTCTGTAAAATTGAAATGACACTGAACTCGCGTCCGTTGTGCCCGCTCAGTTCGGATCCAAATGATTTGGAAGCGTTGACGCCGGGTCACTTCCTGATAGGTCAGCCCCTTAACGCCCTGCCAGAATACCCATTCGGTGATGTTAAGTTAAGTCGGTTAACTAGGTGGCAGATGTTGCAGCAGATGGCTCAAGATTTTTGGAAACGTTGGTCCCTTGAGTACTTGCACATCTTGCAGCAGCGCCTTAAGTGGACTGACCGGACGAGCCCCCCTCAAGTCGGTGATTTGGTGCTGATTAAGGATGCGAACCTGCCATCATTGAGATGGAGACGAGGACGGATCGTCAATTTGTACACGGGTCGGGATGGCACGCCTCGATCAGCAGAAGTCAAGGTGGGGGACTCGGTCCTCAAGAGAGCGGTCGCAACACTTTCTCGCCTTCCTATTGATTAGGGACAGGTTCGGGCCTGTCCGGGCGGGTGACTGTTTAATATTTATGCTTCGGAACGCACCTTTTTTTGTTGCGCGATCGGACCGCGAGTGATCGGTACGGAACTTGCTAGCTGTCACTTGCATAGAAACGAAATGACGAATTAGAGGTTAACTTTTGCACATGGGAAAAAGTCGGCGCCAGCATCGGGAAGCTTGGCTGAATGTTAATTATAATAATCACGGAACAATCGTCGGGAAATAAGTAGATTTCACGTCATCGGAGTGAGTGCTTCGTGCTTTGAAAGGTTGAAGTGATTCGGTGATCAATTCGTCGCGTTCGGATAGCGACCCTTGTGTCGGCAAGCATCACGACGGCGACAGCAGCGGGCTGCGACGAGAGTAAGATTCGACTCCCAACACCCCCCACCCTGGTGTTCCTCATCCTGTATTCCTGCCTCGAATTGAGCTTTCAAATACCAGTCGACGGCGTCAAGGTCAGTACTGCTTTGTGACATTCCAATGAAAAACAACCCTACCAAGATTCCACGCCCTGTCGGTTAAGGCGTGGAATTTTAATCAGTGATATAAATATCGACCTAAAGTTAGATTCACAAACAAAAACAAATTATATTAATGAAATGTGCATAGCTGGATTGGAATGTGGCATAAGCCAATACACCCGCGTTGAAAAAAAAGGCGACCTAGTAACAAAGTCCTGTATAGATCATGTATTCACGCGAAGTTTGGAAGGACGGTCAGTGCACACAGGCGTAATTACACAATCATTAGCCGATCATTATATAACAACTTGCGCCTTTGTGTGCGTGGAATCGTCGTCACGACCCCCACCTTGCGTTAAATATAAATTGGACAATGACCTAGTTCATAAAGAGCTACAGGTGATTGATTGGAGCCCAGCGCTCAATTTCACCAATCCAAGCGAAATTTCGAACTTTATTACAGACAAATTTGATCATATATATCGGCGCAACTTTGTCGCGACAGCAACGATAAAATTACTTTGATTCTATAATTGCCTAATTAGGATCTTCTTATGATTTTTAATATTTCTATACCGTTCAAAGCTAATCATAGTTTGTCGTGTGTGACGATTTATCTCTTTTTAATTTATCAGTATTTAGTTCGATAAGCGATACCCATGTACTTCCTTTTTATTCATCACTAAGCAACAGATTAGTGATGAATAAAAAGTCGTTATGAACGTTATTATTATCTAAATTAGTTTTCGCAATTAATCTATTGTCAAACTAGATTTGTTTACGTAATTAAGCGTTGTCCGATTATAAAGTGTTTAAAATGCGTACACCGCGTGGTTTGGTGCCAATTCGTTGTTCCGAGAAACCTATTGAGTTTTATTATTATTGTGTGTAAGTGATCTGCAGTTAATTGTGTCATTAGCTAAAATCATAAATTGAATTACTTAAGTTAACATTGTGATTAATCTTATAAGCAATGGCTGTTTAATTATTAAGGGTCTCAATGACTACAATTTGTAAACGCTGTGAAACGCTGTTTTTTAATCAACAATATTTTCCATTCCTAGTTGCCTCTACTACCCTGTAAGTATAGGAACAGTGTAGCTGTGAGAGGTTACAAAACAATTACAAGTCCCATTCATTTCAGAGCCCCTGTGTACCACGGTCATTGAACTAGAGCACAGCATTGACCTTAATCCAATATCCTTAAGAGCCTCTGTGTACCACGGCGTACGAGACCGCCGAGAGTACAGCATCATTCCCTTTAAAACAATCCACAAGAGCAATATTATTTTCCCATTTATTTCAGAGCCCCTGTGTACCACGGTCATTGACCTAGAGCACAGCATCGACCTTAATCCAATATCCTTTAGAGCCTCTGTGTACCACGGCGTACAAGACCGCCCAGAGCACAGCATCATTCCCTTTAAAACAATCCACGAGAGCAATATTATTTTCCCATTTATTTCAGAGCCCCTGTGTACCACGGTCATTGACCTAGAGCACAGCATCGACCTTAATCCAATATCCTTTTGAGCCTCTGTGTACCACGGCTTCATTCCTATTCCTAAAATACATACAACGTTCGTTGACGTATTGAGACGTTCACCGAATAATCAATAATTGCAACCTGTCATTATTGTACGATGAGTTTTACAAATGAGACAAACAATTACTTTTAATGCAAATCTTAATTATTAATAACTTTTCATTGCCTTCGAAATCATGCCCTTTAAACTAGGTAGTTCGGTGGAAAGATACCTAGTTCAAAAAGAAAAATGTTTCTCCTTCACAGATCAAATTTGGCGGCTGGTGCAGAGCGCCCACCGCCTCTGAATGGCCGTATCGGCGCAACTTTGTCGCAACAGCAACGATAAAATTACTTTGATTCTATAATTGCCTAATTAGGATCTTCTTATGATTTTTAATATTTCTATACCGTTCAAAGCTAATCATAGTTTGTCGTGTGTGACGATTTATCTCTTTTTAATTAATCAGTGTTTAGTTCGATAAGCGATACCCATGTACTTCCTGTTTATTCGTCACTAAGCAACAGATTAGTGATGAATAAAAAGTCGTTATGAACGTTATTATCATCTAAATTAGTTTTCGCAATTAATCTATTGTCAAACTACATTTGTTTACGTAATTAAGCGTTGTCCGATTATAAAGTGTTTGAAATGCGTACACCGCGTGGTTTGGTGCTATTTCGTTGCTCCGAGAAACCTATTGAGTTTTATTATTATTGTGTGTAAGTGATCTGCAGTTAATTGTGATCATTAGCTTAAATCATAAATTGAATAACTTAAGTTAACATTGTGATTAATCTTATAAGCAATGGCTGTTTAATTATAAAGGGTCTCAATGACTACAATTTGTAAACGCTGTGAATCTAGGCAAGAGCGCGCGGCTTGTTCTGATTGGTGGACGATATACGAGCTTCCACTAAGGTGGCGCTTCGCGCGTTTTTGTTTGCCTTAATTCACCGCGTGCGAAAATACGTCACTCTTTTGGCGGAGACGTTGCTGTGGGCTGGTCGAAAAATAAATAACGAGCTAAGTATTCTTACTGATTTATTTTCTCTTTGTTATTTTCTTTCATTCCTTTTAGCTTTCTCTGGCCAATTGTAGCTTCGTTTTTCCCAAGGTGGTTAGGGTCCTAGGTCTCTGGCAGATGATAATCGTGATGTCAGCAATGCTGACATCACAGTTTCTAAAAACCCTGATGCTGCTCCTCCTTCGTCATATATATAATAAATGTAAAATTAAAATAAATATAACGAATACAAGTAACAGAAAAATATGTAAATGGATAAATAATAAAGCTAAAAATATGTGTAGTAAAAGGGATGTACTATTACAACTTTGGAAAAAGGATGAACAAAACATGCAAAAGCGTCTTCACTATAATACGTACAGAAACAAGACAAATTAATATTTGAATTCACTAAAACATGATGGTACATAAAAAACGAAGTCACGGAAAATTTCAAAGATTCAAAAAAAATATGAAAACTCATTAACAGAATATGTGGAAAAATGCCAAAATCAATTGATGAAACTATTTTAAAATCATTTAAATTACCAAAAGAAACCCTTGCCAACAATTTTGCAAACGAATTTCAGTCGAATGTTAAAAATATTACAATTACTTGCGACACCCCTATATTAAATCTAAATAGCTACGAAAGAAACCCTGATATTGCAATGCGACTAAAACTTGCTACGAATGAGGTAATACACAAAATATTACAACATCTAAATCACAACAAAAGTCCGGGTTTTGACGGGATTCGGGCAAGTGATCTCAAATACATAAATAATGATATAACCCCCGTTATAACCCACCTCATTAACAGCATAAGCATTACCTATAAGATAAAAACTTCATGTCATATCTCAAAAAACATTTTGCTAATAGTGGTGACTGTGAGTATATATTATATGTTTATGAGGTATTTGTTTTTTCTTGTATGTGCTCATAGATACCACTACTACCAAACGCTTGATGCAAGCTTGTTATTGTTTTTGTCTCAGTTGTAATGAATTATCAATTATTGTTAATTAAACATATCAACCTATTAAGTAAGTAGGCACTCAATTTTACTCCTTTTCTTGTATATGTGGATCGCGGGCGCGGGGCGGCCCTCACATGCGGGCAGGCGGGAGCGTGTTGTGTGTGCGGACCGACCTCGAACACCACCTAATGTTAGGAATAGTTATGGATATGGGCAGCTTGCTTGCCTGGCATGATTACCTATTATTTTTAATTTACAAATAAAAATTATATAAGTTCCGAACTCCCAATCACTGATAAATCCTGAGGGTTTTTGTGATTATTGCATGAATGTAATAAAGTTAAGCTTATGAAAATAAAAATACTTAAAAAAAAAGATACTTTTTAAGAACTGTCGAAACAGTCGATTTATATGAGAGTTGTATCGAAATCCGAAACATGACGTCATATTTCGTTGAAATCAAATGCACTCTCCTGGCACAAAATGATGTTAATTAATGCCATTGCTTAAAATTATTAACGACTGTGATATTGACGGTCATTTTTCTTGTCTTGCTATCTTGTCTTGCTATCAATTTAAACAGAATTAGTATTTTTTGTCTACCATTCATGTATCATCTCCATTAGGTATTTTTATACAACTTTGCAGAAAATCCAACAGATGGTACTGTGAATCGCAATTTGTTTCTTCCGCTTATATTACTCAAACGGGTCCATAAATCGAAAAATGGTCCTATATTATTATTATTATTATATTTTTAAAAGATATATCCAAAGATACTTCTATTTTATATTATACTCTATCCTATAGTATGAGATGTCATTGGATAGATGTTTTAAAAATAATATCAATATGACCATTTTTCGATTTATAGACCCGTTTGAGAAAAGAAGCGTAAGAACCCAAGAGCAATTCACAGCACTATTTGTTGGACTTTGTGAAACAGTGTTTTTTTTCTTCTCTCATTTAAGTATTTTAATTTTGACTGTCTTTTATCAGGGTAAAAATTTGCCTAACTTGGCAACCTTAAATTCACTCACTCATAGATATACGCCGCCATTACGGTTCCTCAGATTTGTCTTATCGAGACTACGTCCGACTTTTTTTATAAGTCCATGTTCACAGCAAAGCAGTTTTCTAATAAGACATAGGTAAGGAATTATACAGCTTTACGGCTTGATACTTGGGACTATGCTCTGCAATTCGCATAGTTGGCCGAATTGTATCGACACGAACGTCCTGACGTCTAGTTTTTAATCTTTTTATTTTATCATCTGCTGTTTCTAGATTAGATAAATGTTTAGCAAGGTCAGATAGCAGAACATATATATATATAGAGATGGAACTGTCAATAGTCCTAGCTGTTTAAAGTGATCCTTATACGATTCCCATTGCGGTATTCTAACTATAGTTCTAATAGCTCTCTTTTGTAAAACGAACGCCCTGTTTACATTATATTGGAAACCGTTTCCCCAAAATTGAATGCTGTAGCGCAGTCTAGACTCAACCAGAGCAAAATATACAGAGATAAGATGTCTTTGGGACACTTCATCTCTCAAACTCCTAAGTGCGTAACTGGCCTAAAAATGACGACCCGTCCCAACTACCCTCGGGTTTTAAGAGCTTAAGCATGCTTTGTTAACATAAGCCCTGTTAACCCACTAATACATCCCACTATGATCTTCGAGGAGGACAGGGCAGCCGCAACTTACTTAAATCATAAATTATAATGTCTTCCCAATTGCTATCCCCATCTGTCGTGAACCAAAGAAATTGGCGGGTGATACTTATATAACTTATCAATATCATCTAAGGAAAGGTACAAATTATTTTAAGGGTTCCTGCCTGAAGAGTACCAAACGGGACCCTATTACTGACTCCGCGGTCAGCGGGCTGTATATCATAACTCGAAACTTAGATAATTTATTATAAGTAGGCAAAAATAATGCACTTCTTCAAGACAAACACTTGTTTCTCATAAATGGAGAAAAATAAAAATAAATCACATATGATCAACTAAAATAATGAGTAACTGAGTTTGAAAAACCGTTCAAGTACGAGTCTAACTCGCGCAGGAAGGGTTCCGTACCACCTTACAATGGTAGGAATAGTGTAGAGTGAATAGTTTGGATTTTACATAGCAAAATGTTGTTTACAAAGTTATTGGTGCGGAAAGTAGCCGCACCAATAAAACTCCATGTACGTACGTATTGAAAGAATTGTTGTATGGCAGCACCCTTAAATATTTATTTAATTCTGTTTTTTAGTATTTTTTGTTATAACGGCTACAGAAATACATCATCGTAATAGGGTCCCGTTTGGCACCCTTCAGCTACGGAACCCTAAAACGTTTTTTTTTTTCTTTCAATTGGTAATTCATGGCAGATTCTCGCACAGGAAAACTGAACTCCATAAACTCCAGAGAAGAGAGCACCAAAGAACTCTACGGGGATGTAATTTTTTAAATTTTAGTTTTTTTATGCCACAATGTACAATATAAAATAAATCTAATGACAGTATTATAACATAGTATCTATAAGTGCCCATAAGATGTCTCAAATATTTTTTTTACAAAAGAAATAAATAAGAACAAACATAAGCTGCAATGAACATAACTTATGAGAAACCAGACTGGACCTCAAACCTCACCGTTTACGAGCATAATTTTTGCACCAGCCATCACCCCTCTCGCCATATTTGAGGGAGGGGAGCACCTCGCTACACAGAGCCGTCGCAAGCAAAGACATTTTAGTGAGCATTATAATGAACTGTAATAAGAATAGAATAAGAAGAATAATTTATTTATCAATTTAGGTTTTACATTATATGTTTGTTACTGTTACCTAAACTAGGCTTAAGACCTGTTAGATAGGCAACAGCTTCTGTACTATTGTTGACAAAATATTGAATTGGTGTACACATAACTGTTAGTAACCAAAATAATTACTCTTAAATAACAACAATAAACTAATAAAAAGAGACTAAAGGATCATCAAATTATACTTCTGGAATAATAATAATAATAATAATAATAATTTATTTATTCATAAAATCTTACAGTTCAAAGGTGTATATAACAAGAACATAAATTACAGATAGGCTACATTATTTTCATACAGCAGACCAACAACCAAGCTAAGCATTAAAAATGCTTGTGTTATGATTACTAGCTGCTCACATTAACACCGTTAGAGTCTAAACAAAAGTTACAAATTATGTCATGTATGAGAGCATAATATTATGAAATGTGTCCCTCCCTGGGTCGCCGGTGAGAATGCGTGTGAGTGTTGTTTTTGTTTTGTGTGTATTCAGCTATTTAAAATGTATGTGCGGATTTTACTTTATTATAGATAAAATATTTTCAGTTTGCTCGTAGTTTAGTGTTAAAAGCCAATTAGTTATAATTTGCTTACATTTAAATTTACATAGACCAAATATACTATGATCTTTATTGATAATGTTATAGAGCCTGGGACCCTGAAAGACGAGAAATCTGTTCAAAAAGAAAGTTCTGCTTCTTACAGCAGAACAGACAGCATAATTTCGTCGATTTATACCGATTTCAGTTGAGTAAGGAGTGTAAGAATGTTGTTTTAGTGTTGTATGTAATATGTACAGTTGTCTGAACAGTTGTGTAGAACTTTCAGTTTCAATTGAGGCTGGGTAACAAGAGCAGAGCATTGATCAGCCTGACAGGTTTGAGAACTACTTAAACTTAAGTTATCTATGTTATCAATTAGCTTATCCTTATGTAACACTATATATAAAAGTGCTATAAAAATTAAGTAAGGCGCTCTCAGGCGCCGCCATAATTAATTGAGTTTATGTATCTGTACTCAGCATTTTTCTTGGCCGGACAGTCAGCGTCGCCTGTTTTATGGCTACTTTGCTTTTTGTAGCGTAGGCATGTTGCGCATTTTGGTAATTCAGATGTTTTTGTGCAGTCGGTCGTCAGGTGCCCTAGTTCGCCGCAATGTCCACAAGTTGGTTTTGCCTCTTTGCAGGTCTTAGCAGCGTGTCCATACTGCTGACACTTGTAACATCTTGTTACTAGGGTGAAATCTCTTACAGTACACGATGACCAATTGATAAAAACCCTGTCCTGAGTAATGAGAGCCTTGCGGATTTCGGCAGGTACTTCGATTATATAATTAACGGCATCTGTGTCCTTTTTGCCAGATTTGTGGCTCAGCTTTATTGAGGTCAAAAATGAGTCTAGCGTCAATTTCGGCATTTTTTCGGCAAGATTTTGTTCAAAGAGACATTTAAAAGCTTCGCTCTCTGTTAGGGAAGTGGGTACTCCAAAAACAGTGATTCTCGGTCTACGCTTCGAGGGCTCATCCACCTTCAGGCCTGAGGAAGATAGTTGAGAAGCCTGCTTAAGTTTTTCTATGTCTTCCTTATAGTCAGTGCTTATAATGACCCCACCGTTTTTTGTCTTGCGAAAACCACGGACGTGGAGTTTCATAACTTCAGGGCGAATAATTTTTTGAACTAGATCTTTAGTCTCGTCACTGGTCTTGTTCTGGTCATGAGGGTAAATAGCTACAGAGCTAAGGGTGCTGGGGCGCATAAAGTTGTTGCTACTTTTCTTGACAATCTCGGCAAAAGAAGTGGAGCCGGAGGTCGCTGTTTTGTAATTATCTTTAATGGCCTCATTAAGTGCTTGTATTTTTATTGATAGGTCCTGATTTTCTTTCAGCGTCTGAATTGTGGTTTGGGCTTGAAGGGCTTTTTGTTTAAGCGATTGGTATTGGACAGCCATTTGAGATGTCCCATTTCCTATTTTACGGCACAGATTATTTATTCTCAGTTTTTGTTCCGAGTTAAGTTTTCCTTCGGAGGATATAGAGCATACTTCGTTGAGGCACTTTTCAATCGTGGCCATCCAATTCTGTAGTTCACTGGTACGCACAACTTCCATTGTATTTTCATTGTCCTGGGGGTTGTGTTGGCTCTGACATGTAGAAGGGCAGGTCGGGGGTGGTGAACGGCTGGTGAGGTGGCTCCGGTTGAACGGGCTACCTTCGCTCATCTTGACATATAGTTGCTACAAATTATGTTAGATGCATGACAGTCAATAACACTTCAATAGTTGCAACGAACACAAAACACACAAACACAAAGTAGGTCACGGATTAGTTGAGTAGAGAATTTATATTATAATTTCTTTATTCACATGCACACGTCCGAAACGTGCGAGCGCGCCAGAATGATGATAAGAGAATACATTGGTATAAGTGAGTAGTGTGGATGTATCGTTGCATCTAGATGTGTGCGCATGTGGATATGTAAGTGTGTATGTGTGTGTGTGTGTATGTGTATGTGTGTGTGTGTGTATGTGTGTGTGTGTAGGGCCTTCATCAGGGACATTGGGCGTCGCTTGAGGGACCGAGGCCATGACTACCGCTCCGGAGCGTTCCTGGTGCAAAGGGTCTCACTTGCTGTGCAGCGCGGCAACGCTGCCAGCGTAATCGGTACCTTTGGTCCGGGAGCGTTCTGGGGTGGTTTATTTGTGTAATTTTATGTATTTTAGATTTATTTATTATTTAAGTAGGTTATTATTATTTGGCTAAGGTGTGTGTGTGTGTGTGTGTGTGTGAGCGTGTATGTATGTAAGTGCGAGGGTGTATTTGTGTGTGTTTAGGGAGTGTGTGAGTGTATATATGATGTGTATGTATGAGGGGGCGCTGCGATGTAAACAAGCAGTTTGAAGACGATCTACATCTTAATCAAATTTAAAATAGAATTCGTGTAAATATACCTGGATTATTTTTTTTTGACTTAAAGAACAAGTGACAATTGACCTACAGGAGTGTTATCACAACCTGAGAAGTGACAATTCATCAAAACAGTGACAAGGACGCCAAGCGGTTTCAAGCGACAATAAATCAACAAACTAAACGACACAAAACGCTCAGGCGGGCTAGTGCACCCATTTGCTTTGTCGTGCGTGGTTTCTTCAAGAAGAACAGTGATTTTCAGTCGAGTATCAGTGAAAAATCTACATTCAGTGTGAACGTTCATACGGCACAGTAGCTGTCAAGCGAAAATATTATGCCAACTCGAAGTACCGCTCATTTATGAAATAAAAAACGCTGCATCGATACTTCTATTTCGCCAAGAAATCGCACAACGTTGGTGGCTCAGCGGGCCTCGCTCTCGGCCGAGATCAAATACAACGAAGAGGTTGCTCTGGTTCGAAACCCGTCTAACTTAGAAAGTATTTATATAATTTTTTCATTTTTTTTTTGCTTTGTTTTAGAATTAGATTTTTAATTCTTTTATTTTTTGATTTTGTGACTATTTTAATTTTATGTTTTATGACAAACATTTTTTGATTGATATTTATTTTTTCTCTATGTTTTAAGTATGTAGTTGACATTGGAATCACTTATGTTTTGTTGTAAGTACAATTAATTTAATGTTTGATATTGTTTGATAATAATTAATAGTGTTATAATAACAATAAATAGTATTAGGGATATTTATGACTGAATTGAATGCGGATTATTTAAGCTATATTTGACATTATTATTGACTGTAGATTTCTAATTAATTTATTTGGCAAAAATGTAATTATTATTATTATTTACTACTATGGTGGAAATTTTTAAATGTGTGTTGGAAAATAGAAATGTAGTAGGCAAGTATGAGTGTAACTAAGGCAACATGTCCTCATTGCCCCGGTTCCACAAGGGAATTTATTGTTCCGCGTGGTTTGAAGTCTCACATTGGGCAGGTGCACAAAAATATTGTTCGACCGCAACAGTCACAGCGACGGGGCGGTAATGCGCCTGCAGATGTCGCTGGCATTTCGCCTGCTGATGTGGTCGGTAGTTCGCCACCGCCGACGCTCAGTGATTTGCCTTCCTTGAGAAGAAATGTCCGAGTTCTAAAACACGTCCCCAAGGGGGCCAGAAGTCTGGCCGCAGGGAAGTTGTCGGAGCTTATTGAGAGGTGTGTGGAGACTAATGAGACCAATGATTGGCAGGATCTCCTAAGCTTTGCTTATTCATGCCTCCGGGTTCCTTTGTCCGATGAAAAGGGCCGGTCTCTTACCAGTAAGGTAAAAGACAACATTACAGCTAGTTATCTGGGCGGCCTTCAGTCATCGGATGTCTATTCAAGGAAGGGAGGTAATATTGGCCAGCGTGCTTTTTACAAGTACGTCGAGTCCAAGGTTCACGATGGCGACCTTGGCGGTGCTGTTCGGATCCTCCTGTCTGACTGCTCTGTGGCAGATGACAGTGAGGAGACTTTGGAGCCCCTGCGGCGAAAGCAACCGCCATCGTCACGTGACCTCCACTTCCCTCCGGAACCCGCCCTCTCAAGCGAAACATTGGCGGTTGAAGCGGCTGACGTGTTGGAGGCAATCACGTCTTTCAATAGCGGGTCCGCAGCGGGCTGGGATGGGATCCGCCCCGACATACTGAAGGAGTTGATTTCAGTGGCGGCTGGGGATAGCGGTGCGACTCTCCTGCGTTCACTAGTTAATTTAGTGAACTTTATGCTCAAGGGAATGGTCAATAGGGAAGTGTGCCCTTTTCTTTATGGCGCTTCCCTATGTGCTCTGCATAAGAAGGGCGGGGGGATTCGTCCCATAGCAGTGGGGAGTGTCCTTCGGCGCTTAGTGGCCAAACTCGTATGCAGGGCAGCCAGGGGAGTCGCATCATCTATTCTTCAGCCGCAGCAGTTGGGGTTCGGAGTACCTTTAGGTTGCGATGCCGCAATCCACGCCACCCGAGCGTTTTTGTTCGATCGGGAAAACTCCGACAGCGTCATTGTGAAGGTTGACCTCCAGAATGCATTCAATACAGTTGAGCGAGACGTCATTCTGGGAAAGGTCAACGAACTGGTTCCGTCCCTCTATCCGTTCCTCCACCAGTGTTACTCAAGCCCAACCAACCTGTATTTTGGTGAAAATCTGGTGGAGTCGCGGGTGGGTGCGCAACAGGGTGACCCCCTCGGCCCACTGCTATTCAGCTTGGCCATCCACGACGTTGTTAAATCATTGAGTTCCCCTTTGAACGTCTGGTACTTAGACGATGGTACCATCGGGGGACCACTAGAGACAGTTGTGGCTGATTTGAAAACGGTTATCAGTGGCCTAGGGGACTTGGGTCTCCGCCTGAACTCAAAGAAGTGTGAGGTGTTTTCTTCCTCTGGTGACTTGGCACAAGGTTCCAGAGCTAAGCTGGAGGAATTGATGCCGGGGCTGAAAGTTCTTGATAAACCTGATTTCACTCTGTTAGGTGCGCCCATTTTTCCGGAAGGCGTGCCGGGGGTTCTGCGAGGAAAGTTGAAGGCCCTGGCTGGGGCTAAGCCACATCTCAAGGAGTTGTCTGCGCATGTGGCTCTTACTATTCTCAGGAGTTGTCTGTCTCAGCCAAGGTTAACCTATACTTTGCGAACTGCTCCAGTTTGGCTGTGCCGAGGGGAGACAGACGCTTATGACGAGGCGTTGAAGTGTCTTTTGGAGACTATTTTAAACGTTAATATGTCTCCCTCTCAGTGGTCGCAGGCAGCGATGCCTATACGGTTTGGTGGTCTCGGCGTTCGTCGCCTTCGGGACACGGAACTCCCCGCCTTCTTAGCCTCTTCGCGAGGGGTGTTGGAGCTTGTCACTCGTATTTTGAATATTAATGGTGACGGGTTCAGCATCCCATTTGCGGACGAGGCTCTTCAGCTGTGGCGGGTACGTTGCCCGGCGGGAGACGTTCCGGAGAAGCCAGGCGTGCAGCGCTCCTGGGATGAGGAGATATGTAAGTCGACACTTGACGGGTTGTTGGGGCAGTCCTCGGGAGCGGAGCTTGCTCGTCTGCGCGCGATTTCCCAGCCGGAATCTGGTGCTTGGCTGCATGCGTTGCCGTCTCCTCATTTAGGCACCCATCTAGATGACAACTCCCTGCGCGTGGCCGTGGCGCTTTGGTTGGGATGTAGCATTTGCGAGCCACACCGCTGTGTTTGCGGTGTATCAGTCGATTCGCTGGGGCGTCACGGACTACACTGCGTCAAAAGTGCAGGGAGGCAGTCTCGTCATCACTCCATCAATGACATCGTCCGGAGGGCTCTCGTCTCGGCTAACATACCGGCGGTTCTTGAGCCGCCTGGTTTGTGTCGCAGTGACGGGAAACGTCCGGACGGTGTCACTTTGATACCTTGGGAGAGGGGCCGTAGCCTTTTGTGGGATGCGACGTGCGTGTGCACTTTCGCGGCATCTCATATAGGCTCCACCATGCAGACTGCTGGTGCGGCTGCGGAGTCGGCGGCGCGGCAGAAATGCGTTAAGTACGCACAGCTGATGGGGAGTTATTGGTTTGTTCCATTGGCCGTCGAGACCACGGGGGTGTGGGGATCGCAGGGTAGGGCCTTAATTAGGGACATTGGGCGTCGCTTGAGGGACCGAGGCCATGACTACCGCTCCGGAGCGTTCCTGGTGCAAAGGGTCTCACTTGCTGTGCAGCGCGGCAACGCTGCCAGCGTAATGGGTACCTTTGGTCCGGGAGCGTTCTGGGGTGGTTTATTTGTGTAGTTTTATGTATTTTAGATTTATTTATTATTTAAGTAGGTTATTATTATTTGGAAGTATATAATTTTTAAGTTGTTTCCCGGTTACTTAGAACTTGAATGTAATGTGACATATGTAAAGAGATAAATTAAGCCAATAAAAAATTTATGATGTGTGTGTGTTTATGTGTGGTGTGTGAGGGTCTATGTGTGTTTGCTTATTTGTGGTTTAGGTGTTATATAAAGTAATGTTGATGTTACCCGACCACGTTCAAAAGTTCTTCGGTTTGATCGTAGTCAAGTAATATCAGCCACTTCATAAGTGCATGTTTTAATTCATTCCTATTTTTCGTATACATTTCTAATGCTTTACTTATTTTATTGTATAAATGGGGACCAAGAAAGCACATAAACCTTTTAGCAAAAAATGTTTTTAACCTTACAGTTTCAAAAACCAAATCCTTACGACGGATTCCATCTAGATTTAATTTAGTCATTAAATTCAGCTCCTTATGCTTTTGGGAAATGGCTTGGGAAATGAAAAGCTGCCTAACGGTGAGCACCTGACAATCTTGGTATAGTTGTGTCGTTGGATAGAGGTATGGTAGGGAGTAGCTCACCTTCAGCACAGCTCTTTGGGCCCTTTCTAGTGGCAGTAATATAGATTTACACGCTCCACCCCATGTAGTTATACAGTATGTCAGTAAAGACTGGCACAGGGAGATATACAACATCTTTATAATAGGCGTGCTAGCTATATGTCTTATGTTTTTAAACAATGCGATCAGTCTACGAATGCGTTGGGTTTGCAGTTTAATGTGTAGCTTAAAAGAGAGATGATCATCTATAATAATACCTAGATATTTGATGTGTGAAACCCTTTCAAGTTTTGAGCAGTCGCAATAGTTTGTCACATTTTGTAGGTGCTGCGAGTTAGACTGACAATCCATATACACTTTTATATCCCTAGACTCAAATGACACTTTTGTATTACGTATACTAAATGCCAGGTATTTGGTTTTGTCAGAATTTAGCGTCAGCAGATTATTTCTAAGCCAATCATTGATTTTGTCAAAACCTATCTGAGCCGATTGAAACACTTTGTCCCAGGTTGCCTCGCAAAATAATAATGCTGTGTCATCTGCAAATGTTATAATTTTGCCATTTTTGAGGGATGATTGACACAAGTCATTTATATATACAAGAAACAGCGTCGGTCCGAGAATGCTTCCTTGTGGAACTCCATAGTTAATCGGTAAGGGATCACTAACATACTCGCCAATTTTAACACTCTGTGTTCTCTCACTGAGGTAACTTGTGAAGAGTTGCAAGTTGTAAGTTGTGAAAGTGGCAGACCTCGGACACCCATGTGCTCAAGCTTGTCTAGTAGTAGCGGGACCGAAACGGTATCGAAGGCTTTGGCCAATTCCAGGAATATTGTCAGACATTTTTTTCCTGTATCTAAGCCATCTACTATGTAGTTTGTAAGTTGTGACACCGCATCCGTCGTGCTCTTTCCTGTCCTGAAGCCAAATTGGTTTTCTGATATTAGTTTATTTTTCTCAAGGAAATCTATCAACGATCTATTTATTATACGCTAAAGAACTTTAGATAAAATAGGCAGAATTGAGATGGGTCTATAGTTATTTACAACTGTTTTCTCACCGCTCTTATGAATTGGGATTATAACTGATTTTTTAAAAGCTGCGGGAAATATTATATAAATATAGAAATATTTATTTAAAAAATAAAAATAAGCAGGTTTCCAAAAGAACATTAATAAAGAAATAAAAACCTTAAACGCTACAAGTATGATTAACTGTGGCCCCACACTAGGCAGAGCCTGTATCGTGGGTACCATAATTATGATTCACAGATAGGAGATGGGAGTTCAGCGTGGGTACAATTTAATTATTAAGGACACAAAAACAACAGGAAAGAGTGGGTATTATAACCGAAAATATAAACAAAAAGATAAAACACAGACTAACAAAACAAAGACAGTACATTATTTTAAAACTTAAGAGTACTACAGCATATAATCATGTGGGACATATCGACAGTATTTGCATAATGACGAAAATTCCTATTGAAGGACTCCTAAGACCATTTCAGTGGTATCGTATGTGAGGGATAGAAGCCATTTTTGACACTTACGTTTGACTTCAAAACTACTACAATTTCTAAAGTTACAAAAACTGTTGGCCTTGTTGTACATGTAAGGATGAAGAAAATCAGGGAATCTTTGCGCAAAGGTAGTGTGGACAGCGTTAATAGGAACCTTGTAGGTCCGTTTCATTAGAAGTTTGTTGTATACAGGAGAGTTAGTTATATTTTTATGAACTAAAATAACAGACCTCAGAATAAACAGCCTACGGATACTAAGTATATCATTTTCACCATGTATTAGATCAGTGGGGTAGTTTTTTGGTTTCCTAGACATAACTTTCAATACCGAACGTTGAGCTCGCTCTGCGTCTATTAAGATTGTCTTACTACATCCACCCCATACCGAAATACAGTAGGTAAGAATCGACTCACATATAGCCGTATACACTCCCTTTAGGAGTCCATAGTCGGCACAGTTTCGCAATTGTTTCATGTTGTAAATAATTTTACGGAGTCTGGCTGTCAATTCTTTTATATGGTCTCTAAAGTTCAGATTTTTGTCAAGTATTATGCCTAGGTATTTAATCGATGTAGTATTTTGTATCTCAGGACATTGACATTGGGTAGAGATATTTCCGCATTTGTGAACTTTAATGTTGGGCAACGCTGGTGGCCCGCAGGCCTCGGTCTTATAAAAGCACAGGTACTTAGTTTTTGCAGTGTTCAGAGTAAGCAAGTTTTTTCGTAACCATGTTGCTACCTTGGACATACCGTTTTCAGCACTAGCAAAGACATTATTCCAGGAGGTATCGTTAATAATTATGGCGGTGTCATCAGCATAGCAAAATAGGTCAGCTTTGGGTAGATTTATATATATGTCATTAATGTACATTAAGAAAAGAGCGGGGCCTAAGATACTGCCCTGTGGAACACCAAAGCTAACAGGTTCAAGTGGGATAATATGTGTGCCCACTTTTAGACATTGGAGTCTATTTGTGAGGTAGCTTTTAAACCAAGCAAGAACAGTACCTCGAATCCCCATGTTATGTAGTTTGTTTAGCAGTATGGGTGTAGAGACCTTATCAAACGCCTTTGCCAGATCAAGGAAGACACCAATGCAGGGCCTACCTTCATCTAGCAAGGTACATACACGTCTCACTAGTGAACTTACTGCGTCCTCAGTCGAGATACCCTTCCTAAAACCGAATTGACGGTGGTAGAGCAAACTGTTTTGTTCCAAAAAACTAATTAGCCTTTTGTTAACTACCTTTTCCAGTAATTTGGAGAAAGTAGGAAGTAACGAGATCGGACGGTAATTAGAGGGTTCATCTTTTGGCCCTGCTTTATGGATTGGGCAAACCAAAGCTGTTTTCCAGACCTCTGGGAATTCACCCGTTGACATACTAAGATTAATTATATGGGTCAGAGGTTTTATCACAAAGTATAATAGTCTCTTGACGATGCTATTGCTAGTGTCATCTATTCCTGGTGCACTACTAGAGGAGAGACGTTGAATCATGCATGTGAGTTCTACACTATCAGTCGGTTGTAAAAATATGGAGTGACCATTTGTTTGCTGATTTGACGTTTTTGATGCAAGACTTTCTTCGGATTCATTGGTATCGTTTAAAATATTTGTGGCTAAGTGTTTACCTACGTTACCAAAGTACTTATTACATTTTCTCAGAGAGGAAATAGGATCATTGGAGATATTCAAAAGTTCATTGGCTATAGGGTTTTTTGTTTTTGATTGATATGTCTTTGATACAACTCCAGAGCTTCTTGGGGTCATTTTTGTTTTCTTCCAGTGCTTTCGACTCGTATTCACGTTTTAGATTGTATAAAAGATTATTGCAGTAGTTTCTATAACGAGAATAAGTCACCTTCAAAACATCGTTGTTGGGGTTTTTTCGCAATTTGTAATGCAATGCATCGCGATTTTTCATGCATTTCATTAAACCTGGTGTTATCCATGGTTTTAGATTAATCTTGGATCTACTTATTTTACCATGTTTTGTGTTTTTCGCAACAATATCAGAGATGATTTTAGAAAAAGATTTGGTGGCCACCTCGACCGATGTTTCAGTCATCACCGCAGACCAGTCGATGTTTTTTATTTCGATTTCGATTGCTTCATAGTCTACCTTCAACCGTGTTCTGGGTACTGGGTCAGATTTGACAGCAGCCTCAATTTCTATCATTGCTAAGTCGTGATCGGTTATATCTGTTTTGCAAACGATCGCCTGTGCCTTAAGAAATGATGATAAAAATATATGGTCCAAACAAGCAGTTAACCGAGTTGGCTCTGTTATAGCTGGTAGCAATTCACTCTCAGCCATCACACAAAGATACTCCGATCGCTTATATCTTACATCGTCAGAAAGCAAATCTATATTGACATCACCTGCCAGAATTACCGGATGTTTGTCCTTATTAATGTTAACAAGAAGATCGTGCAGAGAGTCAAGAAAAATAAGAGGAGTATCCGCGGGCGATCGGTAGATTGCAACGACAGATGCGTTCCCAGGCAGTTCCAGTACAATGCAATTTGCGCCAATGAATTCAGGTTCGGACATAGTTGCGCTAAGGACATTCCTTACATATATAACAACACCCCCAGACTTGTTAATGAATCTAGCAGATTTGTAAACTGTGTATCCATCTAACGTTCCCACCAGTGTGTTCTCGCGAAGCCAACACTCAGTGAGTATAATGATATCAAACTCAATGTTAAGTCTCCTAAGTAAAACTTGAAATTCGTCGAAATGCAAATATATATTGCGTATATTATAAGTCAATATTTTCAGTTTTGAGTTATCGTGAAAGAAGCTCTCACATTCTTCAGGCAGATTTAATGAATGGCACTTGATTACAAGAGTATTATCCAGATCATTTGCTAGTTCGACTTTATCCATAGTCAGATATGGTAAAAATTGAGTGGCGGAGTGGGTTTGTTACTACCATGTTTAATGTGAGAGTCTTATGATTTACACTGTGGGAATAATATGTCGAACAGTGATTAGCTGTTGTAATAGGTTTTTGTAAGCTATATGTTTGAATCATTAATGAAAATATATAATTATTTAGTACTATATAAATGGAGTCACTCAATTGTTGAAGGGTGTGCACTGGAACCGGTTTATGCATGTGCAGTGTCGGCGGCGGCGGTGGGGAGCTATCCAGTGATGCTATCGAGTTGTTGTTGCGACAGTATGCGGATCGCGGGTTTTCCGTCTTGCTTGCGGATATAAATTGAGCCTTGGGTACACCAGCAGTAGAAGAAGTTGTGTAATTTGGTTGCATCCCTAGCCTTCCGAAATAACTGTCTGTTTGTTTTGGTCAAGCGTTCGTTATAAAAGATTTTCAGTGGTGGTCCCGCTATCTCAAGGTCCGCGCTAGTTATGTTGCGTCTGGTCTTAGCGGCGGCGGAGAGGAATTGATCGCAGGTTGACTTTCGTAGCAGTCGTACAACAACCGGGCGGGGCAGTGCGGGTTTGTATTCCTGTTGTTATAGAGAGATTGCATATATGGGAGATAGGAAGAGCTAGCAAAAGTTTATTGTCCTTTATAATTCGCGTAGAGATTCCATCCCAACCAGTTGAAGTATAAATTTTTAAGGAGTTTATTATTTTGATGATGTCAGCCTCATCTACCTTCCGGATGAACAATGATTGACATACACTCCCAGTAATTATGTTTTTAGATTGTGAGCTTAGTGGTTTGATTTTCTGAAAAGGTCTCTACCTATGTTTGCAAAATAACTATTTACCTTGTTGACAGACTGTTTCGGAACATCAGACGGCACCAGAAGATCAGTAGACGGTGGATCTTTTATTTTAAAGTTGGTTATTTGACTAATAACTTGCCATGTTTTTTTAATGTTTGATTTAGCCTTTTCCAGTTCATTTCGCTCAAATTGTCGTTTAGCTATTTTTAATAAGTGATTGCAAAAATTTCTGTAGCGAATGTATGTTGTCTTTAATATATTATTGTCTGGATTTTTCCTTAGTTTCAGATGCATTTTATCTCTGTTTCGCATACACCGCAAAAGCCCTGGTGTAATCCAAGGTTTGATAATTATTTTTCGCCTCGAAACAATCTGTTGAGCGGTATGTTTCTTAACAATATTGGAGGTTATATTAATAAATTGGTTCGTAGCCTCATTAGAGTCATTAGATTGAAGAACTATACTATAATCTTGTTTTTTTAATTTCTTCATATATGGACTTATAGTCAACTTTTGATATTGTTTTAGGAGGTTTATTTAGACAGTTATCAGTTTCCAGACAAAAGAAGGGTGCATAGTGATCTGTTAATGAATGTTTAATGACATATGTGTTGGCTAGAAGCTTTGACTTTAGCAATACATGGTCAAGGCAGTTATTGTTTCTTGTCGCCAGAGTATGAGCCGGAAGTAGACCATGAGAAGATGTCAAGTCCAGGTAATCTGACAAGTGAGAATCAGTTGAGTCTGGTTTAATATCAATGTTTATGTCGCCAACTAATATTATGTTATTTGAATTTGGTATAGAATTCAGGAGCGAGTTCAGTGAATTTAAGAATTTGTCTATCTTTTTATAAGAGGGTAATCTGTAGATAGATATAACTGTAGTGGTTTTATTCACTACTGTAACTAGGCAATTTGCATCTGAGAATGTAGGTTCATGAGTGTTAGATTCAATATTGTTTTTTATGTAAACTACCACTCCATCATTTTGAATCGGATTATGCGAGGTTTTTGTCGAACTATAGTTACTGATGGACGGTAGATTGCTCGTTTGGGATAACCAGCATTCAGTTAGCACAATGATGTCGGGTTCAGTTTCAATTCTAGCTAAGAGTGTGTGAAATCCTGACATGTTGCAAGATATGCTCCTAATATTTTGGGACAAAATCTTCATCTGGGTATTAGCACCTGCGATTAAGCTAGAACAGTCTTCAGGATTACAGAACTGGGATTTTGACAGCGAGATTTCGTCTATTTTATCCATGTTTATAATAATATCGTTATTTAACATCGCGAAGGTGATAAAAATAATGCTCAGAAAGAATGATGTGGCAATATACGAATATTGGCATGAAATATTTTAAGGAATATTGGGTATGGAAAATTGCACAAGTAAGCAGTTTATCGTGAAATATTAATTGTGTGTTGTAGGTGGTAGTTTTTAAACCCATAATTACAGGCAACGTGACAGTTAGGGTATATAATTGGTTTGTGTTGAGTTGAGTCCAGGTAGAGTAGCGGGTAATATGTATGATTTGTGTATTGGTGTTTTTTGATATGAGATTATATATCAGGTATATGTGTATGTGTAATAGGCAGAGAGATGAGATTTTCAATGAATGTCTGAATGCTAATCATGAACTATACGTAATGTATACAATACATGCGGTTTTTTCTTGTACGATGTTAAGGAAACCTTCGTATGCGAGTCTGTCTCACACTTGACCGATTTTAATAAACCGCAATCTGCACTGCAGCGGCCGGCATGTACATATATTGGTATTCTGAATTCCAAATTGCCAGTAGGTAGGCCTCTCACGTATTCACACCAAGGCGTTTATTACACATATAAGTATGTAGGTATGGCTTCAAAGGCGACAATGCCTAAAATAAACACCTTTTCAGGAAAGCGGACGTGTTTCACTCTACATTTCCGAGTTCAGCATCAGACAACCGTGGAAGGTAGACGTACCTAGGCTAGATATAGATACATTCAACAGCACACCGAACTTAACATTTTGTCACAGTTTGAATTTTCAGGACCTGTAGGTCCAAATTCCAGCAAAAGCGAATCTGATGCCAACTGTACTGCTGTGCAAAAGGTGGTTTTGCAGCTTTGTGAAAGACTCCATTGACGTCAGAGGCCGGACGCATGCGCAGTCGGTCACTACGGGCCACCGAACAACGGAGAACTAAAGGGAACTAAACACAACTCGGTGTTCAGTTACCAAGGCTCCACGCCTTATCGTCGCGAATTTTCCGAATTTATTTAAGCGCGGGAATTGCTGCACGCTGCGGTAAGTAAGCAATCCCTTTACCTATTTTTATTTCACTTATAATAACAAGGGAAACATACATATCATTATTTAGTTACGGATTTGTGTTGTGATGTGAGCGATAACGTTGCACAGCAAAGTTAACTTTATAAGCGCGGCGGACGCGTGGCTTTCACACGCGGCAATTAATTTTAAATTTCTTATTAATATAATTCTTTATTAATAGAAGTTTATTAAATTTTCGGAGCTGGAAGCTGTTCCTTATAATCCCCACATTGGTCTTAAGTAGGTGTATCATACATTACACCTGTTGTTTGTGTTGCTAACGAAGGGTTTTGTCGCCGGCACAAACTGCTGTGGCCACAGAACAAAGTAGGTAAATAAGCGAAATTTATTTCGTGACAGTTAAACCACTACACTAGTTCAGGTTGGTGTGTTTACTTAATCTTACCCGGTACAAAACCGCATAGCTACTACAGTGACGGAATTTAATTTCCGACCCAAATCTGAACCAAGGCTGAATATCGTATACCAAACGGGAACCATAAGTCCTTTCGCACAAGGAGCTATGCGACGACGACGCAACTGCGACTTACACAACTCATAGTTATGCATGCAACTCTAATGCAACTCTAAAGTATGGGATGTTGCAGTCGCGTCCCCGTCGCGTGGCTCCATGTGCAGAAGGCCTACATCAGAGCGTCTATAAGTCCCGCAGAATGGTAATGCGCATAACGTCAAGGCGTGCGAAGGCTCACGAACATTACGAATTCAGAATAAAGAGCCATGTTCTATCAAAAACAAAACTGTAGGGACCTGTCAAGCGCATTGCCATTCTGCCGAGCTTATATTTGTAGTTTATGTGACTGCTACATAATGGAGGGCATTAAATCACTCGAGAGTTTTAATGCCTAATTATGTACAGTTACATACACTAGTACAACGACACACATATCATAAGCTCTCTTTGATGTGTTCAGGAACTGCATGTTCGACCGGCATTGTGGCGTTGATCATTGCTCTGCAGTTGTTTAACTTGTTCTGTAGTACCAACTTCACAGACAAACTATGGGCGGCACGCAGGCGGGCGTCGGCGTTTGAAATTTGAATGTCATAATTTGATAAATTGTACTACATTATGGTCATAATTATCAAAATTCGGAGTTTTTACCAAGAAGTGTATCATTATGCTGGTCGTAAAGTGTGGTTTTTGGACGCAGTAAAGAGGGTTTATGATACGTGTGTAGATAAAATTTTATTTACTACTGATCCCGCGAACTTCGTTCCGCCTAACAGTCAATGATGAGTGAGCTCTCAATTATGTGAGATGGCTGAGTTCCGAACATTTTTTTTATATTTCCGTAATATTATTTTTCAGTAAATTTTTCCGATATTTTAATAGTTATTCTGCTATTGGGGGAGGAGACAAATCCAGCAAATAAGAGATCATTGAAGTCCAGTCAAGCCTTTCTTGAGTTATAAGTTGTGTAACGCACCCTACTTTGTTTTATATATTTAGACAGGGAACCGATGAATTATTTCCGTGATTTACAATTTATATTTTTTACTCATAACTTTTTGAAAAGAGGTTCTAATGAAGGGTATTGTATGTTTTGATCATAGAGTAATATAGTAAACAAAAGGTTCTGTTAATCTTAGGTTTTGACAATTTATCTTATAGCTGACAGTAATTATCAACTAACCCATTCATCTGTGAGAGAGACGGGAATCCGGTTTTTGAACTTTATTACTACGCAAGAAGGCTCAAAATTGTGGGCGATTTTTTATGGCACACAGATGACTGGCTATTGCTTGCATGGGGGGGGAATCCCAGACCCGCTTTTTTTATCATAATCCTGCCTTAATCTATGATTTCAAATCGCTCATTTTGAAGGAAATTAAAGATGAGGTGGTATCATTATTTCTACGCAACTGCACGCATTGGCGTTCGTCCGACAAAGGAAACAATGTGAATGTGTGCGTGCAATACTAACACAAAGAAAAAATTTGGCGGCGGTGTTTTAAAGGGCACTCACCGTCTATGGGTTTATTTATTCGTCTAGGCAAACGTCCTTTACCCAGGTGAGGTAGCATGGTGACCATGCTACCTTACCACTGCTTATCGTTGTACCCAAGGCTTGAAGTATTTTTATCATTTGCCTTTGGAAAGCGCTCATTGGTGTTGCAAGATACCAAATACCTACCCACCAGTTGAAACTGATATCCGATTGATATGATAAAATATACGAAGGAAACTAACAGGTCCGATGTTGCCACTTTTTGGTGAAAAAAAATAGTGAAGCGGAAAAGCAGATTTAGTTCAACTTTGTCACTTTGTCACATTTAGTTCAATATTGTCTCAAAATAAAATGATATCTTATAATGCTACGATAGCTGTAGTATTGCCTACCATTAATTGAGAAAAATATTTAGTTAAGTACCTACATATTAAAAAAATACAAGCTATAACCCTTAATCTAGCAGATGACAATGTATTGCCATCTACAAGATTTTTAAAGTACTTATTTTTCATTGAAACACCTGTAGCTCTATTGTGTATCTTTTGACAGAACCAGATATCTTTGAAATTCAAATCACAATTGATTGAAATGATAGCACGTGTGAAATATAATCGCGTTTTGATTGGTCTAACGTCATATTGAAGAAAGAGAATATTCTTCAAAACAGAAAGTTGAAAAGGATTTTGATAGGAATTTCTAGATGTCAGAGACAGAAAATAGAACTACTGGAACCTGACAAAAGAGTTAAAAATAAAAAGTTGAATGCACTTAATTTTATACATTATTCCATATTATTATCACTATCAGATGAATCATCATCATAGACATTAAGGATATATCTGACTTAGTATCAATAAGGTGGTTGGGATGGCACATTTGGTTTTGTTCTTTAATTACAAGTGTGAAGCATATTTGCCATTTCTCGGACGTTATGGTGTAAATTCCTTCATGGAACAGAGTTTTACCATCTTTAATTTTGAAGGTTTTATAGTAGCTACATAGCCTTTCACTTGCGCCTAAACCAGGGGTCGGCAACCTTTTGAGTCGGAAGAGCCAAAAATTACTATTTACAAAATTTCAAGTTTTTAAAGAGCCACAAATTTTTTTCTTGCCAACAATAAATAGCCTCTAATACTTTCATAAATAAAGTTTGTTGATAAAAAAAACTGATCTATTTATTCATAAGAAAAATATATATTTATTCATATATAAGTAGTGTTTTTCACAACCACATGATAATCAATAAGATAAAAATGAAAACAATTAAACATTTAATTACTTATAAGACTAACGTGTAGGTAATTCAATAACAAACAATTGAACAAACAAATTCAATGGGAGCGATGGCTCTGCATGGTTATTTTCAAACACGACTCTAAATTTTCATTTGTTAGTTGGCTTCTTACTTTACTTTTAATTATATTCATGCAAGAGAACGCTTGCTCGCACGAATATGTCGATCCGAAGATAGTCAGCACTCCAAAAAAATCCGAATACGACGGCGCGGGCGTCATTCGAGAGCTTCCGACGCGGACTGACGACAGTGACGACGCGGGTCGCGAGGGAGGGTCGCTGCGGTGATAAGCGAGTATAAGTGGCTGAGAGATAGAAATAATGCCTAAACCTTTCGTTTCAGAACATTTTTTTTTATAAAATAAATAATATTTGCGAATGGAACTAAAGAGCCGCAGCCTCACATCCAAAGAGCCGCATGTGGCTCGCGAGCCGCAGGTTGCCGACCCCTGGCCTAAACCAATTATATAGTTCGCAGTGGTAGGAAGATGAAGAGGGCAAGCGTGAAACCGAAACGCCTTGCATCGCTGCCATCTCTTCCACCGCATATTTCTCCCCAATAGTACATGTTTATGCCAATTCCAGCAAGCTTTTGTTATCTGTTTGAAACTCGATGTTTTTGCCTTGCAACCATTCCTGGATCCTACGTACGATGCTCGCTGTCACGCTCACTTGCGTCGTAACTCTTTGTATTCGAATTTGTACCTGGCCGCCGATGAAGTATGTCGAGTCGGTTGGGGATATCGTAATTTTACCATATGTGAAAATAAAACGCCCAAACAAGTAATTAATTTGTAAAATATATTATCAAATTATTGTAAAGTAATATTCTAACATATTAACCAGATCTTCAGTCTATTTAGAATGAATGAGAACATTATAATCTAAATAAAGATGGCAACATTATTTCGAGAAGTGACGGTTGAAGCTGTCGGTTTCGTTCGTATATTGATCAATCAGGGTATAGGCAATCAAACGCCTGTGGTACAGAAGCCATTATTACTTATTACTTATTCATTTTTGGTTTGATAATTATGTGACAAGATGTCAGTCAAGTTTCATCTTGGGTCATAGATTCAAGTTCATTAAGTAGGTTTTCTATCAATATTACCTTGGAGTGTAGCGTTCTATTGGAATGGAAATAAAACTACAGGGAAGAAAAAAAACGGCGAACATAACGCAACACTCTTACCTAGGTCTTACTAGTGATTCTATGGGGAAGGAAAGTCCCAGTAGTTCAACTGGTAAGACTAGTCGGTAAGACTACTGAGAATGGCCGGTTAAAAACTCGTCAAAAGCATTTTCTTCCCTGAATCGTTCTAAACGCATTTTCGGCCTTAAATCGTCACAAACGATGCGAAACTCATTTTCGGTTTGGAATGATCTCGGCCTCAAACGTATTTTTGCCCAGTACCAAACCCCGATTTAGACTTAGATCGTCCCATAACCCATACGCATGATGATTCAAATCATCCTATACTAAAAATAAATACTCGGTCTAAAATAGATATAAATCCTCAAATTGTTCAACTACGGACTCGATAAACTGACTAGGCTTAGATAAGAGCCTCGATATTACCAGATGAGCAGCTTTTCACTCGCGATTAGCTCTATCGAACGAGTTATTATGAAAAGAGGCCCCCGCTTCATCCGACTGTGAAAGGGTGCCAGTTGCGTTCCATCGCTTTACCGATATTGAAAATATTAATATTTGCAATAGATGAAAATTATGACGACATTCTGTCGGTGATGGAAATAACCGAGATAAACGTTCATATCTCCATAGCTGAGGCGATCGGCTAGCCCACTTTCACGCTGAATCAAGTATTGAATAACGGCAACAAATATAATGATCACCAAAATATTTGTTTCCTACCCAAAATGGGTAAATGCTACCTAAAATGGGTAAATGCTACCCAAAATGGGTAAATGATCACCAAAAGTTGCAGAAAATATCAGGGCAAAATACTGCGGTAGCTTAGGTGAAGGATAAAGGGGATGAGCGAAGCGAAGCCCCCTTTATCTTTCGTTTTAGGTTGAACATGTAAGAACAACAAAAAATACTTAAAACATAAACTTAAGTACACAAAACATAAAAAGAAGTTTAGTGATCATTTATCCAAACACAATTTGGTGGTCGTTTACAATGTTATTATTTTTTTTTTTTTTTCTCGGGGGAGCCTCACCCCTAGGGAACGCGTCCCCAGGTGGCGGATAGGGGGTGCTCGACAGGTTGTCCTTACGACACCTGCAGGGCTGGAGGGAAATAAAATACCTCCCGCGGACCAACAGGCCCCTTGCCTAGGGTTACAGGTGAAGACCTCAACGGCAGTAGCGGCGAAAAAGGTGGACTTTGGTACGGCAATGCTGGCGGAAGAGGCGATGGATCTGGATACTTTTAGGCGGACAGGTCACAGACCGAAAGGGGGCGGAATCCTCCCGCATAGCGCCTGAAGACTGGCTCGGCGCCGAAGGCAGCCCGACTACTGATAAGCAACAGTGGCTTGGCGGAGTCGGCGAGTCAGCAAGGCAGCGTGTAATGCCGAGGGCGTCAGTAGAGGACAAGGCAACTGGCGGCCATACACTGCATCCAAATTCTCCTCCAATCGTATCGATTCTTCGTTCCATTGGTCCAAGGAGGACGAGGACGAGAGGGTGCATCTGCATATGCGCGCCCGTTTATGCACCTAAATATATCCTGCGCACTTGACTGTTTCAGCAAATATAACGGACACTGACTTACATCAAGCCCTGTGGCGACAATGAGAGGCAGAGAGGTTCGGTATCGATGTAAGCCGGGCTTTGGCTTATCTTGCACACAGGCGGCTCAGAGAGAGTGGTCGCTTCTGCGTAGAACAAGGGATAACTTCGTAGATTCGGCAGCACTCTGTGCGACGAAGCAGCCTTATTCAGGGAAACACTGCTTCCCACGCCCAGCCGTGGAGGGGGCTAGAAAAGGTGCCCCAAACAAATGTTTATCCCAACCCAAATGGGAGGTAGCAACCGCGGCTGCCTGTGCATCCCAGACTCGCGGTCGAAACAAGAATAAAGTTACGAACATCCAACCATTGACTTTTGCCGCTTGGAATGTACGAACTCTACTCGATCGTGACACCAACCTATGCCCGGAGCGGAAAACTGCTATCGTTGCCCGAGAATTACGACGGTACAATATCGATATAGCCGCACTTAGTGAGACCCATCTAGCGGAAGAGGGCAAAATAGTAGAGCATGGAGGCGGCTATACATTCTTCTGGAAAGGAAACGCAGCATCAGAACCCCGTCGATCTGGTGTTGGTTTCGCAATTAAGAACGAGATAGTGCAAAGGTTGAATGAGTGTCCTGTTAACATCTCAGATCGTGTCATTTCATTGCGAATACACCTGGACAACGATAATCATCTGAACATCCTCAGCGTTTATTCCCCAACTTTGGATAAAGACGACGAAACGAAGGATAAATTCTACAAGGAACTTTCCGATGCTGTAGTGAAGATCCCCCAAAGAGAGCAGGTGCTTGTCCTTGGCGATTTTAACGCACGCGTTGGACGAGATCATGAAGCGTGGCCCAAGGTGCTCGGAAGACATGGCATAGGCACCATGAATAGCAACGGAAATCTTCTGCTAAGTTTGTGTGCTCAGTATGAGTTGGCCATTACCAACACCTGCTTCAGATTGCCAGCTAAATACAAAACGACATGGATGCATCCAAGGTCTAAACACTGGCACCTGATTGACTATGCTCTGGTACGCCAAAAAGACCTATCTCAAGTGCAAATCACTCGAGTCATGAGAGGCGCTAACTGCTGGACTGACCACAGGTTGGTTGTTATCAAGATGAAACTGCGTCTCCACCCACCTTATCGCCGTGGAAAGACAACTAATGTCAGCCTGAACGTGCAGAAACTTCAAAACTAAGAGACAAGAGCCGCCTTTGGGATTGCTCTGAACAACAGGCTGGCTACAAGTAACACTAGCGATCAAGATTTAGAAGAGGCCTGGAAGTCTTTGAGCTCCGATCTTAAAGAAGCTGCTACCGAAACGCTGGGACTCAGGAAACTTGTTCGCGAGGACTGGTTCGATGACAATAACCAGGCTTTGGTAGAAGCTATAGAAAAACACCGGAAACTTTTGCGTACTCAAGAGCAGAGTGGCAACTTGAACCTACAAGACCAAATAAAAGTTAGCACCAGAGAACTGAGGAAACTTACACGAGAGACTAAGGACAAATGGTGGAAAGATAAAGCGCGCCATATACAACTGCTTGCTGACTGTAAACAACTTGGCGCCTTTTACAGTGAAGTCCGGAATCTAATTGGCACTACTCAACATGTAAATGTGCCATTACGATCTCTCGATGGCTCGCAGAGATTAACGTCTAAGGACGAGGTTCTCCAACGCTGGGCTGAACACTTCAACAACCTACTCAACGTAGATCGTTCAGCAGATCTGGAACATATCCGGGGTACTATAAGCCTTGATGCAATGCCTAAGTTAGAAGAACCGCCAACCCTTACTGAAGTGATCGACGCTGTAAATCAGCAAAAGAATAATAAGGCGGTGGGCCTTGACAACATCCCGGCTGAACTACTAAAATATGGCACTGCAGAACTTCATAAAATACTCTGGAAGCTGTTTGTACAGATGTGGAACGAGGAAAGGATCCCAGATGACTTCATCGCCTCGCGTATCTGCGCCCTATACAAGAACAAGGGTGACCGTTCCGACTGTAATGCTTACCGAGGAATATCTTTGCTATCTTCTGCAGGGAAAACATTTGCTCGTGTCCTGCTTAACCGCCTCATCCCTGTTTCTGAATCTTACTTGCCAGAAACCCAGTTTGGCTTCCGCCCGGAGAGAGGCACGTGTGAAGCTATCTTTTCTGTACGCCAACTTCAGGAGAAAAGTCGAGAACAAGGACAACCTCTGTTTCTCTGCTTCATTGATCTAGAGAAGGCTTTTGACTGTGTACCACGTGAAGCTCTCTGGATTCTACTGGCAAAGCTGGGCTGCCCTGAAAAATTCGTACGGATTATACGACTACTGCACGATGATATGAAGTGTTGTGTCAGCTTTAATGGTGAGCAATCCGAGTTTTTCTCCGTTACCTGTGGAGTAAAGCAAGGTTGCGTACTGGCACCGGCTTTGTTTGCTCTCTACTTTGCTGCAGTCGTAAGAGAATCAATTGACGAATCGACATCTGGTATTCATATCCGCTTTAGAACAGACGGAAAGCTATTTAACCTCGCTCGACTAAAAGCATGCACTAAGACATCCTGCGATACAATTAGAGAGATTATGTACGCCGACGATCTTTGCTTTGTGTCAGATTCTGTGGAGGGACTACAACAGTGGATCACGGCTTTCGACGAGGTATGCCGCAAATATGGGCTCAAAATCAGTGTCAGCAAGACGGAGGTCATGGCGATGGACACTCAAAGAGTCGTCAACTCGACCCTCGATATAAAGCTTGGCGCAGACTCACTGAAGCAGGTCGATAAGTTCAAATACCTTGGGAGCACTGTATCGTCGAAATACGATCTTGATCCAGAATTGAATGGAAGAATTAGCGCTGCTGCTGCAGCTTTTGGGAGGTTGGAGCGCAAAGTCTTCCGATCGCATGACATCAAGCTATCCACCAAAGTCTCCGTCTATATGGCCATAGTTCTTCCGAACCTTCTCTATTCCGCCGAGACCTGGTGTCCATACCGTAAACATATCAGCGCTTTAGACAGATTCCATCTAAGATGTATTCGAAACATTTTGAACGTCAAGTGGTCTGACCGTATCAGGAATACAGAGATATTACGACGTTCTAATGTTGGTGGGGTCGAAGCTTACTTGATGAGGCATCAACTGCGATGGTGTGGCCACGTGCGACGGATGCCAGAGGAACGACTTGCAAAACGTCTCTTATACTGTGAACTACAGAACGGAAAACGCAAGCAAGGCGGTCAGTTCTTGAGGTTCAAAGACGTGCAGAAGCGACATATGAAGAGTTGCGGTATCGACCACTCCACGTGGGAGGAACTCACGGAAGACAAGGCAAAGTGGCGACATACGGTGCACACAAAGATCTTCGATTTCGAGGCCCAACGAAGAGCTACTCTTGATGCCAAGCGAGACAAACTACGAGGCAGAACACCTGCCGCAATACAGTACACGCACCAAAATGGCGTGCTGACGTGTGGCCAGTGCAATCGCACTTTTTCTAATAAAATAGGCTACGCAAGCCATATGAGGGCACACGAACGACGCCTTCCCCAGCAGTTACAGTCGCCGTGACCGAACCCGGTCGGAGAACATCATTATTATTTTTATTTTTTTATTTATTAACTATAAACTGAAGAATAATATAACATCTTAAAATGTCCACGGAAACCATTTGGGTTTGTGTGTGGATCCTAGTTTACGCTATCATACATGATATATTCTTAAATTAATTAGTACACTTCACAAATCATGTTATTTTCTGGTAGGTAATTTATTTGCATGTTTACACAACTATTGATGTGGGGTTAGGGATAGGAAGGAGAGGAGAAGTATTTTTTAAGTTTAGGTCTTATGTTTAATGGTGATAGTGTTTCTAATATCTGTAGGTAGATTGTTTATTAATCGCGGGATCAAGTAGACGCGTGTTCGACTACCGTAGCAATTATTCGCGCGTGTAGTGATTAGATTACCTTGGGCGACACGGCGCATGCCTACGGGGTGATCTATTTTATGCTGTAGGAAATTGTTGAAAAATTCCTATTTGAGTAGGGTATAGTATAGTTTGGTATGAATAGGGAGTGTATTGCAGTATTTGAATAGTTTAGATTCATTTCCGGAGTATTCGTTTCTGAATTTAGGCGGGAAAAATATTTTAAGGAGTTTTAATTGCAGTGTTTGAATTTGGTCCAAGTAAGTTTTGTGGGTGCGTCCGTAGCTGGAGAGGCCATATGAAACTATGGAGCCAAAGAGTGCATTATATAGCATGACCCGGGTCTTAAACGGTATACGATTACTGACTACATAGAACGAGGCAGTGAGTGCCCTGAGCTTGTCACATACCCGTTGGATGTGGGGCCCCCATTTGAATCGGCAATCAATCACCAATCCCAGGTAAGTGTGTTTGTCAACAACCTCAATTGAAGGGCATTGACAATCTTTATTTACATCGTTATCGTGCATGCAATCATGTATATGCGCAATAAGCTCATCTGACAGACTTCCATTTAGATGAGGCGATTTAATGTGAATTAATTTAGTCTTTTGGGCATTTAGAGCTAGACCTACGTCATGGCACCACTTACTCAGGTTATCAAAATCAAACTGAAGACCTCGAAGTGCTATATCTATGTTGCTATTGGCGATTATCAGACATGTGTCATCCGCAAATTGGTAAGGGGTGCTGAAGGTTAAACCATTTACCATGTCATTGCGTATGTTATGAACTGAAGCGGCCCTAGGACAGATTCTTGGGCTGTGCCCTGGGATACTGGGGTGGTTGGTACGACTAGTACTTTCACCGATTTTAACCTATCTCGTAGGTAGTCAGCGCACAAGGCCTGTAATGAGCCTCTGACGCCACAGTTACCAAGTTTATCCGTGAGCAGAGTATGACCTAATGTATCAAATGCACGCGAAAAATCAATGAAAAGAACTAGAACCTGTTTCTAATCCTTAAGCGAGCTGTTTACATAATCTGTAAACCAAATTGGTGAGTATTTATTATATTATTAGTTTGGTAAAAAGTATGAATCTGCTCACAAACAAACCTCTCAACAATTTTGTCGAATGACGACAGCAGTGTGATAAGACAATAATCTGCAACGTTGTCCGGTTTACCTTTTTTAAATATTCGGCGGTCGTTTCGAATTTATTGGTAGTAAAATAGGTGAGTTTTTGGTGTTCGTTTAAACCTAAGCCTCGAATAACTGGCTAAACGTGGGCAAAACTGCGCCTCTACCACCCCTTACGGCAAAAGATCTCTTGCTTCTGGCCCCACATTAGGATATCGTTTGTCGTGGAAACCAGAAACAGGTAAAAATCCAAGACCTGCACCCGCATGCCGAACGCGGGGGGGCAAAGCTTTGGAATTGCTAATTGAAAATTATTAAAATTTGCAAGATTGATGATGAAAGTCATCACTTTAACTAATTAATATTAATAATTTCACCTTACTGATGTAACATAAAATTCATTTTCAAAAAGTCGGTCGGTTTACGCCTTTTTTGATCATTAGAAGCGGGCGGGGATGGCGGGATGGTCCACTGTTGGATTGCATAATATGAAATGTATTAATAATGTTTGGCATAAATCCTTTGACCGAAAAATTAAATGTTTATTTTATAATTTGCATATACTCCGCTCCGGTTTTGCTTCTAAGTTCTAACCAAACCTATTACTCAATTGAAATGAAGCCACAATAACCTACTGAAGCCAAAAATCTTGTTGGATTTATTACTTTAATCAAAGGTAGTAATGAATTATTATTAATAATCAGAAAAAGTGATTAATTTTATTTATAACGTATTTATAAGATTGATCAAATCGTGCAGTAATTATTAATAATAATCGAGAATTATTAATAATGTTCACATTTAATGGTATGGCTGCCAGATTTGAAAGTTCCATTGATTGCTCACTAACATCTTTTGTAGGCTTGTGTCTTATTCTTGTAATTATTCTATGGACTTCAATTGGTGTAAAATACAGCAGTCTCAAAGCGCGGTCGGCTGATCGGCGGCTAGCGAAGTCCGCGCGTGGGGCTCCGCAGGCCGCAGCGGCGCTAAAACACATTAATCACTTTGATCGTAACATATACAAAGTACTGTCAACACCCCCCGCGTCGTCGGCGTGCTACAGGTGCATGAGATTATATAATGTAATGATATAATACTTAAGACTTAAGGCTGGGTACTTTCACCTTCAGCTTACTTTTAGAGGATTCAAATAAAAAAAGGCTCTTCACCGATCTATAGATGAGTAACAGAGCAACATAACTCAATATTTTTTATAACGATGAAATAAATAACAAGAACATAATTAATAATAAGAAGAACATAAATTCAAAGACGGTGTGAAATTGTATTTTTTTTTTGTGAAAAACAGATTTTGTGATAATTTCGGGAGACTTTTCTATCGATCAAAAACAATCAGATTACGTTTATACGTTCACGAATACCTGACATATAGCTGACACTCAGTCAGGAACAACAACCATGTATAAAGAAACAACTGAAGTAATACCTATTCCTAATTTTGCGTAACTTGACCTACTGCAATGTCTTACTCGTATTTTAGCCGCAGTCTGTGCATTTGACCAAAAGTGAGCGAGTGAGTGATGAGTGAGTAAAGAGAGTGAAGTGATGAGAGAGTGAAAGGTGGAGAAACTCTATTAGTGAAGAAACTCTAACTACATGAAGCGAACAACCAAATAGCTGAATAATATTTGGAAAAAGAAACTATTGAAAATGTTCAGACTGAGACGTCTGCCACTGCAGCTTAGCAGTGCGGTCTCACGCACTCCACATATAACACCTCACTCCATTGTATAAGAATGAAGGTAAATCTCACAGTCTTTTATCCCTACGGGTTCAAAAGAACGTTGTTCCACAGATGGTGGTGTTTAACTATTCAAACATATTTTTAGTGCATTGGAAGAATCAATAGATCCAATTCTTTTGTGATCTTTCTAAAGTGTTTGATTGAGTAATATCATGAAAGTTTACTGTTAAAATTGGAACACAACGGTATTAAATGAATGCTCTGGAACTTTTGAGTTCTTATTAGGATAATATAATTCAGAAGGTTTAGATTAACAGAACCAAATCATAAGGATTTCGCATAAAAATTGGCGTGCCTCAAGGTTCCATATTAGATCCTTTTGGGTACGCAGCATAATACCGACGATCGAAATACTGAAGATCGAAATACCTAAAGATCATATGACCTACGTTCGAAATCCCAACTTTTGCAATACCGAAGATCGAAATACCTAATGATCTATATCCCGAATGTTCGAAATCCCGAATCTTTCTTGTGCCAGAATAGGGGGTCGCCTCGCTCCGCACCGCTTCGCTTCAACTCCCGGGTCTGCTGTTAAGTGTGAACCTAACTAACCTATCTTTACTTTTCAAACAGGAAGTGAACTATAGCAACTAGTTCAGTTCTGTGACATAGGTGTGACATAGACAACAACCACCTTTGTTATATTTCCTCTTGTCAAATTTGCTTTCATCCAGTTGTACAATCTCGCCCCGGCAGCCAATTTATGCCCTTCATTCACCATTAAGCTACGTACCCGTCTTTTTATTTTTGGTCTATATTAATGATTTGCCTTTGCAAGATTCAGAATTTGTCATGGATTGTGTTATTTGCTGATGAGACAAATATTATATTTAAAGTACATCGACATGTACAGAACTACGACGAAGTGAATAACCGTCTTGGAAAACTTCATAATTGGCTTACTGTTAAAATCTAGTGCTTAATGGAAAAAAAACGAAATTTATAAAATTTACTTTGCCTAATGTTGATTCCTTAAAAAATGATAAAAGTAAGTGTTTACTGATAATACAGTTTTCCTGGGGATCACCCTTGACTCGTAACTACAATGGAATCCTCACATAACATCTTTATTGGGGAGACTGAGTTCAGCTGCAGATGCTGATGAGACAAATATTATATTTAAAGTACATCGACCTGTACAGAACTACGACGAAGTAAATAACGGTCTTGGAAAACTTCATAATAGGCTTCCTGTTAAAATATAGTGCTTAATGGGAAAAAAACTAAATTTATAAAATTCCTCACATAACATCTTTATCGGGGAGACTGAGTTCAGCTGCAGATGCTGTGAGACAAATCAGTCAGCTGACGGATGTAGCTACGGCGAGACTTGTTTGAATTAGTTATTTCCACAGCATTACGTCCTATGAAATGTTGGCTCAATTTTTGTTCTAGAAAATCGGGCAATTACAGCAATTTATAACATTGCTAACTCCGCAGTCGTGACTCCCTGAGGGATCTGTTCAAAGAACAGATTATGGACAGTCATAATGCAAATTTTTTTCGCCCTGCTGTTGCCACAGTGGTCCAATGTAGAGAAGAGGCTAAAAATTGCTTTTTCTAAGTAAATATATATAGATATGTAGATATCTGTAATTAATAAATATATATATATATATATATATAGAAAAAAATGTTGTAAGAAGAAATAGAGTATTTTTGAAATCTACTCATTAGACATTATGCAAGAAACGTAAAAAATATAAAGTGAAGAAAATGGACGCAATTAAAATACTACGGTTCTGTACGAGTACCTACGACTATGACACGATACCTTATAGCTCTAGCCCACGTTCAGACGCCGACGGCGACCATTTTTCCCGTATACCGTACACGAGATTTAGAAACGAGTATTAGTAGCAGGGAAAGTATTGCGTCAGTTGATTGCCAAATGACTCTTAATTACACTATATTGAAACATTGAATAAGTACCGGTAAAACGGGGCTCATTGGAATTGTAGGGCTATCAACAATAAAACATTTAAACATTTAGCTGCATTTTTTTCCTAGAAGTCAAAAATTAAGGTGCTAAATCTTTTATTTCTGTTAGTTCCAGTAAGCCTCTAAAATTCCAATTGGCCTCGTTTCACGGTAACGGGTGTACGTTTGGCCTTGTCTGTAGCATACAATATTAAATGTGATATCAATAGTAGACAGTAAATAACCCCCCAGGGTAATTATAAGCTAACTAATAGAGTTTCACCACGATATGTCCGTAAACAGGTAAAAGTCACTTTTGGCGAAATTCCAGACTATTGCTCTAATAAAGAGTCCCTTAAGACTCAAGGCAACGCCGCAGTAGGCCAAAACAGCGTTTTATAAGTCCCAAGTTACACCTTCAAACTTTAAACTTCACAATTCAAAATATTTATTGACGACCCGAATGGCCGAGTCGGCAGTGACCCTGCCTACAAAGCCAAGGGTCCCGGGTTCGAGTCCCGGTGGGGTCAAATATTTCTTGATGAGAACGGATGTTTGTTCCCTGGTCATGGTTGTTTATCTATCTAAGTATAATATTTATCTATATAAGTATGTATCTCGTTTTCTAGTACCCAAGATACAGGGAATCCTAGTTTGGGGCTAGATCAATGTGTGTAAATAGTGTCCAAGGTATTATTATAATTTTCCCTGTACCTTATACATGTGTTAGTTTAAGATTTGACATTCTCCAAATGTTACCTATGTGTTTCTTATGGAAATAAACTCTTTTTGAATTTGAATTTGAATTCACTAGGGATTCTCGCGAACACTTTTTGAATGTCATTCGAATTTATATAGTGTAAGCATTGCTTGAATACCTCTTTTCTGTTATATAAAAATAGTTTAAATATCCGCTGATTTCCCCCACAACAAGAGACCATAGGACAAGACACTTTGAAAATATCTAAAATACACTATGCTAGATGTCCGTGTTTTGTCTGATTCTGTAGCCACATAATATTATGTACCTATTGCAGATTTCACGAATTTAATTATTTGCCAAATATTATATTAACGTTGATTAATAAAAAAACACCAAAAATTAAGTTTTGCAAATTTATTTAGCTGTTTTAATTTAATTAGAATGTACACTGCCACTAAATTTAAAAGGACGTGACGTGATAAGGAGACCCGACGACGACCTGTCGAAAGTAGCCCTTAATAGTACCCAAAGGGGAAACGGAAGTAAGGTTATCCCAAAACTACGTGGCGGCGTTCAACAGAGAAAGAGGCCGCTATTGTGAGCTCAAATTGGGCGGAGGTAGAAGGCCCAAGATCGGAACAAATGGAAATCTGTTCTAAGAGACCTCGACCCCCGCTGAGGAGTGACAGGATGAGATGATGATGACTATGTTAAAAACGCACCTGATCTCTAACAATCACGATATCAATCAAAATCAATTCTAGCTCTCTAGTTTTAAAAACTGAAAGATCAAAATTTTGGTAAACTGCAATTTTGTGATTTATTTTTCCAAAACTGCGATACCAATGCACTATTTGTTTAGTTGGAGTACTGGAAAAAATAGCATAAGTACTTCCCTGTTATAATTAGAGCTTCATTAGAATTCTTAGATCAGTTTACTTTAATTTACTATTTGGGGTGTTTTGAGTACCACGAAAATCCACCGAAATTTTTGCTAATGCGTGGATGCGCCAGCAAGATCTTGGATTAGTTACGAAACCAAATATAATAACAAATTTTCAGTCGCGAGCAATAAACTGGAATCACTTCATCACGAGTTGCTCAAAACAAATCCCCACAACATCCATGCAATGAACCATGGATTGTGGTATATAGCATTTGAAAGGTAATTTTGTTAAAATATTTAAAACTAATTTAATTTCATACCTAAAGTTATCTTCACCAATAAACCGGCGTAAATAGCACATGGCCTAGCAGAATGTCGTTAATGTATCTTTCTGCTGTTAGCCCCCCTCCCCGACCTCCACCAGATATAATATCTGCTCCGTTTTTGCTTCAATTGAAATCCCCGCCCACATCATACAGGACCCACCCCCGTAAGCCACTTTTTCCGCAAAACAGCATTATGCGAATCGCTCCTTCGGCCTCCTATAGACTGTGTTGACGGTGGCTACCATGCAGGTCCATCCTGGTGTCGTCCGAGAAGGGCTTGGCTCCATTGCTCTAAATCTCAATCTAAGTGTGATCACTTCATCACGAGTAAACTGAAACCGGGCTTTTTGGTGGGATAGAGACAATTTGTGTCCTGTAAATGGTCTTTTTGGGGTCAAATTCGCTTCTTTGAGGGTTCGTCTCGCTGTCCACTCGCTGACAGCCTTCCCTCAAATTTCTCTGAGCTGCTGCTCGACGTCCGATACTTGTCTCCGGACTAAGTTTCTAGTCTCTCTGAACCTGTTGTAAACCTTCGAGATACAAGACTGGCTCAGATGAATCTGTTGGGCGAAAGTGCGCTGAGACAATCTTTGCTGGATCAAGGGTGACGACTTGAGCGGCTTCTATAGGGGTGGTTTTACATTTATTTTAACTTCAGTGTTCCCAATGACCTGAAACTTTGGACTGATGACCAATTTTCATAAACGCCCCACTTTTTATAGGGTGTCAGGACTTCCAAACAATATGGTGTTTAGTTTTTGAATTGATGTCGTTTGTTTTTATGTTCCATGTCATAATCTTTGTTTATGATATTAAATGAGGTTTAAAGCTTACAAAATTTCCTTTCAAATGATATAACACAAACGATAGTTCCTTGATTGATTTGATTCCAGTTTATTTCTCGCGATTGTACTATCATTGGATAGCACAGTTGATGCGTAATGGAACTGAAGTTGGTTTTTAATTTATTGCGTAAGTTTTGTGTGGATGAGAAAAATATCCATTAATCCAGTCCGGTCAATACGTTTAGACGTACCGCCAAAACGTTTTCGAAAAATACCTATCTTATTTTCTATTTATTCCAAATAACGAGAGAACGAGATGTTACGTAAATGTTGGTTTATGTTATGTTATAGTTGTATTGGGTTTTGATAAATACAAGTAGATGATTCAGCGATATTTTATTTGTTATTTATAGTATGTTTTTTTCTCTCAATTACATACTTATTACAAGATGGGGATTACCAATGTGAACTGATCATTATAGATTCCATTGCCATTGTGTTTCTTTTGTTTGTGTGAATTCAGTCGCGTTCTCAATAAATTGCATATTTTTTATTTTACAGACAGTCCCCGAATCATAGTCTTCGTATAGTAACATCGTAAGTGTATTGTCACATTAGCGACCTGAAAAATACCTCCAAACAAATGTAACATGCTTATGACTTAATAATATATATCTAAACTCACATTAATAATCTTGTAGATGTAATGTAAATAAAGTATCTACCTTAAGTTAGGTATATAAAGTATCTACCTAATGGCGTCAACCAAAATTATATGAACGTCAAAGTCACAGGTTGTGGACTCATACTCAAACTCAAACACAAATCATGTACCTATCGTGAATAGGCAAAAATAATGCACTTTTATCAGTAAAACACATATACATGGAGAAAAATAAACAATAAATCAAATATGATCTACTTAACTAATGAGTCAAACTGATTATGGTTTGAGTTTGAATAAATTTATTTTCCTTTCAAGTAGTGATTCATGGCTGAATCTCGCACAGGAAATAGAAACTCCATTAATTCTATCAGTGATTCGGAAATACGCCCGTCGCTAAGAAACTCGGATGTATTTCTTTTATTTTCGTCAGTCGTATTTTTTGCACAATGTACAATATAAAAATAATTTAATCTAATGACAATAGTACAACATCGTACCTATAAGTCTAAATAAGTAATCTCAAAATCTAAAAACAATTTTACAAAAGAAAGAAATAAGAACAAACAAACAAAAGCTATAATGAACATAACTTATGAGCAACCAGACTGGACCAGTCGCCCAAGCAGCGGGTGTTCACGAGTGTGACTTGTGCATCAGCTATCACTTTCCGCAATATTTGAGGGGTAATAAGCAACCCGCTACACAGAGCCGCCGCAAGCAAAGTTTTAGTGATCATGACCATAAACTCATGGTCTAAAAACTAATAAATTGTTATAAGTCACCTCACATAGCACTTTTGTACACTTAATTTTATTACAAGACTAGTAAATTACATTATTGCATATGTAAAAGTTACGTTAATTATTATTATCATTATCATTTAATTCATTTTTATTCATTATTCATTTTAGATTTACTAGCTTACAACATGTACATAATCTGACAAGAAATCAATAATAATATTAATTTTGTTACAAAGTAGGTATTTTTTTATGAATTATAATAAGTCTTCTAGGTTTACAACAGTCAAACATGCACGTGTATCAACTTACTTATTTTAAAGAAATTGGCTAGAAAGAAATATAATAAAGAAGTGAAATTGTTACGAATTCCAAATTACAGTTCCTTTCTTCTTAATCTGACTTTAAGTTTCAATATTTAAATAAACCATTTTGATTTTGAAAATCCAATCCAATATTGTTATAAACTGGCACTATTTCCTTACCAGTTTGTAACTCGTGGCAATTGATACAACTTTGTTTTGAATTTTATTACCATAGAATGAGGTTAAAAATTGCGATGATTCATAACCAGTTTCAGATCTCCAGTCATTAATGTCACCACCAAGGGGCACAGGCCTATTTCCGGATACGAGTAAGCTTGAGCCATACTCCATCACGCTGGCTCAGTGCGGTTTGGTGGAGGGTTTTTGCGACTACTACTTGTAATCAAGTTGCGGTAGTAGACGGGACCTACAGCTTAACGTGTCATCCGAAACACGGAACGACCAATAATGTAGATACTTAAGATAAATTACTTAAATAATTGGTCCATGGTCTGCACGGGATTCGAACCTGCATCTCGTCCGTAAGAAGCAAGCGTGAAAGCCACTAGACCTCGGAGTTTGTTATAATAGTAACTATGACGATGAAATTTAATTAGTGATTTTTCATTCACAATATTATTAACATTATTGAATAAAGTAGTTTTGAGATAATTTCTTCGAGCTTCGCTTTCTTTGCCTGGCAACCGAAATTTAATTTACTTGTGAGAAGGTGGCTGTGCCATTTGAACTCCTTTCTCAGTCTTGCAGTTCAAGCACTTGCATTAAATAATAAATTAGTTATTACATACTACTACACTACATACACATATAACATAGGTACACATATTCGTACCTTATCTAACAATTTTTCTCTGTATAACCTAATGAATACCTTCGTATCTTCACCGCGAATATACCTTACTTGATAGGTGGACGTGATTGTGGTATGTACCAACGCAGGTTGGTTGTAGAGGGTATCCATGCGTTGTTGTACCAACGCATGGTTACCCTCTGACTAGGTTCTCCTGAATCCCCTATTATGTACTTTCAGTTGGTTCAATATGTCTCTCTATGTATGTACAATGGATTTACTTTTATGCTAATTACACACCGGTCCAGCGACTTCCAACGAATGGGTTTCGCTAGCCTTTGTTGGTCCTGTCTTGCTGGACGGCTTAAGGTGGGTTCAGACATGTTATTTTGTCCGTAACGTACCTCTGTTTCGTATCAGCTCAACGTCGCGATCCTAGAACGCTTGTTGAACGCGTCAAACGGGCGTCCAAACTAGCGTTCTGGGATCGCGACGCTGATACCATACAGAGGTACTTTACGGACGAAATAACATGTTTGGAGCCACTTTTAGCAAACGCCAACGATAAGATCCTTCGATGGAGTGTGCCGGCGATCCGAAGCGTGGCGGTACCATACCAGAAATCGAACTATTCGATCGAACTCAGTATAGACGGTCACCGAAGGCCAACGAACGAACGCAAAATTTTTGTTTTTACTTCCACTTTAAATATTTCTCTGCGTAAAATATGTGGTGGTCGACCATCTCCGCATTCGTTTAATTTTTCTTGTCCTTGCTAACTCGTTGTGGTATATAAAACTAGCAATGTGTACCGGAATCAGGAGCGATCGTTTGTTCGACCACTACATTATTTGGACGTACCAACGAAGGCCAACGGGCGTGCATTAGCCAACGCTGAATGTCCTTCATTGGCGTTCGTTGGGCTGGTATGGTATGGTCAGGCTTTAGAGCAGTTCTTTTAAAACTTAAGAAGTATTGCTAACTTACTGTCCTTGCACAAACCTTTACCAGCTATACTTTGGCTAAATGCGGTCCTTAGTTCGACATGACAAGTAATGGGAGATAATTAACTCTTTACGTTATACTTAATACTGGGCATTATTTTTTTAGTTTCTGAACACGTTTCTTGAAATCTATTTTCCGTTCAATGTCGCAATTTTCCAGAACTTTTTTAACTCTCGTGCTTGAGAAATGATTATTGGATTTTACCTTTTCATAGAGACGAAGAGGCAACCGATACCTTTTTAAATACTGAAGTATAAGTGCAATCTATAACGTGAGAAAAATCGAATTCGATAAAAAAGGTCGATGCGGGATTGCGCAACCCTATGACAAAGGTGACGCAGAGCCTTTGCGGGTGTGCTAGACGCAATTTTCTCTTGCCGCAACGTCAGTAGAAATCGACACTAAAAAAGGCTAAAATGGCAAAGCATGATGTAGTTCTAGTTTTTTAGTAAGTTGTAAGGACCAGTTAGGGTAGTTTTAATCCAAATTTGCAACTTCGAAAAACTTATGCTCGCTGCGCACCACGCGAAATTTAGGGTTTATTTTTTGCTCTCAATGTCCTAAACTTTGCAACAACAACCATAATTAGTACTCTAGAGCTAATTTAATTTGCAACAATCAAAGCTCAACTGAAGCAATATAAACCGTAGAGGATCAATCTATGGCTATGCTGACGCTTCCTCTTACAGCAACCTCACCTGGCAAAAAACAGCACAGGGACATAGCCGAGAGAAACACACAAAATACGACCGAGCAGCTGAAGACCTAAGAGCCTCGTTCACCCCACTAGTTATTTCATGCGATGGAGCCCTAGGAACTAAATATAACAGTTTTTTTTTAAAAACCGCATCAAAGCTTAACGAGAAATGGGGAAAAGCGTATTCTCAAATTGTGTACTGGCTGAAAGTGAAAATACAAATCTCAGTTATAAGAGCAGTTTCCATGAGAGTGAGAGGCACGAGAAAACATGTCAGGGCTTTCCAATGCGAAGATGGAGCAGGAATACTTTGGTGACAGCTTGATCTCCTAAAACAGAAATACCTACATAGGTTTTATTAATTTTACTTATGTGTACTTTACAAATTATAGGTGTGTACTATTCTATGCCTACTTTTCGTATCTTCTAAGTTCTATTTGGTGTATGATTTGTAATGAATAAATTTTTATCCCACATCTATGGCTATTCAAAGATGGGCCCTTATTCCTAGAATAACTCGTCCTGAGACAAAATACGTTAAAATTAGTTGAAGTGCATTAAATAAGATTGTACTAAAGCACAAAAGAAGTCTGTAAGACTTATACTTAGTTCGCTCACAATCTCGAAATACCGAAAAGAAGGTAAAATGGATTATCGAAGAATCGATACCGAGCCGCTCGTTGCTTCGTAAAAAGTCTAGTGGTTTCACGCTCGCTTTTCACGCAGGAGATGCGGCGTCGAACCCAAGGCTGACCACGTACCAATGAGATAAGTACAAGTACAATTACGGATGTTCTATCGGTGACGGAAAAAATCGTGAGAAAACCTCTCCAAAGCTGCGGCGATAGGCTAGACCAATGTTACTTTGTTGAAAATTTAAAAGATAACATAGTATACGGGATTATTAGAGCAAGTACTATTTTAAGGGAGCCATGAGGTCAACACCAACGACATCCTTACTAACAATGCTCAATCTAAACACATTAAATGTAGTAGTAAAAAGGACATCAATTGAACAATGGTGAACAGAATGAAAATTAATAAAGAATAGAAAGACAAATCTAGACACAGGCCATGACTTCATTGTAGAAATGACAGGTGGAAAATTGCTGATGATATTGACAAACAACGATCTGATAAAGACAGAAATACGATTCGACAAGAAATACCAAATCTTTATAGGAGTGAGCGAAAACTGGAAATAGAAACAGACCAACTGGCTTTAACTTGATTCACGGATTGCTCAAGGAAAGAAAGCACAAAACCAGCAGGAGCTAGCTTTTTCATCATGGACAGCAACAAACAAGACAAATTAATTGCCTTGGGACTATACGCTAGCGTGTGCCAAACGGAAAATTTTGCCGTAATGGAATGTGCTGAAGCACTAAGACCGTAGTCATTTATTCTGACAGCCAGGTAGCTTTAAAGGCACTTAGGCAAACAATAAATAAATCTGCACTAGTCAAAGAATATAAGTCTTAATTCTCTGGGAAAAACATCAGAAATAGTTATCGCATGGGTCCGCGGACATGAAGGGTTTCAAGGTAACGAAAAAGCAGGTGAGCTAGCAAGAAACGGCGATGATGAGCGTTTTATTAGACCAGAACCAAAATTACCTATGTCAGCGACTGTTACAAAGAACATCTTCAATATGATAGCTACGTGAGTTGCAAACAGTCTAGGATGCTTACCTTAAGGAAAGACTACAAAAAGGCTAAATATTTACTTGATCTTAGAAGGGAAAACATAGCAACACTGGTAGGTGTTGTGACAGGTCACTGCAATCTATCATTATCTTATCATTATTAAAGCTCGTAAAATACCCATCATGCCCTCACTGTGACTTGGAAGAAAGTAGCCAGCACTTCTTGGTAGAATGCGTAATGTATTCAAACATAGATGGCAATCACTAGGGATGGTTAGCATTCAAGCAGATGACTTGCCAAATATAAAGTTTAGCGCCATCCTAGAATTCACTAAGCGCATAAGAAGATTTGGGAGGGACATCTGTTGAACCAACCCAGTGCCCAAACACTGGGATTTGGGTGAAATAGTCACGATAGAGGACCGATCACCCGACTGTGGTTCAGCGGACCACCTCATAATCATCATCATCATCAAAGTTGATTGTGGCTATACTAACTTTAAAACTGCGGTCCGAAGTGATGAAAATGTGTTAGCGTGAAGGCTGAAATCTAATGACATGTTTTATCGCTTGTCACCGCGGTGACAACTGGGAAAGAGACTTCCCAGTTGTCCCCTCTAGTCAGCCTCCAAAGGGAACAGACGGCACGAATTGTCACCCGGGTGACAATCGGGAAAACAATTCCCAGCTGTCACCCCGGGGTTCACGGCCAGAGGGGACTAATGGGAAAAATCGTGACATTATTGAAATGTCAAATGTCACAGACCACACTGTTAGTGTACAGCATGATATTGCAATGATGCAGAGCAATGATGGCATTGACGGCATGCTTTCATTACATAGCTGTCAGCAAATCTCTAATTAAATTCCGCACCGCTCGTACGGAGTTGGGGCAACAAACGACACTATTTCATAGTAGATTTAGGCTATAATGCACTACGCAGTAAGGGTTAGGGCCGCATTGTACAAGGTGGGCAAATAACAGGTAGATGTCGCGCCACACGTTATGAGTGGTAGCCTTGAATGCGCAATAGTCACTTTTCAATAGCTGTACATATGCGCAGTAATTACGCCAACGTCGCCCAGCTCTCTCAATTCGTGGTGCGAGGTATATATACTTTATTTTTAAAATAGTATTGTATGAAATATAAAAATATAAAGTATTTTTTTGAATATAGTATGTAGGGCAGGCAATCATATAAGTACGGAAAATAAGGTCAGACAAAAATGTCCACCTCTATAGACTGGCGGAAAATTTGAACAGAACCACGGTTAACGACATTTATTGAATCTTTTTGAGGTTTTTAGATTTTTCCACGGTGTCAACCTCTCCCCCACTCCCTTTCCCCCCAAAACGTGTCTCGATCTGCGGTATTTTCAATTTTTCCCGAAACTATTATAGTAGTTTATGTGACTGATACATAATGGAGGGCATTAAAACTCAAGAGCGGGTTTATGAAACGAGCCGAAGGCGAGTTTCATAATAATATCACTCGAGAGTTTCAATGCCTGATTATGTACGGTTACATACACTAGTTTATCTACACACATATCATAAGCTCTCTTTGATGTGTTCAGGAACCGCATGTTTAACCGGCATTGTGGCATTGAGTTGTTTAGCTTGTTCTGTAGTACCAACTTCACAGACAAAGTAGGGGCGGCACGCAGGCGGGCGTCGGCGTTGGAAATTTGAATGTCATAATATGTAGAAAATTTACACATTATGGTCATAATGTTCAATATTCAGATAGGAAATGAGTTTTTACAAAGTAGTTTAACATTATGCTGATCGTAACGTGCGGTTTTTGGACGCAGTAAAGGGGATTTATGGTACGTGTATAGATATAAGATAAAATAAACTTGTCAATTACAAAATGAAACTACATTAAATTGTGAGGATGGGCCTTGATATAGGGGTTGTTGGAGTAAAAGAGTTGTTGAATGTTCAGTGTATCAGTATAATAATGTCTCATATACCAGTACAGTCCTACTTATATAGACGTAAGGTGTGAGTGTGTGTGCGTACATGTGGACACATACTACAAAATTCTCTACATCATTTGCATTTTCAACAATTATTAGGCAAGCTCAATAACTTAGTTTATCAAGTTTGCATTCAAAGTTAATATATCAGAAAAACGGGCGAAGCTATGAGAAAATAGCCAATAAGCGAATTAATGTTCAGTCATTTACCAACAAAACAAGACCTAACTTTCCGTTGAAGGAGAAATAGTTCACGATTTATAGGTCGCAGCGCAGACGCGCCACCGCGAGTCACGAAGTTATTACATTTTGTAGGTGATATGAAAGTCTTTAGTTAAAATAATACCACTCATTTTATAATTAGTTAATTTTGGTGCTTCAGTGTTTGATCTTTTATTGAGTTATGTAGTAATGTTTCATAAACTATATATTACATTATCACACACTATTAAAATTATGTTTAGTTATTATTGTAGAGCACGGTGGTCTAAGGGGTTTCACGCTTGCTTCTCACTAGATGCAGGTTCGCATCCTGACCAATGAGATAATTAATTTATCTTAAGTACATTACCGGACGTTCATTGTTTCGGCTGTAGGTCCTGGCTACTATCGCTACGTGGCAGTGATCGTAAAACCCATCCACCAATTCGCACTGAGCCAGCGTGGTGGAGTATGGCTTAATTTTGCTCCGATCCGGATAAAGGCCTGTGCCCCTCGGTGGGGACATTAATGGGCTACATTTATTATTTTTAATTATTATTATTTTTAACGATGGTACAGAACGAATCATCAATAAACTTTACAAAAATTGTAACACAATTTATATATTTACCTTTGGTAATAATTGTATGAACTTTTATATAATGATACGATAACAGATTTGAAGAAATTATACAGTGATTTTAGAAAATATGATACTTAATTAAATTCTATAAAGAGATAAATTGATTAATACTGTCTGCATCACGTATACGCACAACAAAATCAAAGACAAATACAGATAGAATAGTTATTCCTGGTCTTTTTGTAGTCCAGCGTTGGCACAAATCCCTTTACAATAGCAGCCTGGTGCATAAAGCTGCTTGACTTCCCTGCGACAAATACAAGCCGCATTTTTTTCCAACCTGCTCTACAGCTGCATGTAAGGAGGTCCTTGCAAGCTTATGGAACTGCTTCTAAAGTTGTAAGCACTGGTATCGGCTTATTGCCAACCTAACGCCACCCATAATCTGTTAAATAAAGCCGCTCGATCTTTCCAATGTGTGGGTTTCTCCAGATGAAATTTTGATAATGTGATCTGAGTATATTTAGTCGAGCTGCATCGGAAGCTGGTGGTAACTCTGGAAAAGAGGACGTGGGCTCACCTTTAGCGGATGACCTACTCGCTGGGGCGTCCAAACTTTTTTAGCATCATGTTGGGGTCATTTGATCATCTTCTTGAAAGTTTCAGGGCGCGGAATTTAATAGTTTTTAAGATATGATTTTTTGAAAATCTGAAAATCTTTGTAAAATGATGTAACGCAACGCCAATAATATGTTTAAATCTTGTCTGTGGTCAAAATACATTACCTACATTTCATTGTACGCATATTTGAAAAGATGAGAATTCTCTAAAAAAAGGAGGAAATGTGTTTTTTTTTTAAATAATACCTATTTTAATAAAAACGTTCATTTAACTTGCAATTTATGTTTGTTTATTTATTTTACGTCAATCAAAGTTAATTTAGTATTTCTTTCGTAAAATATCACTTTTGATAATAAAAAAGTTGTAATTTTTGTTTTAAACGGAACGCATTTTGTTGGGGCGTTTTTGGTTGGGCGGCAAAGTAGTAGTCCCTTTTCTAGTAGTTTCGCGAATGTTCTATTTTCTTGTTCTCTCGATATTTTCAAGCAAAAACAACTGGCTAGAGTAGGTTATTGTGGCTACTTTTCAATCGGGTTACAGGTTATGTTAGAACGTTGAAGAAGCTAAACCGGAGCGGAGCGTATGCGAAGAAAAACGATTGGCTAGAGTAGGTTATTGTGGCTACTTTTCAATCGGGTTTTAGGTTATGTTAGAACGTTGAAGAAGCTAAACCGGAGCGGAGCGGAGCGCAGCGTATGCAAACAAAAACGATTGGCTAGAGTAGGTTATTGTGGCTACTTTTCATGTAAATTTTGATGGAGCATTTGAGGAGGAGAAAGGTGTCGAGGCAGAAAAATGACCCTTTCGAAGAAAGCAACTAGGCATTTCCGCGCGGGGGGGGGAGTAGTAGGGGGGGAAATCTACCCCCTTCCCCCTCCCCCAACTTAAAGATCAAGGTCAGTATAAATTTTGTTTTATTTTAACAACATAACCTCAAAACTTTAAATAATCATATCTCAGAAACTAGGCATTTCCGCGGGGGGGGAGTAGTAGGGGGGGGGCATCTGGGGTGTCCCGTCCACAAAGCCACCAACAATTACAAGGCCACTTGAAAACGGAATTACTCTGACAAAAATCTTGCTAGATCTGCTTTATTAGCGGGAGTGCCACGAAATTGTCCCATCTTTTGGATGAGTTGGATTTTTGGTGGGTTGGATTTTTGAATCCTCTGGGCTCTGGGGCCCGCCTTTGAATCAGACAAATACCTATCGAAAATAATATCTTTTCGTAGATGCTGTGCTTTTACTAAGGTATGTTATTCTATTTCGGGGTAACTCTACCTATATAGGCCAAGTTTTTAAATCCCAAAAAAGTGCATCCGTGCTATAAAAAATCTCAAAACGACAGACAGTTGCAAACAACATTTTATCGAATTAAAAATTCTCACATTACCCTGTCTGTACATCGACGAGATGGCCTCGTATTTAAAATCCAACAGACATCTTTTTGGTAGTTTTAGAAGTATTATATGCCAAAACAAGGTAGCGGCAAAATCACATAAGAAGGCTTTATATAGTAAAAGCCTCTTAGGATTAGCTCTAAAAATTTTTAAAAGTTCGCCCACTTAAATCGCCCACGTTGTCTATATATAAATGCTATATACAACGTCATGCATTTTAGGTCGGAGTTGTTAAAATGATAATCGCAAAGGTCTATTATACTGTTCAGGAGTACCTTACACACCAAAACCAGAAATATTACACATACGAACGAATAATAAAATTATGTTTTGATCATGAGCATGAGTCTTGACATAATTGTATTCGCTGTAAGTTCTTCTAGTAGTTGGTAATTATTTTTTCTACGCATGGACATATTCATATTTTGACATTTACTTATCCATTGACTTAATATTGTAATTTGAAACATATGTTATTTTTTATTCATATTTTTTTTGCGCCTGTGCTGTACTTATGCTCTATAATAAATAAAATACTCATACGACGGTAAATTTGGTTTTGTTTTGTAGGTAAATGTATAAACTTTAATTGGCTTCCTGGCTATTTTATCATAGCTTCGACCGTTGTCGACAAATTGACTGCGAATGCAAACATAAAAAAAAAACAGTTTGAACAGAGTTGATAGTCTGTCCAAATAGGTAATACACAATGTATAGAATTTAATGTAGTTTATTTTTATCCTTGACAGTTTTCTTTTATCGCTAATAGTTTCGGAAGAAAAATTAAAAAACCTCAGATCGGGACACGTTTTGGGGGAAAGGGGGAGAAGGGAAGGGGGAGGAGATGACACCGCGCAGAATCGTTTTCAGCGGGGTCTAATTAATCTAACAATACCCGGTGTTAAAAAGTTTCACTAAATACCGTTAACTGTTTAAAGCAGAAGCAATTTGGGAATTTTCCGCCATTCTACTAACAGTGCGGCAGATATGAACCTTTTTCATTGCGTATAACAAGAAATATGTGAAAATGTAATGAAAAATACTTTTTCACACCTTTCATTCGGAAAAGTAAGTTTTGCTCCACGACGAGAGGGAGCAAAATGCTACTTTTCTGTTCAAGCTACTTTTTTAATTTATTCATTGGCATGCAGCATTTACGCAATGTGCCAATTGAACACAGATTAAAATAATAGAATGTAATTATGAAATTACATGACAATCGACAACGATGACGTAGTCGATTAAAAACGAACATGGTTCAAGTTTTAACTTTAACAACGTTATATCAAAATTTATGAATTTTTTGTAATATTTAAAAAAAATGACATAATAAATTATATGTTTTACTGAAATCAAAATTATCGATGACTGTTATTGTGATATAATGAATATTGGTATCCGGAACCATTGTAATATTCGATTCGATTATTTTTACACAATAGTAAAAGTACACAGGAATATTTTATCTGTGGTGACCTTTCCCTAATCCTTCACAATCCGTCATTATATAAAAAAAACTGTTTACGTTGTTCGATTACTGTAAAAGTGGTAAAAGTATAATTCAAATATTTTTTTTTAGAGCAATTTAAATTTTCCTCATAGTCGGCGTGAAAAGTTGTATGTGTCCCTCAGGAGCAAAATTATTTTCGTCATGGGCGTTAACGCTTGAATCCTTCGTTACGCTCAGGATTCTAACTTAGAATCCCTCGCTACGCTCAGGATTCTATCGTAGAATCCTTCCCTTCACTCTGGATTTAATGTACCGCCCTCGCCGTAAATACATCATTTTGCTCCCTTGTGACACAAATAACTATTTCCGCATTCTAACCTCAAAATAGCAACTTCGTTTTTTATTTTGGGAACTCAGACGGAAAAATTATATTCCTAACAAAGGCTTCTTTACGAACCTCGCTATGACCTTCGCCTTCGGCTCGTGCCGTAAACTTCTCGGTTCGTAAATATAAGCCTTTGCGAACTCGTAGGAAATCTACTATTTCACACATTTCCTGTTATCTCATTGGCTGTGTCTCGGATATTTTGTTTTAATTGTTGAAGGTTCATTGGCCTGTTAGCATAGACACGTCCCTTTAGATAGCCCCACAGAAAAAAGTCAGGAGCTGTTAGATCCGGGGATCTTGAGGGATCAATGTCACCGTTTCTCGAAATTAATCGACTCGGAAACTTTCTTTGAAGCATTGTGGGTTCGTGGGGTACACTTCGATGAAAAAATTCAATATTCTGCTCCGTACGAGCTTTTCTGACACGAGGAAGAACTGCTTTATCTGTTACAATGCCATACTCCTCAAATTTATTTACACGAGTTATTGTTAGCCGCGTTGGTAGGTGATTTCTACCAAAAATTGGCCGCAATTTTCTTTGAGTTTCCGTAATACATGATTGGGTTGAGTAGAATGATTTAGTCATTTTCATGAAACAACTGTCATATTTGCCGCCAAAAAGAAATGGCGGCAAAAAAGTTGTATACCCCCAAGTTGCCCACCCTTCTCATTGCTCACCCGGTAAGTGGCCGACTGTTGCACCACTTTACAAATTTGACACATCTCTACAGTCTACGTAATAAGGTTGAATTTAGTTTGGGCCACGGGTCCTTTTTTTTTGTGAACACTGTAGTTAGAGGCATTTTGTTGATGTGGGATCACCTAGTAACTAGTTTGGTTGAGATTATTTTGCCCCGCATGGACATCCATGGAATAATTAATAAATAGTGTCCAAGGTATTATTATTATTATTATTATTATTATTAATTAGTATATTATTATTTTTGTTTGTTTTTTTAATTAAAAACGTATTAATTTTCTAAAACTATACGTACGTTTGCTCTGCTGGAATACATTTCCTCTAGACTTGACTTTTCAAGCAAATGTGTTTATATGAATTGCATATTTACTCTCTCCTCTAATTTATGTATTACATTTTTTTATTTTATTTGGCCTGTATAGTGTCTCACTGCTGGGCAAAGGCCTCCCCTATCTCGGAGCATTCCTCCCTGTGCTGTGCTGCGCTGTGCTGTGCTATGTATTACATAAATACTATAATATAAGCACCGCAAAATGGTAATGCGCGTAACGTCAGCAAGGCCTATGAAAAGGTCCTGAACATTAAGTCTTCAGAAATAAGAGCCATGTTATATAAAAAAAAACTGCAGAGAACTATCCAGCAGATTGCCATTTTTCATATATTCATCCCAGCTTTCTCGCATTGTAACTTTGAACGATTTTATTTGGTAGACGTCTTTACTGCGCGTCGGATTTAGGATCCCGTGGAGGGTATGCGGGGGGGGGGGAGTATCCTGAACTAGGTCACCAGAGCATCGGGAAGCGGGAACCTACTAACATACAAACCTAGTGGGAAGGTTGGATTATAAATCTCTAAAGCGATAATTTTGATGCAGTACCACCAAAAATGTTATACCTACATAATAGGTCGGGTAAAAAGTCTTTTCGTATTTCGTGTGGGTATATTTGGCATTAAATATCTTTGTCTGTATTATTTGTATCTGGCTGGTTTTGATGTCATTAAAAAGGTTAAATATCAAAAAAAGAACGAACATAGAAAAATGTTGTTTCAAGCTATTATTCATTTGTTTTTCTTTCTGACAAAATGAGTGAATCAAATGAAGAAATTCGATCAATTTTAAAGTTTTATTACAAAAAAGGGAAAATGCAACGCAAGCCACGAAAAAAAAATTGTGACCTTTATGGACCAAATGCAGTGTCGGTGAGAGTAGCACAAAGTTGGTATCAGCGTTTTGAATGCGGGAATTTTGAAGTCAAAGATGCACCTCGCTCTGGTCGCCCAGTCACGGAAAAAATTGACGCCATTTTCGAAAAAGTGGAGCAAGATCGACATATCAGTAGTCACGACATAGCTGAAGAACTGAGGATTACTCACAAAACTGTTTTGAACCATTTAAACAAAGGTGGGTACACAAAAAAGCTTGATATATGGGTGCCTCACTGGAAGAAATTTAATGAACCTTATACAAATTTGCGATTCTTTGTTGAGACGTAACGAAACTGAACCGTTTTTGAGGAGATTGATAACCGGTGATGAAAAGTGGACCATGTACGACAAGAACGTGCGAAAAAGATCGTGGTCAAAGGTCGGTCAGGCTTCACAGACTGTGGCTAAACCCGGGTTAACTCGCAATAAGGTGATGCTGTGTGTATGGTGGGATTGGAAGGGTTGAATTGTTCATTATGAGCTTTTACCGCCGGGCATAACCATCAGTTCGGATCTCTACTGTCAACAACTGATGAGATTAAAGCAAGAAGTTGAGAAAAAGCGACCGGAATTAATCAATAGAAAGGGGGTCGTCTTCCATCACGATAACGCTAGGCCACACACAGCTTTAACCACTCAGCAAAAATTAACCGAGTTTGGCTGGGAGGTGTTAATGCATCCGCCTTATAGCCCTGACCTTGCACCTTCAGATTTCTACCTGTTTCGCTCTCTTCAGAATTCTTTAGGCAAAGTCAGGTTAACATGAAGAGAAGACTGCCAAAACTATTTGTCGCAGTTTTTTGATGAAAAGTGCCAAAATTTCTACAGCAACGGGATCATGTCATTACCTACAAGATGGCAGAAAGTCATTGAACAAAATGGTACATACACACTGTAATAAAACGTAAATAAACTTGGAAAAAACATGTCTTGAGTTTTCATATGAAATATGAAAGAAACTTTTTACCCCACTTAATATGTATCCAGAGTTGCGTGGGTTGCAATAACATAATAATAATAATCATTTTATTAAGGTATACATTTAAATTACTTGTTAATTACATTAGTAAAGAACAAGGGATGTTCACTACCCCCTAAAAAAGGGCGAACCCTGTGGTATAGGATGAGTAGTGCTTCTCACCAGTAAATGTATGATTCATAACGTATCTGTCTCCCTAGATACAGTATTTTACTAGTTAGGGAGACAGGGAACCAATTTGTATTGCGTACTAACTTTATTGTGAATAAAAGAATTTGTAATTTGTGAATAATATCCCCCAATTTTTTTTCCTTAAGGCCCGTAGCCCGAATCGGTAAAATTAGAAAATCGATTCGTAAAGGTTGAAATTTTAGACCCAACCATATTAAAATAAAGTTCATAACAGCTTACACTGCAACATGGCTGTTACGTTGTCCGCTGCGGCAGAACATTGCGAAAATTGTATGTTTTATTTATTTATCATAATTCTTTATTGTACACAAATGATATATAAACAACAAGACTTACATAAAAATTATATAAAATACTCGTACATGCCAAACATAAATACTATATACACAATATAAAAAAATGCATCATTCATTTGTTTCTAATAAATCGCATATTCTTTGAGAAACACAAATAATAGTTAGTTACCTACAACATGCTGTCAAAAGAAACAAAAATATTGTTCAAGAAGATAAAAGGCTACTGAAATCCGTTTGGTAAATGGTAACCAAAGAAACGCGTAACAAGCTCGCCTCTCGTCGCTCGCTCTTGCTACTGGTTGATGAGTGTTTATGACTCGTTTCCTTGGTTGCAATTTGCCAACCAGATTTCAGTAGCCTTTTATCTTCTTGAACAATATTTTTGTCTCTTCCAGTAGCTTCGCGACCAGATAGGCTAAGCTGATTATACGATACCAAACAGCGGAGAGATTGAGTTGTTTACTTGTCAACATTGTGAAGGCTAATTCACGGTGAGATTCACTGGTTCAATATTGACGGGCGGAAGTTTGTCGAGCTAGATATCGGGCGGATAGGGGTCACTTCCGCCTCTAGGATAATTGTAATCGTATTTTTGTAGAATACAGTGGCGCTTGCATGATCATAATATCTTCTCCTTATTATCTTCCGAAGAAGTCTTTGTAATTGTTTGTATCTTGAGGATTTGGGTTTATGCCGTCATTAAATCTGTGTCCCTTATTTTAATAATTTTGATAGAAAGTGTTGGTAGCAACCAACAATGGCCACCAACTTATTTTAGGAATCAAATGTATATTTTTAAAAGTGAAACTAATGGGACGATTTGATATGTCAAAATAATCCTCTCCATTCTTTAGCAACTTTGCAAAGCTATGAATTCAAATCAGGCTGTTAACATATATCGGAAATCACGAACTAAATGGTATTTCTTTTTTCAGGTATAGTCATGTGGCCAAGAACGCTACTGAGCTTGGTTCTTCTGGCGTCGTCGGGCATACTGGCTGCACCTGTAGCTCAAGAGTTAACAGGTGCGCACACATTGTGATATTTATTTCTAATAGTAGTTTCTGTGACTGCTACATAATGAAGTGGGATTATGAAACGAGCCGAAGGCGAGTTTCATAACAATATCACTCGAGAGTTTTAATGCCTAATTATGTACAGTGACATACACTAGTTTATCTAAACACATATCATAAGCTCTCTTTGATGTGTTCAGGAACCGCATGTTTGACCGGCATTGTGGCTCTACAGTTGTTTAGCTTGTTCTGTAGTACCAACTTCACAGACAAACTAGGGGCGGCAAGCAGCCGGGCGTCGGCGTTCGAAAATTGAATGTCAGTACCAACTTCACAGACAAACTAGGGGCGGTACGCAGGCGGGCGTCAGCGTTCGAAATTTTAATGTCATAATATGCAGAAAAATTACACATTATGGTCATAATGTGTAATTTTTCAGATAAGAAATGAGTTTTTACCAAGTAGGTTAACATTATGCTGATCGTAACGTGCGGTTTTTGTACGCAGTAAAGAGGGTTTATGATACCTGTGTAGATAAAAGAGCTTTATGAGTTCTTCAAAGCAAAAATATAAACAAATAATCTTTTGTGCATATCGTTATAATTATATGAACCTGTATCCTGGTTAAATAATAGAACACAAGAACGAACGAACGAACGCTGCCCTTGCCTTTATAACAATAATTACGCTTTGTCACTACAATTTTCTTAGTATAATGCTCAGTGATACTTAATAATGTCAAACAAAATTCTCAGAAAAGGGAAAATTAACGGAAATATCTAATTACATGTCTCATTGTCGTTCACTCAATTACCACACCCTTCCCTACTCTTCGCTGAAAACGCGTAATTACTCATATCACATGAACTTTGTGTAACGTGTTGTGGGGTTTAACCGTACGCCTTATTAATTACATCATGAAAATGAGGGAAAAGGTCTCCCGGAAGTCTATAAATATTTTCTCCGACCTTCTCTTAGTCGCAGAAGATTAAAACAAATGGTCTTTTGAGTTTCTGTAACAGAAAAGAGACATCAACCGTACTATTTACGGTTCAAAAGATTTTTTTTCAGATTTGATACGACTCGAAATCAAATTGGTATGGTCTTAGGTATGGGCTTAAGGATTTGGCAAACCACCAAAAGCAACTTGTGCGCGACCCCTGGTGGCCTGCTTACTATAAATCTACATAATATGGCTGCAGTCTGTGGTTTTTTTTTAATAGATGGGCTTCCATTAGGCACAAAACGTTTAGTAATACACTTTTTATAAGTTCTAGTTTGCGAGAAATGAATTTCTTAGGTCTAATTTGTGTTCAGGGTCAAAATGTATTATATATTAATTAGTAATTCATGGGATCCTTTTCTTCACGGATAAAATAAATTGTAGAATATATGTAATACCAATTTCATATAAGTACAATACAAGCCACATAATTTTGAATATTCAAAAAAAGTTGTTAGATTCTTCAGACTTCAGCGTTTTGCAAACTCTAATAAAAGTGGCTAGCCACGAGCATCACATAAATCTCTTAGTGTTGATGAAATTCTATACATACTTATATTCGAAGGTAAGCAGTTAATTACACTTTTACTTGTGAATGCACAGTCACATAAAACGTTATCTAAGCAAGTGTGGCTGGTAAGTGTAAATCTAGTCGGCTCTAAATACATGACATAAATTAAATGATTTGAATAAAGTTATTAATCGTTGTTTCATTGTTGTTCCTACAAGCAAATCTACATTAAGATCGCCACAAATAATTAACTTTTTTCTGTTATTACATAGTTTAGTGAGGGCTTCGTCCATAATTTTCTCAAATATTTCGAAATTGCCATGGCGTTTTTCATCCCTCGGTGGCCTGTAGACACAAACAATAATATTGCTATCTAACTCAACACAGATACCTCTATTTATCTTTCAACAGTAAAAGTGCAAGAATATCTTTCCGTTGTTTCACCATAATATTATTTTTCACTAAGATTAAAGAACCACCTCTATCAGCAGTCTTTCTATTGTAACAACTGATTTTCTATTCTGACTTTCTATTGTAAAGTTATGAATAAAATTATTCATGTCGAAATATAAAATAACATCGCTGTGATGACATGTTAAATTTAATAAATGAATATTCATTCTAGGCACAGATTTGTTCTGTAGTTCTGTCAAATTACAGGCATATGGAAAATTGCAAAATTTGCATTTCATCCTACTATGTAAGTCTAGAAGTGTTTCAAAACTTTTATTCAAATAATTCCGACTAATGTTTGAATGATTTCCTACCATAATTACAATAGTGCTGTACTCATCATAGATATAAAAGAACCGTACAACATTATTCAACCAATGACAGTAAATGATTGCAGGTTTTATTAATTACTTTTTATTTTTTCAAGTTTAAAGTAGTAATTCTGGAGAATTTTTCAAAAAACCTAAAAATATCAAAATAAAAAAATTCGTTGGGCCAAAACTGTTTTTTGTGGAACTAGGCGATGTCAAATGATCCCTTCTATCCGCCATTTTAATTTGGCAAACGATGCAACAAACACCCTGTATATTATATTATAATGTATTTTTTTATTTTGTTGTAGTCTCAAGTCGCATACAATTATTGTCCATGATTTTACCTGATCAACAACGAACGAATAAGGAAGAAAATGACAAAAAATCAAGATACTATCCCACAAAATGATTTCAAGAAAATACACTAACAAGAGAAAAGATTTACAGGAAAAAGATAACCAGAACAATAGAAAATAATACCAAATTTCTCTTTGTGATGATGTCGATGAAATATCAAACATTTTGCAGGAATAATAATGTGGACTCTCCACGAATCCATATTATTTTTGCAAAATGCTTAATTTGTTATTTAAACAAAACTTAAATTAACACAAAAAAATGTACATTCAATTTGGTTTTAAATCTTTATAAACCTATTTTACCTTTTGATCTCAAAAATAAATGACTGAAATAGACGTATTTGTACCAAATGAAAATATTTTATAAGTATTCCAGTCATCTACTTTGCTGCCACAGATAATCAACTATGCTCAACTATTCTTATGTGGTTTATTCAAATTAACGTCAACTAAGAAAAAACGCCACTTGGTTGGATTTTATTTTTTCAGTGTGCATCTACTTTGATAGTTTTCTTCCCCATTGCATTGTTCTAAGCTAGAAAGCAAATAGTCCCTAGTCACAGGGAATCCTAGTGTGGGGTCGCTAGGCACCGTAAAAAAGTTGTAAGCTTATTTAACATTAATTTTTTTTACTATTATTGTAGTAGCGACGCTGTCACTGGGCCGATTAAGTGGCACTGTGTCTTATATCTTGTAACTTATAATCTTGGTCAGGGTATATTGCAGTATCCATGAAAGACTAAGTAGCCAGCAAAACAACTGTTGACCCTAGGGACTTCTGACGAACCAGCCCTTTCAAGGAAGAACGAAACGTACATAAACGGAGAGTTTGGTTTCCACATACGCTCAGGGTTCCAATACATAAGATATACGTTATGTACAGTCAGCGTCAAAAGTTGATGACGAAATATAATGTTTCAATTTAGGTAGACAGCATGATGTAGATACAGTCGGAATCTCTTCACGTCAGTTAGCCATTTTGGTGTTTGCTCGCTATTTATTTCGTGCGTCTTATGGACTTGGAAGTCTTGGATATCAATGCGTTAGTCAAAGTCAAAGTCAAAGTATTTTATTACTGTAGATATTTACATATAATTAGCAAACGTCATTTTTTGCCTCTTCTCTACATTATACCTCTGTGGGAGAAGTAGGGCGTAGAAACTCCCACAGATTGATTTTTAGATCTCTTTTAAAATTAGGTTGTGCTTAACTAATACAAATATGAAAAATTTAATTGTTATGATTAATAAGCAGGAATAAATAATTACAAAATTATTAACAGCAAGGTCTGTGTTGAGCCAGATTAACCCCATACAGTCCTGTCATTTAAGTAATCTTGAACATTGTAATATCCCTTTTTCGACAAAGTCGCTTTAACATGCTTTTTAAATTGCTCAAATGACAATTTCAAAATCTCCATAGGTATATGTTTGCTGATGATACTTCAATGGTCTTCAAAATTGAAAGACAAAAAGGAGATTTTGGTGATGTTAATGGTGTATTTTCTTAAACCTTGAATTGGTTCACAGTTAATAATTTATTGTTAAACGCTGGTAAAACCAAGTGTATCAAATTCTCACTTCCAAATGTCAGGCAAGTTGAGACCAGTGTAGTGTTAGACAACAGCACGTTAGAATTAGTAAATGATACGAAGTTTCTTGGAATAACCATTGATAGCAAATTGCAGTGGGGACCCCACATAGATAAATTGGCTGGTAAATTAAGTTCTGCGGCTTACGCTGTTAGGAACATCAGACAAAGCACGGATGTGGCTACATCTAGGCTAGTATATTTTAGTTACTTTTATAGTGTGATGTCCTATGGTATCTTGTTATTAAAACGATTTTTATTTTACAGAAAAGAGCCATTCGAGCAATTTATAATTTAAAACGAATAGACTCCTTAAGAGAGCTCTTAAAGAAATTGACATACTAACAGTAGCTAGTCAAATTATTTTCGAAAATATAATGTATGTACGCAAGAACCTTACAACATTTTCCAAACTTAGCGATAGCTCTAATGTTAACCTAAAAAATAATCACAGACTATGTGCGCCCCGATTCAGACTCGCGAAGGTTAGCAATTCTTTCAAGGGTCAGTGCATTCTCTACTACAATAAGATACCTCTGGAGATTTTGAAATTGCAATTTGAGCAATTTAAAAAGCATGTTAAAGCGACTTTGTCGAAAAAGGGATTTTACAATGTTCAAGATTACTTAAATGACAGGACTGTATGGGGGGTTAATTTGGCTCAACACATTAGAATTATTCTATTAATGTGTAAAATTTTTGCAGTTCTAGAAACCAACTTGAAAGTTTTGGAATATTTTTCAACATAGTCATGAAATTTTCGATCAAAGTTATAGGTTTTTTGATCATAAAGATCATACAAGATAACTCTACTTTTACGAATTCCAAACGTTGCCCAGTCATTAAATTTAGATTTACCATTGTAGTCACTGACTTTCTTTAATTTGTAAACTTTATTGAATTCTGTCTGAATAATGTTGAAGAAGTCTGAGTATATTTTGTTTGGGTTGTGTTCATTAAAATCCGGTACTGGCAAACTATGGCAAATTTATATCTAAGTTTTTCGTATATGTCTCTAGTCTAAGGGATGTAATAGGCCTATAAAATGATGGATCAGTCTTATCCTTAATAGCAATTGGGAATGAAACTGTTTCACCACTGTGATCGGAAGGTAAGCAGTTAATTACACTTTTACTTGTGAATGCACAGTCACATAAAACGTTATCTAAGCAAGTTTGGCTGGTAAGTGTAAATCTAGTCGGCTCTAAATACATGACATAAATTAAATGATTTGAATAAAGTTATTAATCGTTGTTTCATTGTTGTTCCTACAAGCAAATCTACATTAAGATCGCCACAAATAATTAACTTTTTTCTGTTATTACATAGTTTAGTGAGGGCTTCGTCCATAATTTTCTCAAATATTTCGAAATTGCCATGGCGTTTTTCATCCCTCGGTGGCCTGTAGACACAAACAATAATATTGCTATCTAACTCAACACAGATACCTCTATTTGTCTTTCAACAGTAAAAGTGCTAGAATATCTTTCCGTTGTTTCACCTTAATATTATTTTTCACTAAGATTAAAGAACCACCTCTATCAGCAGTCTTTCTATTGTAACAACTGATTTTCTATTCTGACTTTCTATTGTAAAGTTATGAATAAAATTATTCATGTCGAAATATAAAATAACATCGCTGTGATGACATGTTAAATTTAATAAATGAATATTCATCTAGGTACAGATTTGTTCTGTAGTTCTGTCAAATTACAGGCATATGGAAAATTGCAAAGTATAAATTTGCATTTCATCCTACTATGTAAGTCTAGAAGTGTTTCAAAACTTTTATTCAAATAACTCCGACTAATGTTTGAATGATTTACTACCATAATTACAATAGTGCTGTACTCATCATAGATACCGCGACTAATTATCTTCACAAGATAGTATAACCATTTTATTGCATTCCTGTAGGAGTTGAAAGATGCAACGTCCAAAATGCTTAAATTCCACCTTATTACCCGATTGTGATAAAAAAAACACTATCCTGAAATCATAATATGTGATCCTACCTACATTGTGACGTAGGTATCATAATAAAGCCCTCAAAAGTCAAACAGAGTTTTGAAACTTCGAACAAGGACTAGATGCTCTATTATGTATTCCATGACTTGAAATTTTGAACCAACGGGTTGCTTCGACAGGTCACTGACCTCAACCTGATTCCAGTTTAAGATTGGTAACCACAAAATTACCTAATTCTCTGCTCACCTAATTCATCAATGCTCCTCTATTGGTTAAGAAAGACTCAAATTGAAAACAATTAATTATGGATAAGTCTATGAGGAATAAGTGAGACCCTATGTAAAACTATTTATTTATTTATTGTGTATTGGGAAAACCAACAGCACTTTATACATATATAGAAACAATAATAAACACAGAAGGCCAATAAAAGGTTTTCATTTGTAGAGACATGATGAAGAAAAGAAAAAATACATATGAACTTAATATCGAACTAGTTTCGCTTACATAACGTAGTTATATAACAATAAATGTCAATTAACTCAATGGGAGCATGCTAAACATAAATATTTATATACAGGCACATACTATAATGCTTATGGATGTATTGTGAACCAGCGACGTCACAAACATGTAAACATTAAAGACCTGGATATTTTATTTTTGTCCTACCCATCCGTGATTCGAACCCAAGTGGCCTCTTGCAACTCATGCAGGTTTCCTCAAATTTTTATTTTTAAAACCAGTTTTCCTCTCTTATTATGTAACTAGCAGACACGGGTCTACACCTACTCTTTTCAATATCAAAAGCATTGCGAGCGATATTAAAAATCCTTCCTTTTTTTCTTACGTCGGTCTATTATGTAACTGCGGACTTCAGTCACGTTTATGTTGAATAACTCAACTGCAGTACTATATTGTTATCCCTATGACGTGTTGAAAGGTAAGCGAATTAGTAAGCCCCTAGTACCTGCTTAAGTGGCAAGTGGCACCACAATCACGCGTCTATTAGGCTTTTAAACAATAACATACTACAACAAGAGCGCTGAAAGAGGGTTGACCTTCTCTGGTGCTGATAGAAACCAGTCATGCCTTTAACGACACCGCCCACACACCACAATGATATAACCCACCCAAGGGTTGTTGTTGTTTGCACCATTGTAGCTCGTAGCTACGTGCTACGAAGCGTTACGAGATTCCGGCCGTAGCGCCTCGGCTAAGCGCTCGTCTTACGAGTTTTTTTGTTTTTACGCCTCTGTCTATTTCTGAGGCGATGGGCTAGCTCCTGTCGTATAAAAAGGAGAAAATAATATTTTGGAAAAAAGTGGACAAAACTGTGCCTCTGCCACGTACAGGGTCAACAAAAATTACTAGGTATAAATCTTCTTAAAAAATCACTACCACTACAACGATCCGCAAATCTTTTGTGGTCTGAGTTTTAGATTGAGAAAGTTCAGCTTATTGTATATATTGGCGAAGTTCCAGCATAACTTTTAATATAAAAAATTTAGGTCTTGAGAACTAGATTTCATATTGCGCCCCAATAATGTTTCTATCATGTAGATATAAACAAAACTAGAGCAGAATATGTTTATGTGGTTCGGTTTATACACTAGGTCCATCCAGGTAGAATTAAAACAGGATGTAAAAGAAAGCTGTAGTCTTATTTGAAGGAGTCGTTGTGCTTCGTTAGTATTCAGTTCGCTTCACTGACCCCCTTTATCCTTCACCTACCCTGACCCACCACTTCTCCCATGCAAAATCTAGCATTAGGGCCAGTCATTTAGTCAGTTAGCTAAACCTAGGTTTAGCCGTTTTTCTAACTTAGCCGTAACATAAATACTTACAGTCTGTGTTTTTATACTTGAGCTGAGTAGTGAACAACAATGGCAGATCTTCCTTGACAACCCGAATGGCCGAGTCCACAGTGCCTACAAAGCCAAGTGTCCCGGGTTCGAGTCCCAGTGGGGGCAAATATTTGTTTGATGAGAACGGATGTTTGTACTTTAGTCATGGTTCTTTATCTATCTATGTATAATATTTATCTATATAAGTATGTGTATCGTTGTCTAGTACCCAAGATACAAGGAATCCTAGTTTGAATCAAATCAAATCAAATCAAATAAGTTTATTTGCATGATTTTTGGTAACAATATTGGATCTTAATTTTATACATTTTCATCGCAAAAATCTGCCTTTTCAGGCGCACAAATATTGATTATAATAAATTGATTTTAAGTCATCACATTATTCAATTAAATTAAATAGTTCTAACATTTTATAAAACATATAAAATTCAGACTTCAATTAAATTAAATAGTTCTAACATTTTATCAGAAAAATACATAATTCACACTTCAATGTCATAAGTAAGTAAGTTATAGTTATATTTGGGGCTAGATCAATGTGTGTAAATAGTGTCCAAGGTTATTATTATTATTTTTTATTAATATTTATTATTATTATTACCGACATTGTGTAACTCTGTTCTGACAATTGTGCAGTAAGATTTTGCCTAAAAATATTATTTAAAGGACAATTTAAAACATTTTTCAGTAGTAATTAATGCATGAGTGTTTTAAATAGTGTCTGTTACATAATTTGGTAATCTACGTTGCATGATTCTTGCGGAATGTCGTGAAATGTATTCGAGTGATCTTAGTTTACTACTTAGCACATTTGTGCTATATTTATAAAAACACCTACTTTGTAAACATTCGTGACTGTTTCAGTTCCCCACCACGTGTGGTATTGCAACTATGGAGCTAAAAGCAATGTTATCTTCTGTTATGATCAATGTCGTGTTTGACTCCATATGTGATAAGACGTAACGCCAAGATAAGGAATCAGAGAATTCTCGCAGGAATTTGTCGCTCCAAGAACGTGACCTTTTTATTATTCACAGCTTTACGCTTTTTTAACTTACTGTTTTATCATAATAAATAATCACATCGATTCCAGAGGCATAAGTGAGGCAAATTACTAACTGTAATATAATAAAAAACTGGCCAAGTGCGAGTTGGACTCACGCTGGTGGGTTACGCACAAATCACATAAAATTTTTGTTGGAACCTCAAATTTAAGATTTTTGGATTTTTGTTTTAATATTTTATGCCTTGCTTTTTGCAACAGGGTTTTAACATTTTTGTAGGGAAGATGGCAAACTCACCCACTCTTGCCGTCAAGTGTTTTTTTAAGTCATTTGCGTGCGATGATTGTGGTGTATATGGATAGAAGACACAAATATGAACTAAAATGTCACATAATATTACACCCTAATGTGTCGCGTTGGCGCTGGACTTGAACATAAATATTTGCATATCGATAAGATACTCCCAATTTTCTCGTCAGCGCAACACTTAAACTTATCCGAAAAAGACTCAAACAAAAAAACGGTCAAATGCGGATCGGAATCGCACGCGAAGGGTTCCGTACTATCGTATAAGAAAAAGAAAAAAATTCTCGGGGGAGCCTCACCCCTAGGGAACGCGTCCCCAGGTGGCGGATAGGGGGTGCTCGACAGGTTGTCCTTACGACACCTGCAGGGCTGGAGGGAAATAAAATACCTCCCGCGGACCAACAGGCCCCTTGCCTAGGGTTACAGGTGAAGACCTCAACGGCAGTAGCGGCGAAAAAGGTGGACTTTGGTACGGCAATGCTGGCGGAAGAGGCGATGGATCTGGATACTTTTAGGCGGACAGGTCACAGACCGAAAGGGGGCGGAATCCTCCCGCATAGCGCCTGAAGACTGGCACGGCGCCGAAGGCAGCCCGACTACTGATAAGCAACAGTGGCTTGGCGGAGTCGGCGAGTCAGCAAGGCAGCGTGTAATGCCGAGGGCGTCAGTAGAGGACAAGGCAACTGGCGGCCATACACTGCATCCAAATTCTCCTCCAATCGTATCGATTCTTCGTTCCATTGGTCCAAGGAGGACGAGGACGAGAGGGTGCATCTGCATATGCGCGCCCGTTTATGCACCTAAATATATCCTGCGCACTTGACTGTTTCAGCAAATATAACGGACACTGACTTACATCAAGCCCTGTGGCGACAATGAGAGGCAGAGAGGTTCGGTATCGATGTAAGCCGGGCTTTGGCTTATCTTGCACACAGGCGGCTCAGAGAGAGTGGTCGCTTCTGCGTAGAACAAGGGATAACTTCGTAGATTCGGCAGCACTCTGTGCGACGAAGTAGCCTTATTCAGGGAAACACTGCTTGCCACGCCCAGCCGTGGAGGGGGCTAGAAAAGGTGCCCCAAACAAATGTTTATCCCAACCCAAATGGGAGGTAGCAACCGCGGCTGCCTGTGCATCCCAGACTCGCGGTCGAAACAAGAATAAAGTTACGAAAATCCAACCATTGACTTTTGCCGCTTGGAATGTACGAAATCTACTCGATCGTGACACCAACCTATGCCCGGAGCGGAAAACTGCTATCGTTGCCCGAGAATTACGACAGTACAATATCGATATAGCCGCACTTAGTGAGACCCATCTAGCGGAAGAGGGCAAAATAGTAGAGCATGGGGGCGGCTATACATTCTTCTAGAAAGGAAACGCAGCATCAGAACCCCGTCGATCTGGTGTTGGTTTCGCAATTAAGAACGAGATAGTGCAAAGGTTGAATGAGTGTCCTGTTAACATCTCAGATCGTGTAATTTCATTGCGAATACACCTGGACAACGATAATCATCTGAACATCCTCAGCGTTTATTCCCCAACTTTGGATAAAGACGACGAAACGAAGGATAAATTCTACAAGGAACTTTCCGATGCTGTAGTGAAGATCCCCCAAAGAGAGCAGGTGCTTGTCCTTGGCGATTTTAACGCACGCGTTGGACGAGATCATGAAGCGTGGCCCAAGGTGCTCGGAAGACATGGCATAGGCACCATGAATAGCAACGGAAATCTTCTGCTAAGTTTGTGTGCTCAGTATGAGTTGGCCATTACCAACACCTGCTTCAGATTGCCAGCTAAATACAAAACGACATGGATGCATCCAAGGTCTAAACACTGGCACCTGATTGACTATGCTCTGGTACGCCAAAAAGACCTATCTCAAGTGCAAATCACTCGAGTCATGAGAGGCGCTAACTGCTGGACTGACCACAGGTTGGTTGTTATCAAGATGAAACTGCGTCTCCACCCACCTTATCGCCGTGAAAAGACAACTAATGTCAGTCTGAACGTGCAGAAACTTCAAAGCCAAGAGACAAGAGCCGCCTTTGGGATTGCTCTGAACAACAGGCTGGCTACACGTAACACTAGCGATCAAGATTTAGAAGAGGCCTGGAAGTCTTTGAGCTCCGATCTTAAAGAAGCTGCTACCGAAACGCTGGGACTCAGGAAACTTGTTCGCGAGGACTGGTTCGATGACAATAACCAGGCTTTGGTAGAAGCTATAGAAAAACACCGGAAACTTTTGCGTACTCAAGAGCAGAGTGGCAACTTGAACCTACAAGACCAAATAAAAGTTAGCACCAGAGAACTGAGGAAACTTACACGAGAGACTAAGGACAAATGGTGGAAAGATAAAGCGCGCCATATACAACTGCTTGCTGACTGTAAACAACTTGGCGCCTTTTACAGTGAAGTCCGGAATCTAATTGGCACTACTCAACATGTAAATGTACCATTACGATCTCTCGATGGCTCGCAGAGATTAACGTCTAAGGACGAGGTTCTCCAACGCTGGGCTGAACACTTCAACAACCTACTCAACGTAGATCGTTCAGCAGATCTGGAACATATCCGGGGTACTACAAGCCTTGATGCAATGCCTAAGTTAGAAGAACCGCCAACCCTTACTGAAGTGATCGACGCTGTAAATCAGCAAAAGAATAATAAGGCGGTGGGCCTTGACAACATCCCGGCTGAACTACTAAAATATGGCACTGCAGAACTTCATAAAATACTCTGGAAGCTGTTTGTACAGATGTGGAACGAGGAAAGGATCCCAGATGACTTCATCGCCTCGCGTATCTGCGCCCTATACAAGAACAAGGGTGACCGTTCCGACTGTAATGCTTACCGAGGAATATCTTTGCTATCTTCTGCAGGGAAAACATTTGCTCGTGTCCTGCTTAACCGCTTCATCCCTGTTTCTGAATCTTACTTGCCAGAAACCCAGTTTGGCTTCCGCCCGGAGAGAGGCACGTGTGAAGCTATCTTTTCTGTACGCCAATTTCAGGAGAAAAGTCGAGAGCAAGGACAACCTCTGTTTCTCTGCTTCATTGATCTAGAGAAGGCTTTTGACTGTGTACCACGTGAAGCTCTCTGGATTCTACTGGCAAAGCTGGGCTGCCCTGAAAAATTCGTACGGATTATACGACTACTGCACGATGATATGAAGTGTTGTGTCAGCTTTAATGGTGAGCAATCCGAGTTTTTCTCCGTTACCTGTGGAGTAAAGCAAGGTTGCGTACTGGCACCGACTTTGTTTGCTCTCTACTTTGCTGCAGTCGTAAGAGAATCAATTGACGAATCGACATCTGGTATTCATATCCGCTTTAGAACAGACGGAAAGCTATTTAACCTTGCTCGACTAAAAGCATGCACTAAGACATCCTGCGATACAATTAGAGAGATTATGTACGCCGACGATCTTTGCTTTGTGTCAGATTCTGTGGAGGGACTACAACAGTGGATCACGGCTTTCGACGAGGTATGTCGCAAATATGGGCTCAAAATCAGTGTCAGCAAGACGGAGGTCATGGCGATGGACACTCAAAGAGTCGACAACTCGACCCTCGATATAAAGCTTGGCGCAGACTCACTGAAGCAGGTCGATAAGTTCAAATACCTTGGGAGCACTGTATCGTCGAAATACGATCTTGATCCAGAATTGAATGGAAGAATTAGCGCTGCTGCTGCAGCTTTTGGGAGGTTGGAGCGCAAAGTCTTCCGATCGCATGACATCAAGCTATCCACCAAAGTCTCCGTCTATATGGCCATAGTTCTTCCGAACCTTCTCTATTCCGCCGAGACCTGGTGTCCATACCGTAAATATATCAGCGCTTTAGACAGATTCCATCTAAGATGTATTCGAAACATTTTGAACGTCAAGTGGTCTGACCGTATCAGGAATACAGAGATATTACGACGTTCTAATGTTGGTGGGGTCGAAGCTTACTTGATGAGGCGTCAACTGCGATGGTGTGGCCACGTGCGACGGATGCCAGAGGAACGACTTGCAAAACGTCTCTTATACTGTGAACTACAGAACGGAAAACGCAAGCAAGGCGGTCAGTTCTTGAGGTTCAAAGACGTGCAGAAGCGACATATGAAGAGTTGCGGTATCGACTACTCCACGTGGGAGGAACTCACGGAAGACAAGGCAAAGTGGCGACATACGGTGCACACAAAGATCTTCGATTTCGAGGCCCAACGAAGAGCTACTCTTGATGCCAAGCGAGACAAACTACGAGGCAGAACACCTGCCGCAATACAGTACACGCACCAAAATGGCGTGCTGACGTGTGGCCAGTGCAATCGCACTTTTTCTAATAAAATAGGCTACGCAAGCCATATGAGGGCACACGAACGACGCCTTCCCCAGCAGTTACAGTCGCCGTGACCGAACCCGGTCGGAGAACATCATCATAAGAAAAAATAACCACTAAAAATAATAAGACAAAAATTAAACGAGAATAATAACATGTCCGAACGTGGATTTAAACCCAGAAGCCTAAGATTGCGAAACCGATATCATACAATTGCGCCACCACGACAATGTGGTAACCCGCGAAATCTATCTGAATCATGTTATGGTTTGTTATATCGCGGTGGGTGTTAAAACACGTCTTTTGTATGGGGACCCCATTTCATTTATAAAATATGGTAAAGTTTTTTAATTGTTGCTGTAGCGGCAACAAAAAATACACAATCTGTGAAAATTTCATTTCTCTACCTATTTCAGTTCATCAGATAAAGCCCGACGGGCCGACGGACAGACGGACAGAAAGTCAGCGGACGCTTAGTAATAGGGTCCCGTTTGGCACCCTTCGGGTAAGGAACCTTAAACACTTAATAGTAGCTAATCTTCACTAATAACTCTCAATTTTCTCGTAAATGAGACACACACACACACACAAAAACGATCTATGCCCTTTCATGATTTTAGGTAAATAAAAAGTACCGTATAGCATCCGGATAAGAGCTACTTCATTTCAAACTGTCAATTAAGTTCTTTAGTTCTATATAATACTCGGTGTGTATTCGCTTAGAATAGATAACAAAACCACCGTAGTTCCGTCGAATCGGACTAACGAAGCGATGACGTAATAGAGTATGGCTGGGATGGCTGTCGCTCAACTTAACAGGTAATTAGTTTAGCTTGACGTGACTACACGTGCAGCTTGCGTCATAAAGTCAGGAATACTGCCTTTTGCTGGCCTAATTTAGATTTATGGGCGACGAATTTTTCATAAACATTTAAACATTATTTTCACAACTGCAATCTATTTTTAAATCAGATACGGGGTGGCAGAGGCACAGTTGTATCCAAGTTGAGCCAGTCATTCAATACTCCAATGCTCAAATTTTATGTGATGGGGGCTAGCCTATCGCTGCAGCTATGGAGATGTGAAGATTTGTTTATAAAGTTTTCCATCACCGTTATAACTTCCGTATAAAGTACAAACATAAGATTGCTTTATCTCACTTGTCAGCACCAGATTTGGTCTGAATCCATATCTCCTGCGTGAGAAGCGAGCGTGAAATTACTAGACCACGGAACTCTCCCATTATAAAATATTCTAGAGGTACGTAACATTGAAAAATTTAACCATATTTATTGGTAAAATTTAAACTAGTAGTACTGTGAAAACAGTAGACCTCGCTTTGTAACATGACTTTTTGTTGCATAGCTCAGTGGTGGGTCTTGGAAAGTACTCAGTTTGGCAGTGTTAAACCAGGTCCTCTTGAGCGCCAATATCCCTATAAATAAGTGGGAATACAAAATTACTATAGGGAGAACCTGATCCCACACCCTGTCCATGATAGACTAATGAGGGATTTAATCAAAAGCCGGTCTTGGTACGAGCAAGTTTATTTAACTAAGTATTTCATATTCGACACTATTAAATAAATATTACATAGAAGTTCTACTTTGGAGTTGGTAGTTTGGCTTTATCCTTGACAATTAAGAACTAATTAATGCTCCAGACTTATCTAATACATTCATGGTAGTTGGTGCCAATCCGCAAAATATATGTGTAAAGTAACCTTCTGAGTACATAGTGCAGTGTGATTTGTGGTGTAAGTAAGTAGGGAATGTCCAGCGATGGCAGTGACAGTCGTCACACGAGGAAACGCCTGTCCGTAGCCCTCTCGGAGCCACCTTGGGATCTGGAAGGTTAGTCGCCCCTGAGGAGGGGTACCAGGCCTACACTCTGTAGACTAGCCACGAGGATAACAAATCCTACTAAACCGACGGACCCTGGAATATGAGACATGTTGTTAAGGAACTAAACTAGTCTTCGAATGCGCATTTTCCAGGTAAAGATTACCAAAAAGGTTTACGTACCCATTGAATGGGATTTGAAAATGAGAAGTTCCAGTTTTCTACCCACTGCCGCTGGGACACGCCCTGGACCAAGTGCGATTCACAACTGGCTTCTGAAATTATGTTATTTTATGAGTTTCTACGAAGAAAAGGTCTTAAATACACCTTGCAGACGAGTATTCTTGATGCCGTGATACTTACTTACGCCGGGAAAGCAGCCAACTCTCCACCGTTGCTTGCACGTCAGCGACGGACTTGTTTCCCGATCTGCAGAAAAAAATGGAGTGTCAACCCTCGAATACAATAAACTGGTTTGCCAATGCACCAGGATCAAAATGATACCTACAGGAAGGGTCCCGTACGTAGTTTCGAAGGACGTTGTAACGACAAACGTTGTGGCGAAAAAATTTCTGCGTGGTACGCTGGAGCGAAATATAATTGCAGTGAAATCCACGAGGTCGAAATACACCGCAGCGAAAACGTTGTAGCGAAAAACTTTCAGCGCGTAATACCCTGGGGTGAAAATTATTGAAGCGAAATCCACTAAACATTGTAAACATAAGCATTTACATACAGGCACATACATACATTGCTCCTGGCCCCACACTACGATACCCTTTAACGTGGAAACCCGGACCTCATTGTGTCGAAAACAATGTGTGATCACTAGCTTAGCGCTCACTATGGGACGAAACACTATTTGAAGCAAATAGTGATTCGTCCCATCGTTAGCGTATGAAAAAAAAAACTTTTTAAATCACAATAATAATCAAAAATTTCATTCCAGTCAAGTTAGCAATTTTTGTCGCTGCATCATTCAATTCAATCATTTGACCTCGTGGATTTCGCTTCAATAATTTTTCGCCTCAGGGTATTACGCGCTATTAGTTTTTCGCCACAACGTTTTCACCGCGGTGTCATTTGACCTCGTGGATATCGCTGCAATAATATTTCGCTCCAGCGTACCACGCTGAAAGTTCTTCGCCACAACGTTTGTCGCTACAGCGTCGTTCGAAACTACGTACGGGACCCTTACAGGTTAGCGGACAGCTGCCGTGCTTGTAATAAATTCAAAAATCAGAACTCTCAACGCCGCATCAGGCATTCAAGTGATGAACTGAATGGCCTCCTTGACACTTCCGAACCAAAACGTTTTGTTTCTCCGAGCTGCCTACCGCGAGTACTTGTGTCAAGACTTTGAAATTAATTATGTCCTAACTTTATACTGAATTGGGAGACATCTACGGCCAAAGAGGCTAAATCTGCCTAAACTCTTTGAAGATAATTAATCAAAACCATGAATTGATAGCTAAGTCTTAAAAGCGAAGAGTCCATTATTTGAACTCCTTGAAACAGAACGTGTCGCAAGCGGGCACGTTCCGAAATCGCCGAATCGCTACGCGTTCATGAAGGCAACTATGCGTTCGAAATAAAAAATATGACAGCACAAAATTGTGTGCGTTACAGCTTCAATAAAAAAAATTGAAATCCGTCCGTATATAATGATACAACAAAATTCCCCCCCTGTCCCCCGTCCACTCTCTCCTTTTGGATTTTTTTTCACATCTTGTGTAGAATGAAGTCCTTAGTGTGCCGCTTAAATTATATTGAAATCCGTCGAAAAATAACGCTACAGCGAACTTCCCAGCTTTTCCTCCCTATTTCCCCCTCCCATTTATTTATTTTTTTAATCAAGGAACTTGTGAGCCAATTTTCGTTAAAATTGCGACGATTGCGATCGAAGCTGTGCTTCACAAGCGAGAGGCCCCGGGTTCGAATCCCCAGGTCTTGGATGTTAACATGTTTGTGACGTCGTCGTTTCTGGTACCGACGAAAAAGGGTACCCTAGTGTGGGGCCAGAAGCAAAGTTTATGCCTGTATGTAAATGTAAATGTTATAAAAATGACAACAAATTATTATATCTAACTAATACTAGTGGCCCTGTGGGCAGTAGACCTCGCTAACAGGGGGGACTGTGAACCAATTTATAGGTAAGTATTTTAGATTCAATCAAAATCAAGCAGTAAAGTAGCCGCACCAATAACTTTGTAAACTACATTTTGCGATTTAAAAATACAATTATTGACTTTTCACGAAAATAGTAATAGTCTATTTCACTCACTCTCATGGTCTTTATAGATTCTCTTTACTAACCCGTCTCCTATTTCGAGGAGTCCAAACTTGGTATGTTTTGAAAATGTTTCTTGGATTTTTAGAAAACTGGCGGCCGAAATGAAATTGTGTAGTATATTTTTAGAACCGGCTCATGAAGCCCTTTAATTTGATACCACACACGATAGGTCACAGAAAAAAAAAAAAACATACAAAAAAATTATGACGTCATAACTGCCCCTCCCCCCAAGAGGTAAATCGAGAAAAGCTCTCGACAAAAAATATTTTTTAATTCAAGGAACGCGTGTGCCAAGTTTTGTGAGGATCGCTTGTAAACTGTGGCCCCTAGACAGGAACTGACATACACAGACATAGAGACAGACGAAAGCAAAATCGAATGGAGCCCTTCGCTCGCCCGGTCAATTATAAATGTGAAAGTATCGATGTTTAGATGTTTAGATGTTTGTGCGTTTGTGCCTTAATCACGCTATAATGTCTGAATGGATTTGAAATTAATTTAGCACAAAGATAGTTTATGAGCTAGATTAACACCAGACGGAGCGTAACGTTATCTCGGTAAATGATAATTCCTAGGAACACGGAGTTGAAGTTGCGGGCATCAGCTAGTTAGGTAATACATTTAACCTTCTCGGTTCTCGGAATTTATGTTCCACAGCTGTGCGATGCATATAGGTACTACGCAAAGGATAGATAGCGTTAGTAGCGGATCTCTTTCACCTCTATCGCCGACGACGATCTGCGAACGGTTTCGCAGGAAGTCCGTCAGCTGACATAAAGGGGAGACCTATGTACCGTAGTGGCAGAGCTTGACGGCGAGCACGCTGTGATCGGCCAGGTCAAAAGCTTTCGAGAGGTCACTGCAGAATACTGCGACCTGGAACTAACCATAACTATACCTAAATCATCATCATCATCATCAATCAGCCCACATTCACCTACTGCTGGGTATAGGCCTCTTCTTTACCACGCCATCCACTCCAGTCCTGAGCCTCACACTTCCACTGCCTACCCGCTATGGCGATGATGTCATCCGTCCATCTGGCTGGTGGTCTGCCGACTGGTCGTCGTGCGGTTCTGGGTAGCCACTCTGTAACCGCTTTGGTCCACCTTCCGTCATCTGTCCTTGCCAAGTGTCCTGCCCACCCCCACTTCAGTCTCGTGATTCGCTTGCCGACATCGACGATCTTAGTGCTACGCCTTATTTCTGTATTGCGAATACGATCCCGAAGTCTAATGCCTAGCATGGAACGCTCCATGGCCCTTTGTGCGACTTTAAATTGGTGCATATTCACCTTTGTTAGGGACCTACTTAACCCTAATAATAAAAATAATAATAATACCTAAACAACTTACGTAAAATAGAAGAATTTCGCACTTCAATCTCAGTTCTATTTTAAATCTGCGGAACCAATCGATATCTATTGTTGGATTTTCATTTTTCTGACGCTTTCCGTGGAACAATAGGGAGCGGAGAGAATTGCGAAAAATATTTACCGTGCTATTTCGGGACGCGTGTCTTTTAGTGTAGACGGCAAACATTTTTATTGAATTAGGTACTGACATACATAAATACTTATTGAGAGCGATTCCTGTGGCGTCAGAAAGAGACAAATATATATATATATATATATATTTAAATAGAACCGTGGCATCCAGACATAAAGCTGGGTCCAGATATTTTGTCCGTACCGTACCTCCGTTTCTTATCAGCGTCGCGATCCAAAATCTCGACGCGAAGTAAAATAGCCCGTGTCTCCGTAAAGCTGGGTCCAGACATGTTTAAAACATTAACGTCGCTCCCTTTGCTGGTCATCGCTTATTCATCTCTGCGTCAAGTGTGCGACCTGCGCATGCCGCGATCACGTCCTGACAGATTGGCGCGCGCGCACCGTATCGTATCGTATCGCCTTTGAATGAGGCTAAAAGACCGACTTGAGAATACTCGAGATGGACCGGCTGCGATAAGATGCGCCGGACCACCGTACCGTACCGAACGGGAAGCTTTCCTGGATCGCGACGTTGACTCGAAAGGATTTAGGCTATCATTTTAGTTCGTTAATTTTTTACGCCTTCAGAAATGCACACAATTGGCCGAATTAATAAAAAAGTGTTATCGGTCATTTGAAGAAAATGCTTCATTTTTTGACATTCCCTCATATGAGTAGCTCTTAACTGTGACATTACTCCCGACAGCTTTAAAGGCCTTATCTTGTTATTCTGACATCTAGGAATATCAATCGCTTTTGAACAATTGACCAATCACAACACGAACTCGAACTGCCTGTTTAGGGTTCCGTACCAAGGGGACCCTATTACTAAGCCTTCGCTGTTTGTCCGTCCGTCTGTCTGTCTGATCAACCAAATCAACCAAAATAGGTAGAGCCAAAATTTTCAGACAGGGTGTATTTCTATTGCCGCTATAACAACAAATAATGAAACTTTTAATAATAAAAAGAAGTACCCATACAAGAAATTATCGGTATGGCCATTTTCTTAGCCATTTTGTTTTATTTGTTTATTTATTGTGATTTTGCTTGTTGATGCGTTGTTTTGATTGGCATCTTTTCAAAAGCGAGGCTACTGTTCGCCAGCTTTAAATTGATGATGACAAATCAAAACGCGACGATTTCACACGAGCAGACATTTAAAGCGACTGTCACTTAAATATGAAAGTAATTGGTGTACATATATGGGTGAGGCCGTGGATTTTGCCACTTTCCAAAAAAGAAAATTGTCTCCAACGTTCATCATAAAATAAAACAGAAAATACTAGATCAACTGTAACACTGATCTCATAATAACTTCTTTCAGTTATCTTTTATCTCATTTAGGATATTTTAAACAGATTATGGTAAAATAAACATGTTAAAACGCCAATCTGAATATTTAAGGGCCCTAATTTTAGTTAAAAAAAGTGATGTCTTTAATGGTAGACTACTTACTTATCGCTATTTTTTACCTTTATTTTATGAGTCTTCTGAGCAGTTTTTATTTATTCTAATTGTCTGATTGTTGAGATACAAGAACATGGTTTAAAACTATTGAAAACATGCATTAATCAATGATTTATAAACATTTAAACATTTGTCTCCATTATTTCACTTCTACGTTACTTTTTTCTTCGTTACCGATATTTCGAGACACAAGCATATAAATGTAGTTTTTAGTATAAATTGGGAATGATTATGGCAACACCAAGTATCCAGGCCAAGAAAAAAAAAGTCGCCTTCTTAATTGTGAACACATTGCGACAAGTGCACGACCTGTGTTTCGGCAGCAAAAATCAATAGTGTTTTTTGGTGGAATTAAAGGTAAATATCGAATTTTTAACTATTGTTTATGTAAAACTATTTGTCGAAATGGATGATGTAGATGATAGTTTATAGATTTATTCCAAATTTGGCTTAATTTATAAATTATAATCTATAAACCTCTTGAAAATCGAGCTTCTACGTTACTTAAACGTTACTTCTATGTTACTAGTAACAAATATTCTACGTTACGTAACGTAGAAGCATTGGAGATACTGTTAATTTCACTGGCTATTATAAAAACGTCGGAATAAAAAAATGCTACAGTGAGGTCTTTTCAAAATGACATTTGTGGACGAGAAAAAAATTATTTTCTATAGGGTAGTATTTAAACGGGTGACTGTAAATTAAAGTTTTAAGGTGTCAAAATAATTAATTTAGGTTATAGTATTACTAAGTGAGCGACTAACTGCGAGTGACGAGAAATCAACAGAACAGCAACTTACAAACATTAATTTGAGTTACTTAAAATACAAAATGAGAATTTATTAATTATATATTTTTTTTAATAAAAAATCATTAAATAAATCATTGTTTACCCAAAAAAGAAAATTGAATTCCTAAAATTTGACCTACTTTTCACCTCACCCTAATATCTAATGTAAGGTCGATAAATGACACAATTCGGTTCTGGCGATAACTTTAACTTTACTAATAACTTTAACAATACTTTTACAGATGTCTATGATGGCGGCGGAAAAACAAAAAATATATTACTTAACGGATGACTTCGAGGAAGTATATTTTAAATAATTGTCTATCCGACAGTTGCACTGCATTTTTAGGTTAGAAAATTGTTTTATTTGTTTCTAATATTTATTTGTTATTTTGTCTCTCTCGTATAAAATGACTGAACAACTTTCTTAATGATTCTCATTTTCGAAAAAAAGAAAAAAAAAGTCAGAAAGTTTTTCAGAACCATATTATACATAATAATATATTGAGGCGTGTTTAAAAATTTTTGATCTCGTTTCTTGTTCCTAGAATTTAAAAAAGAATTAGTTACCATTTAAAATAAAAATTTATTATCACCGAGTTTTTTGTAGAATAAACTAAGTGATTCTCGTCTCTTGTTCCTAGAATTTAAAAAAGAATTTGTTACCAATTGAAATAAAAATTTATTATCACCGTACCCACTAGTTTTTTGTAGAATACACTAAGTGATTCTCGTTTCGTGTTCCTAGAATTTAAAAAAGAATTTGTTGCCATTTAAAATAAAAATTTAATATCCCGGACCCACTAGTTTTTTTATCAGTATGACATAAGCTTAACAAAGCAACACCGTTACTTTCGCGTTACTTTAGTGTTACTGTAACGTAGAATATTCTGCGTTACTATACGTTACAAAGTGGCAAAATTCACGGCCTCACCCATATCAAGACATACAGAATCTAAGTGTAGATGTTCAAATAATCGAGCTTCAAATATTAGAAGTAAACGGATATAATTTTCTGTATTCGTTATTTCATGTATCATAATTTTCTCTGCAGAGGCAGGTATTTGCACGCACGATAGCCGGCTAAATAGCCGAAGTATCAGATTTATTTAAGCGGCTGGGTTTGAACGTTTTTCTGGCCTGGTGAGCCATAAAAATTCCTTGTGGAATGGAATGACGCAGCATAATTGTCATGTCATACCCATGGAGGAAATGCCACGCATACTCCGGGGTATTACGACGATATTTTCCCCAAATGATTTTGGTAAAATCACATACAATAATATTGGGATGCCAAATATAGATACAGAAAAACCCGTCTTAGTGCAAGTGACATGCCATCAAGGCGATATTTTCTAAATCCCCACAACATATATGTTATGATGACATCCTTTTCCTTCATTTGAAAAAATCAATATATTTGTATGATTGACGTAATTGGCAATGGGATATATACGAAAAAAAAAAACAAATAGATGTTTTTCATCTAAAACTTGATATTTCTTGGGATCTAAAAATAATATAGATATATATATATATACACATATATATGGTTCCGGCATCAAAAATAAGCATGAAAAATATCTTAAAACTGTTTGTTTGAAATTAAGAAAGTGGTTTTTGAAAAATATTATTATTGACCCATTTGTTGAAAAATATTATATTATATTCTACAAGATAGAGGGCCGATTTTGCTTTCGTCTGTCTCTATGTCTGTGTGTCTGTCAGTTCCGATCTAGAGGCCGCAGTTTTCAAGCGATCCTCACAAAACTTGACACACGTGTTCCTTTAATTAAAAGTTTTTTTTTGAGTTAAAAGAGGTTTTCTCGATTTTCCCCTTGGGGGGAGGGGGGGGGGGGAGAGTTATGACGTCATTAATTTTTTGTATGTTATTTTTCCGAAACCTATCGTGTGGAGTATCAAATTAATGGGCTTCATGAGCCGGTTCTAAAAATTTACTACACCATTACCTTTCGACCGCCTGTTTTCTAAAAACCCAAAAAATATTTTCAAAACATACCAAGTTTGGACTCCTCGAAGTACGAGACGGATTAGTAAAGAAGATCTATACAGACCATGAGAGTGAGTAAAATAGACTAAACCAATTTTAGTGAAAAGTCAATAGATTGTATTTTAAATCACAAAATGTTATTTACAAAGTTATTGGTGCGGCTACTTTACTACTTGATTTTGATTGAATCTAAAATACTGACCTATAAATTTGTTCACAGTCCCCCCTGTTAGCGAGGTCTACTGCCCACAGGGCCACTAGTTATATTGATTGACGTAACAGTCATGTGAGGTGTTATGAATTTTATTTTGATATGCTTGCATCCAAAATTATGTTATTGTTTAAAGATACAAGGGGGTTCCTTGAATTTTAGAGCCACATGTAGCTCGTCTCATTACTCCGTTAAAAAATCAACTCTATGCCTTTATGAGTTCATGAGATACAGCTCTGTGACAGACAGTCGGGCAGCCTAGGCTTAGTAATAGGGTCCCGTTTCTTTTCGGGTACGGAACCCTAAAAATAAATCAACAAAAATTACTCGACAAACCCAAATTCGTGTCGTATTTGATGGTGCTTTGTTCATACATCTTACATTCAACCTCTGTGTTTGATCTGGTGCCACCCGGTGTAATTTTTACTAAAACTATTGCTTCTAACATGTGTAAGGTCCTAAAAATGCAGTTTTTAAAACTTTTTAACCACCCAAACTACTGAAGAAACGCTTAGCACCGAGCAATAATAACTTGGTGCGCTTAGATTTAATAGCACGCTTTTATTGCATAATGTTCGTATTCAATTTGCTCCTTATTGCCACACAGTAAAGTCTTCTTTTTATTACCAGAAAAGAAAGGTTTAAAAATACGACGCAATTTGACGATATTCCTTGTTATAAGTTATCCTTTGTCGTAAACATAGAGAATATAACGACACAATCATAGAACTCTAATTTTATTTTATGGTAACGCCTGTATTGTTATAAATATTCCTTTATATTAGAGGGTCCTTATATAAAAGGCATTTAAGGGCAGCGGAGCATAGCATACACATATTACTTTGGCTAAGGACCTACTTCCGAATGTTTCAGTATGAATGGCGCAAACATAAAATACACCCTTTATAGTATAGTCTGGCTAGTGTCTAACTATGGTAGTGATACTTTTAAAGTGTCAATATCCTGTGGGGGTTTCTTCGCCCACTTCTCCCACAGTGGTCCAATGTAGAGAAGAGGCAAAACATTGCGTTGTCTAAACATATGTAGTGATTTTTTTAATTTTGTCACATAGTTACTCCTACATTTTAATAAAGGTTCATAATTTCGTATTCATATCTACAATTTGTTTCACCGTGAAACAAACTATACTGCGAAATTATATACAATTTAAAGCAATTTTCGTAACTATACTAATTTAATAACATAGTGAATAGTCAATTACCGTGTTACCACAAAAAATATTAAACAGCGTTTAACCTCAAAACAAACGTCAAATCCCATACGTTTTTGTTTTTAAACAAGTGTTGAACAGTAGTTTATTTTTTGCGGTAAGCCCTTTGGTATCTATTTAATTTCTATGAAAAGAAGTGTAGGTAGGAAGTGTAGCATTATTTTAGCCTGAAATCAATCCCCATAACTATAGGAATAGTTGTGGGGAAAATACCTATGACCAATATGACGAAGATTTGTAAGACTCTCCTAAGCATAAAATAAAGACCTATTCTTACCAGTTACTTAGATATATCTATAGGTATACAGTAAGTTTCATTTCTATGTTGCTCTGACCTTTTCCCTGTGGGGATGTAAACCCGAAAATTCATTGATTGTTAACCAACGAGGCTTAGCACAATACGTCTATTCTATATAAACATAGCGTCACGCCTTTTTCCAGATGAGGTGGTAGAAGCACAATTGTGCCCACTTTGAACCAGTTATTCAATACTCCATTTTTCGTGACAGGGGGCTAGCCCGTCACCGCAGCTGTGGAGTAATAAAGGGTTCCTCACGATGTTTTCCATCACCGTAAGAACGTTCGTATGTGTATATGTACTTAAGATCAATTAATTATCTCATTGGTACATAGTCAGGAATCGAACCTCCTGTGTGTCAGTGAAACCCATTAGACTGCGGTGCTCTTCCTCTATAAATTCTAACAATATGTCTCTTTTAACCTATCCCTATAAAAAGTGGATATCCTGCCGTGTGAGCTATTTAATGAGCCATTTATCTAACAAAATCGAAATTAAACAGAGATGCAAACGTCAAAATATGTGGAAGTGTTTTAGGATGGTATGTTTGTAAAAAATTAACTAAATAAGAATTTGCAAAAATCTACAATGAAAAAAATATAACATAAGTCACGTTCAAGGAAGCGTCCGTGGCATAGCGGTATTCGCACATCTGAAAAGATCGTGTGGTTAGCAACATCTGGCCGAGACGGTCATTGGATGGGTGTTCTATGTGGCATTTGGTTCGGACGCTTGCATGTTTCGGATGACACGTTAAGCTGTAGGTCCCGGCTACTATCGCTACTCGGTGGTGTAACGGCATAAATAGCTAAGGTCGAGCTACCGTAGTCAGAAGCTATGATCGTCTATTCTATCTACCCCAAAAAGAGATGTCACGATTCAGCTGTAAAATTTGTAAGTTAAGAATGATAAGTCTGAATTTCTCGTTTGAGAAGTTCGTTAGGCGTACAATAGTGGAACGGAAGATTGGTTCAGGAAGTTAGAGTTTCAAGTTAGACAGAGAAAGCAAGTATGTCCGCAAGCCGGTATTTCGAGTCAGTTAGCGGTGTTTTGCGCCAGATCGATCTTTGTTGTATTTTGTGTGATGGTACCATTTATTTTTTTGTATATATGGGCGCATGGAACTTCTTTTCGTGTGGTCGACCACAATTTATAATATTTGTTTGGGATGTCATAAAGATATCCGTCGTAGTGTTACGACGTGAGTACTCAATGATATTTCATGTGCTCGCTAGTAGCGGCTTGTGGTGGTTCCAATTATATAATTAGTTCACAGCAATAACGATCCAAATAGACCGGGTTTACACAATTGCGATTTGATTTTCCGAAATGGGTTTGAACTAGCGGTTTCCTCAAAAGGTCCGTAACGTTTTGAAACCTTCAACTCTGCGCAATTTGAGCTGGATGTTATCGAAACGTTTTCACTAGCGCTTTTGGAGATCTAACCCACTCCACAGCAAGTTACATACTTCGGGAAATACCGATTTATGCAACTAACTAACCACAGCTCTTCCTCGACTGGGCCCAGCAAATAAATACTTGACACAGTGTACTCGTTAGACTCCAGCGAAATTTACATTTAATTTAAAGATGCAACTTGAATCCAAACCGATCCAAGGCAAAGCAAAACAATCTACCCGTTCCTAAACAATGAACTTTAGACTGTAATTTGATCTCTTCGCGCGTCCCCGACAACACTCAAATGTCAAAAATATCAACGTGATAGGTTATCTGAGTGGACAACGTTTATACTTTGTTCTGAATTTGTTATTTTCATCCGCGGAACCTCATCGATCAAACAGTCTCCCTATACCCTGGCAACCTAGGTTTAGCCGCAACTAAACTCCTGTCTAGCCTAGTCTAAAATCCTAGTGTTATACCAGGTCCATCATCGACACCACTCGAAAATGGTTGAGTTTGATTTGAATGTGTTTGTATGTTTAACGACTGTGTGTGTGGGAATTTCAAAACTCGCTACACGAAGGAAATGAGGAGAGGATTAGCCCGCGAATATCCTAAGAGCCAATCCAGGAACCCTATGGTGAAAGAAAAAGGAAATTAGGGTCGCTCCAAGCCCAGACTCAGACTCAGATCAATTACCTACAAGTTCTTATCTAACGACCCAAGGATAGTTTTGGAATTTGGGGTAGGTTGATTTAAAGGATAGGAACCGAGGTATATCTCGGCGCTTCAGACACTCACGAAAATCCACTGCAACACGCAATCACAAGTCTTCCAGTTCCAGACGCGTAAAACGGCAGACCGAACTGAATAGATTACACGAAAGACGAGTGTCACAGTAGTTTGACGTAGAGACTGAATTGTGAACTTTTTGTTGGAGGGGAAAAAAATTGAATTTCCCATGCCCAGGAGTCAGACCTCCCTGCTATGTCCTGGTCCCCACATATTGAGCGGGCATCAGCTCGTGTGGTATACGGACTAAAAACAACCCCTTTGTTTCTACAGTTGTCTTAGTAAGAATTAACTGTGAGCCATGGCCTCGGTATATGCTGAAGGCTTTCTACCTGCAATTTGCCCTTTTGGGCGATATATATGTGTATATGATATATATGGGAGGAGTTTGCCTGCTTACCCGATTTTATGAGCGGGCATCAGCTCATAGTCAACGGGCATGATAGCGGCATGTTAGGGGGGCAGATAGCCCTCGCTACTACGAAGTGGTTATATATAATTTTTGAGACCTATCCTAATCCTAAACTACTTTATATTTGGGTCATTTAGGGGGGCTCTGACCTCAGTCCGGGAGGTTTAAAAGGGCAGGGGGAGATTGTGTGTTCGTCGAATCAAGACGGCGATCTCTTTCAATCCAAATTTAGTATCTGAGACGCTGTAGTGCTTCGGGAACACAGCCTTCGTCAAGTTGACGTGCCTGAGGGGCGGGGGGTGGTTGGGCTTTAAGAGCTTTCGTGATATCGTCCTCCGGTTCTAGGAGGACGTCTTTGGGGCGCCTTTTAAAAAGATGTTTCTTATTTATATCTAGGGTCGGATCATAAAGGGATGCTTGTACTATAAGCGGGTTTGGGTGGCTAGATACATTAATGAAGAAGCGTTAGGAAGCTTCTTTCATATATTGCTTTACTGTGGGGAGTCTAAAGTCACTATGGAGGTCTACGTTGCGCATGTACCACGGGGCACCTACGGCCTTTCTCATGAAGCGATTTTGTAAAACCTGAATGGGCTTTAAGGGAGTGGGAGCAGTGTGCAAAGACTGGACTTGCATACGTGAAGACCGGACGGATGCAAGTTTTAAATAGAGTTATTTTGCAGCGCAATGGGAGATTGCTTTTACTTCTCATGAGCGGGTGAAGCCTACTCATGTAGAAGGCTGCTTTGTCGCGGACCGTTTTAATGTGGGATTTGAAGTTTAGGCGGGAGTCTAATGTCACGCCTAAATACTTCACTTTATTTTCCCAGGGGATAGGGCGGTCAAAGAGGGTGATTCCGGGTAGTGAAGAGGACGCGCGGTCAGTTCGAGTCTTACTGAATGCCTCCCCCACCCACGCGCTCGTATTTATAGGCCTCACATGTCTGAAAAAAAAATGGCGTCCTTTGCGTGACACACGCTGCCCAAGCGAAAGCTTCTTATTCCTAACTACACAGGGTCTCATTTCAATCAAACATGCCATGCTCGGCTGCTGTCTACAATTTTGTGTATGCATATTTTCTATGATCAACCGTCGGTTGTCACTCAAGTCATTTGGTATTGCCGATACACAAAATGTGTTGATCGCTGGCCATATAAGCGGTTGCGATTAATTAAAGCCTGCCCGACCGCTAGCGTCTTAGACAAAGATCACTAGAATGATATTCAAACCCGTGATGTCAAACTCACCACATCGTACCAAACAAACGCAATTGTATATTTGCAGTCAACACAATAGCTTTCTCCGTATCGTTCCATAAGAACCTTCCATTATTTAGTTATTCATAATTTATTCAGCGCGCACCAAATCGGCTCTGATCCCTACACATTTCGCAGGAATGCGACAAAAAAACCTGACCTGACCTCGCTTCTCCGAACCAACCCAAGCGTTAAAGGAACTGACACAGCTAATTCCGATTCTCACTGTACACTGATTGCACTCGTTAAGCGATGTTCCATTACAGCGGTAGTAGTAAAACTGTGTCAGAGGCCCAAATAGGGCAGCTTGATAACTTCTGACAGTCCGGTTAGCCACAAGCCTGACACCCTTCCATCAACCCACACTGAGCCAGCTGATGGAGTATGGCTAAATCTTACTCGTATTCGGGCCCCACGGTGGGTTAAGTCACGATAGGGAAACCATTGTTAGCGTATATTTTTCAATAATAATAATAAATGAAGCCTCTAATTATTTACCGTGCAGCAAAGTATATTGAAGCCTATGAACATTGAATCAACTCGGATACGAGTAAGATTGAGCCATACTCCACCACGTTTTGTTTCTTAATAGTACTATTGGTACTTTTATTATTGAATTTGTAGACATCGACCCTCGTGATTAGCATTATGTATTACTGGCATAATCCAAACTGATGTGATATTTTACGCATAGTTCACATACAGATTATTACAGATACATCTAATTGATTTATGATAATTAAAAAAAATAAGATGACTTAACGTAACTACACAAAGTGTATGGTACAAACAGTGACAATAATCCAATGGATGTTTGTGTAAAAGAAGCCGCCTTATTACATTTATTTGAATGAGAGCTATTGTAGACACCAGTATCAAAGTAACACACAACTGCGCAGCAAATCAGTGTAAACAATACGAGATTACCGCAATATGCAAATTACATTGTTGTTTGAATTGGAAGAAAGTATAATTTCTTGAAAACAGTCATAATTTAATTATATAATACAAAAGGAATTTGTAGAAAGGCGTCGTTGAATTTCAAGGGATTTTAAGGTGACGCAGTAGGGCAAAACAGCTTTTTGTATATCTCAAGTTATCCAAAGTAAGTGTATTCAGCAGTTGCTTCTTTATACTATTGTTAGCGTTATCTGGGATCAACCAACGGAAGGCCAATGGAAACTCAGCACGTGATTCAGCAAATATTTATTCCAACTTCTAGACGTCCGTGCTCAGTGCGTGCTCCGACAAAGTGTGCCCGACCGTCAGTTTGCTCACCCTTTTATAGTATTCGTTGCCGCTCGTTTTTAATAAACCGAACGACGTTCCGTTTCGATTCATGTCAATCGAGCAACTAAATAAATGATGATTGTGACTTAATTTTATAAACCTAACATTCGACCATCCTGACGACATGCTTGTCCCTAAGCATGCAGGCGGCAAGCCTAACCTAACATTCGGCCAGGCATATTCAGCCGAAGAGCACGCACTAAGGGGAAAATACAATATTAAATACATCCATAAATTTATACAGTGAACAAGAATCTTTCATGACCTTTTACATAGAAAAATATCAAAAATTATTATTTCAGTTATTCACAAAGTTGAATATTTAATTGAATTAATTTAAAATTAATTGATTTTACAAATAATAATTTTACACAAAGAGTCGAAGGCAACTTGTGAACCCTCATTCTCACATGTTGCTAACAATGGTAATCTCGTAAACCATCCTTCTCACAAGATTCTAACTAATAGAGGCAACTTGTGATACTTCCTTCTCACAAGTTGCTCACAAAGGTAATCCTGTGAACCCTCCTTCTCACAAGATTCTAATCTTATCACTATTTTCTGTCGTCACCTGTGAACCTTCCTTCTCACAGGCAACAAGAATTTTGTGAACCCTCCTTCTCACTAAATTCTACTCTCTTACTATTTTCTATCGTCACCTGTGAACCCTCCTTCTCACAGGCAACAGCAGTCTTGTGAACCCTCCTTCTCACAAGTGTTTAGCTAATCAGTATCAGTAAGCGTATCGTGCGAACCCTCCTTCTCACAAAACACGCCTACATCCAATCAATAATTGATGGGATAGCAGTGAACCATCCTGATCACATTCTTCCAAAACAATCATTACATAAAAGACACTTAATTATCACGTCTCACCATCTCATTACAATATATTATTATTAACATTTGGATCATCTATTCATTAATGCATGTCTAATCTTTCCATTGTCTACTTACTATATGTGTATATTATTATCTACCACTATTATTATCACCCTCACTATCACTACATTCTTCCTTATCACTTTCTTCACCTTCTTCGTGAATATCTAGAGCCGCTACATGTACCCAGGGCCTCATGCGATCAGATGCCACGGTAGTTTTACGCTTATTTTTGGCGCTGCTAAGCCCGGGTATAGAAGCGACCCTGTAACGGTCGTTTCCTAAGACTGTCACTACCCGTTAAGGTCCTATAAATGATGGAATAAGCTTTTTGCTCTTTCCATCGTTATTGTATGAAACCCTCGTAATTTTTACTAGTTCCCCTTCGCTATAAACACGGGCAGGACGCCGGTTTTTATTGTACCTATGCTTTAATGTTTGCTGCTCATCATCAATTTTATCCTTAACACATTCTCTAATAGTAATTAAGTCTACATCGTCTTGGGTATCCCGTAAAACTTCATTCAGTATTGGGTTAATTTCTGCATTCATCTTAGTTCCAAACATAACTTCAGCCGGCCTCCTACCTGTCGTTTTGTGAATAGTATTGTTAATGCCCCACTGCACTCTACCTACCTTATCATCCCAGTCTTTCTCGTCAAAATTCAGATTTTGTGCCGTCAGAGACCCAAGAATCGTACGATTGTATCTCTCTACCTGCCCATTAGCCCTTGGGCAGGCGACGGCATTTAAAATATGTCGTATTCCCTTTTCTGAACAATAGTCTTTAAAAGCGTATGACGTGAAACTGGTTCCGCGATCACTGATTATACGATCAGGATTCCGAAAGGTATAGAAGGTCTCGTTTAGTACTTTAACAGTCGTCTGAGTTTTAGTGTTGCGGACCGGTTTGATGAACACGAATTTGGTAAAGGAGTCTACTATTACCAAAAGGTAACTGTTACCTCGTTTTGAACGCACAAATGGCCCAAGATGGTCAATATGCAAGGTATGGAAGGGAACCTCTACCTTGTCGATCGTGTGTAATAGGCCTTCGTTTGTAGTAGACTTCTTAGAGTACGCGCATTCAAGACAAGCTTGAACATATTTTTTTGATAAATCTTGACATTTTAGGAAACCAGTAAGCCTTTCTAATATGCTCCAATGTCTTTTCCACCCCGAAGTGTCCTATCTCATCGTGATTCATACGACAGATCTGCCACCTTGCCCCCTTCGGAACAACCCATCGTAAGTTAGCCTTATCACCGTCTATACATCTATATAATTTTCCGTCTTTAATAACATAGTTATCTTTTATATATTTTAACCCTTCCGCATCCAAATCATGTTTTATGATGTCACATTTGCGACATAGCTCAGTGTCTCCTATCTACAACGTATGCAGCCAATCATCCTTGCTGATCTTCATCACGCTAGGATATGCCTCACTAACATCATCAGTCTGTTCGCAAGAATCTACAGGATTTCGCGACAGAGCATCAACGTGCGACATTTTCGACCCCGCACGATATTCTATTGAGCAATGATACTCCTGTAGGAGTAGCCACCATCGTGCAATACGTGGTACTAGATCGCGTTTCGAAAATGTCGAACGCAACGCACTACAGTCCGTGACAATTTTGAAACTCTTCCCGAGGAGATATACTCGGAATTTTTTCAAAGAACACACCACGGCAAGAGTTTCCAACTCATATGCATGAAAATGTTTCTCCTCTGGTGAGGTTTCGCGACTGTAGTATGCAACAGGCCTGAGTGAATCGCTGTCTTGACTTCGTTGCAATAAAATACCGCCAACGCCAACCTTACTGGCGTCAGAGTGCAACTCAGTTTCGGCCTCAGGGTCGTAGATTGCTAAAATTGGCCGGTCTACTAGCTGGCTTTTTAAAACCTCGAAAGCTGTTTCCTGTTCCTCTGTCCACAACCAATGCACATCCTTTTTCAACAGCTTATTTAGTGGGTGTGATAACGCTGCAAAGTTTCGTATGAATTTTCTAAAGTATCCGACTAAACCCAGGAATTGTCGGATAGTATGTGGATTAGTTGGACGTGGAAAATTCACAACAGATTGAATCTTTTTGTCTCCGGGGCGTACACCTTTAGCGCTGATCTCATACCCTAAATAATTTATTTGGCTCTGGAGGAAATCGCACTTGGAAAGGTTAAGAGTCAGGTTGGCTTGCTCCATAAGTTTTAAGACCTTCTCCAATCTCTCCAAGCACTCATCAACGCTCTTCCCGTATATAAGTACATCATCTATATATGCAGTTGCTTCCGTGAATCTAGAGGATCCCAGAACTCTATTCATCAGGCGTTGTTTCTTGTGTCGGTGTCTAGCTTAGGGGTGCAATTTTCTGTTTTATGTCCAACTTTACGGCACTTTGAACATATGATCAATGGCTTAGGACACTTAAGGTATGGGTGCCCCTTTTCTTTACAATTAAAACAAAACAGTTCGTAGTTTGAGTTTGTCGCTGATCTGAGAGGTCTGTGATTCGTGTGATTACTAGTTGACGCGTCAGTTTTGGTCCTGGGAATGTATCGGTCTATCGGTTGGGGTGAGTCCATATTACTCATTAAGAACTGAAGGAGTTGGTTAGGGTCTGTACACCGCAAAGCGTTAGCGCTAGATTTCATAGTCCTGTCGCTCAACCCATGAATGATACATTCTACGGCGTGTTTACCGACGATGTCACACCGATTCAATAGTGCTAATTTTTCATAGTAATAGACCTCTAGAGGCTCATTAAATTTACTTTTTCTCTTGAGCATCTCCTCCAAGGTCTGGCCATAGTTTTGCTCAAAAGGAAAAGCATTTAACAACTTTTGTTGCCATTCGGCCCAGCTAAACAGTATTGAATTAAGACTTTCGTACCACACTTTTTCCAAACCCTGGAGTTTTTGCATAGAGAAATGTATTGTCGTTTTCTCATCCCAACCGTACACAGTGGCACACTCATTCACCTTTTTGATCCAAATATCAATCCTCTGACCTTTTGATGAAGGATCAAAATCAGGAAGGATGTTCTTATGATTCATATTGTGGGTATTTGAGTGTAATGGAATGGCCACTGCCGACGTCTGTGTTTGAGGCTTTAGATGACCCAAGGATTTTATGAGATTCATGAGATCATTGGACGTGAAAATTGAACTTCCTGACCTGGCATGACCTCCAAATCCCGAAGCGCGTTCCTTTTCACGTCGAGATGACTCATCGATTGGCGCACGCTCCCGAAGGTCGCTCCTCTCGCGTGCTGCGCCGGCGTCAGCCACATCGCGATCATGAGTGTGTCTTGTACTCCTCCGGTAACGGCTGCGAGACTCCCGTTCCGCCGCGCTGCGTCGCGGTAGGCTGCGCTCCCTGACTAGCGCATCCTCCAGCGCACGCAACTGCTCACGCTGCAACTCCACCTCCTGCACTCGCCTGAGCTCAGGGGTACGCATCCTGCTGCGACTGCGGTAGTCGCTCTCCCGACGAGTAGGACTGCGACTGCGTCTGGGAAACTCCCGGCTCGACCCAGGGTCTCTTCTATCGGGCGTTGTCAAACACCTTCCCGTCTCTTCGTCATCCCGAGGCATGTTTTCTAACTCGAAACCGAAAACAAAGCAGTATTAGAATTCAATATGATGGAATTTGTTGTCAATTAACAAAAATCAAGATATCTCGAAAACGGAGCCCCGTAGGTCAAAAATTACCAAAATTTTGACCCCTTTAGGAAACCCCTACCTCAACGAGTACTATCTTCTGAACCATTCGCATTTTTGGAAAAATTGGAAGGCATTTTCAAAAATATATAAAGAAAGTGGGATCTCGGAAAAATATTAATAGTAACTCAAAAATAAATGAACAAAAAAATAGCTCTAATTCTGAAACCTCGTAACCCCAATTTTACCGTTAAGTCCATTGGTTTTATCATCATAACACAAACTCATGCGTTGATTGACACGTGGTGCATTGAAGATATTTGTCATCGGTTTTATTTATCGTTCAGGCGATTAGATGAGCGTTCCGGCTTTGAGGTACAAGGAAAACAGTAGGTACTTATTTTTTAAATGACGTGTGTACTTACCACTTCTGAAATGTTAGCGTTATCTGGAATCAACCAACGGAAGGCCAATGGAAACTCAGCACGTGATTCAGCAAATATTTATTCCAACTTCTAGACGTCCGTGCTCAGTGCGTGCTCCGACAAAGTGTGCCCGACCGTCAGTTTGCTCACCCTTTTATAGTATTCGTTGCCGCTTGTTTTTAATAAACCAAACGATGTTCCGTTTCGATTTATGTCAATCGAGCAACTAAATAAATGATGATTGTGACTTAATTTTATAAACCTAACACTATATCATTGATCATGTCATGAGTGTCATCAGGGATCACTGAACGAATCTTCTGAATTTATCACACAATCTGTTTTTCACAATAATTTTTTAAAATTCCGCACCGAATTTGAATGTACTTGTAGAGTACTTGTTATTTATTTCATCGCTATAATGTAGAAAGTCATGTTTCTCTGTTAGTCCTGTATAGACCGGCGAAGAACCTTTTATAACATTTTTATCCCATTCTTCTAAAAGTAAGGTAAAAGTTTAAGATCCATTGTCGGGGTGCCCAGCCTTAAAATGGACACCTTATTTCGAACAACTTTTTCCTACGGCATGCATGTAAAATAAATTCCGAAAAGATTTTATAAAGTAAAAATGTGGTCAATTTTTAAGTTATATCTTTGGTAGGAGCCTTTTTAATGTATTCCATAACTTCGCATGAAATAATTTGAAGACGAAGAAATACCTGCTTACCCTCCCCTGTTGTGTGTGTTTTTCTCGGAGGAAACTCGTCCTCTCTGTTTGAAAATAATCCCAGATGTTTTTAACGAATATCCTAACAGTAAACCCCTCTCCTAAATGGTAATCGTGACCGAGAAGAATAAGTCACTTCGTTATTTCGTACTGTTTGCAACATGTATACAATGCCGAGCTGTATAAAATTATGTCTTAGACAAGTGTAATACGGTCGACCGAAAGGATTTGGTATACTATTGCAGACTGTACGGGAAACGGAAAATTCATCTCACGTACGCAATCGCCGTCGCTTACAGTGCTGGACGATATTGAAAACGAATATTCAACAGTTAACGCAACATATTGGTATGTTATTGGTATTCGCTAAACATTTCCTGCAAAAGAAAAATAAACTTACTTCCAACCCACTTAATAAATAATAATACCCTGGACACTATTTACACACATTGATCTAGCCCCAAACTAGGATTCCCAATATCTTGGGGACTAGACATCGATACACATACTTATATATATAGATAGATATTATACTTAGATAGATAAACAACCATGACTAGGGTACAAACATCCGTTCTCATCAAACAAATATTTGCAATCACCGGGACTTGAACCCAGGTCCCTTGGCTTCGTAGGCAGCGTCACTGCCGACTCGGCCATTCGGGTTGTCAAAACTTATTGCCATATATTATATTATGACACATACAATAATATTTGTCAAATTATAATAATGATTATCTAGTCTTAGCAAGACTGAAATAATATCCATCCAATAGCTTCTACATTTATTGAATTTATTTAAACTTTCATTCGGTACCAGCAACGTGGAAAGAGACAAAGTTTCTATTTTGAGGGACAGTTCTAATCTTATTTCTGACTGAAGTAAACATTTTCCGCAACAAATTAAGTTTTTTAATATTAGAAATCTGATTAAGGTTACCTCGTTGTTGACACTTTACTTAAATTCAACATGACGGTAACTTAAAATTTGATTAAAATTTAATTGTATCATTAGTTCTGAATTGTTGCGTTTAACCACCTTGCCCTGTCATTTGTCTATGGTCATATTATTCTGAAACTAATAATGAGGTAACTGGTGGTTGCCAAGGTATCTACATAGTTTATGAAGGTATTAAGTTAAGTAAGGTATCGCGTAGACCTTTGGCCCAAAATCCACGACACGTCATTTTCATTCATCAGTATTTTTCCTACATAACCTTCACGCTCGCGCAAGCACTCCGCCCATACGACCGCGCTTGCCGGAAGCCCCCGTCTGGAAATATTGATCCTGTGCGAACCCCGTGCTATTATTTGTCGCTGCTTTTACTGACCGGAACTAGATGAATAATCTACGTTCTCTATTGTGTATCACACTTGATTGGTTGAGAGACAAATTTGAAAGGAAAATATCTCACTCGCGCAGATTTACACCCTCAAGTTGGATTTCGCGATACATTTTTGCATTTTCGCCGCTAAGACAGCTCAGCTTTTTATCGTCGCCACTCGTCTGTGGGTAGATCAAAAAATAGACCGGGCTTTTGAACCTTATTTCTTGGTAATAAAGTTCAAAACATATGAAAAAATATTAATCATCTGTTGATGGCCCCCAGTTGAGTGGATATCGGTTAGGCTCTGTACTTCAACGGGAAGGGTTAATGACGTAGGGCCATTTTCCCACCATGGCTCAGGTTTAGACCATATAATACTCGGCTTAGGCTATGGTAGTTGCAAGGAAACAACACTGCTTCCGTTCTGATTTGATCGTACACACAAAGTTAATCAAAATTGGTATTAGCCAGAGAAATCGCTCATTTATTAAATCATTTTCTTCCCAGCTTCGATACATTTATTTGAGGCACTGTAATTTCTATTGAACAAAGACAAATCCTTATAATAGCGATATCCTTGTAGCGATACACAACAGATAACGTTATAAATTGGATCAATATGAAAGTAAACAATGAAAATGTTCTGAATGATGGCTTTTATGTCGGAAATCAAACACTTTGGATCTATGGTAGATTAAGCCAGGCTTAATTTTAACAATAACATTAAGACTTGCTTCGTACGAAAATATAGTGTCTAAACCTAAAAGTCGTTATAGGTACCTAGATTGGGAAAACATAGTGCACTAAGTTCGTTACGTTACCTTGTAGGCACCTACCGAGGTATATAAAAAGAAGGTATCAGTTTCAGTTTCAGTTTAGTTTATTTCTGTACAATATACATTGTGTTGAAAATAATAAAATCTTACTGTAATAATAATAATGTACTAACTATAATATGCTATTCGAAATGGTATATCAATAAAGTTCAGTCAAACAAACACTTTTACAACAAAATAATCAATATTATATTAATCAATTTTTATCATCCGTGAACTCGTTTAGTGAGTAATAACCCTTTTTCAACAGAAAGTACCTCAATTGCGTTTCAAATTTATTATAATTAGTGGTTAATTTTAACTCTATTGGTAGCCTATTATACAATTTAACAGCCTGATAGCGGGCACTATGCTGCACAATGTTATGGCGAGGACATAATTTCTGTTCGAGGTCTTTTGTTCTTGAGCTAAGACGTACTTTTCGTTCAGCTTCCGATTCTATATTGTCAAGACGTTACTTCAAGTCGCATAGTATAATGAATATGTACAGGCTAGGGACTGTCAATATTGCTAGTTCTGCAAAGTATCGCGTAGTGAGTTGGCGGCAAATCCACTTTTCATTCTTCATTTTTTTTTAGAATGAAAATGACGTAGTGCCGATGGCCCATAACTCAGCGTTACCGCATGGATACAGCTACCCTGCGACTGCGAATTGGCTATGTACTACAAATTCAAGGGTACCAAACTGAGCATACCATTTTTGGATAATTGTGTTTCTAACCAAATTCCACTATACACAAAGATATTACAGGCTTACTGAAATATTCGTAAAAAATGTAATGTCTTTTATTTGTCCTCTACGGCGTAGTTTGTTCAACTTCCCTTCGCCGTTGTTGGCTGTCCTGCAAAACTGTCAAGTGTCAACAGTTTTCCTGTCAGTCGATAACGCAGACGTCAGTCGGAACGGAAACAAGTTTTGATATTATAGTGTTTTAGTTTTTTAAACGAAAACAGCCAGCCTCAAGTACAACCGTTTAAAAACTGAGAAAAAGTGACTTCACAAGAGGTGTTATTTTAAAAAATATTCAAAAAATAATAAGACATCAATCAATCAAAATATTTAAATTAGTTTCTTAAAATAGCCTAAAATTGCATAAAATAAAATAAAAAGTACTCCGTATTTTTTTAAGCTTGCCATTTGCGGCTCGGCAAGTGGCGAGCGGCGAAGACAAATGTAGGAATTCGCGTTTACAGTAGATGTGGTATACTTCATACAATGTCCTAATTTGTTTTCGTCGCTTGCTGCGCCGTTTTTCGCAACTGGCAATAGATTAGAGTAGGTATCAGTTTCAGTTTCAGTTTAGTTTATTTCTGTACAATATACATTGTGTTGAAAATAATAAAATCTTACTGTAATAATAATAATGTACTAACTATAATATGCTATTCGAAATGGTATATCAATAAAGTTCAGTCAAACAAACACTTTTACAACAAAATAATCAATATTATATTAATCAATTTTTATCATCCGTGAACTCGTTTAGTGAGTAATAACCCTTTTTCAACAGAAAGTACCTCAATCGCGTTTCAAATTTATTATAATTAGTGGTTAATTTTAACTCTATTGGTAGCCTATTATACAATTTAACAGCCTGATAGCGGGCACTATGCTGCACAATGTTATGGCGAGGACATAATTTCTGTTCGAGGTCTTTTGTTCTTGAGCTAAGACGTACTTTTCGTTCAGCTTCCGATTCTATATTGTCAAGACGTTACTTCAAGTCGCATAGTATAATGAATATGTACAGGCTAGGGACTGTCAATATTGCTAGTTCTGCAAAGTATCGCGTAGTGAGTTGGCGGCAAATCCACTTTTCATTCTTCATTTTTTTTTAGAATGAAAATGACGTAGTGCCGATGGCCCATAACTCAGCGTTACCGCATGGATACAGCTACCCTGCGACTGCGAATTGGCTATGTACTACAAATTCAAGGGTACCAAACTGAGCATACCATTTTTGGATAATTGTGTTTCTAACCAAATTCCACTATACACAAAGATATTACAGGCTTACTGAAATATTCGTAAAAAATGTAATGTCTTTTATTTGTCCTCTACGGCGTAGTTTGTTCAACTTCCCTTCGCCGTTGTTGGCTGTCCTGCAAAACTGTCAAGTGTCAACAGTTTTCCTGTCAGTCGATAACGCAGACGTCAGTCGGAACGGAAACAAGTTTTGATATTATAGTGTTTTAGTTTTTTAAACGAAAACAGCCAGCCTCAAGTACAACCGTTTAAAAACTGAGAAAAAGTGACTTCACAAGAGGTGTTATTTTAAAAAATATTCAAAAAATAATAAGACATCAATCAATCAAAATATTTAAATTAGTTTCTTAAAATAGCCTAAAATTGCATAAAATAAAATAAAAAGTACTCCGTATTTTTTTAAGCTTGCCATTTGCGGCTCGGCAAGTGGCGAGCGGCGAAGACAAATGTAGGAATTCGCGTTTACAGTAGATGTGGTATACTTCATACAATTTCCTAATTTGTTTTCGTCGCTTGCTGCGCCGTTTTTCGCAACTGGCAATAGATTAGAGTAGGTACCTAGTTACACGTCACGACAGGTTTCTTGGGCCCTGAATGCCGCCTGGAGGGGGTAGCCGCGCTTGGGTACAAAAAGATGCTTACATAGGCGAGAGAGAGAGGTGATACGGCAGCTCGCTCAAAGGCCAAGAAACATGGCTGGGCCTGTACTTAGGGGTATAAATAACTATGACGCTTTTTTCTTGTTTCAGAAAAAGCCAACACTCAAGAGAAAAAAAAGTCCGTAAGTATCATCTATCTTCCTAATAAAAATAAGTTTGTTAATGGCCTGTTTCTAGAAGACCCGATAAGCTCTATGCATGGACGTAATACTATGTGACCCATTCAGCTGTAATTTTACATTCTAAATGTATTATTTGTATGTCAATGGAGCTTATCGGAACTTTTTGAAACAGGCCCTTAATTGACCGAGAGACCGAAGAATTTCTCTTTGACATTAGTTGGGATATTTGGGATAAATCGCGTTGACATATTATATAAACGTAGTTATATGGTTGTAGGTGTTAGAACACACAAATGCAATCATAAATTCCATCTTGGAAAGTGTGGAACATTATCATTGAAAGCTCTTCTATTACTACGAAGTTCTCTCGTGGCTTTATCGGAGCTTCACGCTGTGAGTTTTCTGGGTCAAACAGAGAAAATAAGCTCTTGCACTGGTATAGGTATCGCGTATTGATATAATGATTTTTTGCTTTGTGGAAATATTTACTGTGAATTCTGTATTTGCTGAAGCAAACCGATGCTCCAACCTTTTAAATACTATTAAGAATAATTCGCTCAGAAATGTATTTTATGTCAGCTATAATTTTTATGCTAATAGTTAAGTGTCAGTGAGAAAGTTTATGTCAACATAAACATTTACATTTCAGGCACAAACATTGCTTTGGCCCCACACTAGGATCGGTACATTGTAACGTGTAGAGCACTAAATTAATTTGTAAAGCGGTGCAATATAATTTTATTATTTTCAATGCCGGCAGGCGTTCAGGCTTAGGTACATGTACATAGAAACATAAACCTATATGTTAAATAGACTATTTCCGTCAGGGTCACCCCAGCGGACAAGGTGTTTGTCTCCTTCAAACGATAAACAAGGTCTAGGAAACAGAAGGTCACTAGATATGCAACATGTAACATGTATGCGATGGGGTAGCCCCTATCTAGTATGTTAGTTGTAAGTATTTTATGATAAAGCAGACTATCCGGGATCAAAATCCAGTATTCTTGTTTGTTTTATCTTAAATAAATATCGAGTAAAGGGCTGTGCCTTTCGGTAGGGATATTATTTGCTACATATATTTTTATTACTTGTTTCAGGACCTCCCTGTCGAGCAGTTAGAGAATCTTAAGCTGAAAGGTAAGTGCCATTGCATTTTACTGAAAACCTTTTACTTCAGTGAATATTAGTGTGATTTAAGTGGTATTTACTAACTTAATCCTTATTTATCGTAGTGTATTTATCGGTTTATTTGACAGCGTCAGAGCTCTAAATCTCTTTGTACTTTCCACTTTTGCCTAAAAACTTAGGTAGCATATTGTAGAAAATATCTCATTAACATGTTGTGTACTTTGCACGTTTACCAGAATGTTAATGCCTGAGCCACAAACTACATCTAATGGATTCACTTTTCAGCATGGGAATCTGAAGTCTCATCAATATTTCTGGCCCTCTCAAGTTTTCAGTTTAGTTAGTTAGTTATCTAGTTCTAACACCTTTAGAATTCTACAGAGTATCTCAAAGTAACTACCATCTCTTTTAATTGTTATTTCATCGGCTGTACTATCGTAACTTTTATCTTCTCAATAATCTACACACAGACACGGAAAGTTCTAACTCTTCTCAAAACCACAGAATACATAATTGTTCCTGTACCTAAACAAATGATTTATCTAAATCCAACATTTGCATATATATTTACATAATATTGCAAATGGAAATACCGAGTAGGAAATCATGGAAGTACATTATAAGTATTATTAGCAAATAGGTCATTAATCTGTAATCGAAAGACTTGTCGATTGATACACATTAATCCGAGATGTGTTGTTATGTTTGTATCGAAAATACACACTAAAGCTAAGCTCGGCGAAGCTTTTATTTTCTTGAGAGCTTTCACCGCAACACGGTGCCCGTGGGAGTGACAGGATTGGAAAATATATTTTCATTCGACGAGATAAACTTATTTCGCTTTGCCTAATATCATTCATTACCTACGGGGTATATGGGATGAGTCGGTACCAACTCCGACTTCGAGATAAAAAAATAATACTTTAGTGTAAGTACTGATGACCATTTACAGTAACAGTAACTAACTGCTAAAGAACTTTCGTCTAATCTTGTTACCCATTTTAATTAATAAATGAAATACGTTCACCCACTCAGTCACACTTGAAATAAATCAACCTATGATTCAATTTACAAAAATATATCAAGACTAAACAACGACTGAAAAAATTATGATAAACTGTTCTCTCTTCACAAATCTTATTGTTTACTCTCTTCACAAATCTTGTTGTTTACACTCTTCACAAATATTGTTGTTTACACTCTTCACAAATATTGTTGTTTACAATCTTCACAAATCTTGTTGTTTACACTCTTTAAAAATCTTGTTGTTTACACTCTTCACAAATCTTGTTGTTTACACTCTTTACAAATATTGTTGTTACACTCTTAACAATATTGTTGTTTACACTCTTCACAAATATTGTTGTTTACACTCTTAACAATATTGTTGATTACACTCTTCACAAAACTTGTTGTTTAACTTATTATCACCGTAACATCTTCTTGACATTAGGTGGCTGACATAAATACGTTTATATTTTTTCTTTATACCTATAGAAGCGGCTGGAAGCCAAAAAGAATCTTCTGCTACTGGTGCAGGAAGCGCCCACCTCGAGTATCGCAGTATAGGTAATTCAAATTCATTTTCATGGATTCCACTTATGGCGTGCTTAAAGTTTTGTTTTACTTAAAGCTTCAAACGGACCCAACATTACTATAGTTTAGACTCATCATAATAATCATAACATTGCCTCACCCCTTTTCCCATACGGGGTGACAGAGGCACAATTGTACCCACTATGAGCCAGTTATTAAATACTAAATTAGTTTAGACTCATTTTCATTCATCTCGGTTTATCCATATTGCCTTGGTAAAGAAAAGGCCTTTAAGCCAGATAGGCCTATACCTAGCAGGTAATGAATGTGGGCTGATTGACGATGAGATAATGAGTAAAATTTCTCTCAATTTGATAAAATCGCTTCTAATATTTATTACTTTCAAAGCGATGTATATGAATACCTCTTCTACTTATGAAATCATCTATTTTCTAATCATTACTATTGGTATTCGCGTGACGGACCAAGGATATGACTACCGCTCCTGGGCTTTCCTGTTCCAGAGGATCTCACTCGCTGAGCAATGCGGTAATGCTGCTGCCAGTGTAATGGTCACCTTTGGGCCGGGCTTTTCTAGGGGTTATTTATTTGTTTAATTAATTACTCAGTTTTGCCGAAGCATTAGGCAGAGTTATGAATGTTTTTCTATGTTCCCAGACGCAGTAAAGGAGAACGGCGAACTAGTCTCCCGGTTAGAGCAGCAAACCTCAGCCGACACCGCCCCGGGGTCAAAGCCCGATGTGCACACGCACGTCAGGTTGGACGTGCCGGCGGCGGGCGTGCATCGGGATGTGATTCAAGATGGCGACCAGATCAGCGTGCACGAGGCAACCACGGCGGTTAATGATGAGCTCACTACTAAGGTATGCAATTCATAATTCATTGGGTCTATTCTATATAAAAGGTGGGAGGGACACTTGTGGTGAGACGTGGTGGCCAAGCTGTAGGCAGACCATCTGCCCTATTGTCCGACGATATCATGAAGTTGACGGGATCTCACTGGATGCGGTAGGCCAGGACCGTGACCGTCAGTTTGGCGCCATATAGCAACGATATGCTGCTAGCACATCGCATTGATAAAGCATGTTCGCCATCCTCCATTTTTTTGGCCTTAAGTTAAAAGAGTTTAAATGCTATAAAATAATAAACTAGTACTGCATTGTACTTACGCGAGCGAGCGTGTTTAAGCAATGAATCGAGAGGCCTCATAAATCGGGATCATAATGGAGCAATGTCCGTTCGAAACGAAAATTAATCCTTTCAAAGGACCTTAAAGCCCCAGCTATATTGATAGACTGAACGCAAAGTAAATGGTTTCTGGTGGTGATAGGAATAATTGAATACTATGAGACGCAAAATCTGCTCAAATAATGTAATTATAATAATAATTAAGTAGGTAACACTAGAAACCTTTGCAATATTACTTTGGAAACTTCAAGTAACTGGTGCAAACACGAAGGAGTTTCTTAGTGTTGCTGAATTTATGGCTGCAAAACATCAAAACCGACTCTTAGAACTTCAATGGTTGGAATTGGCATTGTTACTTCTGGTTAAACTTTCCGCATGTTTGCTGCACTTGGGTATCTACATCCTTTTGTAACCGTGCAGTTTTGACAATAAAGCCACAAACATAGTTATCTACAGACGTATCATAAACCCTTTTTACTGCGTCTAAAAACCGCACGTTAAGACCAGCATAATATAAAACTATTTGGTATAAACTCATTTCATATCTGAAAATTTGTACATTATGACAAAGATTTGTCAAATTATGACATTAAAATTTCGAATACCGACGCCCGCTTACGTGCCGCCCCTAGTTTGTCTGTGAAGTTAGTACTCAAACATGCGGTTCCTGATCACATCAAAGAGAGCTTATGATATGTGTGTAGATAAACTAGTGTATGTAACTGTACATAATTAGGCATTAAAACTCTCGAGTGATATTATGCCCTCCATTATGTAGCAGTCACATAATAGTAGTTTATGTGACTGCTACATAATGGAGGGCATTAATACTCGAGAGTGGTTCGGTTCCTTTCATAATAATATCACTCGAGAGTTTTAATGCCTAATTATGTACAGTTACATACACTAGTTTATCTACACACATATCATAAGCTCTCTTTGATGCGTTCAGGAACCGCATGTTTGACCGGCATTGTGGCTCTGCAGTTGTTTAGCTTGTTCTGTAGTACCAACTTCACAGACAAACTAGGGGCGGCACGCAGTCGGAAATTTGAATGTCATAATATGTAGAAAAATTACACATTATGGTCATAATGTGTAATTTTTCAGATAAGAAATAAGTTTTTACCAAGTAGTTTAACATTATACTGATCGTAACGTGCGGTTTTTGTACGCATTAAAGAGGGTTTATGATACGTGTGTAGATAAACTACTATTATGTTCGTATTTAGAACATTTAAATACCCGAAGAGCAAAGTATTATTATCGCAGCCGGTAGATATCCGGTAGATTCCCGACACGGCTCGTAGCAGGGAGCGTAGCAGCGTTACGAATGCGGTTTATGGTTTCGTAACGCTCATTGTAATGCTGATCTCGTAATGATGGGTTTCCATTTCTACAGTAAAATCATGCAGAATTGTTTAATAGTTTTGGACTTTATTAGCAAGCCATAAGATTAAAAAAATGTGAGCATATAGTGGCCTTAAGGGATAATATTATCATATCCACCCATGGTTTGTTAGTAAGAACCGATCTCATATTATGGACAAAACTTGCCTTTGTGAAACGACCTAGGCATGTTCCAACCAGAGTGGGTCAATCCAACTTTAGCTCACACAGAGAGACGCTTGAAACTCATATTATTTTGAATAATACCCCTCTTTTTCGTCGGTGGTTAAAAACAATTTAAACGACCATCGTCAAACAAACGTCATGCCTTTTTAATAAATTAAAAAACCGGTCAAGTGCGAGTCTAAATCGCGCACGAAGGGTTCCGTACCACCGTTCAATGGAAGCGATGGTGTGGAGTGAATAGTTTGGATTTTACACAGCAAAATATTGTTTACAAAGTTATTGGTGCGGTTACTTTCACACTCCATGTACGTAACCAGGTGCATCCATAAGTTTGTATGTGGTATTGTTGTATGGGAGTCCCCTTAAATATTTCTTTTATCCCGTTTTTTAGTATTTGTTGTTATAGCGGCAATGGAAATACATAATCTGTGAAAATTTCAACTCTCTAGCTAGCTAGGTTCTTGAGATACAGCCTGGCGACAGACGGACGGACAGCGAAGTCTTAGTAATAGGGTTCCGTTCTTACCCGTTGGGTACGGAACCCTAAAAAATGCATTAAAATCCATTGACCCTTTTGAGCGCTAGAGTGCCACAAACATACACACAGGTAGACAGACTCTTCAAGCTTATAACAACCCTATTTTTCGTCGGTGATTAAAAACATACAAACGAACACAACTGTCTTTTTTAACTGACTTCGAAAAGGAGGAGGGTCTCAATTGGACTGTGTTTTTTCTGTATGTTTGTTACGCGATTATTCCGTCAAATTAGGATTTTGATGACTCTTGTTTTGATTGGTAGGTCAAACATACTTCAGAGGTGGTCCCATATAAATTTTGTCAAAATTGACACATCGTTTTTTGAAAAAATCAACAAAAGCCTAAATATATATACATGGTGACGTTTTGGTATGTGGTTCCCTTCAGCAAAAGATTTTATGAGGACTTTTCATGTAGATATATAGACGAAATTCGCATTTGGCATTCCAACCGGGGAGGAAGAAATAGGGCTTGAACTTGAAGTTGGCTTTTTAAGTTTTTAAGTTGGTGTATATTAATAAATAATAAAAAAAAACGCATTCGAATCCGCTTACTCGTTTGAGCGCTAGAGTGCCAAAACAGACACACACATTCAAACAGACTCTTCAAGTTTATAACACTCCTTTTTTCAACGGTATTTAAAAACATAGAAACGACTACAGGTCATGTCTTTTTAATAAATAAAAAACGCACTAGAATCCGATCACTCGTTTGAGGGATAGAGTGCCACAAACAGACACACGGGCAGAAATACTCTCCTAGCTTATAACTCCCCTTTTTTTCGTGGGTAGTTAAAAACATAGAGACGACCACAGCGTCATGTTTTTTTAAAGGATTAAATATGGCCAGAAATGCATCTTTAGCTTCAATTCTAGGCTAAATTAGACAACATAAAAATGTAGCATAAATATATGTTATAAAAGGTCTATTAGAGATAAGAATGGACATTTAAAATTACCGGATATCTGTTATATTTAATACTTAAAATTATTTTTCGCAATGCATTATTATTCAACTAAATGAACAAGCGCTCTGAAACGAAATCAGTTTCCTATGTGATACTTACACGCAAAAATAGGTAAAAAAGGGGAAAATTTTTGGTTGTTTTATTTTATTTTAATGTTATTATTACAGGAGTTTAGTAATATTTTCTATAATTTTCTTGGTCTCGGAGCTCGGGCTGCCCCGCGGGGCTCTGCGCGGGCGCATGCGTCAGTCTGCTTCGACGCGATGCGACGGGTGTTTGTTTTCTTTGTCTAATTCTCAATGCCATTGGCCTTTGTTCAGCCCTTAATAAATAAAAAAACGCATTCTAATCCGTTCACTCCAGCGTCCCTCTGAGGGCGAAGCTCGGGATCTACAAGACCTATGTGAGATCCCGCCTCACCTACGCGGCTCCGGCATGGTACGCCCTGTGCTCGGAGACGAACAAACGGAGACTCCGAGCCCAAGAGAACCTCTCTCTGCGTACCATCGTCGGCGCCCCCCGCTACGTGAGGAACGCGACAATCCAGAGGGACCTAAGATGGGAAACCGTGGACCAGTTTGTCCAGAGGCTGGCGAAGGGCATGTTCGCGGGTGCGGATGCATAACACCTTCCGCACATCGCCGAACTGGCGCCGCACCACGCGCGCCCGCCCGACTGCCGCCGCCTGCCACGCGACGTGGTTGCCTAGCCGGCGATCACCCACTGCATACCAGCGCCACAAGAAGACCACCGCCCGCAGGGGCCATCCGATGACCTGTCCACAGGAGTGGACAGAGGCGATTCTTCGGGAAGAGGTCCGTCGACCTGACCCCGACTCCCCACGCCCCAGAAGGGGTGCGTGAGATGACTATGAAGAAGATCCGTTCACCCGTTTGAGCGCTAGGGAGCCACAAACATACACACAGGCAGACAGACTCTCCAAGCTTATTGTCAGGGGTAAAAGCATAGCGACACGTATTTTTCCAAATGTGTTAGAGAGGCACAGTGAATTTTAATAAGGCGGTAAATGTTTTACTCACGTGATACCTAATAGCCTACCCGAATGTACAAGACAATGATGAATAGTGACGGAGAAAAAGAAGCACCTATCACTTGAAACAAATCTTTACCGACCTGCAGCTGTTGCATGCCGATCCCGCGGGGGAAGTTGACGCGGGAAAGTAAGTGACAGAGATATGCAATATCTAAAGCTCTGACCCTTACCTTTCGCGACAAACCCCCCGCCCCCGGCATGCTACGGGTGCTGAGAACTGGTAAAAATCATGTTGACATTATTGGTCTTACCACAAAAAAATACACTACTGTTCGACACTTGTTTAAAAACAAAAATGTATAGGATTTGTCGTTTGTTTTGAGATTATACTATGTCAATTTTTTTTTGTAGTAACACGGTATATATTTTTGATTGACGATATTCAAACATCATCATCATCTTACATCTAAAGGCCGCAACATGGCCTCACACGGCCAGAATGCCTTTCTGAATTCAATTCGATTTGAATTCGCTCGGTCAATTACTATTTGTTTTGAATATCATATATATTAACAATCACTATTTTGAAACGACCCTAACACGCGCGCACTATTTAGAACCTTTCTATCGTCTAGAACAATTCAGACTTGTTTGTTACTTTCTTGCCTCTCAGCTCTCGCCGCATTCGCACGTTCGCCAAGCCAATTATGATAAATTTATCTTCAACTATGAATATTATTAGTCCATGACTGATAGAACTCTTCTGGCTTCTCCACAACTCAACCATAGGATTCCTTCCTATAATACGGGCTATCGAGAACTTCTAGCAATATGTAACGCTATATTTCAGATGTATGGTTGAAGCGCGACCGTTCACCATTTACACGGATCACAAGTCAATAACAAACGCATTCTCCACATCTCGAGATAAATGCTCACCTCGACAGTTTCGTTACCGAGACTTCATCGCACACTGACTTCACAGCACTCGGCTTGGAAGAAGGTGTTCTGGGTATATAATGATGCTGAGATCCTCTTGTTCCGAAGGCCCCGACGCCTTTACCTGAGTTTGTTTTAGAACCTCTGTGAAAATTCTTATTCCATCCATATAAGACTTCGACGAAGTGTAAAAAGTGTCTAAGTTTCTTCAGTGTAGTCACTATACGTAGGTATACTGTAGTGTACTCTTATCAAGTAGCCAAATGGCCAGCCCTGTGCACGCACACAATCGCAATTATTCTCAGGTCTCGCCTTCTTGCCTGTATGCATTCCCGTGCGTTCTGAATTTTGATTATGAATTCATATTCTATTGGAATTCCGGCCGTGTGAAGCCAGCCTTAGAATAGCCCTTATCTGGGATGAACTAAAGTTCATCATTCCATACATATTCTAATGTCAAAGAGGTAGCTGATGCCATATATACAAGTGCAAGCTTCGTTAGCAAGATCAAATCGATAAACAGGGTCGATGCGGACTTGCGCAGCACTATCACATGGCTTTTGCGGGGGTGCGGTTGGAGTGCGGGACGTCACCCCCTCCGCGATTTCCTCTTCGCCCTTTAGCCATCAATCCTGACATGGTCTATATATATATATATATTAGTGTCTACACGCGTTTCATCGGTAGATCTCATTTAGATATGTAAGCTCGATCAGCGGAGGTCTTTGCCCAGCAGTGTTTATGTAAAAGGCTTGTATGTTTTGGCTATGTCTAATAAAGTACTAATTGTGTGATTCAATGGTAAATTGTTCGCAGGTGTTCCACGGAGCAGCACGATTGATACAGCCTGGTGCAGCGACCAATATCCCGCAGCAGGGTACCCACACAGCGGTGCGACGAGCCTACAATGCAGACATTACCAAAGAGACCCAGAATAATGTAAGTTGACACCGGTAAATGTGAGGACTCTTACGCGAAGGATCAGTTCCGTACTAAGATCGAAAACGCCGAGAAAATCAATTTCATTGTATGGAGGACCCTAAGCTACATACATATTTTTTGATAAAGCGGCAACAATGATACACATCTGTAAAATGTCAAATGTCTGTTACAGTTAAGCCTTATAGCTGAGAGGGAATTTATAAAAATCGTGCACTTTATGCCAAGTCTTTAGTATGGTCTTAGCTATGGTCGTAAGGTTTTAGGAAACCACCGCAAGCAACTTGTGCCCGACCTGATCTGTGCAAACATTTTGACATTGCAACATAAAATATATTTTTTTTTATAATGGAAAACTATCTATAAAAATACCCATACAGATAGCGGCCATATTGGATTTATATCAAACAGACCACCAGAGGTAGCACACAAGTGGCTTCATAAAATCAAACACAATTTCACAAAGTTGGCATAAAGTGCAGGATTATTATGAATGTTGAATAATTCCTTCATAGCTATTAGTAATATGATTCCGTTTGCACCCTTTGGATCAGGAACCTAATAATAAACTACGGTTAAAGAGTGCCTCAGGGTTAGACACTCCGATTTCGGCCAATTAGCCAGCGGTCTTTAATTATAGTAGGGCGGTCTTAAATTGTAGCGTGAAGATTAATACTTGGAGAATGTGAAGGTATTTTAAGGGGGTAATTTACTCTATGACAATACGAGCCTGGGTGGTCAAATTCGGAGTTGGCACTTCCGTTTCTTCTTATTTTAATTAATGGCATTATCATACTCACCTTTAAGGTTAATAAATTAATATTGTCACTATCAAGTGTATTTGAAAATCACATTGTTAGGGTCCTCTTACGAAAACATGGAAATTAACGATTTGAGAATTTTTTGTTGCTCGTTTGCCCAGGGGACCATGCTGGATGTGGGACCTAAGTAATTCCAGCGAACGGATGCGCAACTTTCCCCGTTATTGTTATAGTTTCATTGGACAGTACCATCAATGAAACTAGCGACGCTTGTTGTCAATGGAACATGTGTCTCTAGTTCCATGGATGGTACTAGAGACATGTCGTTTGTTGTACCATTATCCAAAAATATGAACGGTTTTAGTGAAGCGCTGCCACGTGGAATAACCAAGCGGTCTAGTAGTTCGAAAGTTAAAAAAAAACCCGTGTTACCCCTCTCGTCGTCCCTTCAACTTTCCATAAAGTACCAGGGCAACAGACTGTTGCAGGAGGTTAATTCTTAATATTCTAGTTCCATTGATGGTAATGTCCAATGGTACTACAGCAATAAAGGGCAATTTTCCTCCTGGGCGACTCGCAGCTATATTGCGACATCTCAACTAAGATATATTGATACGTTATACTTCGTAGTGTCACTAAGTTTCAGTTAATAATCGACGACGTATCGATCTACGATCGTTGTTATCAAAAATAAAAACGACACGAAAACGAAAAAAGATCAAAAATAAAAACTTAATTTATGAAGCATTCGATTCAACATTCAACACTCGATTTCTACTACCGCTTTTATCTACCTTGACGTTATCCTAAATGCTAATCCTTTGAAATTACTAATTACGTCTTGATTATACATTCACATCATTTCCTAATACTCGACATAGACGAAACTTTGACATTTCACCCTAATTATTATACGCTCGAGTCATCAACAAGACAAAAGACGTGGAAGAGAATATTAATAAACTCCATTATGTAACAGGTTTCTCAAGAGTAAAGTTTTTAATTAACATTTCATGTTCACGGGTATTTACTTCCAAATAGTGCGGAGTCCTAACGCCCACAGAATGCGGATTGATAGCCGAAAACTTTCTCACAGAGAAAAATCGCATCGCGGTATGCGTGTTTCTATATATGTGATGGTATTCAAATCGCACGCTCACAGATATCTCAACATAGGAGATAGGGCATTCAGCCTATTTTGTATGCAAACCGACTATCGCAAGCTGAATTCACGCACTCAATGTATCATTAAATAAACACAACGAACACGCACACATAATAACCACTTATACATTTATCCCTTCTCTCGTATTGGTAAACACAGGCAAAACAGTTACGTGGCTGTATACGTGCGCATGAGGCGCACATTGTTTCATAAAGCACGCACACAGCAGCAAATGCATGAATATGTGGGGACAGGGTGATGTCGATAAAAGGTTGTCGATAATTATGTCTTTTGCGAATTATCTTCTAGAACAGTAAAATTTGGCCTGGGAGACAATTTAGATCGGGTTATTCACTAGTGTTCTATATTGTGTTATAAACTATTTAGACTGACTACGTGAAAAGACAAGTAAAATAAAACTCTTTCTTATTAAACAGTCAAGAAAAGTATTTATTAATGTAACATATTGTCGCATAGCAGTCAGAAACTACATGGGTGTTGCCGAAAATACATACATTTTATTACTCAAAATACGTACATTTTAAGATACTCAGTGATACACAATATTTTCTTTAAAATAAGCAGAGCATATTGTATTCCTCTTCACTGGCCACCAAATAGGTCCTCTAGCTGTTGCTGTAATCCTTTTTTATTTTATTTCCGAATTGCATGGGACCTAAAATCAAAAAGTTGCATTGAAAAAATGAAAATAGTCTTGTGCTCTGAGGCACGGGGATGACCAGAAAATGGTCACCCAATATAAGCAGCAGTTGCTTGACCAGAGTGATTATGTGTACTCTCATTTACCAGCTGAGCCACGGGACATTTTAAAATACATACTGTACAGGAAAGGTTTAATTCTGTAACCTCGATCTTTCATATAGTCGTAAATTTTTTCGATACAGGCACATCGATAAAGCGTACATCACTAATCTACCACAGCGTGGCACCGCTCGCGTCATGGATATTAAATTTATTTCCTGTCTCTCTCGCTAGTAGGTAACGCTAATGAGTATGAGAGAGACGGAATCTGGATGCGACTCAATAGCATTACTTCCTCGGAATATTTCGTTAATCGTGTTGTTATATTGAAGAAATATTGTATTTTCAGTATTTACCTGCGAAATGTTATACCCTTGTTATGGAAATTTGTCGAATCGCTGCGATTTTCACTAAGGACAACTGCACAGGCCGGCATTATAAAAAATAAAGCTAAGTATTGTCAGTTTTTAAGGCGATCGGCGCTTGCACTTCGGAATTCTCGCTGAGAGCAACTGAATGCACTGTATGCACACTGGGCGTACAACGGTCAGCCGCTATGCGGCGGCTTGCCCTCTCTCTAATATTCAATGCTCTGTGCGCACGCTATAGCATCTCAGTGAGCGCTGAGCGAGAAATTGCATACTTTGCGGTCCTGTCTCGTGAGGATCTACAACAGTTCAGCAGATTGCTTTAGAACTACCCCTCTCCTCCATTAGCACGTTAGCAGTAACCTCGGTCAACTTTGAAGTTCCAAATAAAGTGAAGTTTAAAATATCTATGGAATGACTCGAGGTACGTGCTATTATTATAGCTCCACTCCACTATCGCACGGGGTGCTAGGCCTAAAGGTTAAAGAACCGAAGTATTCCTTCGGAACTATATTACACTTCTAATGACTTCTGAAGTTCTGATAATAACAACGAAATGCTTTTGGCAACATTTTTTACCTTTCGGCGCGACGGGAATTGAGATTGATGAGAATCGTACGTGCTATATGTATAAACTTGTACAGTCAGCGCAATATCAAGTTATATATATTTTCGTGATCTTCGCTCGGGCAAGGAAACCCTCAGTAAAACGAAGATTCATAAATTTTGCACGTTATTACCATGGCATAAGGTTGACATTCGCCATGATTTTTTCAGGGTCTGCGAACAAAGGGTTGATTACGCCTCCGTATTTACTAGGTAATGGCTCTGTGAGCTGTAGACCTCGCGAGGTATTGGTGGAAAGTTAAACTTCTAACATACATACCGACATGGAGTATTGAAAGTAGCCGCACCAATAACTTTACAAACCACATTTTGCGATCTTAAATCCAATCCAAAATCTCTGAAATCTAACGATACCTCATTTGTTAAAATCCGTCAAGCCTTTTGGAAATATGTTTTTATTACATTTTAAACCCCATATCACCGCCATTTTGAAAAATTTCCAAAAACTGAATCGACAAAAAATCTTTATAATTATCGAACCTGCTTACAGACTTTCAGTGAATCAGTTGTGAAATATGACCTGCAGAGGAGAACAGACGCAAAACCGTATAGACGGATATACGAGAGCATTTTCCCCAAGATGAAAAGGAGACGCATTCGCTCGCTTGTTCAAAAACATGATAAGCTGCTTACTATAATTAAGTAAAGTTATTTATGGAAAAGATACTTTTGAACTCTACCTACACCGCTGTCCGTCACAAAGCCTTTGCTGTCTCCGTCCCCTATACGCGTGGTCAATGGCGGAATTAGGTACAGTTTTGAACTTCGAAATTCGAATTTTCCAACATCTAGTAGACACACCCGATATCCATATTTTTCTGATACCCATCGTGTATGTTTCGTGCAGATGGACCACTATTCGTCGTATGCCGGAGTGCAGTATTCCCCTCTCGACATGGCCGAGTACGTGTTTTGGACAGGCGACGAGAAAGGCGTCACTGTGGCCATCGAGGAATTCCTTCAGGAAGGACTGGTGAGATGTAACCCACGAAGCTACTGAAAAGAGACTAAGCCGGTTCATAACTGGTAATCATAGAAAGAAAGTTGGTAGCCGTGAAAACATTCACAAAGGGCTTTCACAACTTTCAGGAAATCTGGAGGCATCATTAGAAAATCAATGTATTCGTTTGTCGGATATACTTACCTTGGTTTCTTCAGTATCATGTTTCATTGATGTGTAAACTTTTGTCGGGTGATTTTAAAAGCTAAGTGCGTAGGAAAAGCCACTTTATTTTGAGACTGCATGCTGATAAAGGAGATACTGTATGGATCTATGTTTATTGTCATCGGAGAAACAGAGATCTTTACAGTGAATGATTTGTGGAAAAGCACGGTTTTTAAGACATCCTGCGTTAAATGCGACCGACAGACACAAAAATATCAGATTTCCTTGCTATTCCAGATGTCAAAAGAAGAAGCGATCAACTTCTTGCAAGAGATCAAAATGAACATCGACTACCTGAGGTCCCATTACCGTCAGAATATGAAAGCGGCTGAAGAGAGTGCCCAACAGGACAAACTCAGGACCATGCTGATTGAGCAGGCTAATGCCAAGGTAATTATTTATTTTTTGTTTACTTTATTACTGTAGATATTTACATATACTTAGCAAACGTAATTTTTTGCCGCTTCTCTACATTGGATCACAGTGGGAGAAGAAAGGCGTAGAAACTCCCACAAATTTATTTTTAGATCTCTTTAAAAAATTGGTTGTGCTTAACTAAAACAAATATTACAATGTTAATTATTAGGATTAATAAGCAGGAATAAATACTCACAAAATTATTAACAGCAAGCTCTGTGTTGAGCTAGATGAACCCCAAACAGTCACGTCATTTAAGTAATTTTGAACAATGTGATATCTCTTTTTCGGCAAAGTCGCTTTAACATGCTTTTTAACTTGCTCAAATGACAATTTCAAAATCTCCAGAGGTATCTTATTGTAGTAGAGAATGCACTGACCCTTGAAAGAATTGCTAACCTTCGAGAGTCTAAACTGGGGCGCAACTAGTCTGTGATTATTTCTTAGGTAAACATTACAGCTGTCACTAAGTTTGGAAAATGTTGTAAGGTTGTAAGTGTGTACAATCGAACCAACTGAATCATGACCCATTTGCCTGATAATTCGTTTGAAACTTTCAAACTTGTAAGATCTATCGTAATGTCAGTGTCTAATCAAATGATAACAAGTTCGTTACCAAGGAAATAAACCTTCAAGCGAATTTCGACCTACTTGCATTTAAGGGGTTTAGCAAAATAAGCTTATGGTGGGTCATGATTCAGATGGTTCGATAGTACATACATTATATTTTCGAAAATAAATTGGCTAGCTACAGTTGGTATATCAATTTCTTTTAAAAGCCCTCTACCGAGTCTGTTGCTTTTAAACAATACATTTCTCGAATAGCTCTTTTATGTAAAATAAAAATAGTTTGATTATTCGCTGCTTTCCCCTACAAAAAGATACCATAGGACATGACAATGAAAGTAACTAAAATGTACTAGCCTAGATGTAGCCACATCCGTGTTTTGTCTGATGTTCCTAACAGCGTAAGTCGCAGAACTTAATTTACCAGCTAATTTATATATCTCTGCTGCCTCCCCCTAGAAGATAAAATAAACGTCAATTTTCCTGGCAAATGGAAATTAAAAACGTGTATGTTCTCGAAACAGGTATGAGCTGCCCCCCCTAGCTGAAATCCTGGGTACGCCCTTGGGCACAACTGTCACCCAGTATGGGAAAAAGTGTGAAGCTAGTTTTGTGTGTTGTATGAATATTTAATTTATAACCTCCCTTGCTGAACAGAGAATATCAATGTATTTTATTTGGTTTCGATTTACTGACTAATAACATAGGAAACAATTATAAATATTGTTGTAAAGCGTCAAATTAACTTGTAATATAACGTTAAAAGTACGGAGTAACTTTTAGCGGTTTAAACGCGGTCGGTTTTCGCGGGCTTTGTATGACGTCATAAGTAAGCGCCACGTCTCTCAAAAGCATACACCCGTATATGTCGTGCCACAAGTTATGAGCGGTGGCCTTGAATGCGCAGTAGTCACTTTTCAATACCTGTACATATGCGCAGTAATTCCCGCCAACGTCCCCCAGCGCTCTTAATTCGTGGCGCGAGGTATACATAGATGTCTAGGATCACTCATTAAACTCCTTCGTCATTGAAGCTTGCTGCTAGATGAACACAACATCGACAATCCATAGTATTTTACATAAAGTCAATTTTATTTTACTCATACAGTGCTTTGTGTCCCTGTGTATTCAACATTTTTGCTCAAATGCCACAAATGAATATCTATGCCGTTAAATGACATGTTGTTGCATCTGACATCAAGCTTCGTTTCGAGCATACGTGATGCGTTTTGCAGCGTCGAATTGTCCGCGCTTGTTTTGCATTTTATTTTTACAACTTTATGCAATTAAATGGGGACTAAATAATGAAAGTATGTCTTAGATAGAAGTCACGACGATAAAGATGCAGAAATAATGAATTTGTGCCAAATGTAAATCACACTGATTTCCCTATTAGGTTGCGACTGGAGGGAGAGTAGAGCCGGCATTGAAGTGTTTAAAACACCTGAAAGTTGGACTTGTTCTTTACTTTATGATTTCAAATTAATCAGATTGTCATCATTACTCTTATAAGCAATCTCTATCTAGCTTATCGGCCAACTTAACATTTTATACAGGATTTATGAAACTAAAACATTTACATACAGGCACATACAGTGCTCCTGGCTCCACACTAGGATCCCTGTATCGTAGGAACCAGAAACAGCGACGTCACACACGTTAAATACCTGGGGTTTTTACTTTACCCCCAGCCGGGGATCGAACCCGGGACCTCTCGCATGGTAGGCAGAGCCAAAACCGCTGCGCCATAGATGTTGTCAATGTAAGCCAATAAATATACTTCATTCACCATGTGTACAATAAGTAGAAAGGAATGGCCCATAAATAAAGGTAGCACAGATGCGTAGGTATACAATACAGATGGGTGTTTCGAAAGCAATTGAATTTACCCCCGAAAGTGGAACGATCTAATAAACTCTGAACATACACATATGCCTCATTATTCCTGAGTTGTGAGACTTATTTACATTCAATCCTATATTTTGAGAGCACCAGTACGTTTTATTTTTTATAAAAATGTATTAAGAGAACGAACTCAACTAGATAATAAATAACATAACTTAGCGTAACATATAGGTAAGGGGGAATTCATAAGAATCGTGCACTTTGCGCCCATACCGAGTCTTTGAGATGTGGTATGGTCCGTAAGGATTTAGGAAACCACCGCAAGCAAATTGAGCGCGAGCTCTGGGAGCCTGTTTGCTATATTTCCAATATGGTCGCTATCTACATATATGGGATTTTTTAATAGATGGGCTTCTATCAGGCACAAAATCTTGAGCAATAGCACGTTTCATAGGTTCTAGGATGTAACAAATCCATTTCTAGGGACTAATTTGTGTTTCAAAGTCAAAATATTTTTATATTTACCTATTTTTTAATTACTCGACAGATTTAAGTTTCTCACATATCGAAGAATGGCTATTATTTGACATGTCGTAGTTGATTAATGATCTTTATGACACAGATAATTATATCTGAAGTGTCATTGTCTGGCATCTTGGTTAGAAGTTAGCCGAATCCAGCTCCAAAAGCTAGCGACCTAAATTTTTCTAACTTCTCGACAGATTTTTATTCCTGACATATCGAAGAACGGCTATTATTTGACATATCGTGGTTGATTAATTGATCTTTTTAATTTATATCACTAGAGATCGCGCACAAGTTGCTTGCGGGGATTTCCTAAATCCTTAAGGTTATACCTAAGACCATACTAAAATTCAAAGACTTCGCAAAAGTGCATGGATTTGTAGGAATTTTGAATTCATTCCTATTCAGCTAATAACAACAGTGAGAACAGTAGACCTCGCGAGCCCTTCGACATACATACATATTTAAACATATTGTTACAGCCGACGGCCAAAAGGCATTATTATAATGCGATACAAATTTATTTTGCGCAACAATTTAACGAAGAAAGTCCTATTTTAAATTAATTTCAGATGCTTGAATTTTCCAATTACTATGAAGACTTTTGAGCAAAATAGGGGTATAAGTTTTGGCGATTACTTCGCGTTTCCTTGTTCCTAGGTGATCAAATCTGGTGTCTACGGGTCCGTCTCGTGAAGGCGGAGAGAACTTAGTATGATTAGATATAACGTTTCCGAAATAAAATCAAAAACTGAAATCCGCTATAACGAATACGTTGGCTAAAACTCCCCCTATATACTCTATTAAGTAAAAAATAAGTATTAAAGTCATAGTTTTTTCTAATAAAATCCGATTAAGAGATTAGGTGACGTGAAAACATTCAAACAAACAATAGCCCCGGTGATAGCCGAAGTACGACGGCGATATTGGTTGAACACAACTTTCGATATAACCTTAATTCGATATTGCTATCATAAATAACATTATTAGCTTGACTGCTGACTCCTGAGTTCAAGACACGGTCTTCTGGCAATCTCACGTTCGCCAAGTGATTAGAGTGGGCAATTATTTTTTATGTCACTCGTAAAATTTTATCTCAATTACGGCCTGGCTATTACTGGCTGTACTGCGTAAAGGGATATTGTTTACACCAATAACAGGTTACTATATTACTAAGATCATTTTAGCATTGTATTGTAGGTGTAGATTTGTAGTTACAAAACCGTAGTTATCAAACAAGTTGGAAGGAAATGGCTAGAACGCCCAACCTGTAACTAAGTAAATAGGTCAGGAGGGTTACCTTACCACAACTATTAAAGCGATTCAGATTAGGTTCAAAACTAGAACATCTCCACGGCAACCATTTCCATTCCAATAGACCATGCCATAAAGCTTTATTAACCTTATACCAAGACGGTCAATGTAATTTTGAATGAGTTTAGGTACCTAAACTGAATCGGCATAAGACGTTTTGGTTACCACCCAGGCCGTTTGTGGCCCAGGAAACTATCTCAAAACACCAATATTGAGACTAAATATGTATATAGATGTAAGTAAACCAGCACCACATTCTGACGTGTGACCTCTCACTACATATAATTCCATTTAGTCCGATATCGACCGATCTCATTTAGTTTTGCTTGTTCCAATCCAAGCTCATAGGGAGACATTTTGAAGGCCGGTCTCATAAAGAGGGGTATTATAAATTAGAAGTCTTTATGTATGTCTGTCTGTCTGTGTCGCATTGTAGCTCTTAACTAGGTGAACCGATTTTGATATAGATTTTTTTCAACCGACCACTTCATAAAGGAGGAGTTTCTCAATTCGTCTGTTTTTTTATGTTTGTTACGCGATTGATCTGTCAATTATAAACCGATTTTGATGATTATTATGTTGATTGGTAGGACATACTTCAGAGGTAGTCCCATATAAATTTCATCAAAATTGATTTAGCGCTTTTTGAAAAAATTAACATGTACAAAAAATACGCAGATGACGTTTTGGTTTGTGGTTTCGTGCAGCAAAAGTTTTGTTGAGGACTTTTCATGTACACAGACTTCATTCGCATCGGGGAGGATGAAATAGGGCATGAATTAGAAGTCGGTTTTTTTAAGTTTTTAACTTGGTGAATCATTGAAATATAATCCTGATTTCCTTGAGTCTAGTACCTATAACCCAAGCCTTATTGAGCTTACTATGGGCCTAGTTCGATTTATATAAGATTTTCCGCTGATATTGAGTTACCGGTCCTTAGATATGCGTTATCAAATTAACTCGGCCGTAAAATATAATATTTTTGTCTAATTCGTGATTTCAGTTTTTTTTACTAAGTTTTTAAGAAACTTGTTAAAGAGCCTCTCTCTTGGGTAAAAGTTATTGTATTTATATTATTATGTGTAAATTTTATGTAGTATATATGGTTAATTATTTAGTATTTACTGTCTGTATTTTGTAGGTATTTAATTTATTCCTGAGAATTTTATTTACACTATTATGAACTGCCTACCCTTTTATGATACTATTTCCTATAATGCCTTGGTTTGCTGGAAGAAATCTCTTCTTAGCGATAAGCTCGCCTTTGTTCATGCATTTTCTTTAAATGGAACTGCTGAAATATTTGCTGCTACAAATAAACAAATACAAATTGGATGCAATTTCTTTTAATGGAACTGCTGATATATTTGTGTGAAATAATAGTAGTTTATGTGACTGCTACATAATGGAGGGCATTAATACTCGAGAGTGGGTTTATGAAACGAGCCGAAGGCGAGTTTCATAATATTATCACTCGAGAGTTTTAATGCCTAATCATGAACAGTTATATACACTAGTTTATCTACACACATATCATAAGCTCTCTTTGATGTGTTCAGGAACCGCATGTTTGACCGGTATTGTGGCTCTGCAGTTGTTTAGCTTGTTCTGTAGTACCAACGTGCCGCAGGCGGGCGTCGGCGTTCGAAATTTGAATGTCAGTACCAACTTCACAGACAAACTAGGGGCGGCACGCAGACGGGCGTCGGCGTTCGAAATTTGAATGTCATAATATGCAGAATAATTAACATAACATTCAGATAATAAATGAGTTTTTACCAAGTAGTTTAACATTATGCTCATCGTAACGTGCGGTTTTTGTACGCAGTAAAGAGGGTTTATGATACGTGTGTAGATAAAGTTAAAAAGAGGTTACTTTTCTTATTTCCAGGAATCCTACCAGCACCGCCCCGCGGGCCTCCAAAGACTCCCTTTCGCCAACACCCCGGACATAATTAGCAACATACAGAACAAGAATTGGGAGATGAGCAACAGCCTCACTCCATCCTACCCGATCCTGCCAGTATCCAGCGAGATACGACCGGAGTCTGTCAAAAGATCGTACCATGCCGACCCGATGATGCAGACTAATATTATTGGTAAATGACTTATAATCGTAAAGCTATTAGCTTCTGTTTCAGTAGATTTAAGCAGCCTCCGACAGACATCTGCGCTCGTGGCTACAGAGACCAAGTAGCCATGTAAAGAATTGTAATGGGCATCAAACCGAGAAATCCATTTCGAGATGATTGTGTTCTTGATCAAATTATTTTATTCCCTTCTTAAAATATCAAACGATTACTGAATTCTCCGTCATAACACAATGTCCTACATTTGTCCTCTACACTTCTACAGCGTCATTTGTTTAGTTTTTGTAGAATTCCCTTCGCTACTAACAATCAGGACAGCCTGCAAAACTGTCAAATGTCAATAGTTTTCGTGTCAGTCAATAACTCAGATGTCACTCACGACATCAACAAATATAGATAATATACACAGTCAGGTAATAAGTTCTGTCACACAATAAAAAAAATTGAATTTAGAACGCTGGCCACAAAAAAGTTTATTGAATTCGAATTTCGAATTTTTCATGAAAATAAAAATGTGTACTTTTTATAATTTTCCTCATTTTTAAATATGGAGTGGACACTTAAAGAAGACCGTGTCGCAGTTATTGCGTTGCATCGTTGTTGCGGTTACGCGCCAATTCAGATTTTCGACTTACTGAAAAATTTGAATATAACCAAAAGATTCGTTTATCGTACCATAAAACGATACAATGAAGACTCTAGTGTAGATGACAGGTCAAGAAGTGGTCGCCCTCGCTCTGTTAGGACTCCAGCAGTGATAAAAGCTGTGAAGGCGTGAATTCAATGAAATCCCATACGTAAGCAGAAACTGTTGGCCGTTCAGATGGGGTTAAGCAGGACCACGGTGAAAAGGGTGTTAAATGAAGACTTAGAGCTTAGGGTATATCGAAGAAAAACAGGACATCGTTTGTACGCTCGTTTAATGGACCTGAGACTGAAGAGATGCCGCGCTTTGTTGAAGCGGTACGCGGGAAAAAAGCATCGGGAAATTCTTTTTTCGGATGAAAAAATTATCACCGTGGAAGAGAGCTACAACAAACAAAATGATAAGGTGTCATTTTCCATCCTCGCGGTCTGGTTGGGAGTCTCTTATTGGGGCCTAACTAAGGTACATTTTTGTGAGAAAGGCGTAAAAACGAATGCAGTTGTGTATCAAAATACAGTCTTCAAGAACCTTGTGGAACCTGTTTCTCATACCATGTTTAATAACAGGCACTGGGTATTCCAACAGCAAGATTCTGCGCCAGCTCATAGAGCGAAAAGCACACAAGACTGGCTGGCGGCGCGTGAAATCGACTTCATCCGGCACGAAGACTGGCCCTCCTCCAGTCCAGATTTGAGTCCGTTAGATTACAAGATATGGCAACACTTGGAGGAAAAGGCCTGCTCAAAGCCTCATCCTGATTTGGAGTCACTCAAGGCATCCTTGATTTAGGCAGCCGCCGATATTGACATGGACCTCGTTCGTGCTGCGATAGACGACTGGCCGCGCAGAATAAAGGCCTGTATTTAAAAACGCGGGGGTCATTTTGAATAAACTTTATTACCATAAGAATCTATGTTTTATTAAGTTCATTTTGCTATATAAATGTTTACATAAATAATAAACATGTCTAAATTATTTCATATTGCACATGTGACAGAACTTATGACCTGACTATGTAGTTCTTTAGGGTTCCGTACCCGAAGGGTGCCAAACGGGATCTAATAACTATGCCTCCGGTGTGCAGCCGTCCCGTCCATCTGCCTGTCTGTCTGTCCGTCAGCGGGCTATATCTCATGAACCGTAGATAGAGAGTTAAAATTTACACAGAATTTGTATTTCTGTTGCCGCTACAGCAACTAATAATGAACTAGACACAGTAAAAATTACAGGGGGTCTATATACACCAGAGTTCTTGCGGTTTTCTTGGACGATTGTACGGAACTATTCATGTGCGAATCCCTAACCGTTTTTTTTTTTATAAAGTGGTAAGATCTCAGATTATAATAAAGTACTACTGAAATCCTAAGATTAGAACAAGGAAATCATGCCTAGTGTAATAAATGGGTTCAAGGTCCACACAGGGAGACTCAAACATTTTATGTTTCGGCAGCATTCATCGTGATTTTCCTATAGTTTTACAATTGTAATTTTTGGACTTTTGCTAAATGTAGGTAAAAACTGTAAAACAAGTCATTATTCCATTTTGCATTTTACAGTGAAGTTATTTTTGACCGTCTCTTGCTCAATTTTCCGAAATGTTTTTGTTGTTAAGGATGTTCAACATGGATTTTCGTTCAGAAACAACCAGCCGCAATCAACCGTTCAAAATAGTTTATATACAGCGACTTCATGAGGGGTTTTATTTTAAACATTATTTAAAAAAAGTAATAAGACATCTATTAATCGAAATATTCAAATTATTTTCCTAAAATATCACTTAGTAAAACAAAAAGCTTAGACGATTAATTTTTTCCTCTAGTTTTTCAAGCTAGGATAGCAAGCTAGAACAGGCTAGCGCTGTTTACACGATGCTAGATCATTTTAAGCCAGCACTATTGCAGTGACTAAGATGACAGCATGTCCGTTAAGTAAAATGAATGAACTGCATTCGTAAAAAGAAACACTATTAGACTTAAACAGTTACTTCGGAAACTATGCCAATTCGCACTCAAACAATTAGTAGCAGACGTGTTAGAAAAACCTAACCATGGTTACCTTGCTTCGATTTCAGAGATACAGAAAAGAAACTCCTTGGAAAACTACTTAATAATTTAACAATGTAGGTGCTGTGTCTTGGCAATCAAGAATTATTTTAAGGCTTGTAAAAATCTTCTGAGTGCTCGGTACTCAATACAAACGGAGTTAACATAAATAGTTTAATAATTTAGTAATATTGTTTGCATACAAATCCTAATTACTCTAGGTAGTAAGTATTGATTATTAAATGAGTTGTTTTTATTTTCATAGGCATGTTTGAAACTGTGCATTTCCTCGAACCAATTTAACTTTGCCTTATTACTCTTGAGAACCTGCTCCAGACCTGGTTGATTTATCAATCTTTGACATTTTTTGGCAGTATGTTGCTCTTAATTTTTTTGTTTTATCTTCATCTTTAGTAGTAATTTTTATGCCTATTTTAAATAATTCTTCACATATTTTTTGTAGGACTGAATCATGATGCGGCTTGACTTTATAAGATGGAATGGTGGCGTTCCATAAACATTCCTCTTCACGGTACAATTGTACGAACTTTAAATTAATATTGTTTCTTAGTTTAGGCATATTTTATCTTTAATTGATTTCGAAAACACCAAGGTAGTCATAAGAATAAAACGCATAGTCGCTTATTAGCTAATCGAAAACTAGCTTCGCTGACCACATGAAGCTAGTACACAAGCCAGGATAGTAAAATCGGTGGTGGGGGGTGCCACTAGCTCAAAAAATAGAACCCATCTGATTAAACTATCCTAGCTTGAGACGCTAGCTAACTAGCTTTCTCACTAGCTTACTAGCCTAGAAATGAAGCTAGTTCTATACATGAAGCCAGAGTCACTATCTTGCTAGCTTACTAACACTAACTTGCTAACTTATTTATTCAAGCTAGGTTACTAGCTTGAATAACTAGCCACGTATAGCTCGGGCATAAGGGACTACATATTTTTTTTTAGCATCGTCCATTCTTAAGTGGCAGACACGTGGCCTATTATTTCCACCGGGTGTTTCCGATAATCCGTCGGACATCTGCAACACAATAGCATAAAATCTGGACTAAGCCTTGATCTGCCTTCTGGGTCAATTATTAATCTTACGAATTCGCTCTGGACTCATTGGATCTATCTCCAAGGACAGTACCTATCTCGGATAGTTGCGTGCGAAGTTGTCAAGGAAAATACATGTTTGTACATTTACATATCCTTAGCTGAGTTGTGGGGAACAGATGGTTAATTTTTTTTCATAGGTTTTGAGCTTTATTACAAAGCAATAAGGTTCAAAATTGTGGGCCATTTTGGTCTACCCATAGACGGGTGGATACAAACACATACATCGCTTTTGACCTCACACTAGGATGTGTCGTGATAACCAGTAACAGCGACGCCACAAACATTAGACATGTGGATATTTTTTCTTCCTCCCGGGATTACGAACCCGAGACCTCACGTTTGGGAAGCACAGCCTCAAACGTGGCGTCTATAACCAGTGTTTTGTAAGTCAATTAATTTGTGTGATACGATTATTTCATTAATTCAGGAACCTCAGACTTCGAGCGTGATGGTGGTTCGATGATCACAGAGGAGGAATACGAAGAGATGATGGATAAACTGAAGGCAGCTGATTCTCTCTACACGGAGTACACGTTGGAAGAAATTATTTATCAGTTGGCTAAGGTAAGTTGGTTAATCGGAGAAGGGAACCAAGAGTATCGTAATATTTTTCCATAGTATGGTTCCTTTCTGCTTCATCAAGGTAGCATTAGGTAAGCACGTTAATATTTTCGGCTCGTCTTATATGGAAGTAGGCCGGATACTTCACAAGGCATGTAGTGTAGATAGCAGATGGATGGTTGGTAACCGAGCGGCGTCGATGTCCTAAGAGCTCGTCTTATATGGAAGTAGGCCGGATACTTCACAAGGCATGTAGTGTAGATAGCAGATGGATGGTTGGTAACCGAGTGGCATCGATGTCCTAAGAGCTCGTCTTATATGGAAGTAGGCCGGATACTTCACAAGGCATGTAGTGTAGATAGCAGATGGATGGTTGGTAACCGAGTGGCATCGATGTCCTAAGAGCTCGTCTTATATGGAAATAGGCCGGATACTTCACAAGGCATGTAGTGTAGATAGCAGATGCGATGGTTGGTAACCGAGTGGCGTCGATGTCCTAAGAGCTCGTCTTATATGGAAGTAGGCCGGATACTTCACAAGGCATGTAGTGTAGATAGCAGATGCGATGGTTGGTAACCGAGTGGCCGTCTCAGCCGTCAAACTAAGTCAGATGGAGGGATAATGATATTGAAAGATTGGCTACTGCGAGATCGTCGTGACCGAAATAGGTCGGTCATCATCAGCATAACTAACTAAACTCCTATAGTGACATCTCTAACAGGCTAGTTTTGTATACTTTCAGATGATGTTCTCCCAGTCATTGACCCGCGATCCTCGAGAGGCACGTGCCGCTATACAGAGGTTCATGACCTTCCTGGAACTTGAGGCGGAGCGGGGACAAATGTCCAGGTCCATTGAGAAAAAAGTTCTAGGTAAGTTACCGAGTGAAGTTACAGTATATTTTTTTAAAGTTAAGATATCTAAATTGAATTTATATATTTTATTTTATTTTTTATTTTTTATATATTTAGAGGTCTAAACTGAATGTAAACTGATATTTCTACTTGCACTCACAAAATATTGCAATTTAGGTAATAATAACAATTATAAACAAAAACAATCACGCATATTATTGCGCCGGCGCGGCGGCGGGTGAATAAAACAAAAAAATCAAACGTAAAGCTCAAGAGGCTACGTGTAGGCATAAGCCCCGAGTTCCGGGATGCATAATCATGTTGCAACTGCGACACGGGCATGGAAGGACGCTGCCTAGCAGCGTCCGCGACAATGTCCCGTAACTACTAGCGTTGACCTAGTTTTAGCAATATCGATACCGCCATGGCTGTACCAGTTAGGCGCGCGGACACCGTCTTGGTGAACGAGTTGCTCGCCTTCGTACAACAGAAGCTGGACGTGATGGACGAGCTCTCCCTGGAGCAGGTCTTAGCTTCAAGGAGGTTGAGATCGCCGCCGCCAAGACTGTGCTGCATGAGAAGCATGAGAGCCGTCACCACCGTGCGCCTCGTGGCGCGGAGGAACGCGAGCGGAAAGAAGGATCTCAAGGACAACATTCGGGTGTTCAAGGAGACCGACCCGATGGCGTCCTAACCTACGTGGCCCGCGACCTCAACAAGCTGCCGCCCGTGACATTTGACCACGTCGAAGGTAGGTACTCGGCTGTTGAAGGACATCGTGCGGCTGCAGGCTGACGTCACTGAAATCCGAAGCAAGTTGGAGGCTTCCGAAGGCATCTGCACCGACCTGAAACATAAGTTGTCGGTATTGCGTCAGGCTGATACCCCGCTGCCGACGCAGCGAGTAGCCAACACGCGTGACAACATTACGCCGGTAAGCAAAAATGCGGTTACTGCAGCTGACCGAGTTGCACGAGTTAAGCCCGCGATTATAAATATCGCACCACCTCATGACGTCAGGAAGCCGAGTCGAACAGCACCGGATGCGGTTTCTTCTGGAACATCCAAAATACTGGAAACCCAGAAGGACACGTAAGTCGCTGTATCCCGCCGTGCCCGCCGCCGCCGCCCGCGGCCTTGCCTCGCACCGCCCGCCGCGCGAACAACAGAAGCTGCAGGCTGCACCGCGCGCGACACCGGCTAGGCCCGCCCGTGGCCCGCCGAACGCGACCATAGATGGGGAAGGCTTTATCCTGGTCCAGAACAGGAAGTGACGCTCCAGACGCAGCCAAAATCGGCGTGGCACAACCCCCGCCGGTGAGTGCAGCCTAAAAGCTGCCGCTTCCACCGTTCAGATATACATTTCCAGAATCGACGTGAAAATTACCTGCGAGGGCGTTGAACGTCACATCCTGGAAAAGCTAAAGAAAAATCCGCCGTCTGGTCTCAAGGAGGCGCATGTACAGTATTGTACAGGTAGAAGTTTTGGAGTCTGAAAGACCCAAGGAGTTCCTCCCGTTCAAACTTCGGGTGCCGGCGGACCTCCAGACGATGTTCCTGGCTAGAGATTACTGGCCGGAGGGCATCGTTTACCGACGCTACAGGGAAGCGAGAAAAGATTATTATCATTATTATTATTATAAACAAGGGGCGGTTACATTTGCATTTATAAGGAGAGGCTTGCGCTGCCTTTCGAAGTTGAGTGTAGCAGGAGGGGGCGGATGGGGCGTGCGAGGTGGAGTGTCGTGCGTATTCGGTTCGCGTGGGAATATAGCTGTACCTATTTATTTAGTATTTTTTTGTTTGTATTTTTACCATTATAAATATGTAGGTATTGAAGTTATTAAATAAATTAATATAATTTGTTGCCTTTTAAAGGGTGGTAGAGAAAATGTTATGTATTCTTATAGACTGATAAAGGATTTATGGCTGGGGTAGGCAGTGCCTTTATGCCTCTATTAAATGCACGCCACACGGAGAAAACGAGTTAATTAATATTAATTAAATTTTGGTTGTTTTTAGCCACGTAACTTGCTTCGTACAGGACCTGCAAAGCTGGTGGTTAAAAACAACTAAGTGAACTTTGTTAAGTCGTCTTATTTAATAATAATCAAGTATTAAGATAGCTTGGCAATAATTAACCCCTCAACTAGGTTATTAACGACAATCATACTTGGTCAATTTCAGCAAACATACTAGGTTGTTTTTAATCATATTTCGGAAAATTTACTTTGTTGTTACTAATCAATTAACTGGGTTACTACCAGCAAACTTGCTTTGCTGTTATAAACCTATTGAGTTTGTTATTAGCAGCAAACCTACTTTGCTGTTATTAACCCATTTACTTGTTTACAACTAGCAAACATACTTTGTTGGTACTAATCAACTAACTAGGTTTCTAATAGCAGACCAGCTTTGCTTTCATTAACCTATTTACTTGGTTACTACCAGCTAACCTACTTTGCTGTTACTAAGCAACTCACTCGGTTACTATCAGCAAACCTACTTTGCTGATATTAACCTATTTACTTGTTTAAAACCAGCAATCATACTTTGTTGGTATTAATCAAGTAACTAGGTTACTAATAGCAGACCTGCTTTGCTTACATTAACCCAATTACTTGGTTACTACCAGCTAACCTATTTTGCTGATTTTAACCCATTTACTCGGTCACAGCCAGCAAACATACTTAGCTGTTATTAAGCAACTCACTCGGTTACTACCAGCAAACCTACTTAGCTATTATTAACCCATTTACTGGGTTATTACCAGCAAACCAACTTAGCTGTTTTTAACCCATTTACTCGGGTACACCAAGCAAACCTACTTAGCTATTTTTAACCCATTTACTCGGTTATTACCAGCAAACCAACTTAGCAGTTTTTAACCCATTTACTCGGGTACACCAAGCAAAGCTACTTAGCTGTTTTTAACCCATTTACTCGGTTATTACCAGCAAACCAACTTAGCTGTTTTTAACCCATTTACTCGGGTACACCAAGCAAACCGACTTAGCTGTTTTTAACCCATTTACTCGGTTATTACAAGCAAACCAACTTAGCTGTTTTTAACCCATTTACTCGGGTACACCAAGCAAACCTACTTAGCTGTTTTTAACCCATTTACTCGGGTACGCCTAGCAAACCTACTTAGCTGTTATTAACACATTTACTCGATACGCCATGCAAACCTTCTTAGCTATTAACCCATTCACTTTGTAAGCCCCAGCAAATCTATTATGCTGTCACCTATACAATCGGTAATGAAAGCCGAATAAGCTGCTGTAGTAAACTGTACGTTTAAAGCGTGCCAAAATCAAGTTAAAAGTTTAATACAGCAGCATAGATAGGCTATTTACTACAGAGAAAATGGGTTAAACACCCAAGTAGATTCACTGGCGTTACCGAGTAAATGGGTTAAAACACCCTAGTAGAATCGCTGGCTTTACCGAGTAAATGAGATAAAACACGCAAATAGAGTCGCTGGCAATAACGAGTAAATGGGTTAAAACACCCAAGTAGATTCCCTGGCGTCACCGAGTAAATGGGTTAAAACACTCAAATAGATTTGCTGGCGTTAACGAGTAAATAAGATAAAACACGTAAATAGAGTCGCTGGCGTTAGCGAGTAAATGGGTTAAAACATCCAAGTAGATTCGCTGGCGTTACCGAGTAAATGGGTTAAAACACCCTAGTAGAATCGCTGGCTTTACCGAGTAAATGAGATAAAACACGCAAATAGAGTCGCTGGCGTTAACGAGTAAATGGGTTAAAACACCCAAGTAGATTCACTGGCGTCACCGAGTAAATGGGTTAAAACACTCAAATAGTTTTGCTGGCGTTAACGAGTAAATAAGATAAAACACGCAAATAGAGTCGCTGGCGTTAGCGAGTAAATGGGTTAAAACATCCAAGTAGATTTGCTGGCGTTACCGAGTAAATGGGTTAAAGCGCCCAAGTTGATTCGCTGGCGTTACCGGGAAAAACAACCAAGCATAGATCCGCTGGCATTACCGAGTAAATGGGTTGAAAAGTAAATAGTTTATAATAGTGAATAGCCGACCTACACTGCTGTAGTCGTATAGTGCAAATACGTCAGGGCAGGGCAGCAAGGCAGGTCAACCGTTCTCACTGAGGGGTGGGTGGAAGTTTGATTTGTTCTAAAATAAACAGTTTTTTTCATTAATTGAACTTTTATTACTTACAAACTTACACATACACATTACTAAACAACATTTGAACATTGAGTGATAAAACCTTCTCTGACATCCACCTTCGATGGCCGCCACAACTTCTTGGCGGCATTCTTCAGCCGTATAGTAGTTACAGCCAGCAGAGAGCGAATCAGCAACAAGCAGGCAATGTTAGCAGTCTCTTCCGATTCTGTAAATTACAATTTCGCACTGTCAGTGTAAGGAATTCTACGGACACTCTTCTTATAAATATCTTTGATGGTGAAAATGTATTTCACCTAAAATGATGGCAATGACGAAACACGATGAAAAATTCTCTAATAGTCTTATACATATACCAAACATAAATACAGGCTACTTGTGAGCCTAGCTATGTTAAGTAGTCACCTAACCTTTCCTTTGTCACTGTTTTATCTTGAATAAAGATTATTATTATTACTTACCATTCTGCAGAGCGATCACTTGCTGCAAGTATTTGTCTCTGCCGGCAGACGACCGCTTCGTGGCAAAGTCGAAGATCTTCTGCTTAAGGTGCGGGAAAATCTCATTTATGTCGTATATCTTGTCTTTGTAGAGGCAGTCGAAGTCTTTTTCTAGCTGTGAACGTAAGAAATTTACTTTACAACAGTAATCATAAAATATTCGCATCTCTTCAGTAGGTAGGAATCGCAAAGAGTGATGTCGGTTAGCTAGCAGATTCGGACATCCAAAAATATTACAAGTGTCAGGTCCCGCCACCTGGACACTCTATTTAAAATAATACAATAATATGAATTGCTCAAAATGTACTCACCAGTACATATCCGAGGGGCTTTCCGAGAGCTGGATACTCATTGAAATATGCGGCTATAGGCGTCTCCTTTGCCAATTGTAGTCGGGCGTGTGTTGTGTCTGACCATTTCTTAGCGACGGTCGCCCACGGGTCGCTAGAATTTTTTAGCCATTGGATGTTGTCCAGTGTCTCTTCATCCCATGTAGTGGCTTCTAAGGTTTCGGGCAAGCGAAGTCTTGGCGACTGAGACGGGTTTGACGAAGTCGATGACGGTCCTTCGCCGCTTTTCAAATATGCCTTGTTCTGTGTACTTTCTTTTTAAATTGTGAATGGCATCCGGCAATTTTCCCGCCAATCTTGAAATAATACCTCTTGTTGATTCCACAATCTTAGTGTGGTAATACACAGAAAGTTTCTCTTGTGGAAACACGCGGACAATCTCGTGGGTACAGCTTGTGTAAACGGCAGACCTTACCGCTTCCGGATGTTCCTTAAGAATACTGTTCGCTATGATCCGCACCAAACGAAGACGCGTGCCACTATCTAGCGGTTTAGATTTGTCTGCTTTCAATAGAGCTTTTCCCTCAATGCTTTTGCCGAGCAAAAGCTCTAGGTCCTGAAATGTAAAAACATTATGTCACTTAAACAGTCTTCGGTTGGCGATTCAAATTGAGGCGGGAAGTAGGAGTTAGGTTGTAGCGTTTGGGGAAGCATGGGAGGCATATAAAAAAAATCTATAAAAATATTTTTAGGACAATATTTTTCGAAATATTTCCACCAAGTCATGGGACCTTTTTTGCTCCCACATGACTAGGCAAAAGATAAAGAAAGATAAAGAAAAAAGGATAAGCTTAGGTAATTACTTCTTCAAATAGAGCACACGACGCAGCAGAAGATGTACTGGGTGAGGACACTGCCGGTGATGTTAGTCGACATGCATGATGTCCATATTCATATAGTTGTCCTAACTCTTGACATTCTGAAATGGAGAACATAGGTATTTACTATTGGGTTCGATATCGAAATGATCCCTACATTATAATTATTATTACCTACCATGATGGTCATTTTCTTGATTCATAAATCATAACTAAATAGGTAGGTACCCATGTAATAACTATGAATCAACAATTCAAAATACCTCTGACACATTATTGAAACCTTACAGACATACACTTCAAACTTATAACACCCCTCGTTTGATCGTCGGGGGTTAAAGTGAAGTTAAATAAAAGTATCGCATTGAAGTAACACTAAAACATAGAATCCAGGTTGCCACGGGGTATAATCATCACTTACTTTGCTTTTTAGACTGAGCTTCCAGTCTGAAAGTCCTTTTTTAATTTGGCCTGTGGTCCAATGACAGGTCAGCTGTTTGATTTGGTCATCATTTAATAATTTCAGCGCATTGACGTCAACCTCGTTTTCTGAAATAAAGAAGATTTAAAATTAGTACTCTTTTAAAATGGGAGACAATGCACAAACACAGCCCCAACAGGGGTATGTTATGTGTAAATCAGCGAATCTAAGTTGAATTTTCTAAGTATTAGTTATTTGTATATCTATAGTTATTCCCATAACCATTCCATACCAATAAAATACGATAGGCACACAACATGCTTATTGTAGAAATGCGTAGGTAATTACCATGAGAAATACATGTTTTGCACTATTGAATGCAAATCATCATCAATGAAAATGAGGTCATTTCTGAAACAAAAAACTTATCATTCTCATTTCTTCTTGCAAAGCAAACCAGTAGTGTACTCTTGACATTTCGATAAACACGATTTTGCGCGAGACAGGGACATAGTGATACATTAAAAAGTTTAAGATTTGTAATCCGAGTCATTTTGGGAAAAGTTCATTTGAGATTAGGTCAATACGATGATCCTACATTTATCGCATTGTGCGGCATTTGACAGAAACGCCTGGGGGTCTGCCGGCTAAAGGAGACCGCGCAACTACCGGAGCGGGTAATTTTTCCAAACCAAACAGTTTCAAAGGGGGTTGGGGGGAAGGGAGGGGGGGGGGGAGCCTACCACCCCTGTAAAATACCTAATCTAGGAAATGTACGGTACTTGAGATATTCAACCTAAACTAACCTAACCTCAAAATGTTTTCCTACTGAAATCGAGCAGTTTTCCACAGGTCCCAGTTTTAATAAAGGGTAGGGGTAGACAGGCAGCGATAAGGGCCCCCCTCTGTAACATATTCAGCCAATGGAATGCATAGGTTTTGATAAAAAAATGGCTAACCTAACCTAAAACATTAGGGGGTCGCCTCACTCAGCTCGGGCTCCCGGGTCTGCTGTCCGGGCCTCCGCCCCAAAACTTGTTTATGCTTCTGCTCCGGCGCAACGTAGCGCGGCGACTGTCCCCGTGTAGTCTTTGCCGCCAGACCATCGTCTAGACTAGGCTAGCCGGCAGACCCCCTGATCGTCGTGATCAAATCAAAATCAAATCAAATATGATAGCTCAATGGCGCCATTTGCTTTACTGAAATGTGATCGCGGAAGTAGATAGGTACTCACCATTAAACACACCAACATATTTGCTAAATCCCCACTTTTCCAGTAATTCTTCCATAGGTAATAACCACCACACACTGCTATAAATACATGGAATGCTAGAAAATGCTACCCACTCCTAGAAATAAACTGTGTCCGGTCACGCACAAAATGAAATGAAATTCTTTCCATCAGTGTTGCCAACAGGTCAAGGCCTAATGTCGCCATTTTAATGTTAAGCCGGCTAATTACATGCGACATTATATTGGTAACGATTTATGGGTAGCGATCATACAAACATCTCTTTCTATCCCGTCTATTTCTCTATATCCTAGATCATAAGCTGCAGTAGCCTTAAAGTTATACTTTAGCGCCAGCGCTGTAATAATGTTAGAAATAAGATTAATAAATAGTAAAGGCCACCCTATACTAACTTTCTCGTAAGGGTTAGGGACATAATTCTGAACAACTTTTACTCTGAGCCCGACTTGATCAGAGCAACTTTATTTTTCTTATCTCAGTTCAGTACATTCATAGTGTTATTTTGGCTAGGTGTATCAGGGTGTATGTGACGGAACCCTTCATAGGCGAGTCCAACTCGCACTTGGCCACTTTTAATTATAACTGAAAGGAGGTTGCAAGCCGAGAGGTTGTTGTCAGAAACATAATTCTGAACAACTTTTACTATAAGACCGACTTGATCAGAACAATATCTCAGTTCAGTACGTTCAGTTACATTTGTATGACGAAGTGGAAAATAAAGTTGCTCTGTTCAAGTCGGCCCGATAGTAAAAGTTGTTCACAATAATGTCCCCAAGAACCACTCCACCATAAAAACAACTCTTTTCTACTTTACCTCTTCCCCCGCACTATTAACTTTATCCGCCCAGTGCTCCCTAAGCAAAATGACATGTAGGACTAATTTTGTATGGGAGCTACCATTTTTAGAGTTTTCCTGTACTAACCGAGTTTGCAATGTTATAGATGTTATTAAAAGATACTATGGCTATAAATTTGATAAACATCGTTAGTGCCGTTTTTGAATAAACTAATTAAGTATGTTTTATTTGTATGACAGGTACCTTAAAAAATCAAGTTATCAAAAAAACAAAAAAAATCGGCCTGGGCATTAATAAAATAACCCCCACGTCGACGTCCAATTCGGTTCAGTGGTCTAGGCTCTAGGCGCAAGACACTTTTTGTACTGAAATCAAAAACAGCCGGACACACATACATACATACATACATACATACACATTTGATTTTATTTACTTTTTCGGATTCAGTTAACGATAGATAACCTATCCCCATCAATATCTCAACCTCGTTTTTTTTTACGATTACAATACTTCCTTATAAATCATACTTCGTTAACTTCGCTCGAAAGTAAAAAACCGGCCAAGTGCGAGTCGGACTCGCACACGAAGGTTTCCGTACCATTATCTATAAAAACGGCAAAAAAACATGTCTGTTGTATGGGAGCCCCCTTAAATATTTATTTTATTCTGTTTTTCAGTATTTTGTTATTATAACAGCAATACATCATCTCGGAAAATTTCAGCTGTCTAACTATCACAGTTCATGAGATACAGCCTGGTGACAGACAGACGGACGAACGGACAGACGGACGGACGGACGGACAGCGAAGTCTAAGTAATAGGGTCCCATTTTTACCCTTTGGGTACAGAACCCTAAAAACGTACTCCTAATCAATATATTTACCTTACTCTTAATCAATGTATTTATAGTTAGTATACACGTACCTATACTTTTGTTTAAGGACATGCCTAGTTTACAAAGTAATACAACATTAAAATCACACATCTTCATTCAAGTCTCCTGCCAGTAATATCAATGCTCCTGCAAGATTTATTTTTCTTTGGCTAAAACCGTCGAAAATCCGCTAAATCTAGCCACAATGTTGCTAAAACGGCAACACAGCCCACGCACCCCCCGCGACCCTTCCACAGGTAGCCGGTTTCATACCTACAAGCCTGTTCGAACCTGTCGATTCCTGTCTGTTCCGCGCGCGCCGAGCTACACAAAGACTAACTGCCGGCCCTGGCATTTTGAACGCTATTGTGTTCTAATACAGTCAAGTTCACAATACAAAAGGTCCGGTCGGTGTTTTCAAAAGAATGCTGCAAGTTTGTTTTTCATTCGTTATTTAGTTGTTACTATTTGTTACGTCAAACTTTGTTTCAAATTAGCTGCAAACTTGTGAATGTTTCTATATTGTTGCAATCTTGATAGGTAGATACCTACCTAATGTAAGCATGATCTTTGATCTGTCAGTTTTGTCCAATAATTTTGTAAACTTGCCACTTTAAACGTTAGTTACCTAACTACCTTTAACTACATACAATCATCTTATCAACCTAAAATCTGGCCAAGTGCAAGCGAGTTGGACTAGCGCACCAAGGGTTTGGCTACCATAATTATCATCATCCATCAGTTCCCTCCACATCAGAGATGCTTGTAGAACTTCATCGATCAGAGCTCTCACCTCTCTGTCACGTTCGCCACAAAAATACAAAGGTATACATAATTACGAAATGTATTTGGTAGGTAATCATGATAACAAATTATACCAAAAAACGGAAAACTAAACGCAATTTTGTCAATTTGTATGGGGGCTAGCGCGCCTCGGTCGGTCGTCGTCGTCGTCAACTGTCAGTATAAGGGGATTTACACGATCAGTTCTACCGCATCCGTTCGCAAGCCAACGCATGGTGTAAACAGTCAACGCGCCGCCCTCAAAACGTATCGGCGACCGGATCGGTCGCCGCGCTAGGTGGCGGCGGCCGATTCGACGTCGCATCGGTCGCCGATCCGTTCTGAGGGCGGCCGGATGCTTACTCGTTTACTTACTCATAGGGTAAATGAGCCTAATATCATAGTTTTTAGTTTCGTCGTTAATTTTTATTAGTATAGAGGTGATTCTATGTACTGTCTGCCTTTCTCTTTTTATCCAGCATAATAAGAGTATAGTTAATATTAATAAACCCTCCATAAAAACCATACAAAAATGACCCGCGATGTTGAACCTTATTTTTTTGTAATAAAGTTCAATACCTATGAAAAAATTGTCCGGCTCCCGGTTGCCGTTCGCTTGCACTGTCAAAACGTTTCTTGTGAAATTACTTAACAACTTTTATTTATATGGAATCTCTAGACCCCACGCTAGGATTCCCTGCGTCCTGGTGACTAGTCTCTTTCGCTTGTGTAGATACTCATAAGTTATACCTATGTATAAATTCAAATTAAGTTATAATAGTTTATCGGACTGATACATAATGAAGGGCATCAAAATTCGAGTGTGGGTTTAAATTACAACATTATACGAGCTTTTTAATGCCAAGTTATGTACAGTTACATACACTGCTTTATCTACACATATCATAAGAAAGACTTTTCAATGAGAGTGCGAATTCATCTTGGTGTTGTGAGTTTTAGGGCTACGTGAATGTGTAGGGTGTCAAAAGATGCGTATCGGCAAGGGTCACAAGATATTAAACATACATACAAAACTTTTTGGTAGAGAGCACCACTGTTTGTTTGTAGCATAATTGTGTTCTGTGGTTTGTAAAAAGCGACGTGTCACATTGTCAACAAAGTCTGTGACAAAAACCAGTTTCTTGTTTTCGTGGATATGAGAAATTGTAGTACCTCTGAACCCTTTTATTTAGGTCTCTATGAAGATGTATTAGATAGGTTGAAGGAAGAGCTCAGAAAATGTTAGATCATCATCATTTCTCTGATTAACGAAACTATTTGCTTAAACTTGCTTTATTTATTTACTCTGATTCATCTGTAACCTCAAATGAACGATACTCTTTGCTTTGTAACAAAACTAAGGGTTTGCTACAAACATTACTTTGACAGGTTTGATCCTCATTATCTAGTATTACCAATGGAAAGGCCCATATTAATAATAGTACTGCGCTCATCTCTCAGTAAATAACAGATTTGACATGGCATCATTCTGACATGACATGACAGCTGAGACAAATCTCAGAGCTGAGGACTATTTATTTTAGTGGCTCTGTGAGCTGTAGACCTCGAGAGCGATACAGGAAATTTGCATTTTTTTTTTCAAATTATTTTCCACCCCTCACATCCCCGACCCTTTGAAGTTTATAGGATGAACAACTGAAATTACTATAAATACAAATATTCCGACTGCATTTTCTATCAATACCACATACAAACTTAGGAATGCACCTGGTTACGTACATGAAGTATGAAAGAAGCTGCACCAGTAACTTTGTAAACTACATTTTGCTATCTGAAATACAACTTTCATTACAACAATTCATTAAAGTTAAATTGCCTTTGTCGTTTTTAAAATCTCCACAAATCCAACTTGGGCTGCAGCGGTTTCTTTAGAAGTTTCAACCCGCCATATTTCGTCCATTTTGTAAATTTTCCAAAAACGGAATCAAAAATAAAAACTATCAAATATAATATATTTATATTATATATTTATAATATATTATATATATAAGATAATTTCAAAGTGAAAAAGTTTGATGTGTGCGCTTTTACCCTACGTGGCGGCGGTACTTCAAATGAATGTTTGTCGGTAATACACTGCAATCAGCCGGGGCGCAAGTGTTGCCAACTCAGTGGATTTTCCACTAGACATGGTGGTTTACACTTTCATTTTAGCGGTCAAAAAGTGGTTTTAGTGGCTAGTGAGTTTTCTATTCGATTAAGTTGATTTAGTTACTCGTAAGGTACTACATTCAACCACTGGCATAATTTTCATAATTATTATAGTTAGAAAAGATCGCACTTATATAAAAAAGTGAATATTTTTTTGTTATGTTGGCAACACAACATAACTAACGTGGTTTTCGTGGATTCCCCGAAATAAGTTTTTCAATTTCTTCTATGATTTCGATTATAGAGTTTATTTGTATGGGTACTAGGTCGAGTTTAATTTATTGAAAGGTTTGTGTATTGATTGCCTTGGTTTTATGATACCTATGCGTGTAAGTGACCGCTTTTTTAGTTTAGGTACAAATTGCATACTTTTTTATAATTAGTTTTCAATATCGTTCATTTTGATACCTACTCCACTTGATATGATTAGAAGATTTTTTTTCCGTATACAGAATCTGCTATACAGTATACCAGATTCTGAATAGTATAGCCTATACTGTTCTTATGATGACGTCGTATTTATACCATCCTATGACACTTGGGTTAACTTTGATTCTAACGATACCTACGTAGATACCTAGGGACGCCGAAATCGGTTTAGTAGTTTAGTAAAAATCGTGGGTGTTAAAGAATCTCACTCAGATTTAAGTGTACATACTTATAAGTACATATAAATACGACAAATAGGTACTCGTACATGTAGCTACCCGTACCCCATTAAACACCCAGTACATACAAGTACGTACCTATTTCAGGGTAATTACAATTATGTACGAACCCTTAAAAAATTATGGAAAAGCGGTCAAGTGCGAGTCTAACTCGCGCACGAAGGATTTCGTACTCACGTACAATGGAATGGATGGTGTGGAGTGAATTGTTTGTAATAACTGTGCCTCTACCACTTCATATACGGGAAAAGCCATGACGCTATGTGTGTTTTGTACGCGAATACAGCGAAGCCAAAAGAAGAGTTATGTGTTTGACCGGTATACTGTGTGAATGTTCATTTGTTCCACCGGAACATCTATACCACTTATCAGAATTTGACAAATAAGGTATCTTTAGAAGCATCTTTATTGTTCACAGGCTATGTGACTTCACATCACACTAAAATTAATATGGCGGCCTCTAGAGGGCATAATGTATTTTAGGTAGCAAAATGTTGTTTACAAAGTTATTGGTACTTTCATACTCTATGTGCGCAACGATTCATTTACGAAAGATTAATTTATAAGTTTGTATGTGTGGTTAACAGATAAAAAAACCTTGGCAATTCCGGGTAAGTTTTCCTTTAATTTTTGGATTAAGTTATACATTCTGTACTTTTTTCATAATTCTTAGAATCTGGGGGGGGTGGGGGGGGCTTATGAATGAGAATGAGCCTTAAGGATATACAACCGGGCACCGAGCAGACGGATTTTCGTACAGTAGAAGGACTAGGACCCAGTAAGCCGCAGCCAACGTATCGGCCGCCGGATTAGCCGCCGCAGAAAGCAACGGTCGTCCGAGCTGTCGCCGCAGAACGCAACGGCGGCCGATGCGATGGCAAGAGTAGTGTAAAGACCCATCGGGTGGCTGATCCGGCGGCCGTTAATAGGTAGTACCGCTGTGTGAGAAATAAGGAAAAACTAATCGCAGCTGTCAAAAAGTGGCAGCGTGCATTACGTGGCGTGATTGACCGTCTTTCATTTCATTCCGTTTCGTAGAACTGTGTTTGGAATTTTGGTTTGGATTATTTGGCTGTTTGTTTAATGTGTATCCACCTAAAAGCGTCTTAGTATAGTATTCATAGTGTAAGGATCGACTTTTGGTTGAAATTAAGCGAGTAACTTGTTTAAGAACAGCCAAGAAATTCGTTTAATTTTGGCACTGCCGACTGAAGGATTTCAGCTACCGAGTTGGTTGAGAACTTCCAAGCATCAACTCGTCTAATTTTAGCTTCTTTCACTTGTTTCATTTTGGTCAAGTACTTGGTTGATAATTGCCAAGTGCTTGGTTTCAATTAAGCGAGTAACTTGTTTAGGAATAGCTAAGAAATTCGTTTAATTTTAGCACTGCCGACCTGATGGGTTTCAGCTCAGGAGTTGGTTGATAACTACCAAGCATTTCGTTGAAATTAACCGCGCAACTTGTTTAAGACTAGTAAAAAGCAACTCGTCTAATTTTAGCTACTTTCACTTGTTTCCTTTTGGTCAAGTACTTGATTGATAATTACCAAGCGCTTGGTTTCAATTAAGCGAGTAACTTGTTTAGGAATAGCAAAGAAATTCGTTTAATTTTAGCACTGCCGACCTGACGGATTTCAGCTAAGGAGTTGGTTGATAACTACCAAGCATTTCGTTGAAATTAACCGCGCAACTTGTTTAAGATTAGTAAAGTAACTCGTCTAATTTTAGCTACGTTCACTTGTTCGATTTATGACAAGTACTTGATTGACAATTACCAAGCGCTTGGTTTCAATTAAGCGAGTAACTTGTTTAGGAATAGCAAAGAAAGTTGTTTAATTTTAGCACTCCCGTCCTGATTGATTTCAGCTTAGGAGGTGGTTGATAATTACCAAGCATTTAGCTGAAATTAACCGAGCAACTTGTTTAAGATTAGTAAAGCAACTCGTCTAATTTTAGCTACGTTCACTTGTGTGATTTTGGACAAGTACTTGATTGATAATTACCAAGCGCTTGGTTTCAATTAAGCGAGTAACTTGTTTAGGAATAGCAAAGAACTACCAAGCATTTAGTTGAAATTAACCGCGCAACTTGTTTAAGATTAGTAAAGCAACTCGTCTAATTTTAGCTACTTTCACTTGTTTAATTTTGGTCAAGTATTTGGTTGATAATTACCAAGTGCTTGGTTTAAATTAAGCGAGTAACTTGTTTAAGAATAGCCAAGAAAGTCGTTTAATTTTAGCACTGCCGACCTGATTGATTTTAGCTAAGGAGTTGGTTGATAACTACCAAGCATTTCGCTGAAATTAACCGAGCAACTTATTTAAGATTAGTAAAGCAACTCGTCTAATTTTAGCTACGTTCACTTGTTTGATTTTGGACAATTACTTGATTAATAGTTACCAAGCGCTTGGTTTCAATTAAGCGAGTAGCTTGTTTAGGAATAGCAAAGAAATTCGTTTAATTTTAGCACTGCCGACCTGACGGATTTCAGCTAAGGAGTTGGTTGATAACTACCAAGCATTTCGTTGAAATTAACCGCGAAACTTGTTTAAGATTAGTAAAGTAACTCGTCTAATTTTAGCTACGTTCACTTGTTCGATTTATGACAAGTACTTGATTGACAATTACCAAGCGCTTGGTTTCAATCAAGCGAGTAACTTGTTTAGGAATAGCAAAGAAAGTTGTTTAATTTTAGCACTCCCGTCCTGATTGATTTCAGCTTAAGAGGTGGTTGATAATTACCAAGCATTTCGCTGAAATTATCCGAGCAACTTGTTTAAGATTAGTAAAGCAACTAGTCTAATTTTAGCTACGTTCACTTGTGTGATTTTGGACAAGTACTTGATTGATAATTACCAAGCGCTTGGTTTCAATTAAGCGACTAACTTGTTTAGGAATAGCAAAGAAATTCGTTTAATTTTAGCACTGCTGACCTGATGGGTTTCAGCTAAGGAGTTGGTTGATAACTACCAATCATTTAGTTGAAATTAACCACGCAACTTGTTTAATATTAGTAAAGCAACTCGTCTAATTTTAGCTACTTTCACTTGTTTAATTTTGGTCAAGTATTTGGTTGATAATTACCAAGTGCTTGGTTTAAATTAAGCGAGTAACTTGTTTAAGAATAGCCAAGAAAGTCGTTTAATTTTCGCACTGCCGACCTGATTGATTTTAGCTAAGGAGTTGGTTGATAACTACCAAGCATTTCGCTGAAATTAACCGAGCAACTTGTTTAAGATTAGTAAAGCAACTCGTCTAATTTTAGCTACGTTCACTTGTTTGATTTTGGACAATTACTTGATTGATAATTACCAAGCGCTTGGTTTCAATTAAGCGAGTAACTTGTTTAGGAATAGCAAAGAAATTCGTTTAATTTTAGCACTGCCGACCTGACGGATTTCAGCTAAGGAGTTGGTTGATAACTACCAAGCAATTCGCTGAAATTAACCGAGCAACTTGTTTAAGATTAGTAAAGCAACTCGTCTAATTTTAGCTACGTTCACTTGTTTCATTTTGGTCAAGTATTTGGTTGATAATTACCAAGTGCTTGGTTTAAATTAAGCGAGTAACTTGTTTAAGAATTTACAAGAAAGTCGTTTAATTTTAGCGCTGCTGACCTGATTGATTTTAGCTAAGGAGGTGGTTGATAATTACCAAGCATTTCGCTGAAATTAACCGCGTAACTTGTTTAAGATTAGTAAAGTAACTCGTCTAATTTTAGCTACGTTCACTTGTTCGATTTATGACAAGTACTTGATTGACAATTACCAAGCGCTTGGTTTCGATTAAGCTAGTAACTTGTTTAGGAATAGCAAAGAAAGTTGTTTAATTTTAGCACTCCCGTCCTGATTGATTTCAGCTTAGGAGGTGGTTGATTTTGCTGACCAAGCATTTCGCTGAAATTAACCGAGCAACTTGTTTAAGATTAGTAAAACAACTCGTCTAATTTTAGCTACGTTCACTTGTGTGATTTTGAACAAGTACTTGATTGATAATTACCAAGCGCTTGGTTTCAATTAAGCGAGTAACTTGTTTAAGAATAGCAAAGAAATTCGTTTAATTTAAGCATTGCTGACCTGATGGGTTTCAGCTAAGGAGTTGGTTGATAACTACCAAGCATTTAGTTGAAATTAACCGCGCAACTTGTTTAAGATTAGTAAAGCAACTCGTCTAATTTTAGCTACTTTCACTTGTTTAATTTTGGTCAAGTATTTGGTTGATAATTACCAAGTGCTTGGTTTAAATTAAGCGAGTAACTTGTTTAAGAATAGCCAAAAAAGTCGTTTAATTTTCGCACTGCCGACCTGATTGATTTTAGCTAAGGAGTTGGTTGATAACTACCAAGCATTTCGCTGAAATTAACCGAGCAACTTGTTTAAGATTAGTAAAGCAACTCGTCTAATTTTAGCTACGTTCACTTGTTTGATTTTGGGCAATTACTTGATTGATAACTACCAAGCGCTTGGTTTCAATTAAGCGAGTAACTTGTTTAGGAATAGCAAAGAAATTCATTTAATTTTAGCACTGCCGACCTGACGGATTTCAGCTAAGGAGTTGGTTGATAACTACCAAGCATTTCGTTGAAATTAACCGCGCAACTTGATTAAGATTAGTAAAGTAACTCGTCTAATTTTAGCTACGTTCACTTGTTCGATTTATGACAAGTACTTAATTGACAATTACCAAGCGCTTGGTTTCAATTAAGCTAGTAACTTGTTTAGGAATAGCAAAGAAAGTTGTTAAATTTTAGCACTCCCGTCCTGATTGATTTCAGCTTAGGAGGTGGTTGATAATTACCAAGCATTTCGCTGAAATTAACCGAGCAACTTGTTTAAGATTAGTAAAGCAACTCGTCTAATTTTAGCTACGTTCACTAGTTTGATTTTGGACAATTACTTGATTGATAATTACCAAGCGCTTGGTTTCAATTAAGCGAGTAACTTGGTTAGGAACAGCAAAGAAATTCGTTTAATTTTAGCACTGCCAACATGATTGATTTTAGCTAAGTAGTTGGTTGATTACTACCATGCGTGTTGTTATTTTAACAAGTAAATTGTCAGAAAATAATCAATTTAATTTTTTGTTATTAACCATGTTTAAAAGGGTTTGTAGTAACCAAGTAATAAGTTTAGAAATTAATAAGCACTTAATTACTTTTAGTCGAGTGTATTTAGCAATGAAAGCTTGGTAAATAAAAGCAAACCAAACTCATTAGATTTTAAACGAGTCTTCGTTAAAAACAACCATTTCGACGTTAGCAAAGCTAAAATCGCACTTTGCTGGCCGCTCGTTTTCTCCGTGCACTCTGACATATTCACAATTCACATTTTCTTATTGCACAGAAAATTACAAAAATACAAGAAATTAAAAGGCAAAAGCGAGCTTATCTCTCAACAGAGATTTCTTCCAGGAAACCTCGACGACCCGAATGGCCGAGTCGGCAGTGACCCTGCCTACGAAGCCAAGGGTCCCGGGTTCGAGTCCCGGTGGGGGCAAATATTTGTTTGATGAGAACGGACGTTTGTACCCTAGTCATGGTTGTTTATCTATCTAAGTATAACATTTATCTTTAAAAGTATGTGTATCGTTGTCTAGTACCCAAGATACAGTGAATCCTAGTTTGGGGCTAGATCAATGTGTGTAAATAGTGTCCAAGGAATTATTATAATTATTATTATTTACCTATCAGGATAGGATACGTATAAATGAAAAGGTTAGTCTAGTGCAATAATAAAATTACCAAATACCACTATAATATAATACTTTTTATAAAAATACATATAATAAAATAAATAATAGATAAAATAAAAATAAACAAATAATAATAAACATATAAGTACAATTAAGTACTCTTTCAAGCGATTCTTAAAGAAGAAGAGAGTGGGACTGTCGCTAATAGTGAAGGGAAGTGCGTTCCACAGCCGAATGGCGCTCAGCCTGAATGAGTGCTCGTAGGCGACGGCGTTATGCTGCGGAATACATACTTGTCTCTGGAGAAAAGGAACTCATAACGTTCACGAAGGTAGGAAGGATATCTGGGGTTTTTCAAGATCTTGAAGAGTACAGCCAATTATGTGGGAATCGGGGCCAACCCAGTTCTTTGAGATACTGCGAGACGTGGTCATACTTGCGCGCGCAGCCCGAAGACGAACCGAATCCCGAGGTTCTGAAGTCGTTCGGGTTTATTCAGTTATTCTTCGTTCGCACATCACGCGGAAAAAAATGTCGGTATATTTGGAGGCCATATGCGTAAAGATGTTATGAAGAATTAAGAACATCAAAGATTGAGTTGATAAAAACCAAGAACAGAAGGGGTGAAAGGATGCCACCCTGAGGAACCCCATAGAATAGATCGCGCCAATTGGTGGATGTCTCCTCAGACTTGATGCGATGTTGTCGATCTCTGAGATAGGAGTCAAACCAGCGGGTGGCATGAGAGGAGACATTCAGTGAATAGAGGATCGCAACCAGGATATCAAAATCCACGCAGTTGAAAGCGCTGCTGAAGTCAAGCAGTGCAGGCAGAGACATGCTCTTCTGGTCTATCGCAAGTTGGATGTCATCTGTCACTTTGAGTGCGTGGTAGTGCTTTGACCCGGCCTACAGCCCGATTGGAAAGGATGAAGGAGATTCATGGAGGAAAGATAGGTGGATAGTTGAGTGCGTACAATGGATTCAATGACTTTGGAAAGGATAGGCAGGATATAAGTAGGACGAAATTCTTTGTAGGAGGGTTGGATATTTTAGGCAGGGGGACCACGAGAGCACGTTTCCACTGCCTAGGGAAGTGACAATCAGAGAGTAAGGCATTATTTATGTGTTTGATAACCGGCAGCAATTCCCCAAGAAAACTTGTTTTATATTCGACATATTTTAGCCAAGAAACCATTATTTACATTAGTTAAACACAATTTTTCTCGCAATTTTACACTTTTTTTGGGAAAAAAATACGTGAGCTTTGCTGAGACTCCCCCCTCCCACGTGAGATTTGGTGAGATTTTTCTTGACCGCCCTCCTAAACACCTCACGTAATTAATAGACGCCCCTTTCAAATTTAGGCACTTGTGCCACCGCCGACGATGAGTGAGAAGCGATTAAAGCTAGAAACTAGAATTTAGTTGGCGAGCAGCGACGCGCGAGTTTGTAGTTCTGATAGTTTTGTCGCTCGGCTTTAAAGCGAGTGTTCGAGTGCGACGGGTGATTACTCGCACCACTCGCTCAGGCGGGGCGGTACAGTAGAATGATCGCTCTGCGAGCGAGTTTTATCGTTGATAGCTTTTATTGCTGTGATCAACTAGTGAAGAAAGAGTCCTCGTCGGCAGTGTGAACAGCCAGCGATGAACTCTAAATATATCTCTCTCTTTTACCGACACGGGAGCTTTATCTTTTGTTCGTTTCTTAAGCGAGGAAATAGTCGATAGCTAATCGCTTTCCCGCCCTTGGTTGGACCAGTGCCTTACACCCGCCGAGCCGACCTGCTAATGTCTAAAATCAAACAAAATCAAAATTACTTTAGTTAGTGAAAATATTAACGTATGTTTAGAAAACGTAATTTTTTGCCCCTTTTTTAAATTGGGCAACTGTGGGAGAAGAAGGGCGAAGAACTCCCACAGATTGATTTTGACTCCTGATTGTGGGGTGCCGAAGTACTTACTAACCGAAGTAATAACAGATATTTCTGTTTGCAGATGTTATGGTTGCGGCACTAACGGACACTATTGGCGACCACCCTGAGTTGATGCAGGCGCGTGAACAAGGAATGAACTCATTCAACTCAGGGAACAGGTAGGTAAATAATATCAGAGAACACAAATATCATAGCCGGTTTGACGTCTGGGAACTGTGAAAATGAAGCTGTGATTGACTGTTCACCAGCTTGATTTGCTTACTCAAACCTGTGAAAAAGTGACAGTATTAACATACTTACATTAAACCTAAATTTGACAGATGCCGAGTAGGCTTTAGGAATTTGGTGCCCTAACCGTTAGGGCACCAAATTCCTAAAGCCTACTCGGGTTAGCGCCTACTAGGGTTTCTTCGAGAGTTCGAGCTCTCGATCTCTAATTCTCGTCTCGTGCAAGTCCAAAATTCCCGGGAATTTTGGACTTGCACGAGACGAGAATTAGAGATCGAGAGCTCGAACTCTCGATAAATTTCAAATATTAATGATTTTTTTATTTATTTTTTGTATAAAATCACGAAACACGATGGAAAATTCTTGTATAAATATATTATATTTATTAAAATAACGACAGAGACACTGACATCCAAATTGCCGATACGCAACATGACAATCTGCAGGACCCCACAAATTCATTTGAACTACAACTCAAGATGGCTATAGACACATCAGCATCTAGTTCTGGAAGAAATGTAAATCATGCAAGGGAGGGAATTCTCGTCCCGGGAATCCCCGGGAATTTTGGACTTGCACGAGACGAGAATTAGAGATCGAGAGCTCGAACTCTCGATAAATTTCAAATATTAGTGATTTTTTTATTTATTTTTTGTATAAAATCACGAAACACGACGGAAAATTCTTGTATAAATATATTATATTTATTAAAAAAACGACAGAGACACTGACATCCAAATTGCCGATACGCAACATGACAATCAGCAGGACCCCACAAATTCATTTGAACTACAACTCAAGATGGCTATAGACACATCAGCATCTAGTTCTGGAAGAAATGTAAATCATGCAAGGGAGGTCTCAGAAACTTAATAAAAAAAGAGTTCCAACTTTTTGAAACTACTGGAAAATGGACCCCTCATCTTGAAAGCTTGTACAAGGCTTTATTGACAGTAAAGCCCTCATCTACGGAAAATGAACGAGTTTTTTCCTTAAGCGGAGTTTTAGTGTCAAAGATTAGAAATCGGCTTTCTGATGAATCAATAAACGCTCTAGTATTCTTAAAATCTTATTTCATCAACCAAAAGAGCAAGAAGTAAGTATGTAGAATAGCAAGTAAAGAAAAGAAAGACCGATATTATTTAAATGTTTTAATTACTTTTGATTGATCTCTGTTTAGCTGTTATTCCACTTTAGGAAGAAGTGACTTACTTAGTAAGTAAACTAAACAATTGTTGATTTGTTCATATTTTATACATGTTAAAAGATTGATCTCTATGCAATTGTAATTAAGCTTCAAAAAGAAGTATTAGTTTGGAAGAAGTGACTTAGTAAGTAAACTTAACAAAATTGTTGACATTTGATATATTTTAATAGGTTGATCTCTGTGCTATCGTTATCCCAATTCAAGAAAAAGTATTTTAATAGAAACTAACTACTAGTTGAGATTTTGTTGATTTTTATATGTTTTAACTGATTGATCTCAATGTAATTAAAATTTCTCTTCAGAAAGAAGTGTTGTTGTGATGTTAGTACCTAATTTCCTGCTATATATTATGCAAACACGGCTTTTTTTATTTTTCTAGGTTTCTTAAACTTTTACAAAATTCTCGAAATTTCGAGAATTCCCGGGAACAGCCGGTCACGAGCTCTCGATTCCCGGGAACTGAAAAAGCTCGAGAAATCAGAAACCCTAGGCCTAACGCATGCCCGGCCTATAGTAACAACAAAAACAACAGCATTACGCCTTTTTCCATACGTCCTAGTTTTATCCAGTTATTCAACAGACCATTTTGCGTGAAGGGGCGCTAACCCATCGCCGCCTTAATTAAATACCGTTATTTCATCTGGCAGACTGATGCGACAGTTCCTGGACAGCAGTGTCGCATCAGCAGGCATCTCCCGCGCCATCCTCGCCGCTTACAAGGACGAACTGCTGAAGGGTCCTCCGATGCACAAAATAGCCTACTAAAGGAACTAAACTTATTGCCGAAATATCAGCAGAACTACAAGGATCTTAATGAACGTGATAGATAATGCGATATCGATACCTATTATAGCATATCAGCCCTCCTAGCCAAGTTGAATTCGCTAACTAACTTGCTACGACGACACTAGAAAATGTGCAAAGTATCACGTGACTTTGCGCGGAAAAGTACATTTTCTTGCTCGGGGCGAAGGATTTAGTAAATATAATGCCATTGCCTGGTGGAATCCTACAGGGGTTTGTCGAGAACATCGTTAGACCAGCTGAGAAGTTCCAGTGCACAATATGTCAAATATTGTGCACTGGAACTTCTCAGCTGGTCACACACACATATTTAAACAAGTGTCATTATATACAACACTAAAGCACGGTGGTTTTACTTCTGAACTAAATTAATATCATGCAATTCATGCAACGTTTATTAAAATCTTTGTCGTACTGTAATTTGCGGACTTACTCTTATAATTTAGCCATCCCAGTGATTTTTAATGTTCTCAATTCACGCTTTTTACTGTCGAAATTCATTCGATGTACTACTGCTTATAAATTCTTACTGTTGTGCCATGATTATCTTATAGGTACTGTAAGCAGATGGATAGATATAAAGACAATGCTTGAGGTCTGGCTGACAAGCTTTCGTAGGAAATTATGTGAATGAATGTTCTGAGTTACCAACTCAAAATTTTGTATTTCTTACCCCGCAAATGTGTCAAATACATTCCCCTAAGAATACGAACTGTTTGTAAGTATTTAGATAATAAACTTTTCTAAGCCAAAAGTTAAACAGTAGAACGCTTTCCCTCAGATGGAGGCAACTCTGGCTTAATTTAAGGTGGGACTCACTGTCTCCCTCTCAAGTATTTGTAAGAAACTTGAGTCACTTTGAGGATGCTCGCTTGATTTATTGGATGGAAATAAGGCTGATTGATTGGTGTTTAATCCCCCTATGTTGATTTTACTAGTTTTCTGAAAAGCTTTTATTTAGCCGACATCAAACCCTAAGTTATTGATATTAATTAGATTTTATTTTATATAAATATTATATTTATTATAAAAATTGTAAGACGCTATTCCTCTTCAATAACTTCATGGTCTAGCAAATAAAATGATGTTGGAAATATCATCCAATGCACATTGTAATTTTATATTAAACAGCGATGGGCAGGAACGTCCCCACCCACCAACAGCAAAACATGTCTCAACGTATAGGTCTTGGTATTACGATGATTTTTTAGTATGGCGAGAATTGTCCTACTTAAGGGGCTTTCATGGAAAATCATTATTTAAAAAAAATACTTATATATATGGTGTCCCATGTATGAGACGCCACAGCAACACCAGAGCAAAACCTGCCTCAGATGCATCGAATAAGCCTTTCATAACCTTTGCGAAAGTTACATGTAATTCAAGAGTAAGTTAGTTTAAAGGTTTTATTCAAATTTCCCATTTTGTGCACTGGTAGTGCCAACCCAGAAAAATCCCGTTGATAATGGAGTAAAAATTAGTGATTACGCTTTTTATGAGTTGATACAAGAATACCTGAGGCGATATCATGTTTATTGGTGGATGGGGACAGTGCCCACCCAAAAAAAAATGCCTATGACACTTTTTTTTTATCAGAACCGATTCTAATAGAAACATAAACAAATAACATCAATATGCATGTTGCATTTATCATTATTATATTAATAAGCTAAATTAATTTTATATTGTTTGTAATTAATGAATCAGAATGAAATATAGTGTAGCAGCATTTGCATTATCTTAAAAAAAAGTTTATATTTCTTGGCTATTCAGAAGATATTTTAGGAACCTTCTAGAATGTTCACAATGATGTATTAGGGTACCAGTAGATTAATTGAATTGAATTTAAATGAGATAAATTTACTGTAAAATATATTCATATTACTTGATGGGGATAGTAAATCGCATTATACATTGTCACCATAAGCTTTTATTTTCCGAAGTTAAAGTGATGAATAATAAGTCATCATTACCATCATCACCAACCATTGTAACCACATAGCAATTAAATTAATCTGAAGCAGTAAATGCCCGAGAAGTTGTCAGAGGCAATGATGTATCAGATACACCGAACTTAACCGTGCGTAAAATAATATTTCTGGTTTTACTGTAAGTAAGTACCTAATTATTGGTATAGAAATATTAAATTAATTATAGTCTTAAGAATAGCCGCCACAGCGACACAAAGAATCTTTTTATTAGCTAGTCAAATATTCTGATATTTTTCTACCAATAAATAAAATATATTCCATGAACTGAGTATGCAATTATATGTTGTTAGAAGAGTGCACATTATATTCATACAAAACGGTATATAGTGTTAAGGACCATGTCTTCCTAGAGTAGAAAATATTTTGATATTGTATTTTACGGAATCCCAATGGACTGGCATGCTATTTCAGTCATCTATATCAATACCATATCCAACACTTCACATATCGATACTGATTTTATAATGACTGATCTTGCTTGCACCACCGCATCTCGCCGCGCCGCCCGCTCGCCTTTTGTGTGAGCGCAGAGCTTAATTTGTGACCACAAGGCCTTGCCATTAAAAATATCAAAGATCAGTTGAGCAAAAGATAGATTTTCTACCTATAATCATCTAGTTAGCTACTTGTATTGAAAACAACATACAATTGCATAACATTCAATTCTCTCTTGCATTTAAAGCATATATAAGCATTTTCCAGAATGTAAAATAAAGTTGATTAATTAACCTTATTCTAGTTATGAGAAATTGTTTAAAGTACCTACATACTTTAGTAAGAATCTATACGCCCTTAGTTCCCAGATGTATGATTAGTGATCAGTGAAATTTATAATGTTTATATATTATAATATTCTTTGAAATATATTGTAGATTTAATAAAATATTTACTTAACTGTAATCATTGTTTGAAAATTAAAAACACAAAGTTTACAACAAATTTCTGTATTTCAAATATACAAATGAATAGACGCTTTCCAAAAGTACCACGCATAATACAGACACAGCACCACGCCTTTTGCCATACATCATATTTGGCAAATGTGGAATATTAAAGTAGAGCCATTCACATATTGCGTTTTTTTTATTCATACTCTGTTGTATTTTTTTATCTTTTATTTTTTTTATTTACTCAGTTGTCAATATATTTGTTTGCTTTCAATACAACTGCTTGTTATTCCTTAAGTACTGGTTTGACCTGCTCGAGCATTTTTCGTGCAAATTGTTGCTCTCGCTCCAAACTTCTACGGGCCAGCTCGGCCTCCAAGGCAACGTGCCTTTATAGTGGCTGATGACCGCGAAGACCCTGAAATGTTTGACCTACAACTTGCAGAAACGTCAAAATATTCGGCTGCAGCAGCGGTACCGGAAGTCGGGAGCCGCGGGTCTTACCGTGGCGTAGGTCTTACGAGGTCCTGATTTGAGAACCGCGGCGGCGGGTGCACCTGGCTCCTGGCACCGAGCGCGTCACTTGACTTGACCACTTTTTGCTGGTGTTGCCAGCTGCGTGGTTTTGCTTCTCATGATCATTAAAGATGGGCGATAGGAACAAATGAAAAACACAATTCAATATCTTTGAAAAGCAAAAGATACGGGAAAAAAGAAGGGAATCCAAGGAGACTTCTTGAAAGCAAACAAGTATGTTGAGAACTGAAGTAAAACAAAATACAAATTACAAAAGATAGAAAATGACAAACGGTGTATAAAAAAAGGTCGCGACCTCAACAAGTAGCATTTGGCATCTGTCAACAATAAGGACAGCTATGCGTCGATCTCCCTTCCTCTTCTAAGCGAAACAAGGAGCAGAAGACTGACGCATAGCTCTGTTCCTACTGTTGACAGATATCAAATGCAACTCCTAATAATGGCTCCACTATAGCTCAAATTAATAGATCGTAGCTCTAGAGCGGCAACGAGTGCTGAATTCTGATACAGTCCATATTCCGCCCCATATAGAAAAAGACCGACGCTTTACAAAAAATGCTTTATAATTACCATTACTGCCATGCATGACCTAAATTAGAAACTCGACAAAGGTGGAAACGCATTTGCCTTACTGACAACCACTTTCTTATGTTGGTACGAGATGTAGCCCTTTATCTTGCCATCAAAAATTAAGTTAGCTACTATACACTGGGTCTCATCAGCGTCTACATCATCATGGCCCATTATTGTCAAAGCAGCTTGAAATGAAGATATATCAATTTGATGTGAGTTCTCAGCTAAGTATACCTTTCGAAACAGATTTCTGTAAGCTGTGATTTTTAATTTCTCCACTATTAGATAAATACCAGCCCTTATGAAGAATTGCTCATGTTTCTCCATCGCTTGATCAATCCCTCTCAGATTGCCTGACTTGACAGCCACTGTCAGTTCCCAAAATTGCATCATGTCATATTTCTGCAGTAGATTCTTTGACGGCATGAATCCAAGTAACATTTTTACTGGTATTAGATAAGTCAGGATCAATCTCTTGTTTTTCATGCTTTTTCTGTGGCAATTTTCGAAGGCGAATGACAGTAAGTCGTCTGCCATTCTGTAGTCTGAGTCAAACATGGCTTTGCGGCCGACAAAGTATTTGTATGTAATTTTTTGAGCTAGGTTAAATTGGTTTCGGAATGGCGATGAGTCAATGGCTCTTATTAGAGGCCTACAGAGATGCAGTTTGTTTATACGAAAATAAACTTTGAAGAGCTGGTTCACAAGATTTAGCATGCCTAGCTTTTTGGTGTCGACATCTGAAGAGCGATTATCTGCGGTACACACTCTGAAGCATGCCAGCAGACTTTCTGCTGCCTTTTCTAGGATTTTTCCATTGCTTTGTACTGAAATATATAAAAAAAAAAACGTGTAATATTAGTACTGAAAATGTAACACATCTCTTAAGTATTTGTTAATGTTAGCCTGATACACAGTAAAATGAACAAAATGACGAACAATTCGACATTCCAGCCAGCCTTGGCGCCCATTAACCGAAATCATTTTTAAGCCCTAATGGCATAAGAATAGCATAAAAATAAAACCAATACCATGATAATGAATTTATTTTTGCTGGTTTTATTTAATTTTTAGGGTTCCGTACCCGAAGGGTTCCAACCGGGACCCTATTACTTAGACTTCGCTGTCTGTCCGTCCGTCTGTCACCAGGCTGTATCTCAAGAACCTAGCTAGCTAGAGAGTTGAAATTTTCACAGATTATGTATTTCTGTTGCCGCTATAACAACAAATACTAAAAAACAGGATAAAATAAATATTTAAAGGGGCTCCCATACAACAATACCACATACAAACTTATGGATGCACCTGGTTACGTACATGGAGTTTGAAAGTAACCGCACCAATAACTTTGTAAACAATATTTTGCTGTTTAAAATCCAAACTATTCACTCCACGCCATCGCTTCCATTGAACGGTGGTACGGAACCCTTCGTGCGCGATTTAGACTCGCACTTGACCGGTTTTAATTTGTTTACCTCTAAAAAAACACCCTTCACTTACAATCAACTCCCTCGGCTTTTTGTGCAACAAGCCTCAAGTCTAAGCAGACTGTGTACATTAGTGGCAGTGTCCAATTTTCCTCTTTCTGTGCTTGTAGAAGCTTGATAACACCCGCTACACAGGAACTCTGCTGATTGTATGCTTCCATGTAGTTTTTTGAGTACAGTGACTGGAATAAAATAATAAAGTAATTAGTGACAAACTATATGGCAAAGTGACTTCTGATTTATTTATCCCAGGCCATCACAATACAATTTTAATGAATGGATATCTAGGTTAATTTCAGGGTAAGAATTTTGAATCGTGCGGCACGAATTTGATGGGGGGGGGGGGGAAGGGGAGAGCCTGAGAAGTCCTGAGAAGTGGAGGGTGAGCAAATCCCCGGTTTTTTTAATGTTTTTATTTTTATTTTGGTTATGTTGCCTAAATAATTAATAGAACCACATTTTTTTAGTTATAAACATACTTTGTAGCATCTGTCAAGTCTAGAAATGGATCCTCTTTCTCTCTGCAAATTTAGAATTGCCTTAGCTCTAGCTCTACGGGATGGCGAAGCCCCCGCACTGCAGCACACCCACGGTTGCCACCACAGCCTCGGCTTCGCCAACCACCCTCGGCCGCTCTGTCTAGCTCAGTGCGCGGCAGTGGACGGTTGGCTTTGCCCCTCCGTGCCTCCAGCTCATAAAAAACACTCTAGAGCGTAGCCACAAGACTGCCTAGGAAGGTCTGCCTAGTAAGTGGGGTGCCCTGATCTAGATTTTTAAAATAAGTCAAATGATAGAGTCATCGTACACAGAGTAGATTCTGTGTATATTATAAAAATGGGAACCCCCCGAACTAACCGAACCAACCGATTAAATTTTGACACAGCTTATTGAATCAAATAAACCCAAAATCGGTTAGATATGTTTTTCAACGCACCCTATAGTGTCAAACACGACAAATATGTTAAAATTTATAAAACTTTGAAAGTTTAAATCTCGAAAAGTAAACGTTTGCTTGGAAAAAGAACATCAACATTGGAATACTGATAATTTTCTTAATCTAACAGTATGGGTGAATATACGAAAATTGGGTAACTCATGCCATTAGACAACGGAACGATTTGTAATTATATTTTGTATAAATTTTAATTTTATTTTAAAGCAATTAAATGCCTCTTATTTGGTCACTCAATTTCAGCTATTTATTTTATAAAGAAGTTTGTAAATTTTCACAATATATTCTTAAAACGTCAGTACTTTGGTATGTCACAATCCCGAAAACGCACAATCAAGTGGCTGTGTATAAAATGTTACCTTTAATTTAAGCAAACTTTATATTTCACTACAATCTATGATGGTAGTTCGTTTTATTGTTTCTTGATCCCTTCAAGATAAAATCTAGGCGCTGCCACTAATTCTCTTCTCCTTTTAGGAGCTCCAACATGTTTAGTGATAAAGAACCGACATAATTACTTATACATTTTCTGGAAAATAGGTTATCTTTTGTTTTGGAACAATGTATATTACAACTTTTATAATATAATATTCTTACCGTTGTTGTAAAAATTAAAATAAACTTTGTGTTCTGTTTTATTCGTCAGTCCACTGTGTGTTGCTAGAAAATTCATTTTCCGCTAAATATTGTCGACTCAAATTCAAATCCATGTTAAATTTCAACGTTGGTTGTAAAGTTATCTGCAAACCTGCGCCACTTTACGGCCGCCATTACTGTGCCAGTGCACAGAAAACAAACGGCACGAATTTGATAATAAGAGATATGAGCGGATATACAAAAATTGGGTAACTCAATGTCCTTAGACAATGGAAGGATGTGTTATTATATTTTTATTTAAAAACAATTAAATACATTTTATTTGGGTCACTCAATTTCAGCTATTTATTTTAAATACAAGTTTGTAAATTTCCTCAATATATATGTTCAAAATGTCAGTACTTTGGCATGTCACAATACAAAAACGCGCAATCAAGTGGCTGTGTATTAAATATTACCTTTAATTTAAGCAAACTTACTGTTTCACTACAATCTTTGAAGTAGTTAACAATGTATATCACAACTTTTATATTATAATATTCTTACCATTGTTGTAAAAGTGTGTTCAGTTTTATTCATCAGACCACTATGTGTTGTTTGAAATTCAATTTTCTGCTAAATATTGTTGACTCAAATTCAAATCCGTGTTAAATTTCAACGTTGGTAGTAAAGTTCGCTGCAGACCACGCCATTTTATGGCCGCCATTACTGTGCCAGTGCTAGTGTTGTGTTTGTCATGTGAACACGTGCCGATCCAGTCAAAATATCAGTCCTATGGGGAGTCGTTATTTCCTTGTAAACCTGTGTTATATTTTAATTTATACATTTTTTTATGTAGCTTGTTGATATTCGAATATTTCAAAATGAACGATGGTTTCAATGATAAACTCAAATTCATGTCTTTTTCGTCAGTCCGTTGACGTCAGTCCTTTGTCTGATATTGCGCCAGAGGACTGACGTGTTTCCAGAGTACCTACTGACATTTAGCGTGGGTTTAAGTATTTTTAACACGCTTTTATTAGCTTGGGTTGTATGTATGTATGTATCTATGTATGTAACGGAATCTTTGAACTTAATTTTCACCAGTTTCCAGAAGTCTGATTAATTTGAAACTTTGCATACGTATCAAGGACCGATGACAATGCAATAATTTGATAACAGTTTCCCATTATCCTTATTAGGACGGCCAGGATTAATACATAGCAAAATGTTGTTTACAAAGTTATTGGTGCGACTACATTCATACTTCATGTATGTAACCAAGTGCATTCATAAGTTTGTATGTGGTATTGAAAGAATTATTGTATCGACGCCCCCTTACATATTGATTTAACTCGTTTGCGACAGCTGAAAACCTCGGACGCTTGTTTTGGAGGCATAAACGTGATTCTCTTTGCAAAAAAGCGTGGGGTGCATTTTACTACTTTTCATAACTCTCCTCTCATAGATAGTTGCCAATAGAATGGTTGTTACATTTACTTTATCAAGCACCCCACGCTGTTTACTCTGAATTGAATTCTTTTGTTAATTACTTAAACTTTATTATAATTTTATTTTGAGGTGATAAATTCTGATTGATTGTTCGATCTTCTACTACTGTATTATAAACTCTCTGAAATTAAAAATTATTTTCTAATTTTTAGTTCGGTTAGCTATAAAAGCGTGTTTTTTTAGTTTTTTTAAACTATTATTTATTTACTTATTTCAGTTTAAAACATTCTGCCGCCTCCTAAATATATATCTACGGATAGAGAAGATATATTTATATAATGCTGGAAAATCTCGTCCACTGAAGGCTTGCTTTGAGAATGGAAAAATCGCCAAAGAAATTCTGAAGACCAAAAATTCTACTATTTCATTGAAGATTTATTCAGATCAAACAATCATGCAACAGAAATACTACAATCAAGTCAAAGAAGAACTGAAGAACAGATCAGAAAAAGGCGATAAAAACCTGACGATCAAATACATCAAGGGAGTCCCAACTATAATTACATCGCTAAAGGTGCAGACAAAAAACTCGACGGTACAAGAAAATCCAACAAAATAGACCCTATACGGTACCACCTCGTAACCGACTATCAACAAATACATATGAACCGGACATCACTCTCGTTCTTTTATGCCAATGTAAGAAGTATAGTAACACCAGGAAAACTAGACGAACTAAAATGCATATTAAAGGCATTACCCAATACCGTTAGTGTTATACTCTTAACAGAAACATGGATAAAGACAGAACAGGAAGCTAATTTACTGCAACTAACTAACTACATGCACTATTTTAACTACAGAACAGACCGGATAGGCGGTGGTGTATCAATATATGTTCATAATAGTCTTAAACATAGTCACACTGAACAAATGTATGCTGGTGGAAATAACTACGTCTGGGTACATATAGAAAAATTTTCATTAGACGTCTGTGCTGTTTATAAACCAGGTGAAACTAATGTGACAGATTTTTTAGACGCATATGAGCTACAAATATTAAATAAGAAGCGGGCCATTGTTTTTGGAGACATCAATATTGATCTTTTAGAATCATGCAGAGATGAAAAACTCTATACTAACATGTTAAAAGAAAGTCTATACTAACATGTTAAAAGAAAGTAGTTACCAAATACTAAATAAAATTAAGAAAAAATACTGCACTAGAGAAACAAAAAATACAAAAACTATACTAGACCATATATGTACTAATATAAAAGGAAATACTTTCGAGTTTTATGTAGTTGACTCAGCGATGTCTGACCATAAGCAACTCATCCTTGAAGTGAAGAAATACGAACACAAAATTAAACAAAAATAACAATATGAAGCGGTAGATTACAAGACTCTCTATAGTAATTATGGAAACCAAGACTTTCAACAAAAACAAAGTTATGACGATTTAGAAAAACATATAAAGAAAAACATTAGAGATGCAACTAAAATTAAAACAAAAATACTTAATCAGCCTAAAGACGAGTGGATAAACCAAGAAATAATAAAAAGTATAAGCGAAAGAAACGAAATGTGGATAAAAACAAGAAACGATCCAGAAAATGAAAAATTAATGGCTGAGTTTAACAAATACAGAAATACCTTGAAATCTAATATAAGGAAGACTAAAAATAATTACTATCAGAATGAATTTGAAAAATGCTTACAAAATCCTAGGAAAATGTGGAATTTAATAAATAACTTATGTAACAACGAATTAAAATATATTAGTGTACCCCCAAAATTAAAAATCGACAATAAACAAATCACGGATGGTTTCGAGATTTGCAATTTCTTCAATAGTTTCTTTGCAACTATTGGTACTGTTTTAGCTAACAGAATACCCACAAAATACCACAAGTATACTGACACCCTCAACAGTTCAGGTGGGTCAGAGATGAAAGAATTTGAGGTATGCACTGCAGATGAAATCAAAGATATCATAGACAATTTGGACTCAAATACTAGTAAAGGTGTAGATGGCGTAGGTGCTAAAGGCTTGAAATGCATTAGGGATCATATAGTTACCAGTCTTGCAAACTGTTTTAATGAATGTCTGAAGTCCGGAACGTTTCCTGACAGTCTGAAAATTGCAAAGGTATCACCTTTATTTAAATCTGGAAACAGAACCGAGCCAAGTAATTATCGACCAGTTTCAGTTTTGCCGTGCTTGTCTAAAATTTTCGAAAAGTTACTCCATAGCAGACTATTTTCCTACTTAACATCGATCAACTTTCTTTTTGAACGACAATATGGCTTCAGACCGAAATCCAACACTGTTTCAGCGACCGTAGATTTAATCACACACATAAAAATTAATATTGATAAGAAAAACATAGCTCTAGGAGTATTCATCGATTTAAAGAAAGCATTTGATACAATTAGTCACAATATACTTTTGGATAAACTCAAAAATACAGGATTAAAACAATCGGCACTGCATATTTTTAAGTCATATCTAGAAAATCGTTTTCAAAGGGTCAAGATTGGTGATTTTGAAAGTCTTTCACAGCATATTGAATGCGGCGTTCCTCAAGGTTCTATACTCGGTCCACTCTTATTCTCCGTTTATGTTAACAATATCTGCAAAATTAATCTACACGGTCATATTTCCCTATATGCAGACGATACCTGTCTATTTTACTTTGGATCATCTATTCACGACTTAATACAACAAGCACAGCAGGATCTTGATAAGCTTTTCGATTGGTTTCAATATAATTTACTAACAATAAATGCTAACAAAACAAGCTACATGATATTTGCAGCAAAGAATAAAACAATTCCGAACCACGATCCACTACTCCTTAACGGGGAGTCTATATGTATATCCAGCCACGAAAAATATCTGGGTCTTACCCTGGATCCACTGTTGACTTGGCAGTTACAAATTGAACGTATGATTTCCAAAATATCATCGCTCACTGGTATGTTACGACGAATTACTGGATGTCTACATAAAAAAGTTAAGTACAATTGTAATGGTACACGAGATTCGGTACATTTGATACTTCATTCTGCGTGATAGAGAGATAGCCCAACGCCGCGCTGTTTTGAATACGAGAATCGGTTCAGATAACGTTTGGGGGTTTTGTGTAGCTCACTGGCAAAGTTAGCAAAAAAAAAACAGAGCCGATGCGTGGGTTGATTCGTGGAAGTTTTCAGGCCAAGTTTTTTTGTCGCATTCCTGCGAGATGTGTAGAGATCAGAGCCGATTTGGCTGCGCGTTGAATAAAATTATGAATAACTAAATAATGAAAGGTTATTATGGAACGATACGGAGAAAGCTATTATGTTGATTGCAAATACACAATTGCGATTGAGGTATGATATGGAGAGTCTGACACCGCTAGTTTGGATAGCAATCTAGTGGTCTTTGCCACGCGCCCTAGCGGTCGGGTAATGCTTAATTAATCGCAACAAGCTTTTATTGGTCAGCGATCAACAGATTCTGTGTATCGGCAGTACCAAATGATTTGAGTGATCACCTACGGTTGATCATAGTGAATATGCGTACACACAATTTGTAGAACGGCGGATCTGCATGGCATGGTTGAAATTAGACCCTGTGTAGTTAGTGATAAGAAGCTTCGCTTGGGCAGAGCGTATTCGCAAGGGACGCCTATAAATACGAGAGTTTGAGAGGGGAGGGCATTCAGTCTCAGCGTCTAGCTACTGTGACAGTCGTCTTTCATGAGTTCTAAACAGTTTTGTCTGCCGTGTTACGCGTCAGAACTATACGAATTTGTGATTGCGGAGTTTCAGTGGGTTTTCGTGAGTGTCTGAAGCGCCGAGATATACCTCGGTTCCTACCTTTATATCAACCTACCCCTAATTCCAAAACTATCCTTGGGTCGTTAGGAAAGAACTTTTAAGTCAATTTATCTGAGTCTGAGTCTGGGCTTGGAGCGACCCTAAATTCCTTTTTCCTTCACCATAGGGTTCCTGGATTGGCTCTTAGGATATTCGCGGGCTAATCCTCTCCTCATTCCTTCGAGTAGCGAGTTTTGTAATTCCCACACACACAGTCGTTAAACATTCAAGCACATTCAAATCAAACTCAACCATTTTCGAGTGGTGTCGATAATGGACGTGGTATAACACTAGGGTTTTAGACTAGGCTAGACAGGAGTTTAGTTGCGGCTAAACCTAGGTTGGCAGGGCATAGGGAGACTGTTTGATCGATGAGGTTCCGCGGATGGAAATAACAAATTCAGAACAAAGTTAAACCGGTGTCAACACAGATAACATATCCTGTTGATATTTTGACATTTGAGTGTTGTCGGGGACGCGCGAAGAGATCAATTTACAGTCTAAAGTTCATTGTTTAGGTCCGGGTAGGTGTTTTGCATTGCCTTGGGTCAGATTGGATTCAAGTTGCATTTTTAAATTAAATGTAAATTTCGCTGGAGTTCTAATGTGTAAGCTGAGTCGGTATATATGATTTGGCTCAGCCCAGGACGTGCTGCGGCTAGTGGAATTCATAGTTCGGTATTTATCGAACTATGCACTTCGCTATGGTGTGGGTTAGAACTTCTAAAACAATAATGCTTACGTTTCGATAACATCCAGCTCAAATTGCGCAGAGTTGAAGGTTTCAAAACGTTACGGACCTTTTGAGGTAACCGCTAGTTCAGAACCCATTTCGGAACTCAAATCGCAATTGTGTAAACCGGTCTTTTCGGATCGTTATTGCCGTGAACCAAATATATAATTGGAACCACCACAAGCCGCTACTAGCGAGCACATGAAATATCATTGAGTACTCACGTCGTAAAACTACGACGGATATCTATACGATATCACAAACAAATATTATATACTGTGGTCGACCACTAAAACTAAAACTAAAACAAAAGATGTTCCAATGCGCTCAGATATACAAAAACCAGATGGTGCCATCACATAAAATATAACAACGATCGTTCTGGCGCAATACACCGCTGACTGATGTGAATTACCGGCTCGCGGACATATATGCTTTCTCTGTCTAACTTGAAACTGTAACTTCCTGAACCAAACTTCGTTCGACTATTGTACGCCTAACGGATTTCTCGACGAACGAGAAATTCAGACTTATCATTCTTACTTACAAATCTTACAGCTGAATCGGGTCCTCTCATTTTGGGATAGATAGAATAGACGATCATAGCTACTGATAGCGGCGGCTCCGACCTTAGCCTGGTGCCGGTACACAATATCTACAACTCATTAATCCATACGCAGCTTGAATATCTTATAGAAGTCTGGGGAAGTGCAGCCAGTACACATTTAAAGCAATTACAAATAGCACAAAATAAATCGATAAAAGTACTATTTGGAATGGATTTTTTAACGTCAACAGTGAAAGTGTATAAAGAAACTAAATTAATGCATATAAAACAACTCTATACATACAAAACATGTATCCTGGTTTATAAAATTTTAAATAACTTAACTCACTCTGAAGTAATCTTCACAAAGAAAAATATCACGCACAACCTTAGAGGTGGCAATAAGATACAATTAATAGCACCGAGAACAAACTACGGCAAAACTAGTATATTGTTTGAGGGAGCGCATATGTTTAACAAACTACCGCAAAACATCACAAATGCAGAATCACTTCCTGGATTTAAATCACTTTTAAAAAAGCATATTTTGTCTATTATAGTCGATTTTGTTTAAAAGTCATAGTCACGTAAAAAAAAGAAAGAAATTATAATATAATAATAGCTCGCATAAGTGTGTTATATATATTTACAAACATTATTTTAATGTATAGATTAATGTTTCTCTATAAGTGAACTACATTATTGTTCTTTTGAGAAATAAAATTCTAAAACCTAAAAAACTAAACCTAATATTAAAAAAGAAAAGAGAAGTCGAAAAGGCTCGCTTGGCTAGAATCAAAAACTACCCTATGAAATTAGCCGAATACAAAGAGAAACAAAGGTAGCAGTACTTAAAATAGGAGAAGGAGCAACTAAAAAAGTTAAAGAAATGACAATGACGGGAGCAACGATTAACTAGAAAAAAAATGAAAAAATATTCATCAAAGTACAGGCAAAAAAAACAATAATTAAAACATACTACTTGATAAATTCCACGCCTTAACCGACAAGGCGTGGAATCTTGGTAGGGTTGTTTTTCATTGGAATGTCACAAAGCAGTACTGACCTTGACGCCGTCGACTGGTATTCGAGGCTCAATTCGAGGTAGGAATACAGGATGAGGAACACCAGGGTGGGGGGTGTTGGGAGTCGAATCTTACTCTCGTCGCAGCCCGCTGCTGTCGCCGTCGTGATGCTTGCCGACCAAGGGTTGCTATCCGAACGCGACGAATTGATCACCGAATCACTTCAACCTTTCAAAGCACGAAGCACTCACTCCGATGACGTGAAATCTACTTATTTCCCGACGATTGTTCCGTGATTATTATAATTAACATTCAGCCAAGCTTCCCGATGCTGGCGCCGACTTTTTCCCATGTGCAAAAGTTAACCTCTAACTCGTCATTTCGTTTCTATGCAAGTGACAGCTAGCTAGTTCCGCTCCGATCACTCGCGGTCCGATCGCGCAACAAAAAAAGGTGCGTTCCGAAGCATAAATATTAAACAGTCACCCGCCCGGACAGGCCCGAACCTGTCCCTAATCAATAGGAAGGCGAGAAAGTGTTGCGACCGCTCTCTTGAGGACCGAGTCCCCCACCTTGACTTCTGCTGATCGAGGCGTGCCATCCCGACCCGTGTACAAATTGACGATCCGTCCTCGTCTCCATCTCAATGATGGCAGGTTCGCATCCTTAATCAGCACCAAATCACCGACTTGAGGGGGGCTCGTCCGGTCAGTCCACTTAAGGCGCTGCTGCAAGATGTGCAAGTACTCAAGGGACCACCGTTTCCAAAAATCTTGAGCCATCTGCTGCAACATCTGCCACCTAGTTAACCGAATTAACTTAACATCACCGAATGGGTATTCTGGCAGGGCGTTAAGGGGCTGACCTATCAGGAAGTGACCCGGCGTCAACGCTTCCAAATCATTTGGATCGGAACTGAGCGGGCACAACGGACGCGAGTTCAGTGTCATTTCAATTTTACAGAACAACGTCGCAAGCTCTTCAAAGCGTAGAGAGGTCTCACCGATGATCTTCGTCAGGTGCGACTTAGCCGATTTAACCGCAGCCTCAAAAATTCCTCCCCAATGAGGACATCCCGGCGGACTGAAAACCCATTCAATCCCTCGTCGGGAGCAAGCCGTACCGATGGCGTCCTGGTTACCGTTCAGGAATTGAGTGACCTCCTGCAGATATCGCCTCGCTCCGACAAAATTTGTGCCGTTGTCCGAACGGATTAATGTCGGGAGGCCCCTTCGTGAGACGAACCGATCCAGACATGCGATAAATGCCTCCGTAGTGAGGTCACTGACCACCTCCAAGTGGACTGCCTTCGTGGCCAAGCCCACGAAGACGCACAGGTATGCCTTCACTAATCTGGCGTTCCGTAGCTGTGAAGACTTGACCATTAATGGTCCCGCGAAATCCGTTCCGACACCCGCAAAGGGCCGGATTTCGTTAACCCTATCCGAGGGCAAATCGCCCATCTGGGGCTGCATCGTAGCCGCCTTGGCCCGATAACAAGGCAGGCACCGAAATACGACGCTCCGCACTAAGCGTCTTCCCGATAGAATCCAGACCACGCGCTGGAGAAACGCCATCAAGGCGTGGCATCCGACATGCCCATTCCGAATGTGTCGATCCTGTATCAACAGTTCGACCAACTTCCCTTTCCTAGGGAGTAACAACGGGTGGCGAGCCGCATAAGGCAGGTTGGCATTCCGCAGCCGACCTCCTACCCTCAGCAATCCTTGAGGGTCAATAAACGGGTTGAGCCGAGCCACAGCTCCCTTCAGTTGGACGCGTCCGCGTCTCAGAATGTCTAGTTCGGACTTAAAGTGCACCGTCTGCACGTTCCGTACCAATGCGAACAACGCATGGTTCCGTTCCCGTGGTGTCAGGACCTGTGTCCGCACCCGTTGCGCCTCAGAATTGCGACAATTCCGCGCAAATCGGAAGATCCAGGCGGTCACATTGACCAGCTTGTCGAGCGAGCTGTACCGTTCCAGCAGGCTGAACTCCTCTTCCGGCTCTGGTTGCGTCGTACAGACACCGACTGTCAAGGCGCCGTTCGCCGAGGTAACGCGTGGACTCATTGGCCAATCCGATTCGGCTCGAGTCAACCATTTTGGACCCCACCACAAGGGGTGTCCAACTAACTCCGGAGCGTGACACCCACGAAACGCACAGTCTGCTGGGTTCATTTCCCCTGGAACATGTCTCCAGATTAAGGGAACCTCCGAATTCAAAATCTGCGAAACCCGATTCGCCACAAAAATCTCCAGCTTGTGAACTGAAGCCTTCAGCCAGCATAACACGATCTGGCTGTCCGTCCAAGCGTAGACCGTATCTTCTAACGCTATTGACCCACGAAGAACCGTCATCGTGTGGTTGAGCAGACGAGTCAGGAGAGCCGCTCCTGAAAGCTCTAATTTGGGAATGGTCAGGCGAGTGCGCAACGGCGCAACCTTGCTCTTGGCCATGACCAACCGCACATCAACCTCCCCCGAGGAGTCAACCGTACGCAGATACACCGCAGCTCCGTAGCCCTTCTCCGAGGCATCGCAAAACCCATGCAGGGTGGCGGTGTATCGTTTGGTGGGGACCAACCTCCGTGGCAGTGAAATCCGATTGATGCCAGGGAGGGTCGAAAAGAACGATTCCCACTCTGTGCTCAATGACCCGCCGATCGGGTCGTCCCATTTCAGCTCAGCAGACCACAGTTGCTGCAAAAAACACTAGAGCTGAAATGTTACCGGGGTGATCCACCCGTTTGGATCAAATGTCCTAGCCACCGTTGAAAGGACGTTCCGTTTCGTCCAGACCTTCGGGGAGTCCAACTCGACCCGATACGAAAACATGTCTGACACCGGCTGGTACTGGACGCCTAATACCGACAACATATTCGGATTTTTCAGATTTTCGAAAATGTGGGGATCCTGCTGGTAGTCATCCGGAAGACCAGACAGTAACTCTGGAGAGTTCGACATCCATTTCCGGAGCTCGTAACCTCCACCCCGTAAGAGCTCAACTAACTCGTCCCGTCGAGCGAGCGCCTCCTCTACGGAATCTGCACCGGTACAGATATCGTCCACGTAGAGATCCTGCTCCAGGATCGCTGCTCCTCTAGGGAAATTTAACCGTTCTCGATCCGCTAACTCCCGCAGAGTGCGAATCGCCAAATAAGGACTAGACCGTAGCCCGTACGTGTTGGTGTTCAGCTCGTACACCCTGATGGGCTGATCTGGGCTCTCTCGCCACAGTATCAGCTGACACCGTCTATCGTCAGGGTGAATGACCGTCTGCCTAAACATCATCCGGATGTCAGCTACAAACACAACATTGTGTCGACGGAACTGTGTGATAACATCCGCAATATCATGGTTCAACTTCGGCCCTGAATGCAAACACTGGTTCAGGTTCATGCCGTTAGATGTTGATGCCGATCCATCGAACACTACCCGTATTTTGCCCTCCGGGGTCCTCAAGACCGCGTGATGAGGCAGGAAGCAGTGGTCTTCACGCTTCCAGTCGATACCCGAAACCGACATGTGGCCGAGCGACTCGTATTCCCGCATGAAGTCGACGTACTTCTGCCGGAAAATCCCGTCACGCTTCATGCGTCGTTCCATCGACAGAATCCGCGTCTCGGCTGCATGGTGTGAACTGCCCAGCGGTGGGCGATCACTCCGGAATGGAAGACGTGTGAGAAATCGACCTGACCGAAGGCGACCAGTATTGTTCCGATAAAACTGTTCACACTCTTCTTCAACCGGGTCCAACCGGCGGACCGTAGGTGGTTCCTCCACCTCCCAAAACTTCTGTATCACCTCCGAGAGTACAGAACCGAATAAGGGACTACTAGTCGCTAGGCGTGGGGCAGCCGGCATGACCGGACCCATTACCGCATGGCCCAGTCTGGTGTTGACCGAAACCAGACCAGTCGCCTGCAACACGTGGACACCTGGCACTAACAGGTATCCCAAGGCATCGACACCCAATAAAATGTCTACTGGGCCCGGAATATCGAACTCCGGGTCAGCCAGTGACAACCCAGCGACCAACTGTCGCACCGAGGGCGACAACCGTACGTGAGGGTGTGAGCCCATCACATTAGGCATGACTAATGCCGTGACCGTCAGATTCACCGATGAATCCACCCGTGACGAGAGAGTAATCCGACATACTCCCTTAACGGAACCGACTTCCGTGTTCCCAATTCCCCGAATGGAATGTGGATACTCCCTTACCGAAATGCCCAACCGTCTTACAAGGTTGCACGAGACTAAGCACCCCTGGGCCCCCGAGTCCAATAGTGCTCGTGCCACACATGATTTGCCGTCCGAACTCCACGCTATCACAGAGGCGGTGGGGAGCATGACCGTCTGTGGAGTGGCGGCACCCTGTAAGTGGGCGGCGGGTCCCTAGCGGGAACCTCCGCGGGATCCGAACCCGCTCAGACCTCCGTCGGCCTTGGAGTAACTCGGCTGCTGATATGCAACCGGCATATCAGACCGTATGTACATCAAGGGGTCCCAACCCGTATACCCGTCCCAGCCCCTCGCTGTCCCGGTATCCGACCATACCGGACGGTGTACGGTGTGCCCGGTGCGCACCGTGGATGAATGGGGGAGAGCGGATCCAACCTGGGGCGCTCTAGGAATGGGGGCGACATCCGACTGTTCGCCTCCCTGTTCGCCTTCCAGAGCGACGGGCAGGGTGGCGCAGAAGGTGGTGGGCTCCCAGCCTTCGCGCTACTCATAGGTGCCATCTGACACCCGCCCGTAACACGCGGTGAGCCAGCGGCCCGAAGTCCTCGCTGACCGTGGACAGCGGCGACCGAACCCCGGCTATCCTGCATGTTACCCCCCGCGCTGCCCTTTTCCCCTCGGGGGGGGTCCCGTCCGCGGGTACCCCAGTCACCCCGTTGGTGACTCCCTTTGCCCGGAGGGGGACTGGGTCCGGCCCTGGTTGGGCCCTGTGGCCGACCAACCTGAGTCCGGCCCTGGTGACCGTCCGAAGGGCCTGACCGATTCAGGCACAACACTATGTGGTGCTTGCCACCACAGCACTCACAGAGGAACGCGCGCGAGCACTCGCTCAGCGTGTGCGGCCCCAAACAACCGAAACACAATCGGTGACGGAAGACAATCTTCCTGCGGGCAGCTACCCCGAGCGCCTTAAATTTGGCGCAACTGGTCACGTCATGACCGGCACTGTCGCAGTGCACACAGCCGTCACCCGACGGCGCGGCATTCAAAACGCCAAATTGTTTCGACCTCCCTCCCCCCCGTTGGGGCGGGGGGCGCGACCCCTCCCGCATCCGCGCGGGTTGGTGCTGCACACTGGCCTCCGTGTCCAGTGTGTCACAACGCCTACATTCACCCTCCAAAAAATCCGTCAATTGGACGAGCGTGGGCAGTTCCGTGCTACTACCCCCATGCAGCTGTTCAAACCGACTTTGAACAGCTGCAGGCAATCGTGACAAAACCATATACAAAACAATGTATGACCATTGGTCTACCGGAAGACCAAGGTTCTGAAGGGCCTTAGTGGCCACCAGCACAGGGTTTAGCACCTGTACTCGGATGTCAACATCCCGGGTTACTCTAGGGATGCTAAACAGCTTCCCCAGCTGCGCATCAACCAACCGCCGTTTGTGTTGGTAGCGGTCAAACAATATGGACCTGGCTATCTCATAATTGCCCGCCGTGACCGTTAGGTGACCGACCAACACCTTCGGTTCACCCCGCAGAGCCATCAATAGTTGGGCCAACTTGTAGGCGTTGTCCAGGTCGTCCCGACCGTGGACCAAACTATCAAATAAATTAATGAAGGCCGGCCACTCATCAATTGCCCCACTGAAGGCCGGAATCTCCAGGTGTGGCAGCCGTCCAACAACACCCTTCGGGGGTGGGTCTCCGTTACCCTCCCCACGGTCATTCCTTCGCGACCGCTTAATTTTCTCCGCGCGACGCTCGATGTCACCCAAGCATTCCATCGCTTGGTCAGCATCCGCGCAGAGCTGTTTCACTGCAGCCACCGAGGCTTCATCAGTAAGCCCGAGAGCTTCAGCCTCCGCAGCCAGCCGAAACACCTTCCCGACGCGTGTCATTGCGTCCTCCACACGCTTGAGCAGGACATCATCCATGTCAGGTCGCTCCACATACTTATGAGTATGGGAGAGCCATCTCATTTCCTCCCGGACACCATGCCGCAGTACCGTCAAGGGCGAAGATGCCATGTTGACCGATTTAATAGATTCTGGTCTTATACTTCACTACCGAACTAAGTATAGCCAGAGACCAGCACTTGCCCGTCAGTGCTGGGCACAGAAATTAAAACTAAGTTGTCAAAACTAAGGCAACCACTAAAACAATTAAATCCTAAAAAATATTTAATATGGTCGCCCTGTGGACATACACCTTATAACTATACACTCTAAATCAATTAGAGAATGCCACCATAAAGCACAATACAAAATAACACACAAAAATGTATTATAAAAAAAAACTATTTTTAATATAGTGTAGGTAGGTGTAGTGGCCTTTCCGATATGACCTGCACTTCTCCTGAGGTCAGCAAAATCAGCTTAATACCCCTTAAATAGCCTGACCCTGCTCTGCAAACCGAAATAACACTGCAATACTATAGGACCCGACTGCAATACTATAGTCCGACCGAATGACTGTTCCTTATGCACACCAAGTAGTTTCCGACTACAATTTTATAATAATTGTTAACTAAATCGTCAATTATACGTTCACTAACCGAAAATGAACCTAAATTGTGGTATACCGACCACAAGACTCACTCACAAAATGATTGCCGACCAATCTGAGGTACCCACGCTCTCCCAGCTACAATGTGGCAAAAAAACAACCCTACAACCGTCCGTGAATAGATTTCCTACTAGGAAACCACGCTCTGCTACCAAAATGATAAATTCCACGCCTTAACCGACAGGGCGTGGAATCTTGGTAGGGTTGTTTTTCATTGGAATGTCACAAAGCAGTACTGACCTTGACGCCGTCGACTGGTATTCGAGGCTCAATTCGAGGCAGGAATACAGGATGAGGAACACCAGGGTGGGGGGAACCTTTCAAGGCACGAAGCACTCACTCCGATGACGTGAAATCTACTTATTTCCCGACGATTGTTCCGTGATTATTATAATTAACATTCAGCCAAGCTTCCCGATGCTGGCGCCGACTTTTTCCCATGTGCAAAAGTTAACCTCTAACTCGTCATTTCGTTTCTATGCAAGTGACAGCTAGCTAGTTCCGCTCCGATCACTCGCGGTCCGATCGCGCAACAAAAAAAGGTGCGTTCCGAAGCATAAATATTAAACACTACTGATTATTTTGTACGTCAGAATACTCCCTCAACTACTGACGATGAAGCACAAGCAATAGTTGGTGAAGAAATGGGACCTATTATTAAGAACACCAAAGAGCAAAAGGGGTAAAAAAGAGGCGAAAGACAGAGAAAGTACAGAAATAAACAATTAAAAATATGGAAGAAATTATTTCAAAACTGTGAACTAAACTGAATACTGAGCGTCAAAAATATTAATGAGTTAAAAGCTAAAGAAAGTTGAAAAATTTGTCAAAAAATATCCAAAAACCAGAATTGAACAAATTGACGAAGATATTACTAAAATTAAGAATTAGTGAAGAAGGCCCTTTTCGGAAAAAAAATGGAAAATGAATTGGGGGAAAATTACACTAACTAAAGAGCCATGAAGATAGAAAAAGTTCAAACAAGCTATACCTGGGAATATAGTAGACAAATATAAAATAAAATATAAACGGATAATACAAAACAAAGTGACTTTAAAAAAAAATTGGACATAACTTACAAAACAAAAAAATGCTTAACGCCAAATTTGCAGTGCAAAATTGAGTTCAGCAATTTTTAGCAGATGATTCCTACAGCCGTCAAAAAGATTCTAAGAAATTTCTTATAAATCAAAATAAATTTCATACATATCTTATGAAGTTGTCTTTTTTGTCAGTACTACGTCACCCTCGTCAGTCCTCTGGTAGCCAAATTCAGAAAAATCTAAATATCTCAGAATTTAATTGAAAAAGTGACCGACCCAAAGACGACTCAATATATTTATTAGATTAGCTATCTTATGTACCCGAATGTGTAAGAATTCTATTTAAAAAATATCGTAAACAAAATACCCCTAAAAGTTACCCAGCTTTTGTATATTCACCCACACCCATATCTACGACCTTGGTACGTCATCGTCGTATCTCGACGCGCCCTTTGTGCTACTTGGATTCTATGCATAGATTCCTTTGTGAGCGGCCATGTCTCGGATCCATATTTTATTTTATTATATTATATATATGCTGCATATGTGAGTATAGGCAGGGCACATTAGTTAAACACCTTGGTTTTCAGGCATTAAGGGATTTTGGACTTTAGGACGTCTTCCAATTTACCAAGGGCGGCCCAACCGAGCTGTATGCACCTAGAGATTTATTTCAGCCTTCATTTGAGAATTTCGGCCAAAGGATAAACTGTGCCAAGATAGATCTATTCATCCACTGTCTCTAGATGTCAGTTACATATGATTATGTTAGGTTGGGGACCCTCAAGATTGGTCATAATCTTGGTTTTGGGCACATTCATCCCCAGGCCAACCTCAAGTGAAGCTTTTAAGCAGCTTTATTTATACTTTGTTAATAATTTGTCTCATTTCTTCACCAACTGTCATAATCTTGGTTTTGGGCACATTCATCCACAGGCCAACCTCAAGTGAAGCTTTTATGCAGCTTTATTTTTTATTTATTTATTTATTTTTATTTATACTTTGTTAATAATTTGTCTCATTTCTTCACCAAATCGTCAGTAGTTTAAGGAGTATTCTGGCATACAAAATTATCAGTTTCAATTGTTTTTTTTGCCTTTCATGAATATTTGATGAAATTTATTTTTTTACAACCTCAGTTTCTCTTTGTATGTAATTTAAGAGGGTCGCTGTTGATTCTATTAATATTATATTATTTTCGGCTTCTCTTTTCTTTTTCAATATATCTTCTCTATCCTCAGACATATTTAGTTTTTTAGGAAGCTGCATAATGGTTTAAACTAAAATAAGTAAAAAAAAACGGTCAAGTGCGAGTCTAAATCGCGCACGAAGGGTTCCGTACCACCGTTCAATGGAAGCGATGGTGTGGAGTGAATAGTTTGGATTTTACACAGCAAAATATTGTTTACAAAGTTATTGGTGCGGTTACTTTCACACTGCATGTACGTAACCAGGTGCATCCATAAGTTTGTATGTGGTATTGAAAGAATTGTTGTATGGGAGCCCCCTTAAATATTTCTTTTATCCTGTTTTTTAGTATTTTTTGTTATAGCGGCAACATAAATACATCATCTGTGAAAATTTCAACGGTCTAACTATCACGGTTCATGAGATACAGCCTGGTGACAGACGGACGGACAGACAGAGGAGTCTTAGTAATAGGGTCCCGTTTGGAACCCTTCGGGTACGGAACCCTAAAAATGCTTAAAGACTTGTTAAAATGTCAGTACTCTGGAAACAAGTCAGTCCTCTGGCGCAATATCAGACAAAGGACTGACGCTGATGGATTGACAAAAAAGACATGAATTTGAGGCTATTTAAAACCAATGTTTATTTTGATATTTTCTAATATCAACAAGCTATGTTTAAAAAATCAAAGCTAACTATGTATACATTAAAATATAACACAGGTTTACAAGGAAATAATGACTCACCATAGGACTGACATTTTGACTGGATCGGCACATGTTCCCATGCAAACACAACACTATCACTGGCACAGTAATGGCGGCCATAAAATGGCGTGGTCTGCAGCAAACTTTACTACCAAAGTTGAAATTTAACACGGACTTGAATTTGAGTCGCAATTATTTAGCAGAAAAATTAATTTCAAACAACACGCAGCGGTCTGATGAATTAAACTGAACACACTTTTTACAACAATGGTAAGAATGTTATAATATAAAAGTTGTGATATACATTGTTAACTACATCAAAGATTAGTGAAACAGTAGGTTTGCGTAAATTAAAGGTAATATTTAGTACACGGCCACTTGATTGCGCATTTCTGTATTGTGACATGCCAAAGTACTGAAATTTTGAAAATATATTGCGGAAATTTACAAACTTGTATTTAAAATAAATAACTGAAATTGAGTGATCCAAATAAAATGCATTTAATTGTTTTTAAATAAAAATATAATAACACATTGTTCATTGTCTAAGGACATTGAGTTACCCAATTTTTGTAATATCCGCCCATATCTCTAATAATCAAATTCGTGCCGCAGTATATATGTTAAAATTTATAAAACATTGAAAGCTTTACTCTCGAAAAGTAAATGTTTGTTCGGAAAAAGAATAACACCATTGGAATGCTGATAATTTTCTTAATCTAACAGTATATCTCTGCCGCAGTATTCTAAAGCAAAGCCTTTCAGCAATTTCCTACGGACGTAAGCTAGACCTTCATAGTCTGTCTTATTCACATATAAATACCTTCACACATTGCAAATGGGCAACAACGATCTCATCAAGTGGCGGCATGCATTTTCCTATCACGAGCATGGCCACATCACTGGATCTCAGGTTCCTATTTTCGACGTGTGCGTCCCGCAAAGATAGCTCGCGGGCCAGCACGTCCCCATATCCCGTTTTGTACGCCCTTTCAACTTGCTGCAGGTATTGGTAGATAGAACACATGCTGATGGAAGCAAGAGGCTATAACGGGCTCCTGCTGGTGTTGTAGGTGAGGCGGCCTTAGAGGAGATTTGTAAGCGGGGTTGAAATGCACTTTCAGGTTTGGCCAATAAACATAACAAGCACTGAAAAAGCATCAGCAGAGCCTGAACTGAAAATACGTTCTACTTTAAATTAAATAAATTTGTCGCTGTCAGATGTCAAATGTCATCCTTCTGTCAGAGGTTGAGGTCCGAAAACTTCACTTCCAAACTTTCAATCCGTTTCTGTACATACCGTATCGCGCCGTGCCGTTGCAATCGCTCGTCGTATAGTCGCATAGTGTAGGTTGGACCGATCTAGAGAAAGGTAGCGCCATCTAGGTACGGGTTTTTCATAAAGTTGATCGAATTCTTCTCTTTGACATGAGATTTCGCTGTTAGTCTAAAACTTAAGTTGAAGTTGGTTTGAAGATGTATCTTGAACTTTGTTCTTACGTGATACGCTACGATCACAGAGTACATTATTAGTCTTGATAGCTACGATTACAACGTAATTAGGGCCGTTTTCTGGAGCTTGAGGTCGCTCCTCATAATTTTTCTGGACTGTCGAATAAAAAAAACTGTAGATATTCTTTTCTGACGATCTTACTTACTTCCATAGGGTTTAGGCAGATACACAAATGGATGCTTTTTTATCAGTGCTGTGAAAAGAAATATCGTAGTAAAGTGAGGGACAGCCCTAAATATCGCGTATAGCTTTGCCCCTATAAGTACTAGGTATACACGAGTAGGTATGCAGAATTCCTGGGAAAAATACACAGCATCATAGAAGACCGACCATAAATGCGAGGCATAGGCGAGAATAGGCAGGCTTACACGCACGGATATACCCGACAGATCTGCCCGCCAGTCGTGCCTGGTGGGCAATACTGCCAATGTTAGGCAAAAACCGGAACGTATATGCCTGGCGGGCAGATCTGAGATACGTCCGACGGGTACCTGTCGGGTACATCCTTACTGGCTAATAGTCAGCCATATATGCACGGATCTACCCAGCAGATCTGCCCGCCAGTCATGCCTGCATGGCGGGCAAAACTGCCAATGTACGCTGCCTGCTGCCCATGCTCTAATCAACTGTGCGTGTGTGCGTAGGTACAGATGTGTCCGCCGGGTTGCCCCTCAGCAGGGTTGCCGGACATGAATCATCAGATTACCCGCAACGAATTAACTAACCACAGATTTATTTAAAATTATACTCGGTCGACTTCCAACAGTAATAATCTAAAATAATACCAAAATAAGCTAGAAGTAGCTAGATTGGTTTTGGTGGCTAAAATTGGTTATTTTTTGGCTAAACCGTTAAAAATCCGCTAGATTGAGACACAAAGTGGCTAAAATGCTAACATTGGTGCCCGATTCAATCTGAATTGCCACCGACGAACCGGCGCGGCGGCGCGCGGGTGTATGCGAAGTCACGGATCTGAGATACGTCCGACGGGTGCCTGTCGGGTACATCCGTGTGTATATGGTTGGCGAATGATGAACTTCCTGCTCCGAATAGGCAGGCATATACGCATAGATGTACCCGACAGATCAGCCCGCCAGTCATGCCGCTCGAGAATTCGCCTGACAAAAGACTTACCTGGGTAACACATATGAATGTCTTCATCAGAAAACATCGACAGCGTGAACATAAATCTCACAATCCACAATCACAAGTAAGTCGAATTCCGAGTTTTACAGCCTGGTCACAGTTCAGGAGAAGATACTGAAGTCCGCATTATAAGCCAAGTTGCGATGTTAAAAAAATGGATCGGGGAAAGTGTATTATAGTAGTTTATGATACTGTTGCATAATAAGGGTTCTTATAACTCGAGTTTTTTTATAGTATCACACGAGTGTTATAAGACCAAGTTATGTACAGTGTCATACACTACTTTATCTACTCACATAAAATAATATTGCAAATAAATATATATAATAACAAATTTATTTTTACTTGTAATAATTATTGATGTTCTGAATATTACAATTATCAAATTAAATTTTGACCGGACAGGAAGCGTTATTGGAGGTACTCGGACAGGGTATGTTAATGTTGACCTCATTTCTGTTATTTTCAATACTCTTAAGTATTGAATGGATACAGCGATCTTGTTAGTCATTGAATCATATATATATAGGCTTCTGCAACTGTCGTTGACTTCCAACCACCGTGTCGCTTTAGTGCTGTTGTATCTCCACCAGCGTCAACTAGCAAGGTCGCAGATGTTCGTCGAAAGCAGTATTCTGAGTACAATTCGGGGTTGGTAAGTTGAAGATAGCTGGCAACAACTTTGCCTAAAGCTCCAAAGGAGATCATTCACGGCCCATACATTTTTGGGCAAAAAGTGAAATTGCCGGCCAGAAAAAAAGGCATACTCGGATAGAACACACAATCACACCAAACCTGTGCGGTCCATGGCCACATTTTTACAGGCTATTGAAATTTAATAAAAAATGATATTAGGATAGTTTTGTATATACCATTTGATCGTGTCTATTGAATTATCTTGTATTATAATATAACGCTGGCACTTTTTTAACCAACAGCCAAGTGAAAAAGGAGGATTATTTGTTTTTGTAAGAATGTCTGTTCCTATGTTACTTCATATCTACCTAACGGCTCAACCGATTTTGATAAATAATACGTCATTAGATTTGTCTTATTCGCGCGAGTGATACTGGGTACATAAAAATCGGTTTTTATTAGAGATGTAACGAATATTGATTTGGCCGAATACCGAATACCGAATATTCGGTGGGAGATCCAGTGCATGTCACGCGAACAGGAGCGTAATTCTCACACATTTAAATGCTTATGCGCTTTGAATGCGTATTCTACATTCTTCTCTGTGTTTGAAAACATTATGTGTCAGTGGGAACTCTAAGCATATGAAAAAATTAAAATAAATTAGAAGTTTTTTACCTAAAACTTTATATTTCTTAGGGTTTAAAAAAATATGTTTCTTGCGTCAAAAATAGGTATTCAAAATATCTTAAAACAGTGTGTTTGAAATTCAGAAATAATGAGTGGTTATGAAGAAATAACTAAAAAATTGTGTGTATTTTGGAAATTTCGTTCTGCGGCAACGACTGACGTTACAGCCATGCTGCCGAATTCGAGGTATGCATATGCATAAGGTCGAATTTTTAAACCACCACGAATCGGTGGTTTTTGGTATTTTACCGATAGTCGAGTCTTAACCCTTTGTTTAAAGCACCGCTTATCTTTGAGTCCTCTACCTGTTTTTTGGGTTCTGTACCTTAAAAGGAAAAAAGTAACCCTTATAGGATCACTTTGCTGGCCGTCTGTCACAACCCTTTTTCTCAGGAACGCGTGCAGGTATCAAATTGCAATTGATATCAATTACTCAAGTCCGTGGACCCTTGGAGCTAAGAAACATTCAAACTTTTACGTCCACGCAATGAAAAAATACGGCCGTTTTTGTACCAAATTTGCTGAACTTGCTAAATTTGCTTGACACTCGCAAGGGAATCAAATGGTACCTATGGGTACTTCCGGTTGACCTAGGATCATGAAAAAGCAAGGTATATACATGTCCAGGGAAAATCCGAAAACTGTAACTTTCTGTCTGTCTGTCTATAACTCTGTGAAGACCATTTTTCTCAAGAATCAATTCAATTAAAAACTAAATCAATTTCTCAGGTCTGTAATCTCTTGAAGTAGGAGATGAAATGAACTAAAGGTCAAGGCGATTAAAAAATACCACCGTTTATGTCAGAACTTTGCTGAATAATCTAAAATCCGAAAACTGTAAATTTGTATTTTGATCACAAAAAATAAAGTTTTTGGTGAACTATATACCTACTTATTTCCTCTATCGTAAACATATCTAAAAGCTTCCGTGGGTTAGTGATTATATCGTCGCCGGTCCACAGGAGGTGCAGGTTCGAATACTGTTATATTTATTAATACGTACTTAAGCAGTTCAACGCCAATTTTCGAAAAAGTTTTTTTCTTATAGTTTTTTAGTCTGGGTGAGGTCACCGGTGACCTATATGGCATTTAACGTGTTAATTTATACTAGCTTCCCGTGGGTAAGGATTCGCAAACGCGTTTTTAGGCTTCTCATAATTACGACCAGAAAACTGTACGTCCATTTATCCAACTTTGTAAACTACATCTTGCGATTTAAAATACAACCTATTGACTTTTCACGAAAATAGTTGTAGTCTATTTCACTCACTCTCATGGTCTGTATAGATCCTCTTTACTAATCCGTCTCCTAGTTCAAAATCGAGCTTTTAATTCAAGGAAAACGTGTGCCAAGTTTTGTGAGGATCGCTCGGAAACTGTGGCCCTATACATTTTTATCTATGCTGTGGCCCCTAGACCGAAACTGACAGCAGTGTTACCAGATGAAAACTATAAACTACCGTGTTTATCTGTTAAAATTACGGTGTTTAAGACTTAAATTACCGTAGAATCATTTGGAAAATACTGTGTAAATTACCGTATAAAATGAAACCGAAACAACTTTGAATTTAGATGTTTTTATTTAAAATTAATCTTCTAAAATAAGAACTTCTTGATCATATAGTATAGTAGGTGTCAAATCTACACAGTTATGACCGTTCCGGTGACTAGCTTGTTGAGCAAATATATTTCCCTTAATGGTTTTCGGTATCAGCTTGTTCCTTTTTAGGGTTTCGTACCCGAAGGGTTCCAAACGGGACCCTATTACTAAGACTTCGCTGTCCGTCCGTCCGTCCGTCCGTCCGTCTGTCACCAGGCTGTATCTCAAGAACCTAGCTAGCTAGAGAGTTGAAATTTTCACAGATTATGTATTTCTGTTGCCGCTATAACAACAAATACTAAAAAACAGGATAAAATTAATATTTAAGGGGGCTCCCAAGTCCCATACAACAATACCACATACAAACTTATGGATGCACCTGGTTACGTACATGGAGTGTGAAAGTAACCGCACCAATAACTTTGTAAACAATATTTTGCTGTGTAAAATCCAAACTATTCACTCCACACCATCGCTTCCATTGAACGGTGGTACGGAACCCTTCGTGCGCGATTTAGACTCGCACTTGACCGCTTTTCTTCGTTTTTATGTCGTCGATTTGACTGAATATTATTTCACACAAAAGTTAAAAAATACCATCGGATCTCTGCGACCCGATGTGGGCCTATTGGCCTATCTTCGATTTCAAACTTTTATTGTGTGTGCTACTTCCCTACACGGTAGTTAATATCTAAGAATACCGTAGAAAAAGACACGGCAGTGGATCGCTACCGTAGACCGTGTATTAGCCAAAAATACCGTGGTTCTACGGTAATTACCGTGTACCCGGTAACACTGACTGACAGGCTTAGAGATGAACGAAAGCAAAATCGGCTTCCTATCTTGTCGAAATGAGCCCTTCGCTCGCTCGGTCAATAAACAAAGACTGAATAATACGTAGTATTTTATTATATGTCTGTGACTGAATGTTTCAAATCGAAACTTTAGGGAAACAAGTGATCAATTAGTGAAATAAATTATAAAATTGGATTAGAAAGTCACAAAGACTAAAGTTACATGAGAAATCATAAAAATTTAGGCGAATTCATCAGCTCAAGAAATATCAGAAATACGTTGATAGTAGCCTACTTACGATAATTTATCTCTTACTTTGTCCAAAAAATATCGATAGTGATGTATAAATGTAAAAAGTGAAAATATTATCGATAAATTGTATAATAGTATATCGATAAAAAGAAATAATTGTGCTTAATTGCAATGATTTCATCTGTATTCATGAACATTTTCCAAAAAGTGGAGTTAAATACCATTTTAGGGTGCCTAAAGGAATTGTTCACAAATAAAATTCGATTCCTTTTTAATAGAATACCTTTTTGTTTAACTAAAAGTAATTATTTTAGACCCAGTATAAAACAAATGACAATTACATAAGTAAGGAGGTAGGTACCTATCTAGCCTTAGAATTTACCAATAGCCTACATAAGTACTAATAACACCTCTCTTGGATAGAGTGGAATAAAATTCACAAACACAAATAATCGCACGTAGGTAACCCTACCGTGATCAAGCGAAACAGGAGTTTACAGGACGATCTTGTGATGTCAGAGTAAAAGAAGCTCTCAGGCTTAGTAATGCAATCTAGCCTGCACGGGCGGGGCAACCGATTCTGTAGGTGCTTAATGATTGTTGTAGGTAGCGCAGGTGCGAGCTAGATTACGCTTTATTGTCGCGCAGCGAGAGTAGCTATTTATTTAAGTGTATTTGAGGAGTTATATTTCTGTACGTAGAACTATTATGAGTTCTCACCCAATACCACAGGGTTCGCCCTTCTTTAGGGAGTAGTGAACATCCCTTGGTCTTTACAATTAATGTAAATACAAGAAATTTAAATGCATATTTTCCTGAATAAATGATTATTTGATGTTTGAATTAAGTAAAGAGCATCAGTATATTAACATTTATTCATGGAAAATAGCCCTACCTCTATTTACCAACTTACTGTGTGACAAGCAAACACGTTTTTTGGTCAATTAGGTGATTTTGGCATAGATATTCAATTATTCAGCCTACACGTAATTCCCTCTCCAGTACTAGCTGACAGCCCTTTATAAAATAAAGTGGACGGAATAGAGTTGGCACTTCTCCTTTGAGATTTAACAGAAGACCAAAAATATTTGGGATTTTCAATTATGGAACTTTCAACGTTTGAAATCTATTTTCAGTAGCATTCTTCCTCCAGGGTTTTGGCCTTTTTCTAAGAAAAGCAATAGATTCATAATCGGATTGGTTATCATATTTATGAAATTTATTAATGTATTTGTACTTTCTTTAAGCACCCTCCTGAGAGGGGAGCTGTACCAAGGCGGAAAAGACGATGCATTTATGTACTTGTGCGTTACAAATTTATCACGTAGCTCATAAATACAGGCATAAAATAGCTCAATGGAGTCATCTATTGGTTTACTATTGAAAATATAGTCCCAATCGTAATAATGAGCCAAACATGAGTTAATGCTTTCGTAGTCACCTGAGCCATAATAATATTTCAAACGAGAGTTCAATTTAGGTGATTCGCAAACAACATAATTTATATTAATAACTAAGGATTTATGATGCTCATCTTCGGGGACCAATGGGTAATCACTAGCGAGAACCGTTATATCTACATTACTGATAACATAATCTAAGATCCTATTATTTGAGTTACTATTAAAGTTAAACTGAGTCAAGTTGCATACCGACAATGTATCAAAAAAATAAATCTGACTATAACCTGATACGTTAGCCGGGTGCAAAGTTCCTTGTCAGCATGACCAATCTACATTCGGCAAGTTAAAATCACCCAGTATAATAAAAGTGTCATCAGGTATAGAATATAACACTTTTTTATATTTTTTTTACAATGAACTTTTACAAATCATTAATTTTGTAGTTCGACATTTGGAATTGAACCAGTTCATTGCACCCTATATAGGGTTATGTTATGTAATAATTAGGGACCTACTTTATGTTTTATTATGCTTGCTTGATTATGTTAGGTATGTTATGACGTTCATTAAGTACTGAACTAAACTGAACTATAATTCATGTTTTTTTTCTTTGGATAACACCCAGGGAAAAATTATCCATATCAATAAAAACGCTTTTAACCTCTTCGATGTCCTAAGCACGACAGTTGTGCCGAATTTTATTTGGCGGGTAATGTCCCGCCCACGACAGTTGTGCCTAACGGGAGTTGCAAACTTCGAGGTACCATAACTAATAACTAGATTTTGAAACGCAGCCGGAAATGGGACCCATATTATCAGTTGTTACGTTGGCTATGCTGTAGAATGAACGAAATTGACATTAGATAGCCAATCACGACTCAGATGATAAAAAATACGAATTGTTGGCGCCAAAATTCAGCCATTGTTGTCATACTGCTGTGATTGGTTTTTTGTGTTGTGCGCTACGGAATAAATATGCCTAGAGGATTGAAACGGTAAGTGTTTGTGTTATGTATTATATACCTAATTACTGATAATTTTGTATTGAATATGTTTCAAGTATTAGTTTTAGCCATTTCGGAAAATATGTTTGAGGAAAAAGGCTCAAAACTTTTTCCGTCGGCATTCGACTTCCGCACGGCCGGCGTCCATTGTAGCTTTATGGTATATTTCCATGTTAGTTTGATAAAATAAATATATCAGTTTTGTCGTAATTTAACCAGGATTACGTTTTCCATGTTTGTTTTTACGTAACTTATCGTATAAGATGTAATATCGCAATTCCAAACAAATAAGTCCAAATCTTCGATGTAAGTACCGTAGGCAAAAAAATGTTTTGTTTTCTAAAATTGGGTTATGGTATTTGGTATTTGTCTCACAAATAGTGTCAAAGGGAATCGACTCACAAATATAGTAACCACAGGAGATTTTTTTTATATACCTACATATTTATTTTTTTTGGTTCAGTATGAGCACTTGTTTCGATGCTTGTATTTGACTGATTGAGTCTAGCTAAAATAATATGCTGTGCAACATCAACAAATCTAAATAAATAAATAATATAGCGTCACGCCTTTTTTCCCATACGGGGTGGCAGAGGCACAACTGTGCCCACTTTCAGCCAGTGATCCAATACTCCATTTTGCGTGACAGAGGGGCTAGCCCATCGCTGCAGCTATGGAGTAATGAAGGTTTCCTTACGATGATGAAAAAAAAGCGTAAATAATTAAATAAATGAATAAAAAAAAAACATTTGAAACGAAAAAATATGTATCGGATGTATATTGAGGAAAAATGTTTAGAAATTGTTTGCGTACATGTATCTTGAAAAACAAACTCTTTCTTAAACTGTCTTTTTTCTGTATCTTATTTTTTGTATTTCTAGTAAGTTCAGTCGATCTTCGCGATCCACTTCGAGGTCGAGGTCGGCGACGCCTGTGCCTCAGTGAGTATCCGATGAGCTACGGGCCAGGCGTTGCCTGGATATGGTGTTAGCTGCGACAGCCTTCACTGAGAGGGAGGCCAAAGTTCAAATAGAACCAAGAATTTGGAGACCGGTGATTCCGTGAGTATTTTATTTAAAATCATTATTTTATATCACTTAATCTATGCCTCATCATCAGTAATGTAATGGTATATTTTTTATTAGTCCTTATATGTTGATTTTTTTATATCTTCCAGTGCTCGACCACCTCCACGACCTCATCACCTACCCACCGTCGGTCTGGGTGTGGAAGTTTCTCCGGGAGGAACAGTACTACAGTACAGATATTCATAAAGCGGTAGCTTCAAAGTGCGTCACTTGCGACCAGTTTATGCTGCTATATATTATGTGCTTTGAACCTTGTTGGACATATTGGCACTGTTCTCAACAATTGCCTGGCAAGGATAAACAAATCAGAGTCCAGTCACGGAAGCGCGTTTAGAATGTACCCTTTTACGAATACTTGAGCGTGGGAGTTGATGAATATAAGGTTTTTATTAGCGGGATTTGAATGTGCCTAGCTGGTATTTTTTGCAATTGCATGTAACGTACTCACACAATGTTCTTTCAATAAATAGGGCAATTATCAGGGACACCGTATTGTAAAAACCAGATATTTTTCTTATGGTGTAAGTTGTACTAGGCGGAATTCTTGGCTTGATCAACAAGCTCGTGCTTGTTACATGTCTTAGTATTCATGTAAGATGTTCGTTCCACTAGTCTCATCAAAATATACAAGTGCCTTTTTTCCTGTTTCTTTCATACATTTCTCTCATTGCCCTGACATTCGAATTTATTATTTTGCAAAGTACGTACATATATATATATATATATATATATATATATACCTAGTACATTTGTTTTTTATTGTAATTTCAAGTGGTCTTTTTTATAAAAAAATAATTATGTCTGTATATTTCGTCTTCTTTTACCCCGCAGCTCATGTGGCCTACGTGTTTTTTATAGTTGTAAAATAGTTACTTTTTTAATAAAATATTTTTCCTGTGTAATTCTTCCTCGTTTTCTTTTCAAACCCCGCAGCTCATGTGACCAAATACGTGGGATCAGAATATCAGATCCCCCCATAGTCATGTATAAAAATCAGATGAATAAGCAGGTAATCAAATGTCGGTTCAAATCCCACTAGAATAATCCTCACACAGCTAGGCAAGTAATCAAATAACGGTGTTAATCCCGATAGAATAATCGTCAAAAAATGGCAATAACATAGGTGATCAAATAGGTGGGTTCGAATCCCACCAGAATATCCTCACAAAATGACAGTAACATAGGCAGGTTAATCAATTTATGTGGGTTAAAATCACACACACAGGGTATATAGAAACTATCGCTTTTTGACAGGATCATTGCATTAGGTTGCGTAGAACTGGCGCCCCCCTGAAAACGTCACTCATACGCCAAAAGATCATTGGACAGATATAGTAGTGAGCCGTAGTCAATAACAGCCTGACTTTGAAGCCGCATAATGGCGGCGAGGCCGAGACCGCATTTCTCATATTAATCAAACAGAAAATGGAGTCATAATAGGTATTTATCACTATTTTTGGCCAGGTGGTTTGACGGGGGAGTTATTGTAGTGAGGGAGTAAATTAGTAGTAATAAATAAAACTACCTGTTTGCTCCTAGGACTTCACTTTGTACATTTTTATTCTGCCGTATCAGCTTATGACTCAGTTTTTATACCTACTAAAAAATTATGATAGTTACTAGGTACTGAATTAGTAAAAATAATAATTATTAACAAACAAGCCAGTCCAAAATGAATTGAGCAACAATTACTTATTTATTCATAAAGTTCGTAATATTCTATATAAAATTACGAACGTGTTTCAACTTCCTTTGCGAACGCTACCTCGGTTGGTTCAGTTACTGAATGAAAGGCGACCGGCACGAGCCATGATATTTCGTGATTGTCTATTTTTGTTTACTGTGAAGTAATTACTATGTTTTGTGATACAATAATAGATGTAATCGCCGCGGAAAATAATGGTGGTCATGTGGAAAGCAGTAAATAGTGTCAGTTTTGTGTAAGTGGGCTCTATGGACGAAATATCATTAGAAGTTGCTGTGAAAATAATAAATTCTGCAAACATAATCGAAGAAAAAGCTCATCATTTGTATTATCATAGGTAAGTATTTTACATTATATGATAGGAAATTTCATGAGGATTATTCTGGTGTATAATATGTTAGAAAACATTTATAATAACCTAACCGAAAAAACAAATATCTAACGCAAGTCAATTGCAAATTGTTACCCGCGAAAATCCTGGACATTATAGCCTCTGAGAAAATTCGTTGGCAAATTATATCTCAATCTTTCAAATCTATGGCTTCTCATAAAGCCCCAACTCCCACTTATTTCTTGCTCTATTATCTCACAAGGTTCTTATATTTGTTTACTGTGTTGATGAGTTGAAAGAGTTGAAGTCTAACTAGGTATGTAGGTCCTACAACCGGTTCCTTCTTAATCATTCGGTCTCATTATAACATATCAATATAACATACAATAACATACTCTCAAATTTCCTTCATATTTCATTTTCACAGGTGTTAGGTGTAGAATGGGAGTAGGATTCAAATTTCGCGCCTATGCCAATTTATCATTTACCTTCCATTCCCTTTATCCACTCACGCGTGGGTAGAAGAAAAGAAGAGGATGACAGCTGTCATAGACACCACACCTTTGCCACGACTTCCGAGTGCGCCACGGATCGGATCTGTCGACATTACCGTTTTGTCCCGTCAACTGCCTTTCTATGGGCTCGAGTCCTCGCGTCGCCTTACAACCGTCGCGATAAGGAGAATCAGCAACCTCACCCGATGAACGGAAAGTGATTGAAGCCCACTCAAATCAGGCAAGAACACCAGAAGCCTCAGAATCATCATTGAACCAGCGAAGAGGAGCACGCGTGAGTTTCATCTCCTTCAATCTTTTCCCAACATCCAACGTGGTCCTTCGAACCGGATATCCCTGTTATTTTCCCTTTTTGGCATTCTAAATCATCAAATTCTAATCGTGAATCATCATTTTTCATATTTCAAGGTAATTTTGCTTTTATTCATAGTTCGGGGGTAGATATGCATAGTTGTGCTTGTTCCACAAGATCCGACTTAGTAAAGGTTAGGAAAATCGGAACCAACCTGCACTACTGGAACGCACCCATAATATTATTTTTACTAGCAACACTGAATCGGTAATTGTCATTCATTCACTCACTTCAATCAAACGTAAACAAACAACAGGTTTTCGAGTTTCTGTGTTACATTTCGATAGATTTCGTCATGAATTCGGAAGATAGACCGTCGTCAGATATTGAAATGAATCCTATCAAGCCTAGCCTTGCATTGGATCCAACTTTACGGGCGAATGCTTTAGCAATGAGTACTTATGAGAAGTTCATGTCAAACCTTTATAACATTGCGTACAAACTAAGTGTTCAAAAGCCGCTAGATTCAGCGCTCGTTTCTCAATTCAAAGCAGGCGGCCTCAAAAAGTTATAATTTTTGAATATTTTACAAGTGGGGGTTTTCCGCCCCCTTATCGACACTCTGACCGCTTTGCAGAATGAAACAGAGCAGAGGTTTAGCAAATTCAATGACATATATTACTCTATACAAGTATTACAACAATCTCTGATAGACGAAACACAGACACACACAAACACATCAAATCAAGGGGTTATAAAGACAAAACAATTTTGTTTACCGAAGATAAGTTTGACACGTTTCTCCGGCAATTACACTGAATGGCAAAACTTCATTGCTCTCTTTGACAGTTTGATACACCGAAACTCTGAGCTGGGTAGTGTCCAGAAAATGCACTACTTAATTAGCGTTTTGGATAAGGAGCCGTTAAATCTTATCAAACACTTGGAGCTTTCTGATGCAAATTACATAGTGGCATATCAAATTCTTGTTGACCGGTATCAAAATAAAAGGCTTAATGCTGACAAACATTTGGAGAACATTCTCACAATGTCTTCACTTAACGATAAATCAAATTACAATGTTGGTTTGCGCAAATTAGTGAATACTCTCAAGGAAGGACTACAGGCGTTATCCGCACTAGGGTTCAACGTCCAATCATGGAGTTTTGTACTATTTCATACAACACTAAGGAAGCTTCCCGTCGATCTACGCAGACGGTTCGAACTTGCTCATGGCGGTTCACTGAATGACATTCCAGAATATGACACTTAACTAAACTTTTTGGAAACTCAGCTCAGAGTTTTGGAATCTGTCACTGCCACCGGGGCCAAGGGAACACACACTAGCGGTTCTAGTGTCACACACACTAACCCACCCAAATCTTCATTCACTGTTAGTGCACCTGCTTGTATCATGTGTCAAGGGGAACATGGTCTGTATGCATGTGAGAAAGTCGATTCTATGACACCAACTCAACGTAGGGAGCTTGTCATGGCAAACATACTTTGTTTTAATTGTCTACGAAATCATAAAGTTACATCATGCATGTCCAAGAGCAGCTGCTCTACATGCCAAGGTCGCCATCATTCTAAGCTCCACATAGGAAACAACCAATCTAAGGTGGAACCCACTCCAGAGTCATCGGCAAACGAGGCTGCTGTGTCGACTTTAAACTCCACAGTCCAACCTCAAGGTATTCATGGTATTCAGGGTGAATCTACCATGCTACTAGGTACAGCTCTGGTGGGTGTCCAAGACATCAGCGGTAACCTTCACACTGCAAGGGCCCTTATAGACAGTGGTTCTCAAGTCTCTATTGTGACAAGAGTGTTTGGCACAGAAGTTGCGACTACCTCGCTCAACTTCTGGTATACTGTATGGTTTAGGCGGTAAGGAACAACAGCGTACCGGTGGAAGCATTCAATGTTCTATTCATTCTCTACAAGGTAAAGGGTCTCCACTGGTAACGTCAGCGATCGTCATTAGACGAATTTCGGGGTCACTCCCCACTGTTAAGGTGGCTGCTGAGGTGATAGAGACTTGCAAGGATGTCTCTCTCGCAGACAAACTTCTCGGTTCCTAGTCCCATAGATTTATTGATAGGAATGGATCTTTTTAATCAAATATTCGAGTGGAGTGCAGGAGACTGCAGCTGGGTGAGGGAATGCCAGTCGCCCATGGTTCTATATTTGGCTGGGTTTTGATAGGTAGAGCTCCCGTGGAGAGTTCGTCGTGTCATCAAGTAGTGTCTTTGTCCTGCACTGTCGACTTGGACTCGGTGTTAACCAGGTTCTGGGAGGTCGAGGAGGTACCTTCCAAGGTTTTACAGGATCCAGAGAATCTGCTGTGTGAAAAACATTTTGTAGAGACTCATGTACACGAGATGTCACAGGAAGGTTTATGGTTCGTTTACCGTTCAAGCCAATTCAAAAACCTCTAGGGGAAACTCGCAATAACGCTCTGAGGCGCTTCCACAATTTAGAGCGAAAGCTTCTCAGAGACGTCAAACTCAAGGAAATGTATGTAACTTTCATGGCCGACTATCTAGAGACAGGTCACATGCGCTCAATATATGATGTCTCTACAAAGGAAAGTTACTTCATTCCCCACCATGGAATCTTAAAGGAGAGTAGTAGTACAACCAAACTGAGGGCTGTGTTCGACGCATCAGCGGCTAGTAGCTCAGGCGTGTCGCTTAATCAGGTTTTGATGCCGGGTCCCAAGTTGCAACAAAATATAGAGGACATCATTTTACGTTTCAGGACGCATCCCATCGTGTTCACCTGCGATATAAAACAAATGTATCGGCAGATCCGGATGCACGATGACGACTGCAGGTTCCAGACTATATTTTGGCGCGAATCACCGCATCGCCCTTTACAAAAGTTTGAGCTCACGACTGTGACTTACGGGGTCTCTAGCGCCGCCTACTTAGCGATTCGAGTCGTACACGAGCTCGCCACGCTCAACGAAGCCACGCATCCCGAGGCTGCTAGAGTTCTGCAGGAAGACACCTTCGTCGATGATGTCATCACAGGTAGTCAGGATGTAGAGTCTGCCAGAGTTTTGCAGCAACAGGTGGTCGATGTGTTGGCTCAAGGAGGCTTTTCAGTGAGGAAGTGGTCGAGTAACAGCGCCGAGGTGTTGGAAGGCTATCCGTCTGATCATCTTGAAGCGCCCCTTCGATTCGAAGAATCAGGGGACAACATTTTTAAAATTCTCGGGATTGAATGGAACTCTAGGACCGATAGTTTCGTTTATCATGTCGGACATTTGGGTCCGTGCAATACTAAAAGGCAAATACTTTCAAATATCGCTAGGATTTACGACCCTTGTGGATATTTGGCACCGGTTACATTTTACGCAAAGGCGATCATGCAGCGTTTGTGGGCTCATGATCTATCATGGGATGATCAACTGCCCGAAGAAATCGCCAACGTCTGGGATTCCTTCGTGGGTGGTTTCAGCTCTCTGAAAATTCCTCAAATACCAAGGTTCATCCTAAGTAGACAACCCTTGTGTTGTGCGCTTCTAGGTTTCTGCGACGCGTCGGAAAAGGGGTTTGCCGCCGTCGTGTATTTAAGGGTGGTCGATTCTACTGGTGAGGTAGGAGTGCATTTGCTTCTAGCGAAATCTAGAGTCGCTCCAATCAAACAAAAGCTGACCATACCACGCCTCGAGCTTTCAGGAGCCGTACTCCTCGCTCGGCTGGTATGTCATGTCAAAGGAGTTTTAGGTAGTAGGATTGACATTTCTGACACCGTCGCCTGGTGTGATTCCAGCATTGTTCTGGCCTGGCTTCGAACTCCTCCTCATAAGCTCCAGACTTATGAGGGGAATAGAGTTACTCAGATCCAAGGCCTCGTCCCGTTGGTGAAGTGGCGCTATGTGCCCTCCGCACTCAATCCAGCTGATTGTGCGAGTAGGGGATTGTTGCCAAAGGACGTCGTCTCTCATGAGCTGTGGTGGTCCCCACCATGGCTGAAAGAAGATACAGAATCATGGCCTGCCGACATCCAGCCAGTCGACGAGGTTTCAGAGATGGCCGTCTCTACATTTAACGTCGTCAAGGAAGATAAAGGTGAAGGAACTGTTTCCTTTCCACTGATTACTCGTTTCAGTTCTCTGACTGTATTGCAGCGTGTGTTCGCGTGGGTGTTGCGCTTCATCCACAACACTCGCAATCCCAAAATCAAGGTATCAGGTTCACTTGCAGCTCAAGAGCTGCGAGATGCTTTACATAAGGCCATCAAGTTGGTGCAAGGGGAAGTCTTTGCTGATCAGCTCAAAGCACTTCAAGGAAACGGTTCGTTGAAGGGTCCAATCGCTCGTCTCCACCCGTTCCTAGATTCAGAAGGTCTCCTACGCGTCGGCGGGAGACTTAAGCACTCCAACTTACCTTATGCAGTCAAGCATCCGCTTTTGTTGCCCAAGGCACACCATCTGACAAACATTATCATCGAGCATTATCACCAGGTCAATTTACATGCGGGACCTGCGTGTCTGATAAACATTCTTCACCAGAGGTTCTGGATATTATCGGCTCGACGTGTGGTTCGACATGTAATTTTCAAATGTCACCGCTGTCATCGGCTTAAGGCCAAACCTCTGGAGCCCTTCATGGGCGATCTACCTCCAAGTAGAGTCCGTGAAGCACGCCCATTCATCAAGGTCGGCATCGATCTCGGGGGACCTTTCCTTGTGAAAGTCTCTACATTGCGCAATGCTAAGACAACGAAAGCGTATCTCTGCTTATTCGTCTGTCTCGCTGTCAAGGCACCTTGAAGTAGTGACAGAACTTTCGACAAACGCTTTTCTAGCTTGCTTTCATCGCTTCGTGTCGAGAAGGGGAATGGTGACGGACTGCTTTACTGACTGCGGAAAGAATTTCCAAGGCGCCAAACGCTACCTAAGCGAGGTAGAGTCTTTCTGGGATCGAAATCAGAAAGACATCAATTGTGAAATTGTGAAGGTTAGCGTCAACTGGCATATGAATCCTCCGTATAGTCCTCATATGGGCGGACTTTGGGATTCAGCTATCAAGTCTGCTAAAGGCTTACTAAAACGTACAATAGGAGAGCGTATTCTCACATTCGAAGAGTTGAGTACCGTCTTCGCAAAGATCGAGGCTGTGCTTAATTCTAGACCTCAATGTCCCTTGTCAAGTGATCCAAACACTCTCGATGCGCTAACACCCGGTCATTTCAACCGGTCAACCGCTAAATGCTCTACCAGAGTATGATTTCAATGACACACCCATCTCTCGCCTCAACCGTTGGCAACTCATACAACAAATAACACAACATTTCTGGCGTAGATGGCAGCTAGAGTATTTGCACAATTTACAACAACGCATGAAGTGGTGTAAGCCTATCCCCAATCTTCAATTGGGAGATCTAGTTCTCATAAAATCGGACGATTTACCGCCTCTCCAGTGGCGAAAAGGGAGAGTCACCGCTCTAGATCCCGGCTCAGACGGTGTCATTCGTGTGGTCGAACTGAAAACGAGCTCTGGGTCTTGTCTCAGATCGTTGTCAAAGGTTTGTCCACTACCAACGTTTGACAATTAGGTTAGTGACATGAGCTTTATAAGTTTTATTTTGTACTTAAAATAAATAAATAAAATAAAAAATAAAAATAAAAAGCCTTTTAATATCTCATAATAAAAAAATAGGATTTAACATTTCATTTTTCATGCATTAAATAAATTTAAATTAGGTACATTATTATTTTTAGTATTATAGCAGATTGATTATTATTATTAATTGTAAAAAATTGTTGTCGTGCTAATTTTATGAGAGCCCTGATCGGGTGAAGTCCTCCTCTAAGCGATGCCACTCTTCCCTATCTTCCGCGCGTTTAAGCCAGTCCTTTCCTGCGACCTCCACAATGTCGTCCGACCATCTCTTGTTTGGCCGTCCCGGTCGTCGTCGTCCTTCTTCTGGTCCCTTCCACTCCGTCGCTGCCCTAGTCCATCTGCCGTCTTTCAATCTAGCCAGGTGTCCAGCCCATCTCCACTTCATCCTTGTCACGTGTTCGACGGCGTCGATGACTTTTGTTTTTTCTCTTATTTCTGAACTTCGTTTTCTATCTTTTAGCCTTACATTGGTTATACTTCTCTCCATCGCCTTCTGGCACATGGAGATTTTTCTTGCGTTTTCAGCAGTAAGTGTCCAGGTTTGACATCCGTATGTGAGTGAGGGAAGTATACATGTATTAAGTATTTTAGACTTCAGTTTTATTGGTATATCTCCTTTTAAAATCTCTTTCATGGACCAATATTTCTTCCATGCTATGGTGATACGGCGTTCTATTTCTTCTTTGTCTACATTTCTGAAAGATATCATTTTCCCTAAGTAAATGTATTCGTCTACATATTCAATTTCTTTATTTTCGATCTTTATTGGGACCTTTCCCGCATTTGTCATGATCTTTGTTTTTGTGAAATTCATTTCGAGTCCTGCTCTATGGCTATGATAACTTAATTCGCTCATCATGTTTTCCAGTTCTTTTGGTTCTCTCGCAAATAGTACTATATCATCTGCAAATCTTAAGTGGCTCAAGTACTTGCCTCCGATGTTTATACCACTTTTTGTCCAGTCAATGCGATGGACAATCGATTCCAGCACCGCTATGAATAGTTTAGGTGACATGGGGTCTCCTTGTTTGACTCCTCTTCCTATTCTGAATCGTTGGCCGGTTTTGTCGAGTCTAACTCTACCGATACTATTCTTATAGATTTCTTGAATTATCTCGGTGTATCGTTGCTCTACCTTATGCAAGTTCAAAGCTGACCATAGAGAGTTGTGTGAAATCGTATCGAAGGCCTTGCAGTAATCCACAAAACCTATGTAGAGTTCAGTGTTAAATTCTTTATGCTTTTGTATAATTTGACTGACTGTTTGAAGATGATCTATGGTGCTGTATCCTGATCTAAATCCAGCTTGCTCTATCGGCTGTTTCCTGTCTATTGTGTTATCGAGTGTTCTCGTGAGGCAGTATGAAAAAAGCTTGTAGATTTATGACATTAGACTAATTGGTCTATAGTTTGATACGTCGCCTGGGTCTCCCTTCTTGTATATCAAAATAATTTCGGATTCATTCCATTGTGTCGGGATTTCTTTGGAGTTCATAATTTTGTGGAATAATTTGTGTAGTAGTCCAGAGAGTTCCTTCTCTCCGCTTTTCAGTGCTTCATTTATAATTCCACCTGGTCCTGGACTTTTTTGATTTTGTAAATGTCTGATGCCTTTTATTATCTCGGTTAAAGTGAAGGTAAGTCTATCTGGGAGCTTGCATGGTTCTCTGATTTTTTCTACTTCTGCGTCATGTGACGGAAAAAGATTTTTCTCTTGATAGAGTTTTCTGTAAAAATCTGTCGCAATTTGTATTATGTTTGACCTATTCTCAGTGGTTCTTTGGTTTTGTTTCAGTCTTGGGATCCAGGTTTTTTGGAATCGTAAGATTTTTTGAGCTCCTTTTATTCCTCCTGTGGTTGCTATAGCGGTTTCGTAGCATGTAAGCTTGAATTTCTTATAAGCTTTTGATAATAGCTTTTTTGTTTCCTTGTAGAGTATTTTTAATTCTTTTCTTGCTTCTCCATTCAGAGGTTTTTTAGCTTGTAGAGTTTGGCGACGTTTGATGAGAGTTACTATTGTTTCTGGAATCTGGAAGCGTGAAGATGTACAGCAGCTTTCCTTTGATTCTGTCAGACTGTCTATGATAATTGATTCAATTTTGTTGTATAATGTTTGAATATTTTGTATTTCGTTCACTGTTTGTGTGGTTTCTTTTGTCAGGTTACTGGATAGGTTTCTGACGAAGTTTTCTTGTTCTTTTAAAGTTTTAAGCGATGATTTTTGGTTCGAAAAAGTTCTTCTGCATTTCTTGATACATCTTACTTGCATGGTTCCTCTGACAAGGCGGTGATCTGATGGGAATGAGATGCTCTTGAGTACCTCTACATTTGTAAAGTTGTTTTTGCAGTTACTTATAGTCAATTTCGTTTTTAGTGCGTCCATCTGGGGACATCCAGGTCCATCTTTGATTTATTTTCTTTTTGTAGAGTGTATTGATGACTGTAGTGTTATGTTCGTATGCAAATTGCACTAAACGGTCTCCTCTCTCATTTCGAGTGCCTGATCCGAATTTTCCAATGATAGAGTTGGTGTTCTCGTTTGCTATTCCTAGTTTGGCATTGAAGTCTCCCATTATGACAATTTTTTCATAAGCTCTTTGCCTTGCTTTACAGATGTCTGAGTAGAACTTTTCCACGTCTTCTTCGCTTGCTTTTTCGGTGGGGGCGTATACTTGCAATATGGAGAGTTTGAAGTCCTTGAATCTTATGTTGAGCACTGCCACTCTATCTGAAATCGCTATAAATTCTTCGATGTTGTTTTTGTGCTGGTTTTGAACTAGGAATCCGACTCCGTACTGGCTTTTTTTGCTACTGGTATGACAGAAAGTGCACCATTTTCTTTCTTCTATTGTATATTCTCTACGTCTGATTTCGGATAGTCCCATAATGTCCCATTTAACATGTTCTAGAGATTTTTCCAGCTCTATCATTCTTTCTTCACTTAATAGGGATTTTACGTTGTATGTACTATCGAACCATCTGAATCATGACCCACCATAAGCTTATTTTGCTAAACCCCTTAAATGCAAGTAGGTCGAAATTCGCTTGAAGGTTTATTTCCTTGGTAACGAACTTGTTATCATTTGATTAGACACTGACATTTTGATAGATCTTACAAGTTTGAAAGTTTCAAACGAATTATCAGGCAAAAGGGTCATGATTCAGTTGGTTCGATTGTACATATGTAGAGATTGCTTAGAGGGTTTTTGTCTACTGTCTCCACGGTGACCGGCCGTTTTGGAGAAGAGTTTGTTATATTATTATTTAAAATGTGTGCTGAAGAGGAGGCTTCGTGTTCTCATACGATCTCTGAAGTATTCTTTTCTGTGGTTTCACTTGATTCCTCGCTAGTGTTATTGGACACCGTGTAGTATGATGTTATCGTGTTTGGGGCTGTGGCGGCTGGAGGAGGGCTAGATCGTTTCAGTTTTTTGGCATGAATGTTCTGCGTGGTATTTTTGTACGTTCTTTTTGTGTTTTTGTTGTTTGCATTCGAGTAAATCTGCCTCTGTGGGGATTCTGACTCGGATAGTTGGCGTTTTTTTCTGTTCATATCTTCCTTGTCTCTTATTACCAGTTTATCATAGTTAATATATGCAATGTGTCCTTTTTTCTTTTCTTGCTCTACTTGTTTCTGTAATTCTTGGCGTATTTTTAGTATTTTTGTAGAGAACTCCTGTTTGACGTAGTAGTTGGAAAGTTGGCTTTTATTTTTCAAAATTCTTATCTTTTTAGCCATATTTGTGAAGGCTACAGCGACAGGTCTAGGTTTATTTCCTTGCTTTCCCACTCTTCTTACTGATTCAATTTCCGATTCCTGTATATCTATGTTGATTTCTGATATAATTTTCCAGTATCTTCTTTTGCAGGTCGAGGTACGAGGTTTCTCCTTCTTCGACTCCGAAGAAAACTAAATTTTTTTGTTTGGTATTTCTTTCGAGTGCATCCAGACGTTTTTCTTGGTCATCTAGCTGTGCTTGTATTGCTTTTATGTCGCAGCCCAGGTTCTCAAATTTTTCGTTAATATTTGAATTTATGTTTGATGTTATTTTATTTTCCAGATGAGTGAATTGGGAATTTATTGACATAAATTTTTGTGTGAAATTTTCATTCATTTGTTGGATCAGTTTCTGCAATTCCTCCATTTATTAATGTTTCCTGTTAAGTGTTAAGTTAAGTCGGGCGTCACTGGTGGCGCCGCAAAATGTGGTGGCTGGAAATGGTACTTATACTGTAGCTCGTAAGCGCCCTCTATATTTTTGCTCGTAGCGCCCTCTTTTGGTGAGTAGCACGACTTATTTGTTATTGAGTTGTAACGCCCTCTGTTAGTGAGAGTTTGCAGCACTGGTTTTGTTGTAGTAGCGCCCTCTATTAGTGAGCGGATGCGACTGATTTGTCGCTGGCGTTGGTAGTGGCTCCCTCTATCGATTATTTGCGAGGTTGAGGTGACGCTTCTTTTTGAAATACCGATCGTAACGGTGATTTTGGCACTTTTTTGATGTTTCTTTGTGTTAATCACTGTTTTCACTATTAGTTTTGGTTTTTCACTTTTCTATTTCTTGTCTTGTATGTTTAATTAAGTTTTAGCACTGTGTTCTTAAATTTCTTCGTGGTTTTAGTCCGAAATTGCCGTTGAAACTATTTCACTTGCTTTGATGCTTTCTTCTTAATTCACGGACTTGCCAACACTTGCACGGGAGAATTGTCGCCTCCGCTTTACTATTCACATATATCACTGTCCCAGTTATTGTATTTTGTGTCCCTTCACTTTGTTGTTCAAATTTTTATGTCCGTTGGCGTAACTTTATTTATTGTGTTTGAACTGTGTTTCTCTTCATATTTCACTGTAATTCAATGCTTTTTAGTTTGTTAATCACTTAAGGGTTCTCAACAAACTATTTGGTGTAGATATTATGCACTTTAGACACAAAAACAGAATAATATTTACGGAGCCTTTGTTTACTGGTCGGCGGTGTTGCCAGCATCTTTTAGTCACAGCTATTTTGTACTTAGGTAAGGAAAATCAACTAGTTTTAAATTTAGATAAGATTTAAAATAATTTTATAAGGAAAATCATCTTAAGGAAACTTATCTTAAGGAATATTATCTGAAAGAGCTCAATAGCTCTTTCGGGAGGTGGTTATGTTAGGTGTAGAATGGGAGTAGGATTAAAATTTCGCGCCTATGCCAATTTATCCTTTACCTTCCATTCCCTTTATCCACTCACGCGTGGGTAGAAGAAAAGAAGAGGATGACAGCTGTCATAGACACCACACTTTTGCCACCACGGATCGGTTCGGTCGACATTACCGTTTTGTCCCGTCAACTGCTTTTCTATGGGCTCGAGTCCTCGCGTCGCCTTACAACCGTCGCGATAAGGAGAATCAGCAACCTCACCCGATGAACGGAAAGTGATTGAAGCCCACTCAAATCAGGCAAGAACACCAGAAGCCTCAGACTCATCATTGAACCAGCGAAGAGGAGCACGCGTGAGTTTCATCTCCTTCAATCTTTTCCCAACAACAGGCTTAGGACCTGCAACCGAAAAAAGTTATTTAATTGTTCGATCAAAACTTAAGGTTGGCGTATTTAAAAGCTGAGAATGTACAATTATTCTGCAATCACGAAGATTTTTTCATTTTAGTTTTAAAAACCCAATGGATTTTTCATAGCTTTTTTGGTCTTTAAAAGCTTTGTTTTTAAATCTGGGATCTAAAATTGCGGCTTCCGAGTTTAAGACATGTCTCTCGCAGGAGGAAAAATGTTTTTCTGTTTAAATTTTCATAGCTGATTCATACTTTATTATGGGCCTTTTGTTCTGCCTCCGGAGGCCCGAAAACGAGCCTGGCTTATAGGCTGGCTTATACCGCGTGTTACTATAAGGGTTACCTGGGGAATGTGCGCGATCCATCTAGGCACCCCATCTGTGCAATACCGCGCATTTCAGTGATTGTGATGATACTAGTACGGTCAAGTGTAATGAATGCCCAGAGAACTGCCGATACTCTTAGGCATCCCATCTGTGCAAGCCCTAGAATTCTAGGCCAGGTGCACGTCTGAGCCACGCAGCGACAGGCCGGCAGCGAGCGACGCCTACGCAACACACCCTCAACGCTACTGCCTCCACCACCACCGCCGCTAAAAACACCAACCTGGTGAGTTCATTCCGATTAGGACATCATTGATAGTGATTATCTATCTCTAACTTTATTTCTCTCAGGACCACTCGCCGCCTGACAATAATAAACCACCACTTACCGCGGCCGTGGTCGCCCGGGTGAGGCCGTGGATTTTGCCACTTTGTAACGTATAGTAACGCAGAATATTCTACGTTACAGTAACACTAAAGTAACGCGAAAGTAATGGTGTATCTTTGTTAAGCTTATGTCATACTGATAAAAAAAAACTAGTGGGTACGGGATATTAAATTTTTATTTTAAATGGTAATAAATTCTTTTTTAAATTCTAGGAACAAGAAAAGATAATCACTTAGTGTATTCTACAAAAAACTAGTGGGTACGGTGATAATAATTTTTTATTTCAATTGGTAACAAATTCTTTTTTAAATTCTAGGAACAAGAAACGAGAATCACTTAGTTTATTCTACAAAAAACTCGGTGATAATAAATTTTTATTTTAAATGTGACTAATTCTTTTTTAAATTCAAGGAACAAGAAACGAGATCAAACATTTTTAACACGCCTCAATATATTATTATGTATAATATGATTCTGAAAAACTTTCTGACTTTTTTTTTCTTTTTTTCGAAAATGAGAATCATTAAGAAAGTTGTTCAGTAATTTTATACGAGAGAGACAAAATAAAAAATAAATATTAGAAACAAATAAAATCAATTTTCTAACCTAAAAATGCAGTGCAACTGTCGGGTAGACAATTATTTAAAATATACTTCCTCGAAGTCATCCGTTAAGTAATATATTTTTTGTTTTTCCGCCGCCGTCATAGGCATTTGTAAAAGTATTGTTAAAGTTATTAGTAAAGTTAAAGTTATTGCCAGAACCGAATTGTGTCATTTATCGACTTTACTTTAGATATTAGGGTGAGGTGAAAAGTAGGTCAAATTTTAGGAATTCAATTTTCTTTTTTGGGTAAACAATGATTTATTTAATTAAATTTTTATTTAAAAAAATATATAAGTAATAAATTTTCATTTTGTATTTTAAGTAACTCAAATTAATGTTTGTAAGTTGCTGTTCTGTTGATTTCTCGTCACTCGCTGTTAGTCGCTCACTTAGTAATACTATAACCTAAATTAATTATTTTTGACACCTTAAAACTTTAATTTACAGTCACACGTTTAAATACTACCCTATAGAAAATATTTTTTTTCTCGTCTACAAATGTCATTTTGAAAAGACCTCACTGTAGCATTTTTTATTCCGACGGTTTTATAATAGCCAGTGAAATTAACAGTATGCACTAGTCTTTACAATGCTTCTACGTTACGTAACGTAGAATATTTGTTACTAGTAACATAGAAGTAACGTTTAAGTAACGTAGAAGCTCGATTTTCAAGAGGTTTATAGATTATAACTTCTAAATTAAGCCAAATTTGGAATAAATCTTTAAACTATCATCTACATTATCCATTTCGACACATAGTTTTACATAAACAATAGTTAAAAAGTCGATATTTACCTTTAATTCCACCAAAAAACACCTTTGATTTTTGCTGCCGAAACACAGGTCGTGCACTTGTCGCAATGTGTTCACGATTAAGATGGCGACTTTTTTTTTTCTTGGCCTGGATACTTGGTGTTGCCATAATCATTCCCAATTTCTACTTAAAACTAAATTTATATGCTTGTGTCTCGAAATATCGGTAACGAAGAAAACAGTAACGTAGAAGTGAAATAATGGAGACAAATGTTTAAATGTTTGTTTGATTGATTAATGCATGTTTTCAATAGTTTTAAACCATGTTCTTGTATCTCAACAATCAGACAATTAGAATAAATGAAAACTGCTCAGTAGACTCATAAAATAAAGGTAAAAAATAGCGATAAGTAAGTAGTCTACCATTAAAGACATCACTTTTTTAACTAAAATGAGGGCCCTTAAATATTCAGATTGGCGTTTTAACATGTTTATTTTACCATAATCTGTTTAAAATATCCTAAATGAGATAAAATATAACTGAAAGAAGTTATTATGAGATCAGTGTTACAGTTGATCTAGTATTTTCTGTTTTATTTTATGATGAACATTGGAGACAATTTTCTTTTTTGAAAAGTGGCAAAATCCACGGCCTCACAGCCCTATTGACTAAGGCATAATCACATTTATAGGTACGTCATAGGCAGGACATAACAATTCCCTACCTACGCAATATCAAAATCAACTAATAAAACATTGTTATAGCTACATATACTTATGTTGCTTTGCCTGAAAATAAATTCGAGATAATTCTCCTCGAGATTTCTTTTCTTCTCATCTTCGAAAGACCATTCAAAACATTCATTAACAATAACCTTCCACTTAACCCTGAAACTCTGTGAATAAGCCAACCCAAAACTTAACAATCCTAGAATTATTTTTACGTAGCTAAACTGCAAATATAATAAACCCGACAATAAACAAAAACTAAACACGTGCATGCCATAAAAAGGCCATCTCACCAAACTCCCAGAAACTAGACAAAACAATGAAAAAGCTTCGAAGCACAAAAGGCCCACAACGTTCCCTCACACATCTGGCGCCCATTCTATGGTGTCAGCTCATCTTGGAATTACCGGGAAACATTAGAATAAAAATAGATAAAGGCCAAACAGCATCTCCCATCATACCGGCCGTACACCTCTTAGAAACAACCCACACACACATTCATATTAGCTAAAACAGCATGAGGCTTTCTCCTGTAGTAATATCTTACAATGGAAACTCTACCAATGCCCAGAGATGGAAACTGCCTGTTCCATGCAATTGCAGACCAAATCAACCATCTGTTTGGAGCGACGTTCAACCATACCCACATCAGAAGCGACTTAGCTAGATACGTGGAAGCTAACAGCAATTATCCACGCATCAAACTTGCGATCGACGCACCAAACGCAGAAGCTTTCACTGAGTACATAAAAAATCTCCACATACAGGGCACGTGGGGAGGTGAAGAAATTATCATAGCAGCCGCGGAGTTCTACGTAATAAGTGTAGCGATCCATCAACAATGGCCCATCAATCGTATATAGCCCCCAACAAGAATATAACGCAGTCGGAACTATCAACTTGACCTTTTCCGACAGCGCATACATAATAGAGCCCCAAAACGTAATCAACAACCTATCAACAACCAGTCAAATCAACAGCATCTCACTTTTCCCATACCAAAATACAGCGCGACAACCAAAGTACACTCAAGTTCCACCCGCCCCAAAAAAAGTATAATATGATAGCGGTAAATCTAAACACCTTCCCCCGGCCTACCCAAAATGCACAACTCAAGATAAGATGACCAATAACTTTGATACTTATCGTACCGACACATACACTCACACGCCACAAACACATGCATCCCCCTCCGCCGGGTCAGATACAACCGGGTACTTCATCTTTATGGCCTTGTTCACGGACTGAACCTCGACCCGAGTCACGGACCTAACTAATATGCACTAATGAAGTAAATTGAAGTAGGTGATATCAGTGCAATGAGTCTCACTAGCTGAGCAACAACCTGGTGAGATCGCTGCGATTATGATAGCCCTAACTCAGATCAAAAGGCAAAACGAACTCTATATATGGCAGGTAACCCCCTTCGTAATGCTAAATACCATTTCATAAACAGATACCACGCTCGCTTCAAATTACTACGCCAACTCCAAACTATCCCACAGGCACAGTGCCGTACTAGTAGGTAGGAGATAGGTATACTAAATACAAAACTAGGCAGGAACCTACCCAATAACAGTAAAACAAAACTTAACTATTTCTAACTTTATCCGGTCCGACAAGCCCACAAAAATAAAACAATAATGCAAGCCCGTCTCCTACATAACTGCATATTCTGAGAAATAGCGAGAAACAGCCAACAATTGCACATCATAAAAGGATCATTTCACCATCTTCCAGAAAACAGGCAATTAACAAAAGACTTCCACTGATGAACAATAACAACAATAAAATCGGAGACTTTTTGTCCTAAGCGGCTCTCTACCGAGAATAAGGGCGCACGAAGATACGCACAAACTTTGACAATCGCAACCCGTACGATCAGGTTATCGTAGGACAAAGGTAGTTCAAATAAATCACGCTTTCTCTAAGTACTTTCATTCAACAACATCCCAAGAAGATAACCTAATGGAAGCCTTACCAATGCTGAGATGGTAACTGCCTATTCACCGCAATTGCTGACCAAATTAATCACCTATATCAATTAACATGCAACCACACTCACATTCGTAAGGACCTAGTAAAATATGTAGAAGAAAACGGCGATGAACAGAACAAAGTTCGCAATCACTGAGCCTGAAATCCTCAACAACTCAACACTGAAAATCTACGCAATTACGGTACTTGGGCTGGAGAGGAGATTATAATACCAGCTGCCGAATACTTTCTAGTTAACGCAACAATCCACCAGCAAAATACACCATCGCTCACATTCACGCCCAAGAATCCAGCGGATGCAGTGAAATCTATCAACCTTAACGTCACAGGACACCATTACGACAGCGTATACTTGCTTGAATTGCCAAATTTACCCACGGATCAAGCAACCGATAACCAAACTGATGACACCATACTTTCCCCGATACTTAATGCAACACCCATGACCTCCTCAGGGTCAACCATAACATCAACAGAAGACATCTCAGACAACACCGGATATACGATGATACGAAACAGCCCCATATTTAAACCACAAGTCGCATGCGAGCGTATGCGCTTTGCTACTTGGAACGTTAGAGGATGCGCCGAAATAACTAAAAGACTCAACATTAATGCGGAATTGACTAACAGAAACATACATATAGCCTATATACAGGAAACAAACATGATACATATGTCAATACACTATCTCTGGTATCTGTATGCTCGCATCGGACAAGACGCTATAAAGAAATACAGGAAAAAGGGAATTATAGGAACAAACCTCCTCCACAATATTGCACACAAATATTTTAAAAGTTACATCAAAAGAAAATGCATGTACAAGGGCGAGCTCGTCTCTAAAAATATATTTCTTCCAGCAAAACAAGGCATTACGGGAATTACTATCATAAAAGGGTAGGCAGTGCACAATAATTACTATAATTAAAATGCCTAGGAATAAATTAAAATATCTGTAAAATACAGATAGCAAATAAGAAATAATTACCGATATATTATACATAAACTTTACACATAATAATATAAATACAATAACTTTTACGAAAGAGACAGGTAGTGCTCTTTGATATGTTTCTTAAAAGAAAAAAGAGTCGGACTGTCTCTTATAGTGCAAAGAGGTGCGTTCCAGAGTCGGACTGCCCGCAACCTGAAAGAGCGTTTATAAGCAGCGCTGCTATGCCGCGGAGTAGCTAAAAGTGAATAATTAAATATCATCGGAGAAATATCTACTTTTAAGTTTGCCTGGCATGAGCAGGCAAACTTAAAAGTAGAAAGACGAAAATTCTTATAAGATACCCCATAAACAACCAGTGTATTGGACGGAGTTCCAATACGAACCGTAAACGAAATCAAATATCTCGGCACATATATTACGGCAGGACATAGAACACAATAAAAAAGAGGTGCCGGCAAGCCATATGCAATTCCAAGGCCCTAATGCATTTTATAAAGAAATCCAACATGGACTGGAATATAGTGCGCCTGATTTACAAAATGGTCATTGCACTGTTTATAAAATACGGGCAAAAAGCGGCAACTCTCACTAAAGCAAACAATTGACAGTCAGTTCTTGACTAAGAAAATATGAACGCCTGATCCTCAGAGACATGTTTGAGAACGCCAGAAGCTATCCAAGATACCACAAAATTCATGACTGACTACAAGGCAAAACGATAACCAAACGAATCAAAAACCACCGGATGTGTTACTACACATATTTTGCGACGCCCACAACAGCACTTACTACACGCTCCATTCAAATACGAAGCAAGGAAGAAGAAAGTCGGCCGACTTATATACCCCTGGAAAGATTTCCTTAAGCATGACATCAAATACAACGGTGAAGAACACAGTTACTGGACAGAATCATCACACAACAGGGACGAAGTCAGGATGGCCTAGAGGCAAATATACCGTATTCCAGAAACAGACAGCGAAAGCGAAACTGGGAACTTACCGGATAACCCAAACGAACACGACTCAGGAAACTCAACTAATAACAATAACTGAAATAAGAAGGAAAACAAGAACTTGAAGAAAACAACAGCTGCTCTCCAAATCCCACATCCTCCACATTCCACATATCCTATATTGGCTTCAGGCTGAAGAGTCGGTCGATTGAATTCACTATCCTTCCCCTCCTATAGAGCAGGTCATTCCGCCCCCCCTCAAAACTTGTGCCCTCTGGTATGCCGGCCGAAAAACCGGAACAGGTTTAGAACCCTGGCTGGAGAAGCACCATTCATTCATTCATTCATTCATTCATAGCTGATTCATACTTTATTATGAACGTTATATCCTTATAAAACTTTTGCTTTTTTTGCTTTTAGATCTTATTACAATGATTCAAATCATCACGCAAACTTTTGGAAACACCATGCCTATTATAGTATGACAAAGACATACTCTTTCTCGCTCAGTCGCGGTTAGTGTGTGTTCGCCTTCGCCATCGCCACTACTAGATTTCCGGCTCAAAGGACCAAGGCTTAAGGCGATAAGGTTTATATTCGCCTATTATTGACATTTAAGACTGAAAGACGTACGGGTGGTTTGGTCAACTGTGTATTTGCCAATCAAATGTGGACCAAATGTTAAGGTGATAATTAAGATTGCTATTCACCTGATAGTGACATTTTAAATCTGGAAGACATCTGGTTTGTTGGTTTGTTCTCACTCAACTGTGTTTTGTGTAGCCTGGGCAGAGAGAGATTTGTTTGGGGAGTGAGATATGATTGTTTTATTTTTTATTTTTTTTTTATTTTTTTTTATTACATCAACAAAAATCCACAGCCGTGCTTAAATGTAATCTTAAAAAGTGATCTTTTGATACATTGTAGGTTTATGAAGCTGAGACCAAAAACTAATATGCGACGAACTCAATGAGATACTGGAAATTAAGTGGCGTTGCAGTAAGGTAAGGTTGACATGGTGCTACTTTTGCTGTAATTTAAAAATTAATGTAGGTAAGTTTTTACAGATCAGATCAACTCTGACTTTTACCTTCTATATTTCCTTCTATTAAATTCAAAATAACCATCCGCTTGAAAGTAGGTTTACTTTTGCAGAATGGGTCAAAGCCAGAGACGAATTTAACCATCCGCTTGAAAGTAGGTTTACTTTTGCAGAATGGGTCAAAGCCAGAGAAGAATTTGTTGTATGTACATATGAGGTAGCCTGATACACGTACAGTTAGCTGCATAATTAGTGCGCGAGAAGGGAATAGAAAATAGCTTAGTATATCTGGTCCGTGTCGACGGCACAGACAGTTTTAGAATTTCAGTAACTAAACGGGGGCAGTCCAGAGCACCAGAGCATACGTCCTGCAGGAGCGACATATCGGCCACAACACGGCGCTCGGTTAGCGTAAGTAGATTGTAGTGTTTGCAGGAATCTGCGTAGTCCGAGATTGGCCTATGTGTGCGGTAGTTAAGAAACTTGAGGAACTTCTGTTGCATAGACTCGATCTCTTTTACGTGAGTTATGTATTGTGGATTCCAAACAGAGCTACAGTATTTAAGTACACTACGAACGTAGGCGAAATAAAAAATCTATATGCAGGCGGGGTAAGTGAATTCCTTACAAGCACGCGTTACAAAACCAAGATTCCTGTATGCTTTCTTTATAATAGTTTCAAAGTGAGCCGAGAATGTCATTTTCGAGTCAAGAATGATGCCGAGGTCCGTAACAGTTTTGCCTTTGGTTACATTGTTCAGTTGGTAGTCAAACAGAACCTTTTTGGTTTTTCTTGTAAAACTTACGTGAACACACTTGGTTGTGTTTACACCTATCCTGTTCCGGGCGTAATATTCGCCTAGACGGTTAAGAAAGATCCTTTTGTAGATGTTGGGTATCAAGATGAGTTTTAACATTAATATACATAGTCAGGTCATAAGTTCTGTCACATGTGCAATATGAAATAATTTAGACATGTTTATTATTTATGTAAACATCTATATATAATGAGGTCAGCAGGCGAGTTTACGCAACTTTTCATTCCCTCAGGAGACTTCAGAACTTTCTTCCTCGCCAGACCAAAATAACTCTCGCTCAGTCCCTTCTTCTCCCCCTCATTGATTATGCTGATGTTTGCTGGGTGAGCGCAAATGAAGAACAACTGAACAAACTCGAATGACTTCAAAATCTCGGGATTCGGTTCATCTTTGGACTGCGCAAGTATGACCACGTATCTCAGCATCGCAGGGAGCTGAAGTGGCTACCGATTCGGCTTCGACGGCACTCTCATATCCTGTGTTTCCTTTATAATATTTTGTGGAACCCTCGTTACCCTAACTTCCTACGTGATCGCTTCGAATTTATTTCTTCATGCAGGCCTCGGAGAACTCATATGGCGTCTACGCTCAAAGCTCCAGATCGCTCCACTGCAGCCTACGAGCACGGGTTCAGAATCCGAGCCGTACGACTGTGGAATGAGCTTCCTTGCACTATCAGGGACAGTCGATCTCTAAATATATTCAAAAACCGGCTAAAGAAGCACTATCTCTCCCTTTCCAGTTAGATAATATATATATATATATACACATATATTTGTATGTATTAGTTTATTATACGGTTTATTCATATTTTTACGTTGTATTTAAGTAATTGTGTATGCAGTCTATTTTTAGCAATTAGGGTTATCAGTATAATACATATTGTTTGTAGTATATATTAGTCGTAGTATTTATAGAGTTTTATTGTACGCGCAGGTCTTCCCCCGCTCAATCATCACCTCTCCTACCATCTTGGTTTGCTGGAAGAAATCTCTTTTGAGAGATAAGCTCGCCTTTGTACATGTTTTTTTCTATTATAAGTTATCTGTATGACTGTTTTGTGTAGTACAATAAAGAAATTACAAATTATATAGCAAAATGAACTTAATAAAACATAGATTCTTATGGTAATCAAGTTTATTCAAAATGACCCCCGCGATTTTGAATACAGGCCTTTATTCTGCGCGGCCAGTCGTCTATCGCAGCACGAGCGAGGTCCATGTCAATATCGGCGGCTGCCTTAATCAAGGATGCCTTGAGTGACTCCAAATCAGGATGAGGCTTTGAGCAGGCCTTTTCCTCCAAGTGTTGCCATATCTTGTAATCTAACGGACTCAAATCTGGACTGGAGGAGGGCCAGTCTTCGTGCCGGATGAAGTCGATTTCACGCGCCGCCAGCCAGTCTTGTGTGTTTTTTGCTCTATGAGCTGGCGCAGAATCTTGTTGGAATACCCAGTGCCTGTTATTAAACATGGTATGAGAAACAGGTTCCACAAGGTTCTTGAGGACTGTATTTTGATACACAACTGGATTCGTTTTTACGCCTTTCTCACACAATGTACCTCAGGTTAAGCCCCAATAAGAGACTCCCAACCAAACCATGAGCGAGGATGGAAAATGACCTCGTTGGACACGCGGAATACGGTTGCTCGCTTCTTCACTGCTGTGTGCGTACACCTTATCATTTTGTTTGTTGTAGCTCTCTTCCACGGTGAAAATTTTTCATCCGAAAAAAGAATTTCCCGATGCTTTTTTCCCGCGTACCGCTTCAACAAAGCGCGGCATCTCTTCAGTCTCAGGTCCATTAAACGAGCGTCCAAACGATGTCCTGTTTTTCTTTGATATGCCTTAGGGCATATCAAAGAAAAACAGGGTGTTAAAGGAAGACTTAGGGCTTAGGCCCTAAGTCTTCCTTTAACACCCTTTTCACCGTGGTCCTGCTTAACCCCATCTGAAGGGCCAACAGTTTCTGCTTACGTATGGGATTTCTTTGAATTTCTTTCCTTCACAGCTTTTATCACTGCTGGAGTCCTAACAGAGCGAGGACGACCACTTCTTGACCTGTCATCTACACTAGAGTCTTCATTGTATCGTTTTATGGTACGATAAACGAATCTTTTGGTTATATTCAAATTTTTCAGTAAGTCGAAAATCTGAATTGGCGCGTAACCGCAACGATGCAACGCAATAAATGCGACACGGTCTTCTTTAAGTGTCCACTCCATATTTAAAAATGAGGAAAATTCTAAAAAGTACATATTTTAATTTTCATGAAAAATTCGAAATTCTAATTCAATAAACTTTTTTGTGGCCAGCGTTCTAAATTCAAAAGTTTTTATTGTGTGACAGAACTTATGACCTGACTGTGTATATCGTTTTGCCGTCTGCATAAAGTAAAATCTAGCATGCTTAAAGCATTGGTTTATGTCGAAGAGATATGCTGCATATAATAGAAGACCAAGCAAGGAGCCTTGAGGAACGCCAGATGGTACGCCAATGTAGTTAGATCTGTACCCACCAATAACCACGGTCTGTCTATGGTTAGAGACGTATGACTCCATCCATCTAAGAAGATTCCCGTGTATGCCTAGCGCCTGTAGTTTGCGTAGCAGGATGATGTGATGCACTCTGTCAAAGGCCTTTTCAAAGTCAGTGTAGACCACATCAACCTGTCCATGGGAGCTCATACCACGGAGCACATCACTGACAAACACAGCTAGATTTGACGTGGTAGATCGACCCCTAATAAAGCCGTGCTGCTCCTCTAGGATATCTTGCATTAGCACGGGATAAATATTATCCAGGATGAGTTTTTCAAAGAGTTTTCCAAATGTGTTTAAGATTGATATCGGCCTGTAGTGTTCCACGTGTAATTTAGAGTCTTTCTTATGGACCGGAACTATGAGGGCCTCCTTCCACCTTGAAGTAAATACACCTTCATGCACCGAGCGATAAAAAAAATACTGAGGGACAGCGACAATGAGTCCTTACATAAAACCAGCCGGTATACCGTCATTACCAGGACCTTTTTTAGGGTCAATGCTGTCTATAAGCTATAACATATCGCTGGGATGTAACTAGGATATAATGGACGCCAATGATATGTGTATCATATTAATATCTTACTCCCGAGTTACTCAAGTATAATTATAAAAAAGACAATAATTCGCCGGCCAGCTTACATATTTAAGTTAACGAAAACATGCACACATTATAAAAAGCAACACTAACCTGTGGCAGCAGATACTCGTTTATATACTTGATTAAATAGAATTATAGGGGCTTGTTACCGCGCTTCCTATTCAAACAATGGTTTCACCTTTAGAATAATATTGCTTACGTCGCTTGTTATAGATTTCGGCATGGTATACGGTTTAAAAACTCCAATATTTCAACAAATTTCACGGAATACTCGAGCTCGATTACAACTGACAGTCGAGTGCACAGACTATATAGGGACTATGTATAGGGATGAATAGGGACTACGTATGTCGAGTGGCGCACAGAGAAATTAATGAATGGCGTTTCAAAGATGACGGCCGTAGTTTTGAATTCTTACATTTCACAGATAACTTGGTAGCTCTATACGTAAGTATACCACAAACAATAGGCGTCTTCAGAGTCATCTGTTGGATTTTGAAAAAAAACCGGCTGTGAAAGAATACTGGGCCGGCCACGTCACTCGTATGCAAATTAACATCTCTTTGGATTATAAATGCAAAACGAGAACGTGGTCGCCCCAGGAAGCACACGAGCTAAGGGCCGACGACAAAAACTGGTGGGAAAGAGCCCAGGAGTGTGAAAACTGGAAGAGGGGAAGAGAGGCCTTTGCCCCGCAGTGGTAAGACATTGGCTAATAATAATAATAAAGAAGGGATCAGTAATACAAAAACAAACATTCTATAAGACTTAATGTGTTTTATTGTCATAAACATTTTTAGTAAAATTACTGTAAACTTTTTAAAACTATTTGTGGTAATATTGTGATGGAACGTAAACCACTCACGTACCACTTTGAGTATTATTCAAATGGTAAGAGTGATTTTGAACATGTAAAGAAAATAATATAAAAATATAACTGAGCTACCATGTAAGTTTTGTAATTGTGGATTAGATATATTTATTTTACATAGTTTTTTTTAACGTTTGTGGCAATCAATATAGATTGTAATTTAAATGACTTGCAGAAGTAGAAATAAATAAAAAATAACGGTGTTAAGTTTTGCAATATGCAAATAATACAAAATTTCTTAGAATCTATTATATAAACTGTAGATATAAGAACTTTAATTTTATACATTCTCACTTAAACTTATCATTTTCTTTATACTCACTCATCCATGTATACATCAGGTCTTTCACACACAAAATGTAAAAAATACTATCCCATTTATACCCTAATATGAAAATATTATTAATGACGCTCATTTAGTTAGCGCTGTTGTACCTACCTAAGATTTAATACAATAAAAGATAGGTTATATTTAATTCATAATTGAGGACTTCCTACCACAAAATATACAAAACTTTACGTTTATATTTACATTATATCGGGAATGCAATACCCAGGTCATTGGTTAATTTCCTAACCACTCTCACATACTCAACACCACAAATTGTATATTTATTGATACCGTAACAGGGATTCATAAAATATCCCTAAGACAGTCTATACTAATAATTAAGATGACTTTTAATTAACTGGCCAAATTTCGTTCGATAGATAATATTCACACCATCCTTAATACTGAACAAATTTACCATGATATTACGGTCCCGTAGAGATAATCTACGGTTCCTCACTCAGTAAAATGGTCGAACTTGAGATACTTACAACAAGTTGGTGAGGAAAATAATAAAATAAACTCAGGCCACTTAATTAAAAATCAAATGCATGATTATCTAACTATAAAAACACTCTTCGCAAATAAATTCGGAAAACCCCTGCTATCATTATGGCAGTATATTCGCCTTAAATTACTTGAGCATTTTGTTCGTTGTCCGTAATCTCTTCGGGTGTCAACACATTCACTGTTTTGCAAAATAGAATAATCGCATTTTGTAGTTTGTCAGACAGAATACTCAAACTGCTACTCAAGTAATGGCGTCTTAAATGATGCTGTCATTTCCTAGCGAGAGACAGCGATAGTAAGATTTTGTGTGCCAATCAAATTAAGAGTGAGTTCAGCATCCGAAGCTAATGCTGCCCTAAACGTGCATGTTCTATATTCCATGAAGTACGCTATATGCTTCTCTCTAATGTTTTGGTGGGTAGATAGATAAACAGTGAATGTGTTAATTGTCTATAAATTAATAATTATAACTACGCCAACACACCACAATAAAGCATAAGAATACAGACTCCATAATAGCAGCATTACTCGACAACTCTCGGCCGATCCGTCGAAGATGAAAGTCCTCTTACATTTCAACAATACAATGTGACTATTTATTGTTCACCGAGAATTTGAATCTAGTACAATAGTTATTATGTAAAGTTTGACCAGAATACGACAAAACATAGTCCTTTACTCACTTAGTGACCTTCACTTTCGCTGTCACTCTTATCTGAAACAATACATATAAATAAATATTGTCACTTGTTGGATTACCCTTTCATTATGGCAATAGCAATAGCAATTAATTTAATATTGTTGTGCAGTTGTGAAAGCGGATGGTGCCATAAATTACTAATGATGCAATTTGAAAGCTCGTTCGACATGACAGTAATTCTACCACTGTTGTATCTGTATATTCTACAAAACAAACAAGCATAGGAAATGCGTCATCATCACATTAGTGCTGGGGTCTAAATGCACCTGTTAGAATCATTACCATGCTAATGACATGCATTATTGCCTACGTTCGTAAAAGGAACAATGGCTTTAATTCGGTCGAACTGATGGAACGACTAATTTTCCGACTAATGAAACTAATTGATACATAGTCGAACCACCCGGTCCAAAGTATCCCGAAGGAAACGTTAGCATGATACAAGTTCTGACATCATTATTCGGACCCTACTGCAGCGATCAAGCGGTGCTGGGAAAAATACTGACCTTTCTTACCCGGGTAGGCGTGCCTCTTCAGTCTGTCATATAGGTCCTCCTTGGTCCCATAGATGGAAGCATTGGACCGCGCTAGGCTGTTCATTTTGCCATTCATGCCATTATGGAGACTCTCCTTCATGTAGGTTTCGTTGTAGAAGTTTGGCATCTCCCAGCCGTCTTCTTCATCATCGTAGTAGTGTGCGTAAGTAGAGTGGTGTGAGGGTGCTATTGACTCGGCGTAGGGTGTGTGTGCACCGTAGTAGAAGTTCACTTGTGAGCCGTTCTGGTCGATGGCTGGGGTGAGAGTCTTCTTTGGTTCCTTCTTTTTTGTTGATCTGTTGGGCATGTTTCGGTTTATTAGATCGTTTATTTTGTATATCAATGGAGTATCAGTACCAATATTTTTGTAATGAGCTATTGAAGTCAATACGGATTCAAGTAGGAGTATCATCATCATACAATTCTGCGCAATTTATAAATATCGCTTTACAGTTTCAGTTTGTGCAGAAAAGCAACTCAAGAGTTCCTACTGATCAATGAATAAAACTATCAGCTAATCGATTTTTTTCAATTATTAAATCAATCGATTTATCAATATTTCTTTCAATCAATCAATCCGTAAATTGTTGAATCAATATATCATTCAATCAATACTTCTATATTTCAATCAATCAAATTAATAATAAATCGCTCAATTTGGCTCAATTAATCCATTGGTGAAAATTAGTTGAATAAAAGAAAGATTGATATATCGAGTGACTGGTGTATCATTTGATTTAATTATTTATACATATTGATTGATTGAACTCCCATTGTCTACTCACCTAGCACAGATCATCCATACAAGCAGCACCAAGAATATAATGAATATCACGCCACCAGCGACCCCGCTGGCTATGTACGCGAACTCGCTCTTCTCCCGGCAGTGGCGACCGGTGAAGGAGCCCACACAACGGCAGGATGGCTCGCCACGGATATCCTTGACGCATTCGCCACCGTTGTCGCAGTAGTCGAGGCACACGTCTGGGGAGAATGAGAGTTATATTAAGCATCACGTCTGACCCCATATAGGGTGACAGTGGCACAGGAGACATCATTATCATAATCACGTATTTATGGGTCTTGCCGTCGCCTGTCAATGCAGTCACCTTCTGTACTCTCTGCCTTAAGCCTTGATCTTCAGCTCCTGGTACGACCCAAGAGACGAGGGATATGCTGATAAATATCTTTGACAAATAATGTTGTTTTAGTAATTAATATAAGCAATGGATTCCTTTTTAGAGCAGAAAGATAGAAAGTTTTTTTTTAGGAATATCAAAGTTGACTTGAAAATGTAACAGTGCTGGCTCTCTTTATATTTTTTCGCGAGGTTCCGCGCTATGTACATAGGTACTATTATATATAAGGTATATAAGGTTATTCCACGTACCTGTACATATCTTGCCAGTGCCGTTGAACCCAGGCTTGCATTGGCACTTGAACTCGCTGGTCTCAGGGATGAGGAGGCAGTACGCGTTAGAATCGCAATGCATCTCGGGCCCGCTCATTTCACAAGGGTTTGTGCACTCGGATTCCGATTTCTTTAAAGAAACAATGGGGTTTACAAAACTGCTGTAGGTTAAAGATTAGAGCATGTTATGTTGTTACACGTTTAAAAAATCATACAATCATATTCTAAATACTAATTATGTTATTTTTGAGTGGGCATGAATCCTAAAGTACAATTGACGAAAACGTCATGAATGGCTTCGAGAAAAGGACAGCAAGGCCTATATGCCTTTGCTCGACTTGGCGGGGGCATATATGTATCCGACAGAAGTCATATTTGTAGGTACTTCCTAAAGTACAGATTTCGTTCTAAAAAATAACCAACTAACCGCTCCATGGTCTCGAGTGCTGGTGTTAATCGGGCACGGTATGCACAAGGTTTGCTGCAACTCCGATTGGTAGGAGCCCTTCTTGCAGGGCTTGCAGTTGTTCAGTGTCACGTTGAGGTATGAGCCTAGAAGGAATACCGAGTTTTAGAGTTTAACTGTGGAGTCAAGAGCCAAGATCTTTGTTGTAACCATTACTGCTGAATATTTATGGTATTTTTATACTTGTCTTGATAACTTTTGACAACAGATACTCAAGTTTATCTATTTTGATCTGTGCAAGAATATAGACGACCGAGAGAGAAGGGAGTAATGAAGATTTTTATGAGTTCAGCGCGTATCAGAACCCCTTTGTACAAATAACAGCTATCCTGCTGCACAGCTCTCAGATGATCAGTCCTGCCAGCCTGACCATTTTTTAGGTGCACCGGTCTGGCCGGACAGATCGTCTAACATTCACAACTTAGTAGAGGTATATTTAAATTCCAAATCACATGAATAACATAGTTTATACGTCTCTAAATCCAATTTCCCCCGGTCCCATACTAGGACCAACAGCAAATGCACTTATGCATGTGTGTGCCTGTATAAAAAATTATGTTCCCCGCTTACCAGGAGTGCAGACAGGCAGGGAGCAGTGGTCAGCGCCGGTGGCGCCAGTGTTTGGCGTGGTGGTACCAGGCGGGCAAGGCAGGCAGGCGGCGCCGGAGCCCAAAGAGCGCCAGCTGCCACGAGGGCAGGGCTCACAGCCACCGTCTGTGCTTAGCTGTTCGCCTGTAATATGCACATATTTTTAAATATAGTGAAGGAAACAAACATCCCGTCTTTTCCCGTACGGGGTGGCAGAAGCACAATTGCGGCCACGTGAAGTGACAGCGGGCTAGCCCATCGCCACAGCTATGGAAATTGAAGGTTTCCTCACGATCTTTTCCACCACCGTTAGAGCGTCCGTGTAATGTACTTATTGACACTTTACTTATCTCATTCAGTAACGGATTCAAACCCGCATCTCCTGCGTGAGAAGCGAGCGCAAAACCAATAGCCCACGGATCAATACACTGCTGAATTCGTGTTTCATAGAAGACTCGGGTCCTTGATTGCTGGTACACGGAGAGTGCACAGAAAAAGACCGCATGGCTCTACTTTCGAAAATAGACTGGTATCGCTGACGTCATAATGCAGAACAAGTGTTCGTTCCGCAGGGATACCAGCAGGGATATTCGGACCTGACTAGCAACATTTACCAGTAAAAAGAGGTACTTCATAAGCAGAAGTTATCGATTCATATATAGATATAGTGTAAGTGCTCTAATTTGGCCGAATTGCTATACATAATATATGGACTACACATCTGGTTTCCACAGGGGATAAACTAATGTGCGTTTTAATGTTTTTTTTTACCTGAAGCGCAATCATCCCTGCACTCAACAGCCGACACAGCTTCTGTAGTCCTGGTGGTCTGCCCTCGTGGGCAGGCCATGCAGGCGAAGGCACCTTCTTTTGGTTGGTACGAGCCGTGGCCACATGGTCGGCAGAGCTCGGCCTCAGCATCGTAGAATTTACCAGCTGCACAGCGTTCTAAGTAACAACAAAAATTTAATTTAGAACTCTGCCTTATGTTTAAGTACTCGACTGCACAAGAAGGAATGTTTTCCGAGCATATGTATGTTTGTTGTATGACCATTTCGTTAGCACCAGCTACAGCCCCAACCGGCTTGATGGATTTTGATTTACATGAGGTGTCTTTTGATTCGTCTCAGTTATGAAAGTGACATAGCAAAATGTAGTTTAAAAAGTGATTTACTTACGTAAACAGGAGCATTCATAAGTATGTATGTGGTATTGAAAGAAAATTCAGTCGGGTTATTGTATTTTTATAATGATTCTACCTATTTGTTTTTTTTTTCCTTGGTTTTATAGGTAGAATAGATCAGCTGCATCCCTTCCTGTGCATTTAAAATTTTCTATAGAATTATGGCCTGAGGTCAAATTTTTTTTCCCTCAATAGCTTAAAATTATCTATTAATTGAATAAAGTGGATGAACGTAGGCGGAAAGGATTTAAGATAATACTTCAAATCTGATTGCTGGAGAGACGTTTCACATCTTTTATAGTACAAAGGATTTACCAAAGTTGTTGGTTAGAGATTTTTTATATTGGTAGGACATTTCTATTAATATTTAAAGAGATTTTCTGGTATATTCTATGAGATGGGAACTGGACGATACTAGCACACTAGGCTAATTAAACAACTTAAAAAATCACCACAATAATGCATTTCTTGAGATGATTGTCGAGTTCCCATATCAATAATACTCAGCATATCAGCAACATTCGTGCATCTGCTGGTAGTGTGAACGGCAATGCAACAATAATTATTATTGCCAACTCATGAAAAGCTGCGTGCGTCACATTAAAACCCACTGCCCATTTTCTTATATCTTAACGCAGTTCGTCTTTCGCTGATTCAGTAACATTCACGTCAACACACTTTGTTCGATACTGCTATTTTATAATGAATTTTCTACGTGATCACTTATGTTTAACATTTTATGCTTCATGGCCTTAAAGCCATATTACCAGCCATTATAAGATTTTAGGTTTTATAGAAGCCGTATATTTAAGACTTGTATGGTTTATAATTTTTATAATTGCCATTTATAATACTTACTTCTATAAGGTAAATAACTCTTGAAGATAATCTTAATATGACCTTTTTACTTCATGAACAAAAAGCCGTGTTATCAGATTTTATAAGATATCACTTTTTTTAGCAGTCGCATAATTTTGAATTATAATTCTAAATTATAATTCTAATATCTTATAAAAGCCATATTTGGTTCAAACATTTATAATAGCTATTTATATAGCCCGTGTAAGGTCAATAACTATTGGAGATTACCTTGACATAATCTTTTACTTCATGACCAACAAGCAGTATTACCAGCTTTTATTAGACTTTATGTTTTAAAGCAGTCGCAAATTTAGACTTATATGGCTAAAAGCTCGGTAATGGCCATTTATATAGCTTCAATAAGGTCTTCAATAACTCTTGGAGATTACTTCATGACAAAAAAGCCAGATAGCCAAAAGATAGCAAGATTTCATCTGTTTTTGGTCCATAAGAACATATCGACACGCATCCCATGACTGTTAGTAGGTGAGTACGGGGTTCAAACAAAATATGTGCCACTTGCCGACCACCTCCAGTAGCAATGTGGCACTTTATTGTATAAGCATTCGTGCGAGAGTCGAATGAGTAGTGAACTGGCATTAGTGCCAGTTTAAAAATGCCAGTAGCCACCTAACTCAATACGACGTATATATGAGTTAGGTAAAGTAAAGTAAAGTCTAACAACACTTTTCTTTTATGGCCTATTTCCTTTCAATAAATGCTTATCTCATCTTACCTTTACAATCCGCAGCACTCCTTGCGCCAAGCGCTTGCGTAACTCCCACCTGGCCTGCAATAGCCGGGCACGCGATGCACTGTAGCTGACCGGACTCCGACTGATAAGTGCCCGATGGACACGGCTTGCAAGTGTCGCTGGCCGCATCCAGGTACGTGCCGACGGCGCAAGCAACTGTTGGAGAGAAAACGTCATCAATTGATTTAGATGGAAACGGAATTAGCTGGCTGGTTAGCACAGCTATTACCTACTGTTCAGCAGCGATGTCACGTAAAAAAGAGTGCAGATATACTAAACGTTAAGAGCCAATCTGTGCTTCTGCTACTCCACATAGAACAAAACCGGCCGAGTGTGAGTCAGAGTCACGCAACGAGGGTTCCGCTTTTTTGTGTGCAGGAACAACAAATTTACGGTTTTCGGATATTTTCTATACTTATGTAAGTTATAAGAACGAGCCTCGTGCCAAATTTCCCTAGTGCCAAGTTCCCTTTTCGATTCTCTTGCGAGTATTCCCTTAAAATTTACGGCATAAATAGCCGTACCCTTTGTTTGCTTTTACCAGAAGTTTGATATTTTCACAGAATAAAGGTTCACAGACTTTATCAATCTTATTAATTTCAACTTGATATTTCAACTCGTTTCTGAGGAAGAGTTTCGACAGACAGACGGACAACGAAGTGATCCTATAAGGCTAATTTTTTTTCCTTTTGATGTACATAACCCTAAAAAGGACTATATGCGAGAATAAGACTCGAATGAAGTACTAACTGGGTTACACCTAACCTAATTAGGTACCTAAGTTTGTGTGTGGTAATCGTTCTTCACTTGCTTGGGTCTCACAATTGAATTGAATAATGAAAAATCAATAAGAATAATGTAGATGTAGACGTACCTACGAACTCCAAAGTAGGTATCAGACTACCTACTTTGGAGTTCGTAGGTACGAATAACAGTAAAATAACTCCATTAATGATAAACCTTTGTAAATGAATTTTCCATTTTCTAGTCTTTATGTCTTATGCATTAAGTAAAATCAGGTAGGTACTATTGATTATGTATGATGCTTTGTATTTACATCTACATTATTCTTATTGATTTTTCATGTTATAAACTAACCGCTAACTAACTGAAGGAATATGATAAACTAACCACAATCAGGAGCCATAACCACTTGACCCATAGGGCAGGCATAATCCGAAACCAGTTGCAGACTCGCTGGGTCAGGGACGGTGTTAGGTAGAATATTCCTGACATCAAACTGCTCATCTTCCAAGATTAGCTTCTCTAATAGATGCTGGACGGTCGACCTCTCGTTGTTGCCGTTGTGGATTACTGGGTCGCTGTAAATTTTGTCCAGGTGTGAGAAATTATCTGTAAAACTGTTTCACTGTCAAAGCAACAGGTTTTATATCCTTTCATTTGCTTTATTTACATTTCATCAAAAGTAATGGGATAACATGTTATGTGGACGTAAGGTGTAAGATATTGCATGATTGTATTTATGGACCTAAAATATAGAAAGTTTAGACGTGTTGAAACTATGCAATGGGATCAATCCACTGGTATCTTAGAACTTTATATCCGGTCACAATGGTATATTACATAGATAAATTGTATTGTATGGTATCCAAATAGATATCAATTATGGATTATTTAGGGCTATTTAGCTTTGATGTTACCAATTAATATGGTGATGGTGGTCGACCGTTAATTAATCGTGTTAATTATTCGTAATGAAATAATAGTCACTACCCGAAATACATAGACTACTATAGAATAATACCTGGTGTGCTCTTAAGATCTAAGTATTAGAATTATCTACAATATTTCGTGAATATTGAAGTATTCTTAAGTAGGAATAGATTGATACGCAGAAGGTTTAAGTAACATGCAGTAGTACCATAATGGCAGTAGTAACACTTACGTGACAGCCGGGAAGGATATCTCGATATTGTATGTATCACCAACTTGCCGCCCCTCCCTATTGCTTCGTGTCCTAAGTGCCAGAGAAAAACATGCAATTTGTGATGGATAGGGACATGCTTCAATACTCTACTAAGATATAAATTTGTGTGGTAGCATTTGCAATATTACGACTAACTGTGTCCAGCACTAAACCTCTATTTGTGCAATAAATGTAGATTAAAGTAGACAGAATACAGTGGCTGTGTTGATATATAAACCAATAAAGCAAGACATCAAACCATAAAATAATGAAAATCACAAAGATATGTAAATAGTACATATACATGGGTAAATTAACTTCAAATTCTCGAATTTGCCAACACCGTACCAAAATTTAGGGGTATTTTAAAAATATACATCTTTCCAAGGGCTATGATTATCTACGTGCCAAAAAATCATATTAGACATATCAAATGAACAAAAAGATAATGCATTAAATGTTGCGCCAGAATTTAAACCATTTTCATAGCTATTATAACCATCATTGGTATTAGTTGGCTTATTTTAGAGCAACTTCTACTTGCCACCGACTCATTTAACTACTGAGCGGGTCTGTTTGAAGCTGACGGAACTTTTAGCAAGAAAATCGAATGGTCCGATCGACTAAGTACAGATATATTCCTCTTATATCAGTCTCTAAATAGGGTCAGATTGAATCGTAAGCGTGTATAAAGATCTGTCAGTTTCACAAATTGTTTAAGTATGACTCAACTTTGGGAGGTCCAAAGTTTGTTGTTCAAAGTTTAAATGTTACTCCACTTTTTTTACTACGAAATTACAGTTATTTGTAATCGTCGTTTTAGTATATCAGAGAGAGCCTCAGTAAAGAGATGACAAATAAAGGTGAAAAATAAGTTTTTTTTAGATTGAAAAATATAATACTCACTCTTCGACAGGTATGATAGCGTCCAGCACATACGTATCTTCGGAATTCGTTACTGGCGGCGGTGCTGAAGCTTGTCTGGTCTGTCGAGCGTTCGCTCGTCGATCGCACTTGACGTTGATATCCAGTTCCTTGCATTCCCTTGTTCCTGTTATATCAAAAAGAGGCTTAATTTGACATAAAAATAAATCATTTTTGTGTGGAGGCATGTACGGGAATCAGAATATTTATCGGAAAGTAGTTTATGGGAACTCGTAATAGTCAACATCAAAAGTAAATCAAAAGTACATTTTATAATCGTAGATGAATCTTGTATTTCTTGCATTATTAAAAGGGCTTTATAAAATCATGTGACTTACCATCAACAGCGAAAGAGCAGAAGTTCCAATCCCGGTTGAGTTGGTTAATAGCACTGCGCACTTTCTGTCGCAATACACCCTGACCGGCGTCGTTACAGAGCACCGAACTCGGAAACAGCATGGAGACCTTGAACACTCGCTGAGCTGGGTTGGCAGCTAGTGTTGGCAGAAACATATCGTCAATAATAGTAAGGAGTTTGAAGAAGTATGGCATAGAAACACATATAGATTGTGTAAGTCACATCGTGAATAACCAAAATAAGAGCCAGACGAGATTAAAAAATGAGAGTTGAGATGTAATAGTTATCTCTAGTTCAAAAAAGCAGCAGTCGCTCCCAGGCGAAGTGATGGTCCTTGGAAACATGAGAAGAAGTTAAACCAGGATCGATTGGACTTACATCAGAAAAGTTCGAACAAAAGCAATCTAATGAGAAAGCAAATAAATAAGGTATCTTACGTGAACAAGCAGGGTACACCAATGGCAGGGTAGGAGTGTTGGTCGGACGCCAGAAGCCTTCAGCCCCACAAGTGTAGAACGGTGGCACGGGTTGAGAGAACCTCAGACCATCCCTGCAGGCAATCTCGCATACCTTGAACTGACCACCTGCACCCCAGTCTCGACAAGATTGGTATCCGCCAAGGGGGTCAGCCAGAGGTGGGCAGAATTCAGCTGGAAAACAAATATCAATCATCAAGTTTTTAAGAGGCGAGGTAAATAAATCACAAGTTTAGCGACATTCATATTAAGTCAATGCTGACTCTTAATTTACCTTCTGACAAAGAACTAACAAATTAATTGAAGTGCTGACTCTTGAGAGACAAATTATTTTGCATAAATAAAATCCAAGATACGTGTACTTACATAGAACAGTAAGTTTGAAAGTGCAAGTAGCAGCGTTTCCAGCGGCGTCATACGCAACGTAAGCAATATCATATGCTCCCCATGCTAGGTTCTGTCCAGGTTTGTGTCCTGACTTCTCAACCACTCTCACCACTCCAACATTGTCGCTGAAAGCCGGTTCATCCCAGCTAACTACTGCAGAACCGTTCTTTGCAATGACCCACAAGTCTCCAGGGCAGTGGTCAACCTTCGGTGGTTCCTTATCAACTTGCAATTGCTGGCATTTAGCACCAGCATAGCCGTTAGGGCAGACTCTTTGTCCACAATGAGAAGGAACTATCCTTTCTACTCCTCCAACTACATCTTCGTATCCAGCCCAGGTTAGGACCAAATTGTTGAAAAGAACTGGTTCACTGCGGCAGTCCCGGACTTGTTTTTGTATTTCGTTGGAGAAATCAAGAACTCGGTTCCAAATCTGAACCTTAGTCAAGTGACCTTGGAAACCTGCTTCCGTGTAAGCTTTAGAATTGTCTGATTGTGGTTTACCCAATGTTACCCAGATGCTGAAAAAGAACATCATAATTACAATACAGAATTTTTGAAAAGGATTAAGCTTCGTTACTACTACGTTAGGCTTTTGAGTCCAAAATACATCTCAACAGTAACTTACAATTGCGGTAAAGTTTTTCCACTTCCATAGTTTTTCTTGCTAGCAATTAGTCCTTCAGCGATAAGTGTGAGTTCGCCGCCATTGCTACCGTCCCAAACAATAGCCACGTGGTGCCACTGGCCGTCATTCACGGTCGCGAATTCTCCGAAGCTCAAATACACGTCAGGCAACTCCGGGAAGATTGATACTTGCACTCCGTTGGAGTGAGCTTGGATGATAGTTCGTCTATTCAGAGCTATGTGTGAATTGCTGTAAAGTTGAATAAAAAATGATTGCTATCGTAAGAAAATATGACTTTCAAGAAAACCATGAAAAAAAACTTTAATGATTTTGTTGAAAGGTTGTAATTGCACATCTTCCAGCATTATTAACTTGTTATGTATCAGGTTAGTCTCACCTTACACTGTAAGCAGTGAAGAAAATACCACCCTCGTCTTGTTGTGTGAACTGAACCCACATGGCAATAGTGAGACTGTCTGTGGAGCCTGAATCGAAAGGAACCACTTGAGCAGCACTTGATCGTAGCGGATCGCTGAAGTAGAGATCGTAGTCGACGCTTATCGCTGTAAAGGAAAACAAACATTAGAGAAATATATCTCATCTTTCATGTTTTTCGGATTAGGTTCTCAAACATATTAAGTAATAAAAAGTACAAAACCACTCACATTTTCTGCAGTCGTCACCAGTAAGATTGAACGGACACTGACAATAGAACCGTCCTGGTAAATCAATGCACGTTGCGGATGGTGGGCATGAGTTCTCTTTGCAGTCCATAATATCTTCGTCACAGTTTCTTCCCTTGAATCCGGGTGCACAAATGCAGGAGTAACCTTCGCCGCCATCTACACAAGTAGCGCCATTCTGACAAATTCCAGCTTCACAGGCATCGAATTCGTACTGACATCCAACACCAATGTAGTCGGATGAACAAGTGCAGTTAAGACCAGAACCGAAGTCTTGGCACTTTCCGCCATGCATGCAGGGGCTGCCGATGCATCTTTCAGGGGCAGTTTCGCACTGTTTACCGTCGGTGCCACTTGGACAACTGAAATTCAATGATGAAAACATGAATTAATTGAAATAATTACATAATAAATAGTGAACATATTTAAGGATGTAAGTCACGCTAACTTTAAAACTTACACGCAGAAGAAATCTTGGAACAAGTCAATGCATTTGGCATGATTCTGACAAGGAGTGTTAACACATGTGCCGATATCTTTCTCGCAACGTTGACCGGTCCATCCAGATTGGCAAACACATTTGTAGCCACCAACTTCATCCTTGCAAGTTCCACCATTGAAGCACGGATCCGATGCGCAATCGTCGATATTAGTTTCGCACATTTCTCCAGTGAAACCTTCTCGACAAACACATTTGTATTTATTATCTAAGTCAATGCATCGTTCTGTTCCAGGGCCACTGCATGGTTCATTGAAACATTCATCAATAGCTGTTTCACATTGCAGACCAACAAATCCAGGGCGACATTTGCAGACAAAACCTTCTAACTGGTCAATGCAGGTAGCACTATTTTGGCAAGGGTTGGAGATGCAGTCATCAATAGTATGCTGACATTTCTTTCCTGTGTATCCAGATTCGCAATTACACGCAAAGTCATCAATGACATCGATACATTGGCCACCGTTTTCGCAAGGAGAGATAAGGCATTCGTTGATATTAATATCGCAAGATGGCCCAGTCCAGCCAGGGTCGCAGACGCATTGGTGAGTGAAGAGTTTGTCAACACAGATTCCACGTTTGCAAGGTTCATTTGAGCAAAGGTCGATTTTCTCATGGCAACGTTTTCCTGTGAATCCAGCGGGGCAATTGCAGCTAAAGTCGTTGACCAAGTCAGTACATGGGGCTCCAAGGAGGCAAGGTTTTTCGATACAGTCGTCTGTGTTTGTTTCACAAAGTTGACCTTCCCAGCCAGGTAGACATTCACACTTGAATCTGCCTTGTTGCAGAGCTATGCAAGTGGCTCCGTTGGTGCAAGGATTTCCATTCGCAGTGCATGGGTCAATCTAAAAGAAAAATAATTAAATTAGCAATCAATTAAAAATAGCATTACAATTGAAATCAAAGACACAATTTACTAACGGTAATATCACAGTCATTTCCAGTATATCCAGCTCTACACAAACAAGTGAAGTTATTAAATCCAGGTTCATCTTTGCACATAGCTCTTTCGGGGCAAGTATCATTCTTGCAGTCAGATTTCTCTTCTTGACAGTTAATGCCACCATAACCTGCAGGGCACGAGCATCTATAACCCTGAGGAAGATCAGTACAAGTTCCGCCGTTGTAGCAAGGTTGGCTGGCACACTCGTCTATATCAATTTCACACCTTCGTCCTGAGAAACCAGCTGGACAATAACATTGTACTCCATGACCTTTAGGTAGGCACAAACCACCGTGCTGGCAAGCGCTGTTAGAGCATTCAACAGGTAGACATTCTTCCAAACCTGTCGCTCCGGTTCCCACAGTCTTCATATTTGTTGGGCATTCCATGCAACTGATTGCACCCACTAGATTCTGGTAGAAGTTCCTTGGACATTGCGAGCAAGGCGCCAGTCCTGTAGGTGAATAAGTTCCTGGGGTGCACTTTGATCTACATCTGTCTCTACCAGGAGCCGCAGGTTGATACGTATATGTGTTGATTGGACAGGCTTGACAATCCTTGAAGCCGCCTACCGGTGGTTCGCTCGTATAACTGTTTCTGGGGCACTCCAAGCAAGGGACTAAACCGGTAGGAGAATATGTGCCGTATCCACAGACCGGAATGCAATCGTTGACGTCCTTAGAGCCATCGTCTCTAGTAAAGGTCCCTGAAGGACACTTGAGGCACGCGCCTTGACGAGCTTGGTTCTGGAAGTATCCTCGTGGACACATTGTACAGCTCTTTTGTTTTTCACCGGCAAACGTACCAGCAGGGCAATGCACTAGAATGAAAGAAAAAAGTTTTTCTAGATCCATGATAAATGTTATGCAATTTTTAATATCAAATATTTTTTTCATTTTTCACATGTTATATAGAAGTATCACGTCACTTCGCAAATAAAGTAAGAAATGAAATTTGCTGGGCCATGATAAGTTATCTCCCGTTACAGTTCAGCTAATACAGTACCTCATTGTACGCATTGTTAATACCAAATCGATAACACATAAATTCTTGTACAGTCCATTTATTTTCAGTCTTAAGAGTATGCTTCGATTTAAATGGAAGTAGGCGAATTATTACTACTTTACTTCTCTGCACAAACTTTAACCAGCTAGTTTCAAAAAGTTAAGTCAAAGTTGAAAATCAATCCAAAATAAACTTTACCTAGAATTGTAATCGTTTTTTGATTGTTGACGTGCCCTTTAAGGCTTTTATGCCATAAAGACAATATCAAGTACCTAACCTAGATTCTGAAAATTAAAATACAGAAATCTATAATTTTCATTTGCCTAGCGATCATTTTATTACACAAATGTATTTGATTCTATCCGGCAGTAGACAGAAGATTAACTTAATTCTAAGAGAATAAAATCCTAAGAAAAACACGTGTTATTTTGGATTGTTTTTTTTTAACTTTGCCATAGCTTTTAATTTATAATTCGTGTGATTTCGGCAATAATAGAAACCTAACCTAAAGACCGATACGGGTACGGGGTGGCAGTGTCACACCTGTGCACACTTTTAGGCAGTTATTCTATACTCCATTTTTGCATGACCGGGGGGGGGGGGGCATCGCCGCAGCTATGGAGTAATGAAGGTTTCATCACGATCTTTTCCATCACCGCTAGAACGCCCGTACTTGAGATAAGTAAAAAGGTACTGTTATAGGAACAGGTAGGTATAAGTATGTAGATAAAATACTTACAGCATCTAGGAACATCATTCGTATCCATATTCAGTACTTCGCCGACACTACAAGTGAACCCTCTGGAGATTGAGCTTCTAATTGCCCGCAGGGGGGGACATTGGTTTCCAATGGACGATATATTTAGTACTGGCTCAATTGGAGCACTTGCGTATGGCACAGACAGGTCAAATATAAGATTCAATGTCGACCCGCAAAGATCGTACAACTGTGTCTGTCTTATAGCTGGAGCGATGGACAAAACGAACTCCATTTTGACTACGTTTTCGTCTAAAAGACTGGGCGTTGCTTTGACGAATGTGACGTTGATGTTCACATTTACGGCGGAGGAGCAGCGTTGCGTAAGCCTTTCGTTAATGATGGTGTCATAATGTGCTAGGAGGTCCTTGTATTGTGGCAGACAGGCGTTTGAAACTGCACCCAAAGCTCTATATTGAACACTTGCTATAATGTGGTAAGATGCTTGTTGGGTATCTGAAATAAAACATTATCACATAAGCCTATAGCCCTTTGATTGGATTGTTGTTGATATGCCATGCTGGAATTATATTAAGAACTTCACTTACTTTCAGAAACACAATCCGGCACAACCGATGTTGGCGACCATTGCCTCTTTGTTTCACATACAAATGTCTTCACAGGCTCTCCGTCGGTAAACCTAAATCCTGGACTACAAGTAGCTATGCATTGGATGCCTCGGTCTCCTGGCAAGCAGTTCATAGCACCGTTGGCTGGTGCAGATAATTCCCAGTCTACACAGGGTGTGGCTTGGACTGACACCTGAAGAAAATTTAAGATTAATATAAGGGAATTTTCGACAACAAAATGGTTATCTTCTTAGGAGCACTATGAAGAATAGTGTTGAGAAAAATTACCTGGAAATTGCATTGAGCCTTGTTTCCATATTTATCAGATGCAATGACAGTAACATTTCTAAATCCACGAATTGGAATCACAGCTCTTTCGGGTACGAATTTCAGTGTAACTTCACCAGACGCATCGGTGGCGTTGATCCTTCTCCTGGTATCATTGAAGTTCACAGCATAGCTGTCTTGCTTGTCGACCAGTTCAATGACGTAGCTTTGAGGACAACTCAATTTCGGTGGGGTATAATCAGGTACAGTGATGTTAACTTCACATATAGCGACGTTTCCATCAAAATCATAGGCCACGTATCGCACCACCATATTGTGAAATACTTGAAGTGGGGTCCTAAAGTACTGAGGTGTTACTTCCAGTCGCGCGATAGCCCCTGTATTGTCTGTTGCTGAAGGCTCAGTAAAGTTAACAGGAAGAAGTCCACCATTTACGTCTGTTTGTACAACAATAGGTTGCTGAGGGCAATTTTGGAAAACTGGTGGTTCATTATCTGGAATAGGTTGTTTTAAATGGGTTGTAATATACGTATATGAATATTTACATTTTAAATTAATATGTGTATTTATACGTTGTATAGTTTCACAATTTCAGTGATTTACTTACCAACACAAGGAGAATATCCGTAATCGTAACCCAGGAGAGGCTCTGCGGTGGGTTCATCACATCCCATGAGTTCAAACTTTAGGCAAGCATTATCCATGAAGCTGACAATGCCCAAAATAACAAATCTAGCTTGCACATATTTCGGCAAAGTGATCATAGCTAGTTCTCCATAGTTCCCCGGATCTCTCATCGTAAGATTGAAGTTAGGGAAGTATACCACGTAGTTTTCATTTTCAGCTTGTTTGTAAAAGAATCTGATTTCGGTTGGTCGACCCACAATGTCAGAGGTAACAACGCCCTTGACCAAGATTGCTTTGACTCTGTGTACTTTTCCCAGATCAACACTAACGTAAGTGAAAGCTTCTTGCTTTCCACACCATCCCGTGACAGAATTCAGTCGAATATTCCTAGCTTCGTAGTTAGGTCTTTCAGATGTTGCATTGATAGCTGCATCAGGTATTCTTCCTGAAGCCAGACCAAGAGGTTTGATTACTTTACATTCTGGTTCACGGACACAGGTAATGGGCCTTGGGTTGATCAGAATGTAGCCAGGTCTAGAACAACCGAAAAGAACTTCAGAGCCTTGTTCGTAACTCCTTGCTAGCTGGTATCCATCAGCTGGTCTGCCCGGGTCTTCACAAACTGGTCCTTCACATCTTAGGTCTCCAAAGTCCCAAATACCATTTCCTTGACATCTCACTACATTGTCATGTTTGCTAGTTTGTCCTGCGAGTTTGAAAGTGTTTTGGCAGCCGAAGAAGAACGAGCTTTGGTATCTTGTATCCGGGTATTTACCGTATTCTGCTCCAGGTGTAGGCATAGGTAATCCACAGTCTTGTCTAGGGCATTGAGGTTGAGCACCAGATAGCCAGTAGTCAGGCAGACCCTAGAAAATAGAAAATAATAATATGAAAATTCCAAATTGAAAACCAGAACTTACACTACTTAAATTCTAATTAAGTTCAGTTTATAGTTTATTACCGGTTTAGGATCATATACGCATTGCCTAAAAGATGAACTGATAGTATTTCTCAAAGATCGGCCAGATGAAGTGCACGTAATTGTAACGTTATCTCTGTACGGCACTAATACGCTTTCTGTGTCCTCTCTGATGATTTTAAGACCTTCATTCTTATCGTCAGATAGGGTAACGCAGCGAGCATCTGTAAAATAAAATAAAATAATTAACTCCTTCCTAACCTTAGATAATGTTTTGATTGAAACACAGCATAGTAAAACAAATATACATAAAGGAATAAAGCAGTAAATTGTATATTGCTTACATTGACACTCAGGAGTGGTACCGTTCCATGTTCCACTCGATGTACAAAGCAAAGACGAAAATCCTGACATGACGTATCCGAAATCACATTGGAATTGTACGATATCTCCAAAGTGGTATGAATCCTTAGTAGACAGTAGTTTTCCATTCTCAGGGAGAGCCAACAACGGGCACATTACTGGCACACAAGATTTGTTTTTCTGGTAGGTGTCGCCATCTCTGTCGCCAGTTTCAGATTTCTCAATAGCAAATCCAGCGGTTCCGTTCGAAGAATACAGTTCAAAGCCAAGGTTGCAAGCGCAAGAAAAGTTTCCGGGTCTGAAATTAAAATGGTAGGTAAAATAATAAAAAAAAAACGCTAGTGATACATAAACCAGGGTTAATTGACAAAATGGAACTACTACTTGCTGCTTACGTATTTATGCATTTCTGGTCACATCCGCCATTGTTTTCACTACATTCGTTGATATCGCTGCAGTCCAGTCTGGCACAACCCATTACTTCTAGTTTCAAGCAAGGAGCGCCAACGTAATCCTGAATTTTGAATTTAATATATTGAGCCTCAATCGGCATTGGCAGGTTTAGAACTGATAGAGTAGGCTCCAAAATTCTGAATTCAACAGCCGTTCCGTCCGGGTTAGTGTAGTCTTTGAAAATATCAGTCAAATCATTGGTGTATTGGATCCTTATCGCGGAAGTGAAAGCAATATTGCCATCTGCTCTCATCACGCTCATGGTTCGAAAACCTCTGATGATGGTCGGTGACCTCAAGTCGACAAGAACCCAGTTAGCACCAGCCTCCAAGTTGTTTCCACACCAACCTCCTCCATTGTTCAAACGGACCATCTGTAAACAAAAGCAAATTAGCCTCCATTGTAAGTATAGGTATGAGTATAACTATACGGCACATTATTGGCATAGAAGAAATACTATAGTAAAAGACTGACCCCTTTGTAGTAGCCAAGTTCAGGAGTGGAAGTTGTGATAGATTCGTCGGGCACAGCTCCATTTATTAGTCCCAAGTCTCCAACTGGTCTGCATTCTAGACTAGGTGTAAATCCAGGTTTGCAAGGACAGTAGAAGCCTCCTTGTGTATTTTTGCATTCTGTTGAAGCCGTATCACATTGGCTGCTATGGCATTCATTGGCATCGTCGCAAGTTGGAGGTGAATCAAATACTTGGTTTGGACCACATTTCAGTACACTGGCGCCGTTTAGTTTGAAACCTGAAAGAGCATCAATCAATCAATAAGATGTTCCATCCAACAGCTTTATCAGGCAATTAAATGTTTATACCAACTAGGAGCAAACAGTATTCATGATATACCATACCTTTGTAGCACTGAACTCTAGCTTCATCGCCAAACATGTACGATCTGCTTTGGTCAACAAAGAAGCCATTCTTGATCTCAGGGAAGTCCGGACAAACTGCTCTTGTGCATGTTGGCACATCACCAGACCAGGTACCATTGCTCATGCATATAAGAACTGGTTGTCCACTTCTTACATAGCCAGGCTCGCATTCGTATCGCACGATGGTTCCATAGCTTTTACCACCGCCATTCAGAATGGTGACGTTAGCATGAGGGACGTCAGGTAAGGTCACACATTGGGATGCTGGAAAATACAAATATGTAATTAATGAAAATATTACTTAAGAACAAAACTACGGATCTAAATATAAGACGCGTTAACCTAAGTAGACCATTAAAGTAAGCTGGTATATAATAATAATAATAATAATTTATTTATTTCAGGCAATAAAAAACCCATAAAAATATTAAAAGTAAGTAAGACTTAAAATAAGGTACTTGAACAATAGAATATTACATTCTGTTGTTTTCCTGGTGCACGCGGAGCCAGTGTTTAATGATCCCACTCTCATTGGGTTTTCGTTAAGAACATTATTGAGCTCGTTACTGGCAGTTCTCACTCTTTCCCAGAACGAGGCTATCCGTGACCTGATGACAGCGAAGTAGTCAGGGACCCAGGTGCCGGCGAACATGCCTGATGCACTGCAGTGACGTGGCAGTTGCAGCAGTATACAGAAGGCGTTGTTATATTGTACTCTGAGGATGTTATATGACCGTCTGGAGTAGTTAATCTAGAGTTGGCAGGTGTAAAGAGGCAAAAGGCCCTAAATAAAGTAATTTTAACATCTTCAGAGCACTTCCCGAAGCGACGTGCGAGCATGTTCACCCGCACAGCCATGGCCCTGCGCTCTCTTTCAATATCGGCGTCATCAAACAGGTTCTCGTCTAGGATATGACCAAGGTACCTGAATTTCCGCACAACCCGAACCGGTGAGCCGTACAAATATACTAGAGGCACCGTCTCCGGACCCTTCCTTGCTTTGAAACCTAACTTTTCTGTTTTGAGGATGTTAAATTTCATACCATTTTGCCTAGCAAAATCTTCACATATGGTGAGTAGTTTTCGTAATCCCTTGATCGAGGGGCAGAGGAGCACCATATCGTCAGCGTAACTTAGGTTATTGAAGCATACATCGTTGAACGAGCATCCGACCCCTGCACTCCGGAGCTCCTCGATCAAGCCATTAAGATATAGGTTAAAGAGGTCCGGAGAGGTCAGCCCACCTTGACGAACACCACAATCTAGTCTATATTTACTAGATTCCCTGTCGCCCCATCTTACATTGTTTGTTTGGTTCTCGTACTAGAATTGCAACAAGTCCACGATACTCTGCGGTACCTTAGCTTTTGACATCTTGTTCCAGAGTATATTATAGTTTACTAGATCAAAAGCTTTACTGAGGTCTAAGAAACACGCGTATATTGACGTGTTTCTGTTCTTGTATTAGTTGATGGTGTTTTTTAGACAAAGTATCTCAGAGTCCGTTGAGAGACCGGGACGAAACCCAAACTGCGCATCACTAATTCTAATATTTCTCATCAGTTCGGGCTGCAAAAGCCTTTCAAGCACCATGCCCGTTATCGTCCCGAGAGATATGCGTCTGTAGTTAGACAAGCTCGACAGCTCGTCAGTCCTACTTTTAACAATAGGGACTACTATAGCTTTCATGGGACCTTCTGGTAAATAGCTATGTTCTATACATAAATTAAATGATAGGACTGTAAAAACTGCATTCCCTGCGTAAAGTAGGTTCTCCACACTGAGACCGTCATGACCGGGTGACTTGCCCCGGGTCATCTTTCTGATTGGTAAAAACATCCTTAGGCGCGATATTTATTTGACGAGGGGAAATCTTGTTAGTCTCAGAACTGGCCACGGTCTCAGTGTCGATCACACCCCCAACGACCTGAAGCGGCTTGACCCTGAAGTGGTTCATGAACAAATCAGCTATTTTCTTTGGGTCATGTACACCGTTGACACTGACTGGCAAGCTTTGCTTGTGATTAAACTTCTTTGTCTCCTTCCAGAACATAACAAAGTTCTTACTTCTTTGGTATAGTGCCAGAATATTCATTTTGATCTTATCTTGATTATTCTGGCACCACTTCACCTTGTTTTTAAACAGCTTGCGACTATTCACCATGTTATTGTAAATATCTCCCACGGTTGGCTTGCCCCAAAGTTGCCAGTATTGAAAATACAGTCTAGCTCTTCCATGAAGGTCTTTGAAATGGTGATTCCAACCGGCGATCTGTCGTTTCTTGTGCTTGCGTGCACCAGAAGAGCTATAGTTAGAACTATGACTAGATATCGAAGCTTTTTGCAACACTTTAATAGTACTAGAGTATAAATGATCTATATAATTAGTTATATGTTTATTGTTCTCTTTAATATCACAGTTTAATAGCTGATTAGGATCTGGTAAAAATGATAGCTGTGTAGTGCATATTTTGTTGTACAGCTCTATTTGGTCAGTATCACGTTGGCCCCTTTTTATTTTGAGATTATCATTATCATTCACGTTTATAAATGTTTTATCCACAACATATTGCAAATCACATTCAATATACAAAGGAAAATGATCCGACCGTAATACATCGTAGTCAACTCTCACTCTTAAGATTGTATCACGCCCTGCATCGGTCGTGAGACAGTGGTCCAGCCATCTACAGGTTCCGTGTGCTACTCTGACGTATGTGTAAGTCCCGGAGTCTGTACCCGGAATGTTGATGTCCGCACAGGACCACAATTGGTCCTCACAAAAAGACAACATCTCCTTTCCAAACAAAGAATAAGATTGCGCGTTGTAGTCACCCAACATGTAGACCGCCTGAACATCAATCTCTTCAATGGCTGCACTCATGTTGGCCAGTATATAGGTAAACTCCGATAGGTTGTCTATGTCATCGCAGGGTAAGTACACAGAAAATACTATAAGTTGACGACCCCCGAACTCAATTCGAATTGCCGCCAACCGGTCACTGGCACAGTTCACTATCGACACATCTTTGAAAAGTGTTTTTCGCCACATTATTGCCAATCCACCATAAGGACGCCCACGCAGTATCCCCGCCGAGCTATCCACCGAAGATTTCGAGAAGGCGCCGAACTCGTCGTCAATGAAATTAAGGTCATGCTGAAGCAGCCACGTCTCCTGAAGAACAACGATGTCAGCTGATCTGCATATATGTCGTATGTGTTCTATGGCAGGTTTAATGGATTTACAATTAAACGAGGCCATAGTAACATTTCTCATGTCAGAATGCGGGGTGTGTATTCTACTAATCATGTTGTTTTGCGATGGTGTTATTCAGTGACGTCATTGTCAATTTCTTTCGCTCCCAGAAGCGACGGTATACAATACGTACTGGCCAGAAATTGTTCTCCAAGAAAATCTTTACTTTAGAACTCGGTACAACAATTTAAAAAGAGTTGAAATTAGTTTCACGGTTTTGTTTCAGTAGCTCAACACTAATACATGATTCGCCACGCTCCTCTATATGAGCCTTAATATTTTCTATCGTAATATGTTTCTTCAAGCGAGATACATAAATCGCACCGTAGCTTTCTACCGCCTCAATACAGCTACTACTAGATTCTAGGGTGCCGTGCATATTTCTGGACTTAGTAGTCTTTGTAGTAGCTATCTTTCTAGGTTGCTTCTTTCGTTTTTGTACCACAGTGAATTCTGCCTCGTCGATGATGCTTCTAACGTCACTATTAAAGTCTTCGCTTTTGCGTCTAGTCATTAGTGGAGGTTTAGTAAGGATCATATCCCTATAGGTAGGGTTTGGTCTCAGTTTAGGGCTAGAAGCAAGTCTTTCCTTGTTCATTGTTTGCGTAATCGGCGTAATCATTCGCTGGTCGTTAGCTGAGCTCGCCTCCGCCGGCGAAAAACCGTTTCTCCTCGGGCCGGACTTAGCGGGGCTCGCCTGTTTGCTACGCGCGCCACCACCGCCGAGCGGCTGAACTGAGTTCACTGCATGGGTACGCTGTGTCCGTATCTCGATTGGTCAATAACTTTTTTTTTCGAAGTCTTGCAACTCCGATTTAGAGCTGCTGTCACTGCGCTGTTGTTGAATCTCCCTTTTGAGTGTTGTGATTTCGTGTAGTAGCCGAAACACGTCAACGTGGTCGAAAGTAACCGGCGGCAGTCGGCTTAGGTCCCTCGCCACAAAAACGGGGTGGGAGTCGGGTTCAGTTTCTTTGAATAGCTTCATAACATCTTTAATGTTCTTTTTTCTCTTATCTTCTCCTTTTCTTGTCCTTCGAGTTTGAACTCGATCCGTCAGTCACCGCCTTGAAAAACACTGATTCCCAGCTTCGACTTCATCGTCACTAAAGTTAGAATTGCAGATTTGCACAATACTGAGCGAGCTCGTCAAGCACATCAATTTTGTTCTGGACAAATGTCAAGAACTCGTTCACAATAATGTTTGTATTCTCCGTCATATTTAACTTTAACAGGATATCATAACTTTCTATGCACGCGCGGCGCTCGCGCAGCTAAGCACGCACAATCGACAACCTGATCTCAATTTTGTTCTGGACAAATGTCAAGAACTCGTTCACAATAATGTTTGTATTCTCCGTCATATTTAACTTTAACAGGATATCATAACTTTCTATGCACGCGCGGCGCTCGCGCAGCTAAGCACGCACAATCGACAACCTGATCTCATCGCGTCTCAGCGCGGACTGAACAACGTATATAATCGGTAAACATAAAGGTTCAACTTACCAAGACAAGTCGGTGTTCTCTCCCATCTTCCATCAGAAAGACAAGAAATTTTCTCAATCGGTTGTCCAGTAGGGAAAGCAAAACCAGCATAGCATTGGTAAGTGGCCACTCCTCTATAAGTCACATTGGTAGATCCGATGGAGAAACCATTATCAATTTGTGGGACGGGACCACAATACACCTCTGAAAGAAGTACACCATGTAAGTATGTTTTACTTTAAAACCTTCGCTTCAATTTTATAGAAGCACATTTTGCACGAACCTTGACAACCAGGGATGTATGTAACGGACCATTTGCCGCCATCCAAACATTGAGTAGTGAGACGGAGTTTACCAGTTGCGAATTCTTGGCCAATTGGACATGAGAACTGCACAACTGTACCAAAAGCTGTGTCTCTGTTAGATGCTAATGCACCTATCCCAGAATTTAATTGCGGGCAATCTGAAATAATTATTTTTAATTTAAAGTATAATGAATAGAAAGACATAAGTGTGTTTCAAAAGAATAGCGAGGACAATATTTACCTGCAGAAAAAGTAGCCTTCCAGCCTGCTCCATTATGAAGTGCATCCGATACAAAACGTATTAACATTTCACCGCTAGAAGCTGTCAGTGTAATTCTTGGTTTGACTACGAAACCGTTATCCGAATGTAGTCTCAAACCACTTGTGCTGGATCCATCGAATACTTGCACAACGTCAGATGGGTGAATTTGAAACTCGTCGAACTTTAGTGATAAAGGTCCTCCGTTTGGGTTCTTGATTCTGTACAAGCATTCCTGATTGTTCGGGTAGTTGGCGAGACCGTATGCTGGTGATGTGAAGGTACCATTCGAGGCAATGATTGTGGCTCTGCAACCTTGTGAGTATCTCATATTGAAGCCCTTTTTAGAGTCGCCTAGACTTGTCCGGAAGTACATGTAAAGGTGGTTTGTGGTTGAAATAATAACCTTTTGGTTTTCTTCACCAGATCCGGTAAGAGTAGCAAGTACTGGACTTGAAGGGTTATTACCATCCTTGATGGTAATGTAATCACGGTTCATTCCTAATTCCAAATCTTCAATCTCTAGTGAGACTATCCTGCCCGGTTGTGCTTCAATGACATATACACATTCCAAGCCGCCGGGGTAGCCGTTCGGGTATCCTGGTGAGGTCATGACTTGACCTTGGGGAGTTGCTCTCAGAAGACCACCACAGTTGGCAGACTCAGTCTTCCAAGAAGCACGGAATCCTTTCCTTTCTACAGATCCGTCAGTGCTGAATTTAATAATCATGAAGTTGGATGCTGATACGAAGAGTTTGTTTGACAAATCTTGTTTTCCTGATAAAGTTGCAAGGTTGACAGACTTGTCTTCGGTTCTGCCACCCACTAAAATCTGAACAGTGTCGAAAGATTTTTCGGTATCGAAATCTTGGAACTGCAGAACAATATTTTGACCTTGAGGGCCTTCGAGGGTCCATTTGCATTCGCTTAGTGTGGGATACTTATGTGGGTAGCTGGGACTTTCAAGCACGTCGCCGCTGCTGGCCATGTAGTAGTGACATTCATTAACGCAGTCCATCTCATCAGAACCATCCCCACAGTCGTCTTGTTTGTCACACTTGAAGGCTGCGTTAATACATCTTCCGTTCGAACAATGGAAGGTTCCTGGAAAAGGTAAAAGGTCAAAGTCATTGTTTATTTATCTTTTTGTATTGAATGCAACAATAAAACCACATCGTCGACACTCGACTTCACGTTACTTCCAGATAATAAACTCTAAAATACTGTGTACAATGGAGAGAGAAATGTTTTATTTTATATTCTGGCTCTGTTCAAGGAGATTATCTTTTTTACCTTTAAATATTTTAAAATGCTTACCAGCTGGACAAGCATTCGCTCTGCACATGAATGGCAGCAACATTTCACAGGTGGTGAGCTCCCAAGATTGGCTTTCTGATGACACTTGGACATCCACGCATTCCCCATTTTTTGGGTTTGGCTGCCTGAGGTCCCAGAAACCAGCATACTGTGACACTAACGAGCCAGCAGCTGATTCTAATGTGTTGGTCCTGAGGTCATCGACCGTTGAGAGTCCTAACCAATAGTGGTTGTTGGAAGGACTTGTTGGCACCATACTCGCCGTAACGTTGTTTTCCGTGTAATTTTCCACTACCATTAGTTCGCTGCCGTATCTGAAAAAAATATAAAATTAATTTAATGAATCGTAAGAACCGTTGAAATATTTATCAAAAACTCTAAATTTAAGAATTTTATTTGTACAACTAGATAATGAAAGTATACGTTAGTAGTTTTCTTACGTTAGTAGAAAATTTTGTGTAAAAATCAAAATTTAAGAATTTTATTTGTATTACTAGGTAATTAAAGAGTTAGTTAGTATACCTTCGACATAATTCCGCCGCTTTCTCCCAAGAATGTTTGATGTTAAAGAATTTATAACAATGTAGCCCTTTCAGCTCCCAACCTGAAATAATACAAAATAATAATAAATTAAGGAAAAACGAAATATCGAGGACAAATTATTGATAAAAATTATGTTCAACGTTCAATCAAACTCATGGAACCTCATCTGTTTAAGTTTGCACAGCACAGCTGTCCAATTCCTCGCTAAAGTTTTACCGAAATAACTTTCACTATTGGCTCACGAGGACACGGAAGTGATAATAGAGACATTTTAATTTGATCGGCTTCTTTACTACTTTGTGGTTGCTTGTAAGCTAGAAGTTATATTTTTTTCTACGTTAAACTTGCTTAGGGTTATACATGGTTATACAAATACGGAATGATTTTTATCTGTCGCAGTACAGTCTTTATAGTTATTTTTCATAGTATTTCGTACAGTAAATTATAAATGGCGAAACTTACTGTCACAGTTAAAAATATGAGCAGGATTTTATTACTTTTAAGCGCCCATGGGTAAGAAAAGCAAATAGAGCTTCAGTAGATCTTAACAATGAACCTTTATCAATTATATTGCAGCCTGAGGTGAGATTATCACGAGTTCCATAAAACATGTCAACCGCAGTCACTTTTACATCCGTATGCGTTTTCTCATAGAAAAACCATGAACGATCGTTGACGTTCAGAGTCACACGGCTGTACTTCCGAGGTGAAAATAATCGGTGCATCTACTCGAAGCGAACTCCCTCTATAGGTATAGACGCGGTAACTTGAGATGGCAGAGCAAGGAACTACTTGATCTTCATTATAGGGAAGCCGCATTATATGTTAACCCAGATGTTACTGGATTTTTGAAAATTTGATCGCGATTTTGAACTTTAACACTTTAAGATAAGGTTAAAATCCTACGAAACAAAATTGATCGTTTTATCAAACACTTTTAACAAGTGGGTTAAGATAGCGCTCGCTTGTAAGACAAAACATATCCACGGACAATGTGACCAGCTGGCCCATAACCTAGAAGCAAAGCACATTAGGGTTTATAACTATGTGCGTTTTACAGTTTTACATTAATCCTTTCCTCATTATGCCTGTAAGTGTAATGGACCTGTCTTGGGTCGAATTTATAAATAAAAGTATTACCTATTACTTCTAATATTTGAAGGGAAATGACCATTATTGATATAAGCGAACGCTCAAAGATTCGTTTATCTGAGGAGCCAACGTCAAGAATGAAACATTACCTTCCAATGACAGGTGATACTCGTGCATTTTATTTTTACTTATGCTAAACGGCCAAAAACTTTCTTCGCTTCAAAAGGAATATTGACTTATGATTAAGCGATATTTGCTGTGGTAGGTGAAAGTTAAAGTAGAGGTTCATTGTATCTCATAAAAACCATATCAAAAGTACCGAAAAGTTAAGACGAAAACAGGCAAAAGTTTCACGGCAACGCTGTTCTTGACGTACGAAAATAAATTGACTAAAAATGGCCTCGAATAACAACATTAACAACGGTGCCGCAGTTAATTTATCAGGGTTGAGTGTTAATCGAACGTAAACAATGGATTACATTGGATTACATTGTCTGTGGTGACAACAAATGGCCTGTGATCTGAAAACTTCGAAAACACGGGTCTTTCATTTGGAATCAGCGCCGCCTCGAGCTATAATGTCCCAGCTGAATTAAACCGATAAATCGAACAAGCACTCCCCTCTACTACACACGGGATTAGGAGAAATCCTCTCAAAACATTTCACCACTGTTTAATGAGTATTCAATTCCAAAGTGCTTCTTAAAGACAACATTTTATCTTGTTTTGTTAGAGCGAAACAAATGCCAAACGGCTTGTTTGGTATTTGTCTGCGCTATAACTTTTCATGGCTATTTTCGTGGGCTGCAAGTGACCTGCAGGGGACAAATTATTTAGATTTCTAAGAACAACTGACATGAGATGTTGAGATAGACATAAATTGTTAAAACATTGTCATGAATCCGAAAGTTTTGGATACGCAATTAACTATGCATGTTTAGTTCTTTGACGGCCACTTTCAATAATAAGTACATTTCCGAGAAACTCCAGCAAATTAATAACAACGTCCGATATGTGTGCTGTAACATTAAGTTGGTAAGGAAATTGTAATGCGTGCAGTCGGTGACCTACATCTGATGTTGCTGGCTTCGCCGGCGCGGGCGCAGGCATGCTGTGCTGTGCGGTTGTCACGCATTGTCTCACGTGAATAACCATTATCGCGTGCCGGTGCCACCAACCCATGGCAACGCAGATGTGAAGTAGAAACGGCAGAAATATCTAGGCACACGACAACCAAAAACATATGTCGTTGATGTTGACCTATCTATCTCTTGATTACCGGTTAGGTTTCACGGATGCTTAGAGATGAACGTCCACGTACGGTGCCTATGTCAGTGGATAGCCGAGGGGTATCGGTTTCCGCCGGTCTATTCTATCGAGTGCACATTGAACTTGCATGACATGAACTGAAGGGCTCCGTAGATACGCTTCAAAGCAGAGATTGAATTACGTGGGTACTCGTTTGCGCTGGGTCAAGTCAAGTGCTGTTTGCTTTAGAATAGCGGTTTCACTTGGCCGTGACTTGTTTCTGAGGACTTGATACAATTCTAATATTGACTGCAGGAAATTCCGAGCACCGAACTTATGAGTAAAAGTGGACTCCAACGAGCTTAAGGTTAATTATTGCTTTTGATAAAAATACACATAGTAGGCGCTTAGCTGTTCTAATTCTGAAGTGCCTAGCTGGCTTGTTAGTAGCCAAAGGTGCAAAATAAAAACAGTATAAACAGAACTTAAGTACGACTGTCTGTTAATGCCAATAGTCTCTTGAATGTCTGTCTATTAAACCTTTATAAAGAGTATTTCTAAAGTTACGCACGAGTCAGGGACTACAGTTTACGTATCGCTTGTAACGTAAAATAAGTTATATTTTTTGGCGCGGTAGCAAGCGATAGAACTAATGCCTCAATGTGCCTGATGATGTTAAGGTAATTTTGCTGTTTTTATTTGAATCTGTGTCGTGTAAATAACCATCCCTGAGTCGGGGGTAATTTTAAAACAAAACATGCTTTATATATACTTATGAAATTGAAAGTGCTATGGAGTGGGCCACACGATGTGTGGGAATGGCATGGGCTTTGACGTGTGAGACGTCAGTTCAGTAAAGTTGTAATCGAAATTTTGCTCCATAAGTTTGATTGTCAAACAAACTTCACCTAAGCTACCGCAGCATTTTGCCCCGATATTTGCTGTGCAAATTAGTATTTTTGATGTGCAGTTTAATATTTCCCATAATAAAGTAATGCTAAATACAATGCAAGTTGTCGTTTAGAGTAGTTAGCAAGATAATGAATAGTCATTTATGCAGACAAAAGATAGCTTTTGTCTGCCTAAAGTTAGAAATAAATATGTTTATGATCAAGATCAACATTATTATCATATTGACCTAACACAGTTTTACCAACATAAACTTCTGACACCTACCTTTTTAAAATTTACATTATATTTAATTTTTTTCTCTAAAAACATAGGACGCCAATCGTGTGTTCTAAAGAGGCATTTGCCTTGTTCAACAACAGATAATAGACCTATCCATCCGTCCGTAATTGCAGTGTGCAGCCCCTAGCCAGTTGCTGTGTTTCAGATATGAGTATATATATATTTGTATGCCAAAACTATGAGTCGTATATTGTACGATTGACATGACTTGGACACTCACTACTTACACATATTGATCTAGCCCCAAACTAGGATTCCCTGTATCTTGGGTACTAGACAACGATACACATACTTATATAGATAAATATTATACTTAGATAGATAAACAACCATGACTAGGGTACAGACATCCGTTCCCATCAAACAAATATATACTGCACTTATGTTGATTCAGACTATTTTTGTATTTATTGGGTCCTTTTGAAGATGGCCCTATATATAAGGAAAGGTACCAGTTAAAATCTTTTTTACACAAAGTTTGTTCAAATAATCTAAACAGTTAATTAGGTCTACTTGTTTAACCCCTTTGCAATTAATCACCAACAAAATAATTGTACCGCATTTCCTAGAACTACCTTTTGAATACAGCATCATCAAACGCGAGCCTAGCCCTTTATTATTAGAGAAAGTAGATATGTAATATGTTCTGTAAAGGATTTCAAAATATATTTACAATATTTTTTGTTATCGGGAAACTCAATTATCATTTCGCCATGGAAAAAAAAACGGTCAAGTGCGAGTCGAAATTGCGCACGAAGGGTTCCTTACCACCCTCCAATGGTAGGGATGATGCGGAGTGAATAGTTTGGATTTTTCATAGCAAAATGTTTTTTACAAAGTTATTGGTGCGGATACTTTCATACTAAATGTAAGTTTGCAGGTGCATTTATAAGTTTGTTTGTGGTTTACACCATAAATCACGTTTGTTGTATTGGAGCCCCTCTTTATATATTTGTTTCATTTTAATTTTATTATTTATTTTTAAAGTGAATATTTAACTTAATATTTTGTCAATATTTCTAGCGTCTACCTGTCGCAGTTATCAATATCGAGCAAAAACGAGCAAAAAGTCACGTTTGTTATATTAATTTTATGTTTTTTCAGGGTTCCGTACCCAACGGGTAAGAACGGAACCCTATTACTAAGACTTCGCTGTCCGTCCGTCTGTCACCAGGCTGTATCTCAAGAACCTAGCTAGCTAGAGAGTTGAAATTTTCACAGATTATGTATTTCTGTTGCCGCTATAACAACAAATACTAAAAAAAAGGATAAAAGAAATATTTAAGGGGGCTGCCATACAACAATTCTTTCAATACCACATACAAACTTATGGATGCACCTGGTTACGTACATGGAGTGTGAAAGTAACCGCACCAATAACTTTGTAAACAATATTTTGCTGTGTAAAATCCAAACTATTCACTCCACACCATCGCTTCCATTGAACGGTGGTACGGAACCCTTCGTGCGCGATTTAGACTCGCGCTTGACCGGTTTTTAGTATTTGTTGTTATAGCGACAACAGAAATAGATCATGTGTGAAATTTTCAACTATCTAACTATCACGGTTCTTGAGATACAGCCTGGTGACAGACGGACAAGCAGACGGACGAACAGCGGAGGCTTAGTAATAGGGTTCCGTACCGTACATTAGGCCAGGTAAAACTACTTTGTGAGTTTACTTAGTTCAAAATTATTTTCTTTTTTTAAGTACTCAAAGTTAACTTGTATTTGCTGCACGACTCGGTACTTAACGACTTAGTTTCTAAACGGTGTGAAGTCTTCCATGTAAGATAAATTATGCACGTATTTAAAAGTCAATGGTGCGTCATGTTGGGTCCGTGTATTGATAGAGGCTGATACACCCTTTCTCTTATTATGCGTGTCAAGAGTCAAGACTCAAGGCTGTTGTTCCATCGAGTAACTTGGGTACATGAGAGGTACAATGCTCGCATTGTATTTAGGATCGATATGTTATCAAGAAATCAATTTTGTTACAAGCAAGTTAACACTTAAACTACCAGTTGCTTCACGGCTCGGTATCATGTGACACAATTTTGAAAATTATATTAATTTATTTGGCATTCCCAAACATTGATTACATAGAATTACTGCATTTTTAGCCCGTTATATTATTTTTTTGAAAATGCGTAATATTTGTGTATCCAACTGACAGTGATCGTGTAGCCAAAAGTAATTTACTGTACTTGTACTACTCAAAAGGCCAATAAAACTACTGGAATTAGACCATGTCGTGATTGTGGTATTAATTTGAGCTGAAACTATGATATTTGTTGAGAACGACGGCTATGCCTTGATGTGCATGAAGATTGCCTTACTAAACAAGTGACCCAGATTATAATGTGCCACTCCAAATGTACCGCAGATGTACTGCCAAGTTTAGAACAAACTTAATGTTTTGTACCTGACGCAATAAAGACAGTCGGCTTAATGTCACGGATAATGTTGTTTGATGAAACATGCTGGATGTTACCCATGTTTAATATGACTAACGGCATATCTAGTTCCATATCCAAACATATAATTATTTTTGTTCTGTTGGTAATATAGTAAACAAAATAAGAACTAAAAACAGGCATGTATAAGGAATGACAACCCGAATGACCGAGTCGGCAGTGTGACCCTGTCTACGAAGCCAAGGGTCCCGGGTTCGAGTCCCTGTGGGGGCAAATATTTGTTTGTTGAGAAGGAATGTTTGTACCCTAGTCATTGTTGGTTATCTATCAAAGAATAATATTTATCTATATAAATATGTGTATCGTTGTCTAGTACCCAAGATACAGGTAATCCTAGTTTGGGGCTACATCAATGTGTGTAAATAGTGTCCAAGGTATTGTTTCTGTTAAATGTCATTCTAAACCTCACATGCATTCTAACTGTAAACGCAAGATAAAAAGCGCAACAAAATCAGTTAATTAATTGTAGCCTTGACACTTTATTACAGCTATGCGGAGATTTAAGGTCAACGCTTGCTAAAACATCATAATGTGATGTTACATAATAACGTGTTTCTCTTGCGGTTTATTATTAATATGATAATCACAACAACGTTTTACATAAAATCAGAATGTAACGCGTTATACAAAAAAAAAATAAGTTTTATTTTAGTATGTATTTTCTCTGAAACCCTGAAATGTGGTAAACTACGAATAAGTCAACTTTCTCTTTACTTTCTACCTTATCGTCGGTCAAGGACAACCCAGCTGCATTCCATATCCAGTTCAACGATAATAAGAACGGCCACCGACAAGTTTTCTTTTAGGATTGTTTGATTGCTCAAATATTACACACATCGCTAAAGTATCTAGATGAAAATTCTGCCAATTACTTGTTGTGCAAAATAGGCCGGTTATTTCTAGTCAAGTGGTAACTGTAGTTTTGAGTCAATTTGCGGTGTGTACGAGGAACACTATCTCCGTTGGTCAGATTTACGATTATTTTGTGGAAACTGTATTTTGATTTCTCGCGTATTTCTATCTATCTTAATAAGAGTTTCATAATTATACAGGGTATTTGGACTACGGGGCGACTACATTTTTTGGGGAGTAGGTCCAAATCAGCTGCTGACTACTCAGCCATAAATATACACAGAAGTGAAAAATAAAATTGCTCTGACCAAATCGGTTTTATAGTGTAAGTTGTTTAGAATGATGTCCGCTTGTCGCTCCATACTTCATACATATACGAAAAATTGAGAATTGAATTACTACCTAAACGAGGCAACAAATATGCCTATGTCACCCCGTATGGAAATAAATAGGGGTATCGATTGTTTTGTTTATATGTAATGGACGAAAAAAAGCGACGACCCAAACGGCCGAGTCGGCAGTGACCCTGCCTACGAAGCCAAGGGTCCCGGGTTCGAGTCCCGGGGCAAATATTTGTTTGATGAGAACGCACGTTTGTACCCTAGTCATGGTTGTTTGTCTATCTTAGTATAATATTTATCTATATAAGTATGTGTAACGTTGTTTAGTACCCAAGATACAGGGAATCCTATTTTATGGCTAGATAGATCAATATGTGTAAGTAGTGTCCAAGTCATGTCAATCGTACAATATACGACTCATAGTTTTGGCATACACATATTTGTGAGATTACTAAACTCATATCTGAAACACAGCAACTGGCTAGGGGCTGCACACTGCAATTACGGACGGATGGATAGGCCTATTATCTGTTGTTGAACAAGGCAAATGCCTCTTTAGAACACACGATTGGCGTCCTAAGTTTTTAGAGAAAAAAAAATATATATGTAAAATTTAAAAAGGTAGGTGTCAGAAGTTTATGTTGGTAAAACTGTGAACGTAACATCTGTAACAATGTAACATATAGCATATACCTCAAAAGGGACAGCAAAATACGACAAGCTATAGAATAAACATACCAACACAAACAAAAAAGTAATTTCCCTTTTTCATCTTTTACTCGATTTCTACTCTTCACCGAAGACTGTAAAGCCGTATTTACAGGCAATACAAAAGGCACGCCCTATGTGGGTTGCATTTATCTTGTAGGTTCATAACAACTCGGCGTCCGGACCGTCGGAGAAAGCAAGAAAATTCCTAGCTCCTACGTACTGGACAAAAGGCACGTCTGTTGGGATAAATACTTGCGATTCATCGCGTTTCTTCGTCGATCTATCTTTTGTTGTTTCTGTGCTATGTATATCTACACATTGGCATTTTCCTTGTTATAGCAATAAAGCTTGTTTGTTCATAAAGCGTTTTGACCCTGTTTACTTAAAATTTTAAGATGGATTCCGTAGGTATAGTATTGAATTGACAGATTCGACAAACAATTCATGTAGAATTCGGAAATAGAGAAAATGAAAAATGCTGAATTGGCCGAAAAGTCAATAGTAACAGGATATTGAATATGAATTGGAACTCACGAGAAATATGCACAAAAAATGGCTTTACAATTCTATACGTATGTATGTCTGTAATATTAATCTACATATTATGAGTACAGATGCTATCGATAGTGCTCAAACTAGTGTATCTTAGTAAGAGAAAAAGCAAAAGAATCAGTAAAAGAAAAAGCCATAGGCTAAGAAAGCTAAATGATGGCGGCATTGTCATCATCAAATTGTCTCTAATGAAATGTAGTGTGTGGTTTGAATTGAGAGATTATGCAAATTTCGGTTTTATCATACATAATGAAACAACGTTTGATATTCGGTATGTACTGTTACAATATGACTCGCTATTGTCGCATGGGTCTTGAAATCGTGATTATATTAGCAGCAATTTGTGACCACACGTTTTCACATAAAAAATTGGAATAATTGAAATTCACGGACCTATCCAATATTATCCAAAATAGATTTAAAAATCTTAACAAATAAAATGTGTATTTTTTTTTTGTAAGCCTCAATAAAACTGTAATTTGCACTGCGCTAGTCTCACAATTTAGTGCTAGTCTTGCCATACTCCATTCCTTTTCCACTATGTAAATACTCCACCTATCCAATCCACCTTTAAATAGGTGCACTATCATAGCGTAGCAAAACGAAATTGTGATTGAATCCAAAGTAAAGATTTACTCCACTTGTTCGAGTAATAACAGTCACAGCGGAAACACGTTCCTACCTAAACTCGTACATTATGTAGGGAATGTCAAAAAACTCAAGTTTGGAACCACTAGATCTATTAAGAGAGGTATTTGCCACACTCTCAAGTTAATAACGCGTTCATTGTGTTGAAGGCAAACAGTGCTGATTAAATTGGATGAATGCAATCTGCAACTGCAGCTCTTTTAAACTACCGTCTTTATTGACTAGCTTTCGACTGCTATTTTGATTCGTCGACAGTTTTCTTGTGCGTTTGATTAGAAACCATTATTGTGCTACTAGTTGGTTAGAATATTGCCCACCACGGGATATAGAGTATAAGATAGTGGGTACAGAAACAAAGGAAAGAGTTAAACACACACAATGTTAAGACAGCGGTTTTTCACTAAATATGAGTTGTAGAACGAGAAGAGCAATATCAAACAGCAAACAAAAATACCCAAATTACTTCAGATTGTTTCGTTTTTCTTTAAACCTTTTGTATCTTATCCTATCTGTTACACAATCAGTCTTTCTTTACGTCATCATGGGGTTTTATAGAAAGATGGATGAGTATGTGTCAATGAATGCGACGGTCTGATTTTTGCAACATGTATGTGTTGCAAAAATCGTACCTGAATATAACCAACAGAGAGTTCACTAGAATCTAATCTCCTGTAACAGATGAGGCAAGCTTCGTAGAGACTGATCGCTGCACCTAGTTATTTACAGAAGGCACGTGTCGTGGTGTAATTTCCTGGTACTAATTATGTTCCTGATGAAAATTTAGCTCATTCCCCCGCCTAATTCGTTGTGCCAGGGGTTAGATTAGGAAGCTTGCAACGATAAATTGCTTCACACTCACTGCTCCATTTTGGGATGGTAACTACAAGTGAGCCTTGTCTATAGGTACGGTTAGGTTTTGCAAAGTAAACCTATGAACCCTATTTTAATGTTAAATGAGCATCCTGGTTTTAACCTCACGATCCATGATTCTTAACCGGGTTTGTCCCACGTTTACCAAGGTATTGCGGTTCACAGATGGCATTACGATCTATACATATTACCTCTACGGTTGTCTGTTCACAATTCTTAACTTACATTTTATTTAATTAAATTATTATTAAGAACAGGTTAGTTTCGTAATTAATTTTCTAAATATAATATATCTATAGTCATGCCATACTATTATTCTAAACGCGTGCGCATCTATTCATGCATGCATCTACGAATAGAGTGCAAGCTGGATGATCATCTACTTCGTCTTCTGGGACGGACTCGACTACGACAGCCAAGAAAATTGAACTTGAATCGAATCAACTACCACCCATGTCACGTCTTTACTTAGTTCAGAATTCAAACGAATCTGGTACCTTATTTTAGATCTTCTACACAAGCGCGATAAAAAAGAAGAGACTTCAAAACGTATGTTTTTCAAATGTGCTGTCAGCTAGCTTTTATTATATTAGAGGACGGAAAAAACCGTGTATTTTTTTAGTTGAAAAAAAAACTATCAATACCTATTATAGGTATGGCTATCTTTCTATCTTTATTTATACAAATGAATGTACGTTGGTCTCGATAAAACTCTAAAATGATCCGACCGATTTGTACGATCGCTATTTAGTTTTATTCTCATCAATCCGGACGAGGTTTAGGTAAATAGGAAATTTGGAAAACCGCAAATAAACTACCGAAAAATAAAAAAATCTTCTGCACCGGAAGTTCAGCCAATTCCAATATAAGGCGTTGGTAGCGGGCTTATACTTAAACTCTTTGCTGTTTGTTTTGCTTATTACAATAAATAAATGACGTAAAAATACAAATATAATTCTGATATTTCTTAAAGTGTGAATACAATCAGACATCATGGCAACGATGCCAAACATTGGATTCATATTTATATAATTAGTACTACCTTCACGTTTAAGCTAATAATCTGTGAGCTTTACGTAGGAGGCTGGAGGTCTAGAGAACGGGTCTGTGGGAAGCATGTTTCAACATAAACAGCTGCTGAGCATCGAACATTGTTCGCACTAGCATTGTGCTTTTGTAATTACCAGTTTGCAATTGCAACAGAATAACATTTATCCAACCTGTTTGTAATTAATTAAATGACATCATAGAACATGTTTGTAAAAGCTTTTACTTAAAACTCTGTTCATTTTGATTATAATTTAATATCATACCCATGATGAATTAACAATTTCGAGTTCAACATTTAATTTTAATCTTTACTTGACTTTGTATAAGAGGTATGTATTTTCATTCTAACATTTAAATGTACATATTCACTTTCCATCTATGATCAGAGATAAAGAGGTAAAGAAAAAAAATGTGTAGCTTACCATTTGGACATGTGAACAGGCTCCCCTGAAAATAGAAATAAAACAATTATTAGAACATAACAAAAAGATCAATAAGTCGAAGTATAAATGAAGTATAAATAGGTAACGAATAATTCAATTCCGTAAATAATTTAGAAAGAGTTTCAGAATAAAGCTTCTTAACTTCGCAGCTTGATACTTACAATAACGAGTTGTCTGGAGCTAGACTTGACTTTGGAAGCAAATTGGTTAAACAACTTCTATCATATTACCATCACGGAAGTTGAAAGTTGCTTCCATTTTTAGTTTCAAAGACTTCATAATGGCTATATGAAGGCGGCGATGCGCTAGTCCCCTGACACGACAAATGGAAAAATAAATAACTATCTTAGCGTGGGCACAAATATGCTGCCGGCACCCCGCATTGGATTAAGCGTGACGCTTTGTCTGTATGCCGTTTGTAGGCTTTAGTAATTGAAATACCAGATTAACTAAAATATTGAGAAACCTAGCTCCATTGAAAAAAAACAGTTTGACAACTTAAGAATAATGTGGCAACCATCTGGAGAATAACTTAAATGAGAAAATATCTGGTCAGACGAAGTAAATCAATAAAATGCAACCAAGAAACGAAGGAGCCCATATTAAATCAACTGTTATTAATTCGATACGACGACCCGAATGGCCGAGTCGGCAGTGTCCCTGCCTACGAAGCCAAGGGTCCCGGGTTCGAGTCCCGATGGGGGCAAATATTTGTTGATGAGAACGGATCTTTGTACCCTAGTCATGGTTGTTTATCTATCTAAGTATAATATTTATCTATATAAGTATGTGTATCGTTGTCTAGTACCCAAGATACAGGGAATCCTAGTTTGGGGCTAGATCAATGTGTGTAAATAGTGTCCAAGGAATATTATTATTATTTATTATGAGTACGGTCACGGCAGCAAAAATACTAAAAGCGGATTTGATCTTGACAAAGCTAAGTCAAAGCTATTATATGAAGCCGCAATAATCTAATAAAGTTGATCTGTCCGACGGCTTTGACGCTTCACTCTATCTACTTATTGAAATATAGTACGAATATAGCACTTTCATTGACAAATCAATCATACTAATAATTCTTTGTAAACCTAATTGATGTTCATACAGAAAAAAGATCTTTCATGGAATTACGTGACCCTTATCATAAAAATCGCAATAAGGTTGTTTCAAGTCGTCGGTCGGCGACATCTTTTATTTGACCCGACCGACGGCGACGACGTCGTAATATTTGAGTTGAGGGAAAATAAAAATCATTTTTGGTTCCATTCTCAATGCTTAAAAGTGAGTTGAAACCACAAACCAGATTGGCCCGTTGGAACCGAACAATTTTGTTCTGTGAGGAAATAAAACTGTTGCGGTCATGATAGTAAAATTACTCGATTGGCTTCCCAACAAGGGAAAGTGAATTAGCGCAGACATTCAAACGCTGTCGACTGTGACAGATTAAAAAAAAAATCATTGTATCTGTGCTATAACCAATGAAAAACCATAGGCTTTGCCATCAAAGGCATTAATCCAACATTTTATTAAAAGTGAGTTGGACCAAAATTGCGCCAATAACTTAACGTTTCCTCGATACCCAGCACTGGTTTGATGCTATTAAAGCCGATGCTATAACTTGACTTACTTCTGACTTCTTAATGATTTTATTGCCAATTAATTAATTAATGGTACCGATCCTGATTTTGATCGGGTCAAGGTCAGCCCGAGTCGACTCGACCCGAATAATAATACCAGATATTTCAATCCCCATTGTAGTGATTTGCAGAGTCTGGTAGAAAATCGATAATTTGAAATAAATTATCACGTTTATTTTATTTTATTTACTCACAAAGCAGGAGAACATAATGATTTACGATGTTTATTTCAATTATGATACCTATTATAAAACTAAGTGTATTGGTTTTTTAAGATTCTCTGGACTGGAAGACATGCGTTGCTTTGCTGAGAAAATGACAAACATCATCATCAGGTTAGAAATGAGACACACCTCGGCTACCTGATAACAATATAAAACATTTCTATCTCACTCTTCCACATCAAATTTACATCAGTATAGAATAAAAGACAATTATGATTTTTCGGCCAAAAATTACCGTGCCACATTGTATCGCTTTTTGCGACAATTTTTTATGTAAAATTAGGCTTTTCTAGCAAATATCTGACATTTTATGAATTATTTTGTAAATGATATACACAATAACTTTAAAGCGTGTTCAAAGTTGTTGTTCACCATCATTTAGAATGTTTTGCATACAATTACACAAATCTGCTATAAATTGCTTTTTACATTACAATTTTGTTGCAACAAGTTCGCGTTTTTCAACGAGACCATAATAACATTCGCATTCCCCCTTTCCAGGTTCTTCACCAACTCGACACAAGAGACTGGACATACATGTGTCCAGTTGGTGAAACTCAAAAATAGTATCACTTATTAAGTCGTCATCTGGACACGCCAAGATTTTTACGCGTGTCCACATAGTGAAACTTAAATACAATCACTTTTATATTTTCGCCAACTGGACACATTCAGCTTTTTTGCAAAAAAGGGTATAGACAGGTAAATAATCGCCTCGCTCATATAATTAATGAACGAGGCGATTTCATGAAAAATTGGTCGAGTTGGGGAAGAACCCCGCCTTCCTAGGGTAAGTACACAATTACATATGCATTATAAGGTAGGCCATCTCTTCAGACGTAAAGAATATCTCGTTTTTTTATTTTACCGAAGTGTAATGAAACAGCTTTTACTAAAATTAACATAATGTCAAAACAGAATGCAAACCTCCTGAAATTATTCATTTACTAGGTACCATTGTTTGCTCTCCAATATTTCACCCAGTAAAGTAGCGACGAGAGATGTAGCGTTTCATGGATGTTGGCATAATTTGTTTGCCAGGGTAATGGAGTGTAATTTAGTGTCGGTTATTATAATATGATTACGGAAATCCAAGTTAATATAGCAATAAACTTGAATGTAGATAGATACTCGATACTAACTCTGTTTCGCAGTACCGAATTTCTATGCACCTATGTACGTTAATATAGAATAATAGTAGGTTATTTTTTAAAATAAAAGGTAATAATTTAAATAAAATCTACCCAGTACTTAATTCCTATGAATACTGTGTAACTCATGCCCTTTGTCATGTGTAGGTTTATGACAAAAGGCATGTGTTAAACAGTTACGGGTCATATCATAAGTCTGAATTCAGTCTTTGATCTCTCAAACCTGCTGGCTAAACCAAGATTTAGTTCAAACATCGTTCTATCATCGCTATCTAGCTTTCCGCTTATTACGTTATGAGTGTTAGCTTAGCAGTCATGTAATAGTAAAGCCAAGGCAAGGCACCTAATTAATCTCGAGATGTTGTTGTTGAGTATCGATTACAGAGGAACATCGCATTGTCTATACCCTTTTCTTTTACATGAATTATTGAGTATATATGTAATAGGTTAAAATGTATTGCCATGTCAAATTCACAGACATATCCAAACGTCTGTTGTCTATTTATTCCTCAGACTAACGACTTATTTAACTTGAGTCATACTCTCACAGTGTTTCTTGCATCAAACCTGACTTGTTTTGATGTACGTTCATATATGCAGTACAATCCATGGGATACTAGATAAAGATGGGCAAATGGGATTAAAGAGTTCGGGGTCAGTGCAGGAGTGTGACATTAATTTCCGATCAGTAGGTGGTCAGGGGCCCAATTCCGGTACACAATGACAGTTCCATGACAATTACATTACGATTACGGTCAACTTTAGATATCCAATATCTGACGATTTTTTAATCTCATTCCCTTTCTATGATTAACTTAATTATTGTGCTTACCAATTAACTTAATTTTTACCATAATTGCCTAAAAAAATATTCTCCGAACGAATATTCTCTGAATGAATATAGAGGTAGATTCTTAGAACTAACCACAAATTGATAGAAGCCCTTTATAGCTATATATATTATGGAGATAATTATCTTTCCTCACACAGGATTTTCGAACTAACCGGTTAGATTAATAACACCCAGAAATCGCTCTTAACATAATAAGTTTGTATTTATAAGGGTCATAAATCATACAATATAATCTGAGATTGTTGGTTCATACTCAATACTAAGTTACGAAATGTCGAGTCATCCGGCGGGTAATAGTTTTGTTTACCATACAATGCGGCGTTCCAAAGAGCAAATACCAGTTTTGTATGATGAAGAGACCGAGGAATATCCGGTGCAATTGGCAAATATTAATTACTTACTTAATGTGTAATTGGGTAAAGTATCAAACAGAAGTTTTGATTAACAAACATCTCGTTATGGTATTTATTATCCTGCTATCCATAAGCTTTGATTGATAGTTATCCAACTAGGTAAGGTAGGTTATATCTGCTTTACTCGTAGCAGAAGGTACTATACCTCTAGTTTCTAGTGGTAGTAAAGAGTTATTAGATGTATGAACTAGGATGCTAAGCTGAATTTAAGATTCTCTACCTAAGAGATTGTTAAACATCGATTTACTTACATCTGCAGAAGCGTATGTGATGACTAACAGCAGTGTCGCGGCACGAAGTGCCGCCGAACACCGTATCAACATCGTTAATCTGAAACGAAAAAAAAAACAATATAAAGCTTTGCACGTATATTGCGTCCTCTCTGGTATTGCGGTCGAGGTTGTGCTTCCCAAGCGAGAGGTCCCGGATTCGAAACCCGGCTGGGGAGGAAGAAAATTCTAGGTCTTGGATTGTTACATGATTGTGACGTCGCTGTTTATGGTTGCCACCACATGGGTGTGCTAGTGTGGGGTCAGAAGCATTGTATGTGCCTGTATGTAAATGTTATGTTATGTTAATTATATCACCTGGATTCGTGACATCATTACGACCCTATAATGTTATTGCAATCCTGCGCGGTGCTCAGATTAATGTGATGTACTGTAAATGTAATATTCATGGGCAACAAATATAAGTTTACCAATACAAGTTTTAACCAAATATGTTAAATATTCACCAAATTTAGTGCCCATATAGGTAGTTTCACAGAACTTTATTGGTTGCTATATCATTTTCTGTCCGAATACCAAAGTGAGGTTTGTTAGGTCATAACAATTAGTTTACAATACTACCTGGAGGTATACCGATGTAGTTTGGTTTAAAATAGGGTGCACAATTTTAGTGAATATTATTAATTCATTTGGGATGAAAATGTATTTTTTTGGATGTGATTTATTACTCAAATTGGTAACCTCTACCTGAGTTGAGAGACTAAGGTTGAGAGTTGAAAATTATTACAGAATTTGTATTCCTCTCGCTGCTAGAGTAAAAAATGAACTACACAAGATTTTATAAATTAAAGGGGGTTCCCTTACAAGAGACGTGTTTTAACACCCCCGCGATTTAACAAACCATATCATGATTAAAATATGATCGAAGATTTCGCGGCTTATCATATGGTTATGGTAGCGCAATTGGTTTGATACAGCGAACGAATTTTTTCGCTGGTTTTATATCGGTTGCGCGATCTTTATCGATCTGAGTTTGAATGCAAGTTCGGACATTATTTTAATTTACTTTTGGGTCTGTTTTATTATTTTATCTGTTTAACATAATGTTTGAATAAGTATAAGTAGTAGATAAAACTAAATCAACCTATTTATCAACCAACTCAACAGCTTCAGACAATTAACTTTGACACCACTAAAGTTTTGATGAACCTCGTACAATGATCGTACCAGTCTGGGACCCATTATATATTATATACATAGATAAAATTGAAATGATCCAAAAAAAGTTTCTAAGATGCCTACTCTACAGAATGACCCGCAATCACCTACACTACCAAGAATTACTACACCAATACAAGTTATTATCTCTTGCCGATAGGAGACAAATGCTCGGAGCAACAACACTTTTCAAAATATGCAATAATTTGTATAATTGCCCACAGTTGCTAGAACAAATAAAATTTAGAGCCCCTGCACGACAGACCCGTCTCCAAAACCTATTTGCTGTCCCCGTAAGTAACACCAACGCCGGCCTTAGAGCACCCTTGCGTAGAATCTGCGACAACTACAACAAAAACCTTGCCTCGGTCGACATCTTTAATAACACACTAAACAAATATAAAAATCTCTTGCATGGTTTGCTCTTCTCCAAATAAACTTGAAACCACTTATGTATAAAACCATCTAAATTCCTCCTTCCCGCACATCACATTGTAATACAGACGTAAACTATTCCTTTTTTTTTCCAAATGTAATCTGCATGTTAGTACGTAAGTTTCTACAATAACAAGCCTGTTAACTTAGTCTGAAGGTAGAGTATAATAGTGTAAAGTGAGGAGGGTTGACGTCCATAGGGTCACTTTCAACTCCTAAGCCTCTCTTGGAAAAGCTTTTCCTGTCGCATTCCTTACAACGAATTTCTCGAATTTTCTATTTGTGACCAAATCTGCTTTTGTTATTCATATCGTACGTAGACACAATAGTAGGTACTTCGATTCCATGACAATAAACAAAAAAAAAATGATAATAAGTAATACTTTTTATACAATTCAACCATGATTTGTGATATAATCTAGATCACTTCCTACCAGGAAATGTTCTAACCGCTATTGGAAAGTTATGTAGTTGTGGAATATTGTATCATTCTGGGAAATTCGTTATTTGTGCAGTGCTTGTTTGCCTATATTGCTGTATCATAAACATCGCATAAGAAACGAAGGCGTAGCTATTATGCCACTTCATTGGAGCAGCAACCGAAAGTAAAAAATATAAACATATAAACAGTATTTTTCACTATCAACACCAGATATTTTATAATTTAATGATATGACTGTTATGTTTAATACGTAACATTTTATTTTATCCGAAACCAATATTTTATTGACCGAGCGAGCGAAGAGAGCAAATCGTCTAATTTCTCCTCTCGAGAATCGGTTGAGAAATGCGTCCTCTCGCCGACAGATCGCATTTCTCAACCGATTCTCGTAAAATTTTGTGAGCAGGTTCTTTAATAGTTTTTTTTTGTCGAGTCAGTTTTTTAAATGGCGCACTTATGGTGTAACTAAGTTATTGGTGCGGCTACTTTCATACTCCATTTACGTAACCATGTGCATTCATAAGTTTTTATGTGGTATTGAAAGAAAATGCAGACGGGTTATTTTAGTTTTAATAATTCTAGTTGCTAATCCGATAAAATTCAAGGGGTCGGGGGTGTGATGGGGGGAGTAGAGGGGAAGGGAGGGTAAAGCGGATTTCGGATTTTGATTTAATTCGAAATTGGAACATTCAATTTAAAATTGGTCTTTCTTCGTTAAGTTGTTGCGTAAAATAAAGTTGTATCGCATTATAATAACGCCTTTCGTCCGTCAGTAGTGACCATATGGTTAAGTATGTATGTATGTATGTCAAAGGGCTCGCGAGGTCTACTGTTCTCACAGTATAACTAGTATAACTCCTGTTTCGTCAACACTAGGTACGGGGAAGGGGGTTGGTACTTACCTCGTGAAGAAGGGTCAGACAGTTTATAAGCTACCTCTCTAGCCTAGAGAGTCAATTCACAACATTGAAAGGGGAACCCCTTAGGGCAATTTGCCTTTTGTAGTGGATGGGTTCAACACTAATTGAATTTGGTCAAAGATGCAACCATCTCCTAACCTTACTCAGTTGCGTAGCTGAGTATTCTTATTGGGAGATACTGGGCCGAACGAATAACGTAATGTATTTTCCCGCAGTGGGATAGTCAGAGGCCTTTACTTGCTAAGATTTTAGCACGTGTATCTCTCGATTTACTTTTCTTCCTAAATCAAATCAAAATCAAAATTAAATTATTTCTATTGATAATAGATAATAACATAAATAGAACACATAATTCTAACGTGGTGCTGTTTAACAAAACTTCGAAAACTTGTAAATGTTTATTTCAAAATAGATTTTTACGAACACTTTTTGAATGTCATTTGAATCTATATAATGCAAGAAAAACTACTAACTAACACTTCGGAAAGAGTTATGGCAGCGGAGAATAAGCGGCGCAAGAAACTCGTACACTGCAACACATTTTTATTTTCCGTTTTTTTTTAAAATAGGTCTTGTGTTACAGTCGTGTGCGTGGTTTTTGTGCTGCGCTGGAAAATCAGAGCTCCATACCTCTTTGTCATTTATGTAGTCATCTAACCTATAATATGCTTTATAACATAATGTTTTTTTAACAATGCCTTTAAATTTCTTCCCTGACGAATTTCATATCTCTTCCGGTATTTTGTTATAGTATTGAATGCTTAGCCCCACAAATTAAGTTCGTTCTAACTTTAGCTGGTCTGTTGGTGTTTTATTTCCGCTTCTTATGTTATTTCGCTTTTGCCTGTCAACATTTATAAAGAAGCTATTTATGTTGGTCCCAACGTAAATATATTGACGTATAAATTGATCAAATAGCCCTTTTATGTAAAACAAAAATTGAGTCAATATCAGCAGCTCGGCCGTTAGGCAATAAAAAAGAATAGCAAAATTCCGTAGGATATAATACTGTGGAAATAACTAAACTAAACAAGTCTCGCCGTGGCTACATCCGTCAGCTGTCTGATTTTTCTCACAGCATATACAGCTGAATCTTGATCTTGTCTTCCCGATAAAGATGTAATGTGAGTTCTTCATTGTAGTTTCGAGTCAAGTGTTATCCCCAGGAATATTATACTATCAATAAACTACTTTTCATTATTTAATATAACATATATTTTTAAGGAATTAACATTAGGCAAACTGAGTTTTATTCATTTAGTTTTTTTTTGCATTAAGCACTAGATTGTTAGCAGTAAACCAATTACGAAGTTGTCCAAAAACGATATTTACTTCGTCATAGTTCTGTACATGTCGATGTACTTTAATTATATAAGAGATGTATCATCAGCATATAACACAATCTTTGACAAATTCTGAACCATGCAAGGCAAATCATTAATAAAGACCAAAAATAAAAATGGACCTAATATGGAACCTTTTGGCACGCCAATTTTCACGCGAAATCTTAATGATTTGGTTCTGTTATTCCGAACCTTCTGAATTTTGTTATGCAAATAAGAACTCAAACGCTCCAGAGCTTTATTTTTAATACCTGCGGCATTATTCCAATTTTAACAGTAAAGTTTCATGATCTTCGCAATCAAATTCTTTAGAAAGGTCGCAAAAGTCATCAATGGCATCTTTTGATTCTTACCATGTACCAAAAATATGTTTAAATAGTTCAACACCTGCATCTGTGGTACAACGTCATTTTATAAGCCGAATTGCTGGTTATGTAATAAATTATTGCGATTAATGATCTTTTCAAACACTTTACTAAATACCGGTAAAACGGATACACGCCTATAGTTACTGGAATATTTTTTATCACTTCGCTATTTTTTTTATTCAATCAAGAAAGGTAGCGTGATCAACACTTTCATTAAATATGTAAGCTAAGTATAGTGCTTTTATATCTACAATTAAGTTGCACACTTTGACTGACCTCCCCCATAAGTCTTCAGTGATATTAACTTAAATGTCTTTAAAAGTCATAGTCAAGTAATAATATACTGGGGACTGACATGACTAAATTTAAATTCACTTCCGCAGGCGTCCACGTTTTCCTTAAGCAATGTAGCTGAAAGGGATGGTGAAGAATTGAGTGGTTCAGTAGTTTTCACGGATATATTAGTAAAAAAGCTCTTGAACTCTTAAATTACTTTAGAATTTGCACTTATAACTTCTTCCCCTTCCTTCCTCTTTTTTCAACAATCTTAAGTCTTGAAAAACACAAAATAATTCGAAGAAGACTTATTTATTACTTAATATAGTCTCCTTTTAATGCAATGCACTTTTCCCAGCGATGTTAAATGAATGAAGTTCCTCAAAATAGCCATCAACAGCAGAGTCAACCTCTTGGCAAATCTATTCCCGCAGAGCCACTTTTTCAAGTCGGGGAGTAGAAAAGAATCCGAGGGAGCAAGATCTGATGACTAAAGTACACGGGGAAGCAATGCAAACTTCAACTCAACTCACGCGTTAGTTCATCAACTAACAGTTTTGACTATCTCACGTTGACATATACTTAATTAATTTTATTATATATTATAATGTTTTAGTTCGGTAAATAATTAGAGGCATATAGTTCTATTGCGCACTAGGACTCTTCTATTGCACATCTTTTCCCGTCCTGCCTAGGTTTGCTGGTAGAAATCTCTCTTTAGAGAAAAGCTCGTCTTCGCTCATCAAATACTATGTAATTCCTGTGCAATAAAGAGTATGAATATGAATGTTTTCAAATATACAGTAGGTTATTTTGTGTTTATTTCTAAGTTGTTTGAAATAATTATTTTAAAACCAAAATTATATGATTTCACATCCAATAAATAAATGGATTAGAGTTTTCGAAAATGCCCTACAATATTTCATGTGAATACACAATATACAGTCAGATATTGGTATGTTTAAAGGATAACCCTTGTCTCCCGACTTGAACAGAGGCATTAGTTTATTGTGTTTCATACGGTCTGGGAAAGCTCCATCGTCAACACATTTATTGATTATATAAGATAATTGTGGGGCTATAACCAGAATCACTGAACCAATGGCGTTGACTGAAATACCGCACAGTTCTTCAGTATTTTTTAAGTTAAGAAATGTCAAAGATTTGACAATGTCCTGGACAGATACATGCTTGAATTTAAAATCTACCTAGTCGGTCCATAAGTTCTGTCACAAATATTTTGCCGCATAGTAAATAATACGAAGTTTATTTTTATTTAATACTATATATGGTTTGATAGCTCATTAAATACTGATAAATTAGAACGATTATTGGATTTAAATGCTTAAAGCCATATTACACAAATGCTAGTTTCTTCAGAGATTTTGCACTTTTTTAAACAATCAAAAATACCGACGTGATTCACTTTCTCTTTTTTCCATGACTCTTAAAACCTTTCAAACTTACGTGAGATTTTAGTCAGGACCCTCTCTGAACCCGTTACCTTCATTTTGAAGCATAAGATAACTAAGTCTGGGTAAAACTAATTTTCATATTCACATTTTACGTAGTGTACTTGTTGCCCACAAGATCATTTTTATACGTTTTTCTGAAAACGTAAAAAGTACGTAAAGTTCTCTTTGGGAGCAGTTGCAACTGAAAGTTAACAGAAAATCAAATGCTAGTTGTTAAGCATGGTCTAAAATCGATGTTTCAGAATAAATAAAAAAAAGCTTGTTGGTTATCTGGAACACTGTTTTTTTATTAAATTTGTGGTAAGTGGTATTTTTGTCAGTTGCGGCGTGTTTTGGGTTCGCGATTGTCTCAAGTTATTAGGTTTTTATCATATTGCGATAGTCGTACAAAATGTATTGTTTTGTAATTTGATTCGTATAAAATAAGCTTTTTAATCATGTATAATGCGAATAAGAAAAAGTTTATTGCTGAGTTTTATCTATCAAAAACCTTGTGACAGAACTTAAGGACCGACTAGGTACTTTGTTGACGCTCTTTTTTTACCAAGATTCTGCTTCATATGGAAATGAGTTTAGACTCCTCGAAACCTTACTCTTATTATACAATATCGTCGGTGAGGACTATTTTCTGGTTATTCCACTTATACCTAATATAAGTGGCTTTTGTCGTTCTTCAAATACTAAACGATACATATTATCTTTAGATGACTATTATTATACTACCCTTCTATTAATACCATTACGAAAAAATAAAATTTGACAACTGTGCATTTTTGTGATGTCATGAAACCAATTAAGCGTTATCTAACATAAGTCAAGCATTACGTGTGTTATTATAAAACATGGTGATTAATAGATACTAGGTCTCTGAGAACAGGGAGCGGGACATACCTATCCCTGTTTAAAAACCTCACATCACAACAAACCCTTTAGTAATGTTTAGTAATAAAAAAGTTTATGCGTCGTAAATATTGAGATAGATAGCTAGATAATCAATTTATTCACTGTTAAACACACACAAATTCAGTTTTTAACACAAATCACAAGCTAGTGTATATTCCCACAGTAAAAGGCCATGGCTCAGCATATGCTGCAGATATCTGAAACGCTGGCAATTCCGCCAGAGCACATTTTACATGAGAGTGGAAGCTTCCGTGCGGGAATTATCTGTTATACTATTAACACTTCTAAAATATATAAGCTCGCTTGAGTATTGTGATTTCATTTTTATTTGCCTGGTTATCGTGAGTATTTATTGTAGGTGTTGTGAAGTGTAAAAGCTGTAAAAGGATACAGGATCTCCGACAAAACGACAATTTGAATATGCTATATTACCTGAAAATGATGAGTAATTTAATAAGTCTTTGTCTGTCAATTTGGAAATAAATTAATAATGTTAATTATTATCAGTGGTACATACATCACATAAAATAATTATCTACAGATCAGTGATGGATGAGTGACAAGTAACAAGCTCATGTTCCGACCGAAATTGAACCCATCTACCCGAACTAACCGTCCCTTTTCTGCAATTATTAGAGGTATTTACATAGGTACCTACATATACAGGGCGATTGATTAATCGATACATTTATTATGAGGGGTTAAAGTAGAGCCCATTTTTAATAAAAATTTAAACCTATAAAACTTTATACGAAAATTAATGACTTGTTCAATTTTATTCCTCATTTTGTCATAAATGTATTAATTTCGAAAAAACTACATTACTACTGAGGGTAATTCTTTGACCGTCATTTGTTAGCTAATACATCAATGATTCTGTGAAATAGCTTCAAATGAATAAATTTTTCCTGATTTTGATGCAGTGTGCCCAACAACCCACGCGATTAGAAAAAATATAAATAGGTATGCATACAATACAATTCTTGATGCACACTTTATTTAAGTGACCAAGAATTAGCAAGCTTTCTTATAACTAAAAAAAACGTGGACTTACATTTTAATGATTGGAAAGACAGCTGAAGTCCACCAAATAATTTAACCTAAATTTAATATATACATTTACCATTTAGGCCTGCATACATTGCAAACGTAAATCAAATATATTTATGATTCAGGTCTGCATAAATTTCAAACCTAAATCTTAAATATGTATTTTTATGAAATAAGTGCACAGTTAGATCTCGTTATTAGATCATTATCTAAGTGGGTGTTTTTAAAAAGCTGGATATAAGAACTTAGCAGAACTCTCTATTCGAACTTTTCAATATTAACTACCTACTACACTTACTAATAGTATACTATATCTAACTAATGGCAAGTAGAGAGTACGAGATTAGTTCCTCTCGTAGTATAATATCCTGTAATTATTATACACTTTTATGACCTTCCTATTTTCACCGCTCTAATTTTGTGTAATTATTTATCTGAGTATCTCTATATCTCTATATCCGCTAAACATACTCAGAAATAAGATATGACCAGTTGGCTGTATTTTATATGTTACCATATAACATACCCGTGCATTGACTCTTGCTTTAAAAAACTATGTAAAAGCGGTCGAACTATAATCAATTAACATGTAACTCTATCTATCTAACGATACTGAATATTTATAATATTATATTTATTGTACTTTTTAATTTTTATATGCTGCTATATTATCCTACAACCATAGTAATGCTTCATTTTGTCCTAAAACTGCAAAGGAAATTGAAACGCACAAAGCTGAAAAGACGGGTGGTGGTAAAAAAAAACTGTTCTTCTTTCTTATAGGAACGATAAGTTATTTATTATTAATTAAAGTTTGTTTCCCCTTGGTGATGGAAACGAATACCCGAATGCAGTTCAATCGTAGTAGTATGTCGTCAGCCTATCGTTGATATGATTTATACCCGAACATTAAATAATATAAAAAAAACTATACTACACAAACAGGACTGATTGAATACATTCTGTATGTTATTTAATCAAAATTGTTTATTACCATACTTTTTAATTTATTGCACGAAAAATGCACACCTTATTATAAATTTTATTCCCGCGTCTCTTAAATTTTAAAATTTAGTGCTTAGGTAGACGACGCTTAGGTTTTCCATGTGAATAATTTATTTGCTAGCGTGTGAGTGTGACTAGTCTCGGGTGCCCAGAGAGTTTCCGATATTTGATATGCTTAGTCAATTGTCAATTGTCAATTGTAAGACGGGCTGGTTTCCGCAACTCGACGACGAAAGCGCCTATTTTGCGTGTGGGTGGGAATGCGATATCATTCGTGCCAACCCAACTCCTCCAGGAACGCCAGCAGGCCCTTTACGTTACCGGCTATCCCTGGAAGGTCCCTCGATTGACCGAGGTGTTTAGCCCTGTAGTCCGCTACTCCTGTGCACTCCATGAGGACGTGCGCAGCCGTTTCTTCTGCCTCCAAGCAGGCTCTGCAAAGGGGGCTGTCGGTAACACCTAGGACATATAGATGTTTATTAAAGAAACCATGGCCAGTAAGTGCTGCAGTCACTAGTCGCAAGCGCGGCCTACTCAGTCGAAGCAAGGTCTTAGCAAGCCTAGCGCTAGGGGTCGGCAAGGCCAGCTTAGCCTGTCTGCACTCCTCATGTCGACTCTCTCAGAAATGTGCGTAAGTACCATCTTGAAGGGAAGAGGGATGATAGGTTCGGGACCATACGCTGTCAAGCTAGATCCTTTACGCGCCAACTCATCCGCTGCATCATTACCTCTTGACCCGCTGTGTCCTTTTATCCATTGAAGGATTACGCGGTTATGTTGACATATCTCCATTAGTCGATATGCTTAGTCAGAAATGTAGACAGTATACAAGGTGGATTGCAAATGCAGGCAAGTAATATAGCGTGTGTATTCTGCTTCTGCCTTTCATCGGCAGTGGCCCAGTGGCCTGCTCTCACGCCCGACAGTTCACTCACACCCTGCCCCGGGTACACGTCTATACGAGTAGAGTACTCGGGTACCCGGGGTCTCGGCTAGGTACACACTGTTTGTGATTGCAACTTTGTCTCGCGTGTGATTGTTACGTCTCTGCTCTGGATATGCGCCTTTACACTATTGTTGCGTAGAACATTCGTGATGGATCTTCCTGTTGGATATGGATCCCTCATTGGTGTAATACATACCCTCATGTCTGCGTAATATGATATTATCACAAATATAATATATATTGTCATTTTAACTCAAAATAAGAAAATAAAATTAAAATACAGTCACGACAAAGTTGTAATTGTAACAAACATCATCGTGATGACAAACACTAACATAAAAGTATTCCTAGACACGTTGTTGATTGTTATGCTTTAAAGTGTATTAGATGTTAATTGCAACAAAAGTTTAAAGTACTCGATCCGAAAGACTGTACTTATAATGAATTCCCGTAAAGTCGGCTTAGTTCTGAAATTGCTCACTAATCGTAGTTCGCACTTTTGGTTATTAGGTTAACTCCGTACAATGAGGTGGCATTTCCCAAGCTTAAATGCTCGTGAGTTACGTTACGTACACAACCGCATGCTAGAGTCGCAACGTTCTCGATTCAGATTAGGAGAGATTAGCGCGAGGTTCCTATTGTTTTTGTGGAATATGACGCCCGCAATTACGGTAATGTCGCGATGGAATCGCGGTTACCCAATGCGGGCTAGAAACGGCCATTGTTATCCGAATTCGGTCCACAATCGACTCATGAACTCAATTAAACGGTGGAATAGAACTCAATGTGTTGCAGCTGATTTCATACGGGATAGTGCTTTCATCAAAATATGATTGATTGGCATTAGCATCTCCAAATTGGTTTTTATTCAGCCGAGGATTTTTTATAGATCATTCTCCTTGCAAGACTCGATTAATAAGCAAATAAAAGTTAAGGATAGTGAGGAAGTAAGACGTAAAATATAATAATATCAAAGTACCTTTAAAAATATGGGTTCTGACTATTCATCATTTACTACACCTAATGCAGGTATGTACCGCATGAAATATTCTAAAATTCTACTATCGAGTTCAAATTGGGTTGAAGCAGCACTAATTGACCATTGTCGTTATGAGAAAAAATTATGAGTGACCCGCTTTATATTTATTTAGTAAAATTTTTCCACTACATTTTACGAAATCATCTCTCACGGTCTATATTTTGCATCTTTATGGCCATGAATCTAAATAATTAGCAGTATTTCATGCATTCGTTCCTACCTGTTCCATTCAACTCATTGCATGATGATTCAGTGAGTTTTGTTTGTAATATAAGCATTTTAGTAATAAAAATTGCAAAATTTATTCAGTATTTATATCTATCGGGATATGTAAGTGTAAGAGTGAAGTAGAAATGCATGACACAGTCCTAAGTAATATGAGAAAGCCGATTGACGATGTACAACTACTGGTATCTGCAAAAATTGAGTTTTTGCCAGAGTTGCTTGAACGTAGGATCACTTCGTTGTCCTTCCCTTGGTGTCGTCTCTCCTTCTGAAGAACGTATCAAATTGAAATTTATATCAATTTAGGACTGTAGTTGCTTAAAGATATCTTCTTCTTAATGAGAATACCAAATTTCTCGGTCAACCGCAATCAAAAGATAAGGCTGCTTATGGCGCACATTTGCTGACTTTGCTTGATACTCGCAAGGGAAACAAATCCTTTGCTATAGGGTGTTTCCTGTTGACCTCGAATCATGAAATTTGTCAAGAAGCAAGGAACTTATAGCACAAGGGAAAAATCCGAAAACCGTAAATTTGTAATTCCATCACAAAAAACACGTCATTTGTTCGGAGCCCTCGGTGCGCGAGTCAGACTCGCCCTTGGCCGGTTTTGTTATAATATATTAGTCCTTACGTTGTCTTGCACGAAACGTTTTCTTTTACTTCCTAACCAGTACAAATATCTATATATAGCTGAATGTCCATGTAACATATTATAGACTCCCCTCTCTGAGGTGAGTCTATAATATGTTTTATAACAGCATTAATTTTATCAATGTTTTACATTGCAATCTAGAATGCTTGAACTATTTTGATGGTCTTCATTGACTGCTCTATGAATTGATGTTTACTGTTGACATAGAGATAAAAAAGATTATATAAAAAGTGTTACGTGATTCGGCGACCGACCGTCTGTAAATAGCGCGTTGAGAGATTCCGACTTTGACGCGCTTGGGCTATGGAAATGTTAATAAAATAATACTAACTTCACACTTCACCAAATATTAAAGCTTACCATAATTAATTTGTATTGCAATACACATATTAAGTATGGTTTTGACTATTCTTACCTCGATTATTCTGAAAGATTAAACTATTGTATGCAATCTAGTTTTGGTATCACCCGAAAGGTTTTCATTATATGTATTGCTATCCTATCAGGAATTCTAGTGTGTTAACCTCTGTAAAGAATATGTGAATGACTAAAGCGTCCTGTTCTTAATTAATGAGCTCAATTAAATCGTGAAGCAAGATGTACTTTTTGTACAACGTATGTTTTAATTTCGGAGTGGTATGTATCATAAACATTTACCTACAGGCATATACATTGCTTATGGCTCCACACTAGGATACCCTGCGTCGTGGGAACCAGAAACAGCGACGTCACACACATATAAAGACCTGAGGTTCTTTTTCTTTATAAACATCCAAGACCTGAGGTTCTTTTTCTTTACCCCCAGCCGGGGATCGAACCCGGGACCTCTCGCATGGTAGGCAAAGGCACAAACGCTGCGCCACAGAGGTCGTCAAATTGACATGAACATGAACCTAGTGTGCTCATCCCGCTCTGATCTTTTGTGCAGAGAAAAGTAACACATTTACAGCTGTAAGCTAAAGATAATTTCGAATTTGTCGGGGGTCGAACTCTGCTTCTGCTATCTACAGTATATTCCAAATTCAAATTCCAAATTACAAATGTCTTTATTACTGTAGATATTTACATATATTAAGCAATCGTCATTTTTTGCCACGTCTCTACATTGGACCATTGTGGGAGAAGAAGGGCGTAGAAACTCCCACAGATTGATTCTTAGATCTCTTTTCAAAATTGCTTGTGCAACTAATACAAATTGTATTCTTAATATCATTATATTATATTAATTATAATAAGCAGGGATAAATAATTACAAAATTATTAACAGCAATGAGCCAGATTAACCCCATACAGTCCCGTCATTTAAGTAATCTTGAACATTGTAATTTCCTTTTTTCGACAATGTCGCTTTAACATGGTTTTGAAATTGCTCAAATGGCAATTTCAAGATCTCCTTATGTTCCACGTATGTATGTCACCGTAAGATATTCAAAACCGTTAGTTGATAAACTAACGCGTTAGTTGATCAACTATCGACAGATAGTAAACCAGACCGACAGGGTTTTGAATTTACGTTTCTTTTGTTCTGACATGTTAACCTAACACGAAGACTATTCGGAGGCTTCGCAGCGCTCGCCTCCTATAGTCTTCACCTACGTTAGTTTATCAACTAACGCGTCATATAGTAAGCAGTACGCTACAACTAACGGTTTTGACAATCTTACGGTGACTATATATACCAATGTGCTTGTGAATCAACATTTGTCAGAGCCAGTCTGTCTACTATCAAGACTACAGAAAGCTGAAATGATACGTGTGTTCGTGATAAATTTTAAGCTTTAAGTCCTAGATATACCTATTAAGCTGTGGCTTCCTGTCATTGATAATCAACTCTACAAATGTCCATTGAGGTCAATGTTCGATCCATTAGGTCCGTTATTTTGCTCATAATAGAAGGACGGTACAACGGCATCTTCGACATAGTTGTCCTGAATATTAATTTATTTGTTTAACAAAATTGGAATGTAGTGTGCCGCTATTACGCAAACAATTCTGGCAAATAGTCGAGTTTATGGACACATAATTTCCTTAATTAATATCAATTAGTCAATCAGCAATTTAAATCGACAGTTGAATCGCGGAATGTTTGATCAACACCAATGATGCATCAGATGCAATTTCCACTGTTATTTTGATTAATAATTTCTGTATTGCACACATTTTTTACAAAAGCAAGAATTGCACAAAAATAGTGAACAAAGGCAATCTTATCCCATCCTTTTCTTATATGCAACCAAATATAGTACGAATTAAATCGTAAAATAGCCGTTTCTTCAGTTTAGACGTGGTGAAAAATAGTCGGACAATTAAGCAATTTTGTGACATCGCATTTTCCATAGGGTTTCCCAAAGGCACGTATTGGGATATACTTAACGAGGAATCCGTGGAAGCTGAGTTTAACGCACTTTTGTGTTTTGCGCATCGTCTCGGGGACAGATTGAGTTAAAATGTAATGAATGAAGTTGGTACTTAAATTCAACAATATAAAAATTTTAGTCCACCCTCAGCATGACCGGCTTTTTGAGAGTTCTCCTGTGCCACATGACCGTCTAAATAATAAACAGGTATAAAATTTGCCTTGATTTCTACGCGACCACAAAAGATTGAATTGTAGTGTAGGTGATTAGGAACGTGTTCACATAATCTAATAATTTTTTCTAAAAATAATCTTAAAGTTAAAGTGAAAGAAATAAAAATGGTACATGCATCCTGTTTACAAATAGAAATATTTAATTACACTATATTAGGTATCTATAGATCACCGTCAAACAGAAATGCAGAAAAATTCATTGAATCACTCCGTACTCACCTCGAGAGCATTAAAAGTCACAGCAATATTATCATTACAGGTGATATTAATATTAATATAATTAGTAGAATAGACGACACAACCTTTGAGAGAAACAACCGACATACATACCTAAACATGCTATCAACCTACGGTCTCTTACCCGGCCATTTACTTCCTACCAGGCTAAGGAACTGTCTAGATCACGTTATCATAAAACTAAATAAAAAGAAAACAATTGCCAATATCGCTGTCTTAAACACTACTATCACAGATCATAGAACAATATTAACCAGTATTTCAAAAATAAAACAAATTAATAAATGTCCTAAAACTAAAACCTATATAAACTTTGATAAAGCGCTTGATAGCATAGCTAATAAAAATATTTCTGACCTTCTCTTCTATGAAGACCCGAATGCCCTAGTTGAGCTACTTGTTCATAAAATTAATGAATCCCTACAGGAACACACTACAATAAAAACAATACCAAAATCTAGTCGCACTATTAAACCCTGGATTACTCCTGGCATTCTGCGTTGCATAAGGAACAGGAACAAAATGCAAAAACGAGCTAAAAACAATCCATTTGATCAAATAATTATCATAACATACAAAAGATACCGTAACTATTGTAATAATTTAATAAAAAAAATAAAACGTAAATATGATAAGACACAACTAACAAACTCGATAAAAAACACTAAACTATTATGGAACAACATTAAAAATATTACTAATTTAAAACAAAGTAAAACAACTAACACGGAATTACTAGACATGACACAGTGCCCTAAGCAATCAGTAAATATGGTAAATGATTTTTTTGTGAATGTTGGCAGAGTTCTGGCAGAAAATATACAATCTAACTACCCTACTCTCGACACTAACGCGCCTCTTTCATTTGATGCTCATCTCACAACTTTTGTACTTTCTGATACTGATGTCAACGAAGTAGAAAAAATTATCATGAGCCTAAAATCGGATAGTGCCCCAGGCTGTGACAATATCCCTACAAGATTTCTCAAGCTAGCTAAAAATCATATCATCCCTGTTATTTGCCATTTGGTCAATCTTTGCTTCTCTAAGGGCGTCTTCCCATCGGTACTTAAGCAATCCATAATTACACCAGTCTTTAAAAGTGGCAGCAAGGACGACGTCAACAATTTTAGACCGATCTCTGTTTTGACAGCAATTTCAAAAGTTCTAGAAAAAATTATAAATAGCAGACTCATTGGTTTTCTTGACAAGTATGATATACTGTCAAACTCCCAATATGGCTTTCGACAAGGCAAAACTACTCATGATGCAATAAAGGATCTAACGTCAGTAATCATAGAACAATTAGACCAGGGAAAAAAGTGTCTTACTGTTTTCTTAGACTTAAAAAAGGCCTTCGATACTGTGTCTATACCTACTCTCCTACGAAAATTAGAACGAATTGGTATCAGAAGCACACCTCTAGAGCTAATGAAGGACTATCTTTGTAACCGGCGGCAAAAAACAAAAGTAGAAGATTATATTAGTGAAGACCTATATGTGACCTATGGAGTCCCGCAGGGAAGTGTCCTAGGTCCTACACTATTCCTAATATATATAAATGATCTGTGTAACTATAAAATTAACAAAGGTCACATATTCTCCTATGCTGATGACACAGCAGTGGTGTTTACAGGAGATTCCTGGGATTCTGTACATAGTGTAGCTGAGGCTGGCTTATCAAAAGTTAATACCTGGCTAAAACAAAACCTTTTAACATTAAACACCTCAAAAACTAATTATATATGCTTTGGTATATATAACAGCTCACAACCTAAAACGTCTAACCTTAGAATCCACGGCTGTAATTGTTTGCGTAATAACTGTGACTGTCCATCTATTGAAAAAGTTGCCTTTACTAAATACCTCGGTGTAATAATAGATCAAAGACTATCCTGGCACCAACATCTTGAGTTAACTACCAGTAGAATAAGAAAACTTATTTTCACGTTTAAAAACTTAAGACACGTCGCTGAACGTGATCTCCTAAATCAAATCTATTTAGCACTGGGGCAATCAATTTTAACATACTGCATTTACATTTGGGGAGGCGCTACAAAAGTAAAATTTCTTGAATTAGAACGAGCTCAGAGATCCTTACTAAAGGTCATGTATTTTAAGCCCTATAGATTTCCTACGCAAGACCTATACCGTATTTCAAAATTACTTACGGTGAGAAAGCTGTACACACTGAATTTACTGATGCAAAAACATAAATCATTGTCATACAATCCCACAAGCAAAAGAAGGAATGATATAGTTGATTCCTGTAGTGTTAAAACAACATTTGCTATGCACCAATATAAAAAACAATCCGTTTATATATACAACAAAGTAAACAAAGTACTTAACATTTACCCGCTGCTGTTAAAAGAAATGAAGAAGAAAGCCACTGAGTGGTTATTGACCTTAAACTATGAAGAAGTGGAGGAGCTGTTCAAAGTTATTGAATGAATTTTATAAACTATTATTTTGTAGGCATTTGAATATTGATCTATTTATTTACTAATATATATATATATATATATATATATAAATGTATGTGTTATATATGTATTTTACTATGTATATATATCTATATATTATATTGTATATATCTATCTCCATTTATTTATTTATCTATCTATTTATTTATATACCTAATCTACGTCTTATAGCTAGCTAGTAAAGTTTAATTTAGTATAATTTAAAAATGTTACTTAGAGAATATAATTTAAAAATGTTAGGTTTTAAAACAAAGTTCCTAGATTATCTGTAACGAATCTGTTATTAATTTAAGAAATTTTCTTAGTCTAAATGTATAACCTACATAGTCTAAAATTAATATAATAACCTACCTAGTCTAAGGCGAACTTGCGACATTCAGGGTTGATTAGTTAACCCAGAGTTAAAGATAATTTTTACACATTCGTCATACTAGAAATGTCATATTTCTCGAGTTAGTGATTAACTCGAAGTTAAATAAGCTAGCCCTGGATGACGCAAGTGGGCCTAAAATTGTCGCAAACTATTTTAAATGTATTATATGGAAGAGCGGGGTATCCTGGCACAGGTACTTTATACTTAAAAGGATGCCCCATCAACTACTGTAATTAGTATGTAAGCTTTGCGAAATAAATTATTTGTATTGTATTGTATTGTATTGTATTGTATAATCAATGCATATATTCAAAAGGCCCGTGATTACCAAATGAACATTCTAGCCAATGAAATGCCAAATGCCATTGATGCAATGATTAGTTACCCACCACCAGCCGTCGCGCCGCAAATCTGGCTAACTTGTTTACATTTCGGTTCACCGTTGAGCGATGTGGTTTCAGATCACAATTACTATTGGCAGACACTAGGTGATTGATAAAAGTTAAATAAGCGATAGCGAATTATTTGGGAACGATCTGTGAGATTTCCATTGCTTCTTACCTATTGCCGCTGGCTTCACTTTCACATTGCGTCTACGCACACACGAGGCTCGAATTTGATTTACCACTTACAATGAAAGTGAGAGGCTGCGCTTTTTATTTACCCAATAGTATTTGACCAGTTTCTGCTGAGTGAAGTGCTTTTAAACGTACGTTCGGAAACTTAGCCTGCGGTTTCGCTGAACACTCGAGAACTCTCGCCGCGATCTAATCAGCCGCTGTGATTACCTGCGAAAGAGGAAAAGGAATCTGTTAGTGAAGCTCCGCTTTGTGATAATATTCGCAGATAGGGAAATAGCTGAGCGGTAATGCTGTTATCGGTCTACGGGTGCAACGATTGCTGGCGACCTAGTTCGAGCTCGCAGTAATAGTAAGCAACTTACTACGATCGGTGCTCAAGCACCATTCCACTGCCGGTCAGGTATATATCATTCAGCGCTGCAATGATTTGGGGAAGAACGTCGAGATGAAATCTCAGGCCATGGTTGAAACTTTAGCGGCTACGGTTACCATACTCATTACATGCCACTTAGTCAATCAAGCTTGAAAACTAGCAGAGCTCGAACTGCTTGCTTGCGTGAACGGATCTCATCATCTCATGTAACGGAAATCGCAATGAATTATCTGCGACAACTGTTAATTCATTAACATTCCCGACGTTCTCGAGGCTAAACAGAAGAAGGAATCTTTAAAAGAAGCGGCGAAGTACATTTTGTTTTCAGTTTGGAAAGTATGGACGTGCTGCATTTACGGTTGAGTTCCGCCGTAAACAAGCCACGTAGACATACATACGTGACTGCCGCTCTGGGCAATCGGAACGCGGCTTCTACGACCGACGACAACTCGGTGGTCGCACTGTATTTGCAAAGTTACTATCCATTACTGATACCGTTATACACGTGTCAACCTCCGCATTATTAGCTGACTATGTGACTCCCATATTCATATATGTCTTAGAGCGATGGTAGCTGCCAGGGACTGTCTTCATATTGTTGCTTTCTTCAAATATTCTTTATTACCTTTCCCTAATCTGTACACCTACTTATACTACGTATTTGTAAAGCTATTTGCACAATCCTCTCAGGAATTGCGCTTTGTGCACTGTCTTGTTTGCTGGTTTCCAATGTAAGGATGGGTCGTTCAGCTGCTTAGACTTTGTAGACGGTAATTAACCTCGAGAAAGCCAGGCGTCGGATACTAAGTAGGTGTTTCCGTAGCTCTACAAGAACTTAGACTTAGGTTTTAAAGGATTTTGTCGGTCAGTGGGCCGTCTTCGCTTGCACTTCCTGCAATTGGAAATGGTTAATGACAGTATTATTGTCAATTATCTTGTCTTTCGCTAAAGATGCGTGTGAAATATGAATGATAGTATATACTCAATTATATTTACGATTGAGACAATATCTCTGCTTTTTTATCTTTTCAATAAAACAATAAATTGAGATGGTGGATGATTTGAGGACTGTCCCTGGTAGACTGCGAAAATAAGTGTTAACTTTCTGGCTAAACGTGGGTATGGCATGGGTGTCAAAACAAATGGAGAAAGGCGTGGCGATTTGTAATTGATGCTTTGGAGTGCATTACGTGTTTACGGAGCAAATTTTTACCTTGTCAGGTAATAAACAAATGTCACCATTTTGTCCGGGTCACGGAAATGTATGCGATCACACAAAGCAAAGTCACATTTCCCACTCTCGGAAGAGAGTCCAGTCTTAAAGGCGCCGAGCACTTTTATGCGAAGAAAAAATCTTGTTAGAAAATGGGAAGTCCGTAGCCGACAAGCCGTCAAACATGATAGTAAAAGTCAATTGGTTGTATAATACGTAGTAAGTACCATATGTCTCATTCCTAGTGTCACTAGGAAGAGATGATATAATAAACACAGTTTCAACAAGATATTATTTATTATCTCTCGGTTAAGTCACGACATAAAAAGTAAAAGTAGGGAATATTTGAATAGTAACAGAAAAATAAACGAAAGTTTCAAGATAATAAAAAGAAAAGGAGGCTGCATGCATGTCGTGCCACTTGAATCTTGAAACAAATGTCCGAGTCACGGCTACTTACCTAGTACTAATACTTGTGTGAGAATATTTACTAACAGGAACGATACAAGGTGATGTTTGGTAGATCGACGCGAAGTCTGAAAAAGAAGATAGAACAGGTCATTTAGAACCATTTAATACGAACTTATGTCAGCAGAAGTGTTTGTTTTTACCGTTTTGTTTTTATCCATGTTTTATTGTTTTTGAAGAAAAAACCCAGATTATTAAAGTGTTTAAAAAAAAAATGCGATTTTGAACAATAATTGATATCTTTTTCAATCTGTTCAAATTAAATCAGTAATCTAACAAAACATATTCTACGCATCTGGGTCTTGAGATTTGATTTTTAGATATCTTTGAAGTGATTGAAAATTGCCTCTACTGTTAAGCAAGGTCTTTTTGACTGCATTTTTGAAGGAATAAAACACAGGAGGTTTTAGTGTGCAATTCATAAAAAAAATCTTGGCGTTTTTTTTTTGTAATAGAGCTTCCTATTGATTTATTTAAGTTTTAAATAACATGCTAGGTGAGTTCAACCTTAAGAAACAATCTAAGAGATTAAAATTGGTTTGTGGTTTTTGGAATAATACCTCGAAACATTTTTTGAAGTTTAGATCACACAAAAATGAATATTTTATCGCAATTATTACAAATTAACTGTAAAATTCTGGGTTTTTTTTCGCCAAAAACTATAAAACATCGATAAAACGAAAGCTAAGAACACAAGATCGGCCTAAATGGTTCTAAATAATCTTTCCATCGGTCTACTTTGGTAGATATTTTATATGTATATATTTTAGGTATTTTACTTACTTCTTCGGTTGGAAGCTTGTGATGAACGGATTTGATACTGGCCAGCGGTACTGAAGTATGGCACGATTTATCTCGATACCGTAATCATTTACAATTAAAATGCAACTTGCGTAGGTATGCAATTTTATCTTTTACAATACTATACTGATATCAAGAAATGTTCTCTTTCAGAATTCATTTGTAATTTTTACCCGATTGCACCAGAAGGAGGATAAAGTTTTCAATCATACATTCCCTTCACACCTCACATACAAAAGCAGCCACAAAATATGAAACACGACACACATCCTGCTGCGCTTCCTCTAGTCACACACAAATAAGGCATACATACGGACAGACTTCCCATAGGCGGCAGGTGGCGAAAATATTATTATTAGTAAGTAGTACCACTTTCCGTTCATTGAACCTCTACCGTTATACGCTTGGCTCTCGCTAGCGTCGACACCAATAACAATTGACTGGCTAGCGTTGAATCACTATGAAAAGGGGTGACTAAATTTCCTTGAATTGTACGTAGCATCCTTATTAGGTTCTTGGGATCGAACGTTATGATTAGCTTTGGTTGTAAGTACAGTTAAAAACGATACTAATAGGAGTATGTTGATCCAACCATTTCCCTATTTGCCTTTAGTCGTGAAGTTTGATAAATTTTAAGCGGTTTTAATGTCATTAACATCTAACCAAGCTACCTTTTATAGCTTCGGGTTGTCACAGAAAAGTTAGCCGCAAGACCTGTTGCTAAGAATCACATTATTATTCTCTGCAGACTCGTGTCGTGAGCATACCCACCCATCCTTTCTTGCTTTCTTATTTTTCCTCGATTGATTGTCATTCCTTTGTTACCCAAACGTATGTTTTCAATTTTGATCACACACCCATGGCTTGAGTTGCCTCACTGAAAGTTTCACTTCAACGATAATTTGGTAAAATTATCTCTTCGAAAATATATTTGATATGCCTTTGAACGAAAGGGAACATTTTTGCGAAAACTCTACGAGAAAGAAAACCCGCCTCTACTATCTGGGATTTTGCCAAAACTAAGAAGAAAATACCAATAACAGGAAATAATATTTCCCGCAGTGTAAATGAACGATGTAATAGCTTGGCTATCTACTGAACCCAAAGAAGAAGGTACATTTAACGTTCTAAAGACCTTCTTAACCGACTGTCGCTGCGGAAAAGTAAGCTGTATGTATAGAATAGAATGTTTGTTAATATGTCTGTTCCTGTTTCCCCTCGTACCTACTCAACGGCGCGACTGATTTTCATAAACTATACGTCATTAGATTCGTCTTAATAGCGCAAGAGTCACTGGGTACATATAATGTAATATATATTATATATAAATATATTTAATCAGCGGGCTAAATAAACTTTTTTCAAGAGCCTCGAGTGGGGTATTAATAGGCTTTAAAAGGATAGTACGGAAATATTACCTATAATGTAGAAAGGTTCATACCAGCAGGACCAATTAAATCTAGTACGGTGGGTTCAGCTTGCATTTAAATTAAATTAAATTTAACATTGTAGTGTAATAATTTTATCTAATCTCAATAACAACGTTAAGTGTTATCTGCTTTTTAGTGTACCTCATTCGGGTTTTAAGTGTTTTGATTACTATAATGAATAGCGATAACATAAGCAATATGAGATGGAAAACTATTGTTTTCTGGCCTATATTTTTATTTTCCAATCAAATCAAATCAAATCAAATCAAATACATTTATTTGTCAAACATAGGTAAGTATACAAGTTGGTAGGTAGTGTTATTGTTGCTCTATGCTTAGCCATAAAGGCATACAAACATATTATTGTTATGTACATACATGCATGTTCTCAAAAATAATAAAACAAAACATTTTTATACAAGTATCTGTAGAAACTTACGACACAACAGTAATCAGATCATAAACAAAGCTAGGGACCAAAATCAGTTGAAACTCACATTTTCTTATCGTGTAGATATTCAGCAATGGAATAGTAAACTTTATTAATTAAGACCTTTCGTAGTTCTTTTTTAAATTGCGGTATGTTAACTATGTTACGAATTCTGTCAGGTAGGTGGTTCCAAATTACAGGTGCCATGCCTAAAATATTGTTCTTGAATAGTGCCGTTTGGTGTTGGGGCATACGTATTTTATTCATATGCCGTTTACTATTATAAGTAGTAAATAGGTGCATGTTAGACTTAATAAATACAACCATCTCAAATATATATAAAGAAGGCACCGTCAGTATATGAAGCCTTTTAAAGTGTGGTTTGGCGCTTTCCCTCCGAGAAAGACCACAAATAGCCCTTACACACTTTTTTTGTGCAATTAGAGCGGATCCTTTGTTAACTCCATTGCCCCAGAATATGATACCGAATCTCAGAGTCGAGTCTACGTAACCATTATATGCCGTCAATACTGCTTCCTCAGATACGGTTTTTGACAGTTTGTACAGAGCATAAGCAAATGAATTCAATTTATTACATGTTTTGTCTATCTGTGTTTTCCACTTTAAATTACTGTCAATGTAAATCCCTAAAAACTTTGTATGATTAGTTTGTTCGATGCTTTCCCCTGAATATCGTATGTCCAATTTTGTTTCATCATTACTATAATTATTTTTAAAACTTATTATTTTAGTTTTGTCAACGTTAACAACTAAATTATTATTATTAAGCCAATTAATTATGTTATTTAGTGTGGTATTAATTTCATTCTCAAATTCATTTGTATCGTCGCAGGGTATAATTACTGTGCTGTCATCGGCGAATAATACCATAGGATACTTAACAACATTCGGCAAATCATTAATGTATGCTAAGAACAGCAATGGACCCATCACACTACCTTGTGGTACACCACGCTCTATATCTCTGGGTTTTGATGTGTATGTCTTTTCTGTTTTTGTTCGAGTACATATCCTGTTTATTTGTGTCATTTGTTGCCTTTTGTACAGGTATGATTTTATTAGTTCTATCGCATTACCTCTGATACCATATTTTGATAGTTTACTAATAAGTATTTCGTGGTTCACAAAATCAAAGGCCTTACTCATGTCCATAAATATACTGATTACTGGATTTCTGCTGTCCACGTTTGATATAACTTTACTGAGAAAGTCGTAGATGGCCATATTTATAGTCTTATTTTGTCGAAACCCCTTTTGTTCTGGCGCAAATAGGTTTTGCTTCTCAAAGTACGTATAGATATTTCTGTAAATAACCTTTTCAAATATTTTTGAAAAGACGGGTACCAATGCAATGGGTCGATAAAAGTTCATATTATGTTTGTCGGTCTTTTTAAATAGGGGTTTAACAATTGCAATTTTCAATTCATTTGGAAAAATGCCGTTTTCCATACATTTGTTAATTATATGACTCAGGATTGGAGATATTATATTAACCACATATTTTAAGACCTTTGTGGATATTTCATCATAACCTGTACTGTTAGTGTTCTTTAAAGACTTGATTATTAGGAGGATGTCAAATGATGTCACCGGGGTTAAAAATATTGATTTGCAAGTATTGATAGAGATTGTATTATTATTATTTGATGTCAATTTTGAATCATTGTTCTTATTACTATTAATATTTAACGTCAAATTAAAATCATTGTTATTATTATTATTATTATTTAATGTCATATTTAGGTCATTATTATTATTATTATTTAATGTCACATTTGATCCATTATTATTATTACTGTTTTTTTTGTTTATTTTGTCATTGTTCGTAATATCGATAAAAAAATTATTAAATGACTCGGCTACTTCTATTGGATTTGTTATATTTTTACCTTCAATGACCGTACCAACCGAGGTACGTATATTCGTGTTCGTTGCATTAACGTTTTTGGGTTAATGATAGACGTATCGTTGCGAGGTATGGTTAGGTATCTATTGTCGAGACTGTCCTAACCGGATATTATTATGTGCATATTAGTTATCAAGATATACATATATTAATCTTCAGACTAATTAATAGTAATACCAAAACGGGAGCTAAATTGGTACTAAAATATTTCACATCTTTATAATTATTAAAAACTGCATTTGTCACTGTATCTATACGTAAGTGACTGCAAATATATATGAAGCAACCGGCGATTAACGCAACTGTGGGTAGTGCTTCACTCATTGTAAAATAACGTACCTACTGTTCGCCAGAACAGGTTTTACTATAGTGTGTTACAACATAGTAATAATTATCTAAATTGGTCATTTTTATTAATTCACTTGGCATTAATGACAGTGATATTTGGTTTTATTTTAGTCAGCTGGTGCAAGTGATCGAAAAATCTTTAGTAGCCATGGAATTATCTTAACTGAGTTATTTATAATTCAAGAACTTATGTAACTAAAATGTGAAGTCATATTTTAGGGGGTTGTTATGGACATCCATTCTGAACAACTTTTACTATGAAGACCGATTTGATCAGAGCAACATTATTATTCAGTTCTCCATGCATTTTGGGCGGGGTGAATAGCTGATTTGTGTAGAGATGTGAAAAATAAAGTTGCTCTTATCAATTCGGTTTTATTTCTGTCACCCTCTATTTTTTAAATGATCAATAATGGAGTTGTACATATCAAAATGAGATAAAATTGTTAATTCTTTTTGCTAGTAGTAGATTTCCACCATGGAATTAAAATCTCAGGGTTGGTCCTAATGCCGATTTCTCGTTCAGAGAGAAAGTTACCAAAAAAACTGATCATGAATGATGCTCATTAAAGAAATACTTATCTTTCGTAGTCGACAGGCACGTTACTTTGACGGTTCTTTAAATAACCCATACATTATTATCTTGTGGAACAGATTGGCCGTATTACTTCCGCACCGGTTGGTTCACTAACGGGAAGCTAAAGAGACTAGACAAAAAGTTTTTAGCACGGTTAATAGACAATTGTACGATATTTGCTTCGTCTTCACAAGCCATGTTTTAGGTTACCGGAGTTGAGATTGTGACTATTTACAGAAAACTGTTGTAGGACTTATGTTCTGGCATTATAGACAAAGATATTTAAACGAATGGGATAAATATTTCGTTTTTTGCTGAAAGTATGATATAGAAAAAACTACCCACAATATTTGTCACAGAGCAGTTCATACCACTTCTTTAGTTCCCAGACACAATATTTTTGAAAAGGGAATTATACAACGATCGAAAAAATCAACTTAGCGACTGATGATGAGATACTGTTTTAATCATTTGAGCGGCGGAAAATTCTAGCTGTGCGACCAAATTAATAAGTGAGCGCTAGAAATACAGAGACGGCAACTTCAATATTGAACTGGCTAGAATAGGTAATTGTGGCTACTTTTCAATCGGGTTATAGGTTAGGTTAGAACGTTGAAGAAGCTAAACCGGAGTGAAGCGTATGCAAACAAAAACGGCTGGCTAGAGTAGGTTATAGTGGCTACTTTTTAATCGCGGTTGACACTCAAACAAATATATGGTCACTAAAATATAATGAAGCTTCTCATTTTGTAATTTGGAATAAAGTGTTGCTATTCTGTTGATTTATCGTCACTCGCAGTCAGTCACTCAATTAGTAATACAGTCACTCGTTTAAATAATACCCTTTTACCCTTTATACATTTGTTTTGTTTATGGTCGCTTATTTTTACCATATAACCATCAGCCTGTTATATGTATTTTAATTACCTCATAAATTTTGTTTAGACTAATTAAAAAAAAAACCGTTTCATTCTTACTTTTCCGGATTTACAATAATGCCATCTGGAATTTTATTATGTCGTGTGAAATTGCCTAAATAAATAGCTGTGATGACTAAGGAAGTCACAAGGTTCCCAGTAGACACATCTACCTGCTTGACAAAAGAATGAAAGATATACCTGCCTGACCAGCGATGAGTCACAAAAGAAAGTCTTTGTCCTACTTAATCCGTGACTCCGGTTTGCAGACACAAGAAGGATACTACAAATATTTCATTGTATTTTTGTCGTAAAAGAAAAATAAACTATTTGGTGATGATCTATCCCATAATCCAATATGTATATCAAGTCATCAAAGACAAAAATACCAATTCGGATTTACCAATATCTGCTTAAATTTGTCAGACCTTATTCTTGTCAGATGCCTGACCCACATCGCGCAAAAACTCTTTGTATTTTAAAAGCTGAACTACAAGTACCTATGCATTCTGGTGGAGGATTTAGAAAAAAAATGGGCCAATGTTGGATTGTTCCTTGTCGGAGTGCGGAGGCACAAGGTTAACTGGTTCCGCTTTATGATACCATACCACATAAGCACGACACACGGACGAAACCATAGAGATGCTTCGTTCATGTAGCCGTCTATGCTTCACGTAATCCTTTTAAGTGCGGGTCGGACTTGCACATGAAGGGTTCCGTACCATCATACAAGAAAACTTAACCACCAAAAATAATAAAACAAAAAGGGAATAAGGATTAAACAAGTCCGAACGTGGATTTGAAACCAGAACCCTGAGAATGCGAGACCGATATCAAACCAATTGCGCCACCACAACCATGTGATAAGTCGTGAAATCTTCCTTCCTTCCACGATTATATTTGAATCATATTATAGTTTGTTATATCGCGACTGGTGTAAAAACACGTCCTTGTATAGGGACCCCATTTAAGCTACAAAATCTCGTGTAATTCATTATAAGTTGCTGTTACGGCAACAGAAATACACATTCTGTGAAATTTTTAAACTCTATATCTATTTCTATATCTAAATAGAGCCCACTGATGGACGGACGGACCGACGGACAGATAGATAGACGGACTGCGGACGCTTAGTTATTACTAATACCCGTTTGGCACCCTTCGGATACGGAACCCTTAAAAAACGAATGCTAGAAAATTACCTTTTTTTATTGACTCACTTTGATGGTTCATCGCATCTGCATTATCGTAAAAGTGACGTTACTTGATTTTATAAAGATTGCATTGCAATCCTAGGTTAGTCATCGTCACATCACTAGTGGTAAGAAGGAGAATGATTCATACTGTTATCATGCAACTATTTTAAGCCAATTCGATAATCCTCTACAGATTATGGTACCAAGTAAGATGCACTGTTTGAATTGAGATAACTGCCTCTTTTGCAAATTGATAGTGTATGTGTGTGACGTCGCTGTTTCTAATTCCCACGACACAGGGTATCCTAGTGTGGGGCCAGATGCAACGGTTGTGCCTGTAAATAAATGTTCATGTTTTCAGTTAGACAATTCGTTCAGTTAAGCCAAAATTTACGTCAAAATATTCGTGCTCATTCGACAGGAAAGAGCAGCGGTAGCGGACAAAATACGCAGAGCATACAAACAATCCAGGAAAAGGCTTTCACCAGGCTCTTAGTATATTTATGTAGTACAAATGCAATATTGTGCAATGGTTCCGTCCGTTGTCAAAATATTGGATTGTATAATTTTGTCAATATTTTTCTTTCCATTTGGCTTTATTCGGGATGGCCTGGTATTGAAATGTCAATAGGGTTTTGGCAATCAATATTTTATTTGTTGTGCGACTCAGTTTTGACATATCGCAATGCAAAAATAAACACATCAGATTGAAACAAGTACATAATGACGTCTAAATGAATAACAGCGGAAACCACAAGGTTGATTCGAAATTTCCCAACATTTCAAAATCAAATCCCAGCGTAATTACTTACTGGTATCCCTTTGCTTCGCCATTTTGTGTTTCATAATTTTTATTCGCATTTGAAATGGCAAACTAACTAACTAACAAAAGATTGGCATATTGTTTTGGTTGGCATAACTAGCTTTTAGTTTATTTCCAGTTGGATTTCTAATGAGTCTTCTAAAGGATGTTTGATATATAATATTTTTCGCTAACCTTCGTGTTCAGTTGAAATGTAAGAATAAAATACCATATATTGCTGATTTTGTGAAATTATTATTGTATATATTTATGCTCATGCTGTAGTCTATACAATGCTAATACTTCCAATGTATGACTATGAAATGTATGTGAAATAATTTATGCTTAATGATTATTAGTGTTTACAAAATTTCGGTTTAAAGGAAATACATATGTCAAACAATATTATTACATTTCAAGGCAAGGCAACTGTACTTTCAGATTGCAGAGTAACTAAGGTTAAATACATTGTGCTGATAATCTTGTAACAGACTGAGGACTGGTCAGATTACGAGAGTTTACCAGTATACATGGAACCCTAAATAGCCATGTGCTTTGTGAAGGCGAGCATTGAATGAAAGGTAACGAGTCAGAAGCCCAAACGACGATGTTGCTTTTGTACGCCAGATCTCCACTGGCACGTTTTGTGTGACTCTGCCTTACGTTTTTTTTTAACACAAACACTAAGTATTCATCCTGCGGCACGAAAAGATGTTTTTTACAAATGCGAAATAAAAAGTTTTGAATTAATGTATAGTTTAAAATGGACGCAGAGGGTGATATTCATTCTTCATCACTGCATTAAGGATTTCTGATATTATTTTATTCAGATTTTTTATTAAAATACATACATACGGGTCTTGAATAAATTAAAATTTTCCAGTAACGATACATATATCGTTACTGGAAAATTGTAATTTATTCAAGACCCGTTCATATTTTTAGTGTTTGGGCATTAAATACTGAAGTCTCAGCACGACTATGCCTAATTGTATAAAACGAAACGCAAGATATTAACAGAGTTCGTGTGTCAAAATCGGGGATAATCATTAACATTTTGCATCGATGCCGTCATTGAATGACTCACCTTATTTTTTTTATTGCCAAGTCTAATTTTAAACTACAATATCTCAGATTTGTTTATAAATAATAAACTGCTTGCTGATTTATGTAGATAACAATAAACATAACAACTTAAGTTATCAAAACCAAATTAATTCAAGCTATAAAAATGTAACCCATTTGGTATCTTCCGCAAACAGTATCCTCTTTATTAGGTAGGTCGGGCATTCCGGTACTACTTAGACAGGTAATGCAGTTTCATACCTAGCGGTGTATAGTATGAACAGGTATACTTAAATAGTTTCGAAACGAGTCAGGTCTGTGCCCCGGTGCATTCGAGACGGTATGTAAGCCGAGTTGAGGCGAAAAGTTCAAGGCTTGTCGATGATGTACCGTGGAACTAGTCGTAAAGATGTCCTCAATACCGCTGGGTTTAATATTTTTTTGCAACAGACTGTGCAATTGCAGTAATTCACCCAGCCAGTATATATATATTTTATACGAGACAGGATTTTTCAAAGTAGCTTGATGATTTTTTGTATAGTTTTAACAAGTCCGAGAGAGCAAAAAGGCCAAAACATTCTGTAAAGGGAAGCTGCTCAGAAAAGAAGCTGCAAATAGACAAAGAGGCGGATAAAAGAAACGCTGTAACCAAGATCACAGGAAATAAAGACTTTTGTGAAGTTAATTTCGAAGCCTTTGATCGAGTCTTTGACGTAACTTGTTCAAGGGATAGTGGGGTGTTCCAGAAACATAGCAGTAGTCGTAAATATTTTAGTTTACATTCTTCCACCTTTTCCGAGGGCTTCTAATCGAAGTATTCTTGATTTCTTGTAGAATACTTCGATTAGAACAATATATTGTGGCAAACCTCTAGCTAGACTGAGGATTGCTAGTTGGGTATATTGAGGCTACTATTGGTTTATTAAAACTTTGAAATACATTAGTAGATGTTTGAAATTGAACATTCGCAATATTTGAGCTATTTGAGATAGCTTATCTTGATATACTCACAGAATTCTCCGCTCAACCCGCATTGCTCTAATGAGAAATTCTCAAAGCAAACTTTCAATTGAAGGGAAATCACAAAATGCACATTGGTGTCATTCCTTTGGGCGATCTCTACCGATGGCTCTTAGAAAATCATCTTCTTATTGCTAAGTGAACTTTTTACGAAACAGTTGGGCCAAATTATTTCATGTCGTACCAAAACCATCAAAGTTCGAGAACGTACTCGTGTAAGACGCAAGTTTGGTAGCCTCAGCGAATAGTTGTTTGTTGATAATTCACTCGAAATGCTTGAGATCCTAGTTCCTTGGCGTAACCACCGTCTGGAGTTCTCAAAGTAAAATGAGATATTTAGCGTTTAAAACAAATAATTCTGCTTTTGATTACGCAAAACAAATACGTTCGTATGGAAAATGACAACAATAAATGGACATATTAACGCAAAATATCCCAGATTATCACGATAATAGGTAAATAGAGAAGCCTACTGTTCACAAATCACGTAGAGTGAACGTAGTATGGAACGTCATATGGAAGTATTTTGGATCATCAATTGCATTTGGAACTTTGAAATCCAACGGATTTGTGGTATGAGTTGAATGTTCCCGGAGTTTGGTTTGTAGAAAATGCATATCACATATCGAATATCGTAATAAAAAGTCCTGTGGAGTGTTTGTAATACTATTTCGTATTCGAGAAGAATTGGAAAGTGCGGTACGTATAATACTGTAGTAAGCACCTACTCGGTTTCTTTTGCAGCTGAATACGGCGTTACCGTATTGTTATTCCTTCGGCCGCTTTAGGACGGGCTTTGAATAACAATCACTGCTTTTAGTGCTTCAAACCCAGATCCGAATATCCTCGGTGACATTCCTTGAGATTGAGGTTCTTTACGCCTTATACTTGTACTCGTATACTAAATCCCATTTTAGAATTTATCTGCGAATTATAAATATTCGACCAATGTATCATCAGATACAGTACAACTTAATAATTAGCGTTTGGTTTGGTTTCATCTTCTATATGTTAATTCATTTTATCGGAATACACCTTAGTTTAACAGTTCCATAAGAGTATTTCACCTTATCTATATATCAATGTCTCAGCAGTATTCGCCGCGAGTATGTCGATTTTATCAAGAGAATGTATTTTGCGGGGAAAACACGTAGGTGTTAAGATCATCACGTCGGCCCGTGTGGTACAGTTATCGGCTATTACATACGTGAGAGTATTTGTTTTCAGTTCTTCACTCTGTTATTTCCTGGCCTTATTGAAATCGAGAGCTTGCGACCGAAGTGGGTGCTCTAAACATACATACATATGCTGATATAGGCGCAACTTGGGCGCGACTTCCTTTAGAAATGGTTGGTTCGTCCCCTGCGTTATATAAAACCTTCCTGAACGCATTCGAAATAAATGTACTATCAGGTACCTACGACAGTCGAATGCCGTTTTATAAGGCGTGTAAAGTTCGACATGACAATGTCAGTGTGCCAATGTTCTGAGTGTCGGCGAGTTTTTGTCTGTAACTAGGTGGGTGTCTATTGCCGAAGAAACCGGCTCGATGTTCGATTTCACGCTTTACATTTCGTAATTTGTGTTCAGTCTCGAACAGTGCAACTGGATACCACGTATTTAGCCACTATAGACGGTTGAATTAGAATTAAGTTAGAAAACGTTTTCATGGTCGCTTTGGCATTTTTATTTTTGTGGCTTAGGAATTTATAGACCCTACGGCTAACGATTTATAGCATACACCGCTACTTCTTACTTCTCCTAAATTTTTGAGGCCTTTAATATATTTTTAGTAAAAAAGTCGATTGCATAATGCCGATACCTTATTGTCGTTGACAATAATTTCTTATACACAATATCTATTGAATCAGCATCGCTCTCACGCTGCTATTGTATTGAACGTGCCCTCGTCTGCGACGTCAGTACCTTCGTGAACAATGACAAGTTGCTTGTCATATAATAAACTGGTGTGTTTGATAACGTTTTGCGAAAGGACTCCCTTTGTCCGCATTTACAGGCACGTAACGCCTTGCGCTAAGATAATGATCTTCTTTGCTAAAATTGACATGGAGAAGAGAGAAAAAGCGTGACGTTGTCCAGAAGAACTTCAAGGTCTTGGGGAGACTATCAACAAACAGGTTCTCACGGTTACGACAGGACTCAATGTACTCTGGATAAAATAATTTAAAGTACAGATGCAATACAGGGATGCGCACATTAATGAGAGCCATTTAGGAAAACTGATAATCTAAATGATTAATTGAATACATATTTGACGACTAAAAGTAATTCTTTTTTATAATTAAGAAATAATAGCCGATTAGTAAGTAGTTGATTTCGTATACATTGCTGGACCGGTTCGTGAAGCAATGGCTTACATTAAAGGTACAGCATTCCTTGCAGAGGTCGATTGCAGATTTGAATTTCTAGGGTTATTAAAGTCTACAAAACTTTATGATCGAAACTTGATACTAAAAATTATTTCGCTTATTCTTTATAGGGATTCAATCTCCACTATTTTACACACATTACGCAGGCTTTCAACAAAACTATGTCGCGTATTTCAATCATAGCTAGAATTTCAAGTTCTGAAATATATCAAAAACTTTAAAGCTATCTTGTAGCAATATACGTAGCTTCGTGTCAACTTTGTAGGGCCCAAAGGGAAACCGCTGATTGGAAATACTTTGTTCTTTAATATTGTTTTAGGCTGTATATCGCGTGAGCTCGTCACAGAAACTAAAAGGCTGCATAGAGCTGCATTCCTTCGAGGTGAACGACAGAACGAGCCTTGTGCTGAAGCAAGGCCGCACCAGTGAAGGGATAACGTGACAAGAAATAGCTCAAACAATAATGGACTTAACACCAAAGATAATAGAAACTCCAGGGAATGAGTAAATGAGTGGACTATGGACTCAAGGCGGAATAGAGCTTTAAATAAACCACTTGCTAGACATGCTTCCTTATCTACTCACCCGTTTATGGGTCTGGATTAAGATTTTGAAACAAGTTTCAACAGCTTATTAAAAGTACGACCAGAATTTATCTTAAAAATTCGGACTATAATAAAAACTATGAGCATAAGCCTCAAACGAGATATACTCCATAGAGTAAATAACCCGTCTTGTGTCATCTACCTCATGCTAACTTTTCATCAGATATATATTTAAGAGACGATCTTCGCTTGACTCTACGTTAATACAATCATTTTAATGCACAGCCACAAACCGCGAATTTAATGTTTGGAAATAATTTGGTAGTAGGCGTATGATTATTACACAATGTCCCTAGTTCGTCCTTATTGATAATGATAGATTTCCGTTCTAATAACTTACATAAAACTAAGTAATGAATAATGGGCACGCCTAGTGCTACTATAACTACTACTACTATAATATTTCGAACTCCTTACAAATTAATATGGAGTTGTCAAAATTTACTCCAGTTAAGTGTCAAATCACGTTTCAGCTGTCGGGCTTTCTAAGCTTAATTAAATGATACATTTGCGCTGTAACTTGACATTAAACTTCCAATATTACGTATGTGCGTAGATGGTTTTATTTAAACCTTTAACAGTAATAATTTACACATCACAAAATCATATTATTATTATTACTCATGAGTAGCATCCAACATCTGTTACTAGTTTATATTCTGAGTAATAACACTAAGCACTAGTTTTCACCAACTATAATATAACTGTAAAAATCTGCGACTTATCATCAAGTCCCAGAACGAATGTCTCTAAATAATACGCGTGGAAATAAGGTGGTGTAATAGTAGGATATTATCATGGGCAGCCATCTTCCCGATAGCAACCGTTGGTGGACCGGTGTGACAAGTGAGGTGTCCGTTAGACGGACATTCCTGCGTTGGCACACTAAATAAACGTGTGCGCGAGCGCAATACAAATTAGCACGCTTTCGGTGACTTGAAGTGCCAAGTCAGTAGACTTGTATGAATAAATATGTCACACAAATCAGGCTTCTATGTATTCCGATTATCTATCTCGCACATTCACATTATTTTTGACCATACGAGATTACAAGTAATAAATTTATCTCTGTCACTCAAGTCTCCCGACATGGGTAAACATGCACAAAACCTCCGCCTCCTGAAAATAGTAAATATTTTTGATAATTTACTCGTGACACATGTTTTGGTTATTTTTTTTCAGACATGTTTTAAGTACAGTACGATTACTTTAACTTAACCACTCGACACTTCTCGGTTTTAGTCCCTTTAAGTGATCAAGATGTCCTGGAAACTTCAAAATTTACACAGAGGTATATCATGAAGATGGAAAAATCTGATATGATAACAGTTAAATGATAAACGATAAAAAAACAACAAAAAGCCGAGAAGTGTCAAACGGTAAAGTTAAAATAATCGTTCTGTACTAATGTGAGTTGATAAAAAACTCCAGAACTCGGCCAATCCGGTCCAAATGCGTGAGTTTTTAGTTTTAAATAAAAAATTGCTTACCAGCTAGATTCTTTTATCATTCTTTTCTATTGTAATTTAACACAATGATGAAAAATACGACGTGTTGTTGCCCCCCAAACCGACTCGGCGAGTACTGGGGATCTACTATACTATACTACCATTACCAACACTCGGCCGTTTAGATTTATGAAAATTGTTTAATTTAACAATCAAATGGGCATTATTGTTAATTGACATTATTTTGATCTCAAGATATTGATGAAAAATTATAACATAAAAATTTGTGTCTTATTATCACAGGGATTTATTATTTGAACCGTATAGAATAGCTTCCAGGACTATTAGCCCTCCTACCCTATATGGGAACTAAGCTGACAGCTTGAAACCCGACAGCTCTTATCAACTCATTTATTAAATAAGCATAGTTAGATGAGTTAGCTGTGACATCTCTGGAATCTGTCAATAGAGTTTTTTGTTTGACTCTAGTGGCTGTTCGCTATCAACAATTCCATGTAACATTAAGTATCTAAATAATCTTCTTAGTTATGCAATTTTAATTAATGTTCCTTTTAATTATGTACAGTCAACATTCCGAGCTCCCACCTCTACCAGGAAGCTGTTCAAAGGAAAGTTGCGATGAGACTCGTTAACAGTTAAAATAAATTCAAAACCTCCAAATGCCGTCCATGGTTGTTTTTGACAAAAGTTCAAACGAAAGTTAATTGCACGCCTTTGGTGTTTATTTGAGCTGAGATCAAAACACGAAATCCAACATGCTCAAATTCCTTCAGATAGTATTGAAAATTGAGACGACAACAATCAGCTTTACCAAAGTTCAATAGGTAGAGGAAGCGAGTAATCTACGGGTAATTTAATTCATTAGACTCCTTTGTACAACCACTAATAATAATAATAATAATACCTTGGACACTATTTACACACATTGATCTAGCCCCAAACTAGGATTCCCTGTATCTTGGGTACTAGACAACGATACACATACTTATATAGATAAATATTATACTTACATAGATAAACAACCATGACTAGGGTACAAACATCCGTTCTCATCAAACACATATTTGCCCCCACCGGGACTCGAACCCGGGACCCTTGGGTTCGTAGGCAGCGTCACTGCCGACTCGGCTATTCGGGTCGTCGAACATGATTTATAAATCATGTTCAATGGTTGCTTGGCTTGATGGGCTTATTGGATTTTCTTTTCTGTTTCAAGATTGGAAATAGAGTTGCTAGTTTAGTTTTTTATAATATGTTGTTATTAATTCGGTAATTCAATGAGTTAGGTAACGACGGTGGGAATGATGAGAACGGATGCTTGTACCCTAGTCATGGTTGTTTATCTATCTAAGTTATAATATTTATCTATATAAGTATTTGTATCGTTGTTTAGTACCCAAGATACAGGGAATCCTAGTTTGGGGCTAGATCAATGTGTGCATATAGTGTCCAAAGTATTATTAATATTATTAGCTCCCAACTCGAATGGACAAAACGCTATTTAATAAAGTATAATACAATTTTCGAGTCAAATTGACAATTTATTTATTGTAAATTATCTGAGTAGGTAACATTATATCAATAAAGGAGTATGCAACAGATGTTTGTGTTCATACCCTTATTTCAAAACAGTAAAACAGTTATAACCACAGCAATGTTTAGGAGTAATTTTAATGAAGAAACCAGTAGTTTTCTGACCCTATTTTGCGTGTCGAAGGCAGGTCGACAAACAGAACTGGAATTTTACTGTAAGTAATTGTTAACTCAAATTGAGCGTTAAGAAAGTACTTAAAATGTATCTACATATATTGGGATATTGTTTTAACATTTGACTGTAAATCCAGTTTTTGATAGAGAAAAATACTATATTTGCCTGACAAAATTACTAAATTGCGCGACTATAATTATGAAAAATAGCAACTTGAAGTTCTTAATTCGAGTTAAAATCGAAACGAGCGTTGGATTTTATTGTTCTTACATGTTCAACCGAATACTCAAGATAAAGGGGGCTGCTATAATCGAATACTCAAGATAAAGGGGGCTGCTATGATCCTTCACCTACCCTGAGCCACCTCTTTGCCCAGACAATCTTTATTTGGGTTACAAGCTTTGCTTAAACCATTAAGTAATGTTGTCGCGCTAATAGTATATTTTCGCACTTTTCAGATAATTCCGCTGTTCATGATCATTGGCTCGACTGGTTTTTTATGCGCACGTTTTATTATTTCCCCATATTTTGACTTGGATTTTACGGATTGGGATTATCAGAAATGTATGCAAGATTCGAGTTACCACCACAAAACATTCATTTTTTTTTGCAAAGACCTTTGTCCAGATATGCGAACATATTTAATAATTGTGCGTTACATATTGTACCTACGGATATATGAAATTAGTCAATCAAGACTATACATATCAACATTTTTTTTATAAGGCTCATTAGGTAAAATAAAGTTGAACTATGGACACGGCTATATTGAACAGGCGGCTAATTTGAATATCGTTCGATACAGACTATCAAATGTAGTAAAACATACACTCAGTATTGACCAAATATTTACTCTATATCCATTTTTATTCGACATGAAGATTTGTGGACCCTGTATACCCTGTATACCCTGACAATCTGTATTTTGCACAAAATGTCCAATATACAGGGTGTCCCACGGCTATAATGATAAAAAAATACTTTCTTTTGTTTATGAAACCAATTTGAACTGCATTCAATTTTTTTCCATCATCTGTGTTAACCGGGAATCGAACCCGCCAAACGTGAAAAAAATACCTTGTAATTTTTCGATACCGATCGAAAGGATTAAACCATACGGATATATCTTTCTAACATAGCATCTTAAATAAAAGGAATAAAATTAAATTGTAAATTTTCTAGTAGTTGTAATACTTTGGATCAGTCAGTTGTTCGAAACACGGAAATGTCAGTGAAAAGGCTACTCGTTTTCAAGAATAAACTTTTTCTTAAATAGTTATTTGTGTCACAAGGGAGCAAAATGATGTATTTACGGCGAGGGCGGTACATTGAATCCAGAGTGAAGGTCTAAGTTAGAATCCTGAGCGTAACGAAGGATTCAAGCGTTAACGCCCATGCCGAAAATAATTTTGCTTCTGAGTGACACATACAACTTTTCACACCGACTATGAGGAAAATTTAAATTAAATGCTCTAAAAAAAATATACTTTGAATTATTCTTTCACCGCTTTTACAGTAATCGAACAACGTAAACAAAACTTTTATTTTTATAATGGCGGATTGTGAAGGATTAGGGAAAGGTCACCACAGATAAAATGTTCCTGTGTACTTTTACCAATGTGTAAAAATAATCGAATCGAATGTTACAATGGTTTCGGATATCAATATTCATTATATCACAATAACAGTCATCGATAGTTTTGATTTCAGTAAAACATATAATTTATTGTGACATTTTTTTAAATACTACGAAATATTCATAAATTTTCATATAACGTTGTTAAAGTTAAAACTTGAAACATGTTCGTTTTTAATCGACTACGATGAAAATACAATCGATTATTTTATTAAGATCTATATTCAATTGGAACATTGTGTAAATGCTACACCCTTATGAATAAAGTTAAAAAAGTAGCTTGAACAGAAAAGTAGCATTTTGCTCCCTCTCGTCGTGGAGCAAAACTTACTTTTCCGAATGAAAGGTGTGAAATAGTTATTTGTGTCACAAGGGAGCAAAATGATGTATTTACGGCAAGGGCGGTGCATTGAATCCAGAGTGAAGGGAAGGATTCTAAGTTAGAATCCTGAGCGTAACGAAGGATTCAAGCGTTAACGCCCATGACGAAAATACTTTTGCTCCTGTGTGACACATACAATTTTTCACACCGACAATGAGGAAACTTTAAATTAAATGCTCTAAAAAAATTAAATAACTGAATTAAAATAAAAAATTAAGTACTTTGAATTATACTTTCACCACTTTTACAGTAATCGAACAACGTAAACAAAACTTTTTTTTATAATGGCGGATTGTGAAGGATTAGGCAAAGATCACCACAGATAAAATATTCCTGTGTACTTTTACTAATGTGTAAAAATAATCGAATCCAATATTACAATAGTTTCGAATATCAATATTCATTATATCACAATAACAGTCATCGATAGTTTTGATTTCAGTAAAACAAATAATTTATTGTGACATTTTTTTTAAACATTACGAAAAGTTCATAAATTTTCATATAACGTTGTTAAAGTTAAAACTTGAAACATGTTCGTTTTTAATCGACTACGCCATCGTAGTCGATTGTAGTGTAATTTCATAATTAAATTCTATTATTTTAATCTGTGTTCAATTGGCATATTGCGTAAATGCTACATGTCAATGAATAAATTAAAAAAGTAGCTTGAACAGAAAAGTAGCATTTTGCTCCCTCTCGTCGTGGAGCAAAACTTACTTTTCCGAATGATAGGTGTGAAAAGTAAATTATATGGTTTTTTCTTTTATTTAATTTATTTTTTTGACAAAAACATCCTATGACTAAGTCTTGATCGTTATCGTAAAATTACAGGATTAATTCATCCTACATTTGGTGGGTCAACCAATGAGAATTGAAAAAATATTGAATGCAGTTTAAATTGTTTTTGTAAAAAAAATAAAAAAACACAAGATAATGCTGTGTAAACAATATTTAAGGTACTTTCCCTCCACTTGGCATAGCCGTGGGAAATCCTGTATAGGTAAAACAAACAGTACATTTTCAGACGAAAACATAAAAACGAAAAATAAAATGTAAAAAAATAATCATTCATTTGATTGCGTGCGTTTTCAATTAACTGTGTTGTCAAATTGATTAGTTGGCTTCTACAATTACAAATTTTGAAACACCCATTTAACATTCTTATTCTCATTCTTCTATTCAATTTTTTTTTTGATAATTTCGTTATTTCTCCCTATTTGTTTCAGCAGTTCATAATCTCGGTGAATTTACTTTATCTAGGAACTTTATTATTTACAATGTTAAATTTACAAAAAAAAAAACAACAAAAAAGCAGTTTTCTCAAAACGTCATACACTTCGTCTCCACGCGATTTTAACTACACTTGACATTGACACTAAAATACTTACGGACTTCATCGGAATGTCTCCATTATCTAGTAGTTAAGTTCAAAATTACAGATTGGCAGTTCTATGAATACGCAAATGAAATGATTAAAACTATTATCACGTCATGAAAAACATCGTGAGGAAACTTTGAAATCTACAAAGCTGCGGCGATGGATTAGCCCCGTGTAACGTAAAATGAAATATTGAAAAACTGGCTAAAAGTGGGCAGAACAGTGCCTCTTCCACCCCGATCGATCCATGCCAGTTCGATCAACTTCGGAATTCGGTTTATGTAACGGGCTGCTTGGGACTGGCATTACACTGCGTTTGCGATATTTTGCTATTCGTGCCAGTTGCTAAAAGCATTTTGCACGTCATGTGGTGCTCCAAATGGCATTTTAGTTTCATGATTTTTGGGTCTGATCAGATTTTGGGTCTTCATTGAAAATTCGAAGAGCGTTATTAGCTGTCTGCCGTTCAGCGGCATAGCTGTCAAATGAACACAAGAATACTACACCATAGACTTTGAATAAAATATAATAAACTATGAGATAACTTAATGACCCAAGAAGTAAGACCTAGAAATACATAGATAATATTATTAATAGGCATAAATTATAGTGACCAATTCTTGTTGTCAATACTAGAGTAAAGAACGCCTAGCTCTTGTTGTCTGAGCGCACGCGCAATAATCATTCTCTATCCAAGCTATGCCATGATACGCGCTGATGATCGCACAATGCACGCGTGACTAGATGCAAGCTTATCTTGTCACTATTCTTGTTCAGCATTTATTCAAATTCCTAACTGTACGTGTCTTTGATGCATAATTATTAATACTACAACGTTAATGGTTAGTACAATGTTATAATGTAGAGCATTAAGCATGCAAGTTTCTTTGAAACCGGACTGCACCCAATTTAACATATCTTGATGAATCTATGGGTACGTAAATACGTCCATCTAAAAATTCCATGGGGTCAATGAACAGCCTCTAAAGTCTCCCTGTCAATCAATGTGGTGCTAAAGTTACAAATGTGTGCTTCGGGATGCCGTATGTAACTAAGTGGTGACGACGACCCGAATGGCCGAGTCGGCAGTGACCCTGCCTACGAAGCCAAGGGTCCCGGGCTCGAGTCCCGGTGAGGGCAAATATTTGTTTGATGAGAACGGATGTTTATACCCTAGTCATGGTTGTTGATCTATCTAAGTATAATATTTATCTATATAAGTATGTGTATCGTTGTCTAGTACCCAAGATACTCATCCGTAATCCTAGTTTGGGGGTAGATTAATGTGTATAAATAGTGTCCAAGGTATTATTATAAGGTATTAAGGTATTAATTATTAAGTTAAAACAAAAATTTAAAAGGCTATTATCATATCCTATATTTTTTTAAACAACAGAGAGTAGTTAATTAGGTGGGAATAAGGTTGAGCAGTCAATTTGCTTACTGCATATCTTTTATTCATGTGCTTGAGTTTGTGTATGCTTTTAAATACAGAACTGAAGCGTATTCTTTTAATCTATTGTTGGCTATTATTTTTCGCGGAGTGTCAGCTCAAGGCACCTTATGCCCGCCTTTGCCCCCGCTAGGTGGCGCTGGCCTAGTTGGAGGCAAAGAGTTTCAGTCATATAAGGTTAGGTTAAGAAGCACGTGATTTTTCAATCACACTTGACACTTACAAGATTAACCTCAAATTGCGTGTTAATCTTGTAAGTGTCAAGATTAACACGCAATTTATCGTCATTGGGGCCTTTTGTGGGATGCGACGTGCGTGTGCACTTTCGCGGCATCTCATATAGGCTCCACCATGCAGACTGCTGGTGCGGCTGCGGAGTCGGCGGCGCGGCAGAAATGCGGTAAGTACGCACAGCTGATGGGGAGTTATTGGTTTGTTCCATTGGCCGTCGAGACCACGGGGGTGTGGGGATCGCAGGGTAGGGCCTTCATCAGGGACATTGGGCGTCGCTTGAGGGACCGAGGCCATGACTACCGCTCCGGAGCTTTCCTGGTGCAAAGGGTCTCACTTGCTGTGCAGCGCGGCAACGCTGCCAGCGTAATGGGTACCTTTGGTCCGGGAGCGTTCTGGGGTGGTTTATTTGTATAGTTTAATGTATTTTAGATTTATTTATTATTTAAGTATTTTAAAATCACATGTACACATATTTAACGGTAGCCTAATGTACGAGTGCTAAACTATCTCCTTTTATAAGAGTTTCACCTCAAATGAGGTGGCGTGCCTCCATCCACATATTTCAGGTAGAAGTAAATAGCATTTGATATCTTTCACAGATAGTCAGCCTCCAACAACACCGGCGCCATCTGTAATGAGCTTTTGAAATTAGGAGCCATTGAACACGAATACCGGATTTAAACCGGATCGGCAAAAATATGAAATCATCTGGGTTTTTATTTTATACTTACAAGCTGCACAGAATATACTTTATGAGTCACATCGAAGAGGTTTGGTAGAAAATGTAGTTTTATATGTATTTATTTCACATTTTTTCTGTTGAAGTTGTAAGACCGGGACTTGTATCAAAAAAATAAATATATTCTAAACCTCCACAATAGATCGACTAAATATTTCAACGAAAATTCCGTAAACTACAAGAAATTGTATCACTACAAAGTAATATCGCACATGGAAGTTCTAAAACATACACTTAATTTTTATTTCGACGAAATCTTGTATACCCGATTTTGGGAACGAGTCCTTTGGGAATAAGTTCGATAGACAGAAGTGGCTACAGCTGTGATTCAGCTCAAGTTAGAACTTAGTGGGAACCTAATCACTTAAGTGTAACAAAGCAACTGGAGCATCTTTCAATTCCGGAAAAGTCGCCAGCGTTGCTCGCCCTGAAACTTTCCAAATCCATTTTTAGTTGTTTGTTTTATTCTATTTCACTCTGTTGTATTTCTATTTTGTATTTGTTACGATCTCCACGGCTGTGAATAAAAGTAAATTTATTTGAACCTCGTTCTGACCCCACTTCGTTAAGCTTCTGAATGAAATAATCACACGCAACTTTGTTAAACATTATTAACTAAAGCTGAATAAGTTTCAAGCATTTATTCGTATCCTATATCTAAATAACACTACCACATAAACGATCTAGTAATATAATTAAATTATGTATATGGAAAGTACCTGCAACAATAAAAAAAACAACAAACATTTATTACTGTTAGCTGCACATATATTCGTTGATAGTTGGACAACTCGTCAAATGTACCAAAGTTACCAACGAATGCCGTGCAAAATTTTTGCTGTTAGAAAGTAAATTCATCACTTCCACTTTGCTATTTTGATTAGCAGAAATCGTTTTAGAGCATTACAGTTCTCGTTTTCAGATATTTCAATATGAAAATCAGCATAATATTACAATTATCAGTCATATGGCATGCCGCGCCGTGTAAGATTGTTGCATAAAATCTTCATTATCGAGTTTGGAAAGGAATGACGGACATTTCTTTTGGACTTGACCACCTGTAGCGCTCTTGCGTAATCAACAAAATCAATGACAGACACAAGGAAAAGAGAAATTAATAATCTAGGTAACTAAGCTAAATGTTACCCAAGAGGTAAGTACGTTGTGGTGAGGCCTTTTTATGCGATATTATGTTTTAACACCGTTAAAATCATAAGATGGTATACATGCATACATATAGCACTTTTTGTTTTGGCGCTTTCTCTGAACAGAGTAGGTAGAGCTAAACTGACGTTACCTCTTACACAGTCCGGATGTTTGAAAATACCATGTGTAGATATTACAGAAGTTTATTTTATTGGTGTTAATTAACCCAGTTAAATCGGTTGCTATCGAAATGTTAGATAATCATGATAGAAAAGCCGGAAAAGTAGCTGCCATCGTAACTTATGAACTTCATCGGATTACATCCATTGGTTTCCACCAATTCTACCTACTGCTGTATATTTAGTGATAGAGAAGTTGCATCTGTAACTGACTCCAAAAAGTATTATTTAAAATCTTACTCTATAGCTACAAGACCTGAGCTCAATTTAGATTTGTCAATTCACCCGATTCTAAAAACAGCATCCTAGAATTGTTCATATATGTATTATGTTTGATAAAGAGCCGTCGCTAGATTATAATATATGAAGGGGCGGAACTCTTGGCAAAGTGACGTATCTTAGACGGATATAAATATAGTGATCGTATGCAGGGGCAGCAGCGCGCGGCGAGACGCCCGCTCGGAGCCGGTTCCATGAAGCAACAACTACCTGCTTCTCCTGCCCTCTCTGTCCTCAATTACCACTAACTGTATTAGGAACGCTTCAAACGCTCGAGTGAGTTCGCTCGGCTCGAAAAGGATATGTAACAGCTGAAAAACTGACGTCATTAGCAAAAGCTTCGTCATACGTTGCGCGCGTTGAACTCTTTTGCTTGCTCGCGAGTTTGCTGCGCTTTTACAAGTTCATTTTAAAATGTAGCCTCAATAGTATTTTTAGAGGTTATTGTACAAATATGGCTTTGACAAATTGTACAAATATGGCTTTAAAGCAGATATGATACTTTACCATAAAACCTTAAAGAAAGTTGCCCAACATTCCGAAAGTGGTCCCGCAAGTATGCTTGGACACGTATTTCGGTGCCGGCGCGCCCACTTGCTCACACACCTGAGACCCGATGTGTGTCAACAGAGCTGACTTCTCGAACCCGCTGATCGATCGGCAGAACTTTCACATTACCTTTAAACCGCACATACATAACTACGGCGTCTGATGATCCCGGGTTGAAAAGATCAATGAACCTACCTGTTTAGCCTCTCGTCTCCAAAGTTTGTGTGTCCTGTTTATACACTGAGTTTGGTTTCTGTTTGCACTCTATTTAACCACAATCCACTGATCACTGTAGAGTCACTATGTCACATGGTAGGCCAGCCGAAGCGGTCTGGTTGGCCGCCAACTCAGCACTGAGGTGAGGCTTGACTGAGGCTTTGGGTCGGCCGACACGCGCGGGCGCAGGTAAGAATGAGACTACGGTGTCTGTCTGCTCACCACTACATACAGCCGCGTTGTCTGTGTGAAGGCGGAGGCGGCCTGGGCCCATATTCGCTGGAAAAATGACGGCTCAATGACAATGAGGTGACGTGATTATTTGGCGATTGGAGAATATTTTTCTAGTAATATGAATTAGATATATATAAAATAAAAAGGGATTACAAATACATCAGAAATTGAAAATAGAACTCCGTGGTCTAATGGGTTTCACGCTTGCTTCTCACACAGGAGATGCAGGTTCGATTCCTGACCATGTACCAATGAGATAATTAATTTATCTTAAGTACATTATACGGACGTCCTAACGGTGATGGAAAACATCGTGAGGAAACCTTCATTACTCCATAGCTGCGGCGATGGGCTAGCCCCCTGTCACGCAAAATGGAGTATTGAATAACTGGCTCAAAGTGGGCACAGTTTTGCCTATGCCACCCCGTATGGGAAAAGGGGTGACGCTATTATGTGTGTGTGAAAATAGACCTAAAGTGAACGGTCCCTGTCTTGTCATTGTCACTGAGCCGCTATTTTACTAGCGGAATCGGGTACCTGAGTTGCGGCTGTTGGTTTCTTGTATTTTATGCTGTTGGGTGTGTAGTTTTATGAGTTTGCCAATCTTGATGACCAGACTTGATGTTCCGCGTAGGTATTTAAAATACCTTTTAGTTGATAGGTACTGGTACCTATATAATGTTATGCAAGATACTAATGCTTTTACGTCATTTGACTATTCGAAGTATGTTTCGACTGTATTTCATAAACTATGACGACCCGAATGGCCGAGTCGGCAGTGTCCCTGCCTACGAAGCCAAGGGTCACGGGTTCGAGTCCCGATGGGGGCAAATATTTGTTGATGAGAACGGATGTTTGTAACCTAGTCATGGTTCTTTATCTTTCTAAGTATAATATTTATCTATATAAGTATGTGTATCGTTGTCTAGTACCCAAGATACAGGGAATCCTATTTTGGGGCTAGATCAATGTGTGTAAAGGGTTCAAGGTATTATTACTATAGAGGAAAAATGTTATAAAGATAAGACTAAACAACTGAAACTGAATGAAAATGTAGTAACTATGCTCCTCTTCATACCCGCAGGTACTTAAACCTCATACTCGAATACAAACTCTATGTCGTACGTTAAACGTAGGAACTTTAGTAGAGGCTGTTAAACATATCTTCAAGTGGACCCCGCAACAGAGGATACCCTGAGAAGTCTCAGGAAGCTCTGGAATGATTGCCTTGAAGAAGATCTGAGGAGCATTGGCAGGAAGACATCTTGGCTTTCAGAGGTCAGAGACTGAGGGAATTGAAAAACAATCGTGGAGGAAGCCATGACCCACGAAGGGTTGAAGCGCCGTAATGAACGATTATGTAGAGAGTCAGAGTCAGAGTCAATTTTTAATTGAATATAAATAAATAAATTATCTTATTCCACGTCAAAAAGTTACTTACTTATGACTGACTACAAGTAAATTTTTTTTTTATATAAAAAAGACTACACCGTTTCGGAAGGTGGGCCTCGGGGTTAAGACGAAACGGCAAGAAACTCCCCCATAAAGAGATAGAGATTTAACGCTCTAATGGTCAAAATGTAAACCTTCATGAAAATGAAATTTGTCACCGCTAAAAAATAGTCCAGATATAGTTCTAAATAATCCACATAGAAAGAAAAATAGTCCACTTATTGTTTCGAAGTTATAGCTAAAAGTTGAACGGAAGGGCCTATCGACTCGGCTTAGGTTTAACGAATAGTCCAGAAATAGTCTACAAGACATGCCAAGTTTCAGAAATAGTCCTTAAACGATTCAAGAGTTATTAGGCCATCTTGGAATTACAGCTTGAACATTTGATGTCATCAAATATCTCCATATCGGCTAAGCCATTTAGTTTGAAATTTTTGCCAAAAAATTGTCCAGAAATAGTCCAGCAAAATAAGAATAATTTCCACTTGGTTTACTTTTAAGAAGTACAATATAAATAAAAAAAATGATTTCACATACATTTCAATAAATGTACAGTCGTGTAGAAAATCATGTTAGGTTAAACTTTAATAAGCCGGTTTAGACCGGTTAAGCTCCGTAGTTTTATGGTTTCACACTCGTTTATAACGCAGGAGAAGCGTGTTAGTATGGTGCTGACCATATACCTATTAGATAAGTAATTTAATTTTATTACCAAAGTACATTATTAAAACATCGTGAGGAAACCTTTAATCTCTATAGCTGCGGCGATTGGCTAGCCCCATGTCACGAAAAATGGTGCATTGAATAACTAGCTAAACGTGGGCAAAATTTTGCCTCTGCCACCCCATAGGGGAAAAGGCGTGATACTATATAAACCGGTTAATTTAAATAAAGCCTTAATTTTTATATTCAAACCTGAAATTAATAGGTTTTTTTTGTCAGGGTATCCAAGCGCTGGTTTTGGCTATGATATAGGTATATGTAGGGTGGGTATATAAACCAGCACGGCAATAAAATGACTTGAGCAATGAGTGTGAATTTTTCATGTCGTTTTTTACCTAAAATTTCTCACCTACCTGTATAATTTTTAATATCTATGCATTTTATTTAAATATAAAGATTTCACCAACTGGCAAATATTTCTTTGGCTTAATAAAAAACATAATGTATACCTACTATTCCAAAAGCATTATTATCTCTTCACCACACGGACCACGCCAGGTTCACTTCAAATAAAACAATGAGCCTTGCCGCACACACGCAGCCATATTGCGTTTTACATAAGCATACACCGCCACACGCAAACATTGCCGATATTTAGTATTTAAATACTTTTTCTTTCTTTTTATACTTCAGTATATTTCATTGACTTTTCCGAACATCAATATTATATTTGTAATTATATTGTCTGAAGTCAGTATTTTTTGGTATATTTTTGATAAAACGTTAATGCAACTCCGTAGAGGTCGTCCTCGTGACATGATCTTCACAGAATTTCCCAGATTTAGCCCTCGCGAACTTTGCGAATATTGATGTTCGGGGACTTCCCCGGGTTTAGTCTATATATTTAGGGCAAAGATCAGTCATTTACAGATATGACAAGAAAGGTGCTCGCTGTTGTTCTAAAAATAACAACAGCGAGCACCTTTTTATAAAGCAATTATAAAACTATAAAATGAACAATCTATTATTTTCAAATCATGGTCCAGATTTAATGTCTTCAGTTGTGTGAATAGGTTTGGTAGATACATAATATAGTTATTATTTACTTGAAACATCCAGGGTATTTTCAGTAAAGCTATTTGGCAAAGTATAATGATGACGACTTCCACATTATAAAGATGACGAGTTCACCACTTTTTGAAAAGCATTAAATGCGAAATTGCCACACCAGACCAAACAAACAGATTCATCAAGAAAAATGTGTCAGCATTTTTAAAAACAAAGCAAGGTTTAAAGATGAAGGAGTTTTTGTAAAAAAAAAATACGGTAAACGGCCGCCAGGTTTATCAACGGTGAAAAAACAAAAAATAATTGCACTAACTTCATTCCGAAATAACGTATCGTCATACGACTACTTATAGGTGTTAGCAAAAGGCAGGTATTTCCTTGTATGTTAGTGATTAAAGTGACTTATTCTTTCAATATAAGTAAGGTAATGAGAATACACAATACAAGTTGGTAATTCTAAATTTTTGACGGTCTTTATTTAGTTTAAAGAAGTATGTGTTGTAGATATAAATGATCACTATGAATGACTCTTTCGATCTGCATCATAAAATATGGCATGTCATTCTTGACGCATTAGACCGATTCGAGTTCCGACTAATACAAGCAATTGTTTAAAATTCCATAAATGCGGTATTTATTATTAAAAAAAAAGGAAAGTCTACTTTACATTGAATGTGCTATTTCCAAAATTTAAGATAGTTGCCCTCCACTTGGCGTTCGTTTTTCCACTCCTACTAATGTTATAAACGCGAAAGTTTGTGAATATGTATGTATGGCTATTTGTTACTATTTTGCGCAAAAACTACTTTATAGATTTAAATGATATTTTACAATAATGTAGCGTATACATCCAAATAACACATTGGCTATAATTTATAAAGATATCGTGTGAATTGTCCAAAATATACTGATAAGTGTCAAGTATGTAGCAAAAAATGCTGCCAAAAATATAATAAAAATTGATACCTTATTTCTAATGCAAATTTGGTCGTAACAAATTGATCCTTACCAAATAAATTACTTTTATTGCTTTTGGTATTTAAAGTAGATAAACTTTGTTTTTCACACTAAAACATTTAGATAAATATTTTCAAGTCGGTCCAAACGGGAGAGCATACACTTTAAGGCTTTGGGTGGTTTTACTTTGGGTGGAAACTACTAGTTTCGAGAACGTGAGAGAAAGTGATGAACTGAGAGGGACTCTGTTTCTCGTTTTCCTATTAAATTACCATACCTTTTCAGAGATTAAAAAGGCCTTTTGATTGAATGAACCGGTATAAACTGATTTATTAGGGTTCACCCCATTAAGATTTTGTACACGACTGTACATATATTGAAAGGTATTGAAGATTTAAAAATTATTTTTAATGCACTTCTTCAAAGTAAACCAGGTCAATATTGTTTCGTCGGACTATTTCTGGACAATTTTTGGCACAAATTCCAAACTGATGGTCGCAGGTGGTTAGAAGATATTTGATGATATAAAAATGCTCAAGCTGAAATTATCACCAAGATGTCTTGTTGAAATTTGGCATGTCGTGTGGACTAATAATGGATTATTTTTTAAAATCTAAAACAAGTCGATAGGCCCTTCCGTTTGCTTTTAGAGAGATGAGGATTACAGGTTGACGTCAAGCTGTAATTCTCACCAACTTTAACTTCTAAGATATAAGTGGACTATTTTTCTCTCCTGTGGACTATTTATGACTATTTCTGGAGTATTTTTGGGCAGTGTCAAATTTCATTTTCTTGAAGGTTTCAATTTTGTGAATTACAGCTTCAGGATCGTGAGATTTAAGCAATATATACATAGTCAGGTCATAAGTTCTGTCACATGTGCAATATGAAATAATTTAGACATGTTTATTATTTATGTAAACATTTATATAGCAAAATGAACTTAATAAAACATAGATTCTTATGGTAATAAAGTTTATTCAAAATGACCCTCGCGATTTTGAATACAGGCCTTTATTCTGCGCGGCCAGTCGTCTATCGCAGCACGAACGAGGTCCATGTCAATATCGGCGGCTGCCTTAATCAAGGATGCCTTGAGTGACTCCAAATCAGGATGAGGCTTTGAGCAGGCCTTTTCCTCCAAGTGTTGCCATATCTTGTAATCAAACGGACTCAAATCTGGACTGGAGGAGGGCCAGTCATCGTTCCGGATGAAGTCGATTTCACGCGCCGCCAGCCAGTCTTGTGTGCTTTTCGCTCTAGGAGCTGGCGCAGAATCTTGTTGGAATATCCAGTGCCTGTTATTAAACATGGTATGAGAAACAGGTTCCACAAGGTTCTTGAGGACTGTATTTAGTACACAACTGCATTAGTTTTTACGCCTTTCTCACAAAAATGTACCTCAGTTAAGCCCCAATAAGAGACTCCCAAGCAAATCATGAGCGAGGATGGAAAATGACCTCGTTGGACACGCGGAATACGGTTGCTCGCTTCTTCACTGCTGTGTGCGTACACCTTATCATTTTGTTTGTTGTAGCTCTCTTCCACGGTGAAAATTTTTTCATCCGAAAAAAGAATTTACCGATGCTTTTTTCCCGCGTACCGCTTCAACAAAGCGCGGCATCTTTTCAGTCTCAGGTCCATTAAACGAGCGTCCAAACGATGTCCTGTTTTTCTTCGATGTGCCCTAAGCCCTAAGTCTTCATTTAACACCCTTTTCACCGTGGTCCTGCTTAACCCCATCTGAAGGGCCAACAGTTTCTGCTTACGTATGGGATTTCTTAGAATTCGCGCTTTCACAGCTTTTATCACTGCTGGTGTCCTAACAGAGCGAGGGCGACCACTTCTTGACCTGTCATCTACACTAGAGTCTTCATTGTATCGTTTTATGGTACGATAAACGAATCTTTTGGTTATATTCAAATTTTTCAGTAAGTCGAAAATCTGAATTGGCGCGTAACCGCAACGATGCAACGCAATAACTGCGACACGGTCTTCTTTAAGTGTCCACTCCATATTTAAAAATGAGGAAAATTCTAAAAAGTACACATTTTTTTTTTCATGAAAAATACGAAATTCGAATTCAATAAACTTTTTTGTGGCCAGCGTTCTAAATTCAAAAGTTTTTATTGTGTGACAGAACTTATGACCTGACTGTGTATATATACTGTTTTAAACTACTCAACTTTAACACTATAACTTTGATTTTATCCAAATTACCTAACTCAATATTTATACTTATTCAAAATTACATAGTTATTACGATGTTTATGATATTTTGTTGCTACATAAAATAAATGTATTTATATAAGCGGGCCGTTGAAAGAATATATATTATTATGTTGAATACGGTTACAAATACATGAGTACTTAGAATTTCCAGAATCCAAAATGAAAATAATTTTAGTCGGCTTTACATATTGGTTCAAAGTTTAAATTGTGTATTTATACGCGAAAAGTAATTTATATAACGAATAATACTTCAGTTGTGACCCAAGTCACATAATACTAACCCCTGTGTAGTAAATGTACTACTAATATAATAAAAAATGTAACAAATGTAATACTAATTGTACTACCCAAATAAACAGCTTTTAAAGATCTTCAGTACATCTAATCATTCAAATGGTTGTATTTAGCAGTAGGTATGTGCTCATATGTATCTTTGTTTCTTCGAGTGTTCCTTGATATTTCCATACCAGATGCAAAGGACTAGTCCTTCCTCATGCATAATGTGCTAGCTATTGAATAGCTTACTAAAGTTAGGCTCAATTGTGAAGTGAGTGTGACGCTGTTTTGTATCTTTACCTAAATACGTTAAAATATTTTTTCATATTGTAGCATTTCTAAACCTTTTAGCTGCAAGTAATAAATCTGATAAGCCACTACAGTATCAGAGGTAGCATAAACAGAATCGCCTTTATTACCAAGGAATAAAGCTCACCCTCCCGGCGATATTGTTCAAGGGCATACAAGGATTTGGGCCCAGGAATGCGACTTTCCCCGAGGAACCGGGTATGCAGGTGCGTAAGTGTGTGTGTGTTGATGTTGATGATGTCATAGTGTGAGTCAACGATCAATGGCTGTCTCTGTTGATAACGCAGCTAGTTGATGATCAATCGATGTGTGTGAGGTGTGTTTTATCCGGATATGTTTTGTGTTTTGTTTTTTGATACAACCATTTAAATATTAATCTTAGGTAGGTTGGGAAACTTAAATGTTTTAAGATACTGACAAAATCATGATCCAAAAGTGATGTAGAATGTAGCCTCTTAAGGGCAAAATACACTGCCAACAAAGGATTACGATTGGTACGTTGCATCCAGCCAAATTTTGTATGTCCTTTAATCGCCCTTGGCAGGAAGGCATACGTTGCATGCAAATCCGGCAGCATTGGCTGTATGCAGTGTAGTCGCTTGCTGTCAGCCACGCAAACAACAGGCGCACGTCTGCGGGCGGCTAGCGCATGCGTGGTTCTGCGCACAAAATGGCTCGACAGTAAAGTGGACCCTTTAAACCCGAGAGAAAAAAAACTTCAACCATCCCAGTTATTACTTATGTCCACGTCATTTTTTTAACCCTCGATGACAAAGAGGAGTGTTATAAGTATGAAGTGTCTGTCTGTTTGTTTGTCTGTGTGTGTGTCTGTGTGTATGTCTGTCTGTGGCACTCTAGAGCTCAAGCGTGTAGACGGATTTTAATGCGGCTTTTTGTAAATGATAGTATACTTCCCTGCGATGTTTCTTAGCTATGATTTATTAAAATCGGTTCAGTAGTTCGAAACTTATTAGCTTAACAAGGACACATGTTAACCAAATTTTAATTTTTTTAAACCCAGATGACGAAAAATATGAGTGTTGTTATAGGTTTGAGGCGTCTATCTGTCGTGTGTGTGTATATGCGAGGGTGTGTATATATGAGGGTGTGTCTGTGTGTGTATCTATGTGTGGCACCCTAAGGCTCAAACGGGTGGACGGATATTGGTGATATGGTACAAGTACAAGTCAGAGACGATGAAAAAGAGGGTTGTTATAAGTTTGAAGTTTCCGTCTGTGTGTGGTTACATATCATTCTAAATTTGTTTCAACTATTTTCGATATAACTACGGTCGAATCACCAATGTTCATCTCGCCTATTGGACGACTCATCTATTGTTTTATTTACCTATGTTTGATTAAACTAAGTTCAATAGAACTAACGAACGATTCATCTAATGATTTGTTGACTGAATGTTTCAACTATGTTTGCAATACCTAATGGACGATTGGTTTGGTATTAAATACATTAATGGGGCGAATACTCAGCCACCTATGTACAGTCTAAACTTTTGGACTCAGTGCCATGACAAAATAATAAAACGCACTCAGAATAGTGCTGAGGCCTTCCACCATCACATTAACGAGATATGCGCAAAGCGACACGTTGGGTTTATATATATATATATATATATATGTATATATGTGTGTATATATATATATATATATATATATATATATATATATATATATATATATATATATATGTATATATGTGTGTATATATATATATATATATATATATATATATATACACATATATACACATGTATATATATATATATGTATATGTGTGTGTGTTTGTGTGAAGATGTGTCTCTGTGTGTGTCTGTCTGCGGCACGCTAGCGCTCTATATGTATATATGTGTGTATATATATATATATACACACCTATACACATATATATATATATATATATATATGTGTGTGTGTGTGTTTGTGTGAAGATGTGTCTCTGTGTGTGTCTGTCTGCGGCACGCTAGCGCTCAAATGGGTGGACGGATATTGGTGATGCGGTACAAGTCAGAGACGACGAAAAAAATAGGGGTCTGTGGCATAGGCGCTCTAACGGGTGGACGAATTTTGGAGATGCTTCATACAACTCAGAAAGTATGTATTACTGAGACACAGATTGACTTCCACATTTTTAACCCCCAACAACCAGGTGAGGTGTTATTAAATTTTGAAGCCTCTGTAGGTCGGTTTGTCTGTATATCTGTCCATGGAACCCTAGCGGTCAAATAGGCAGTAGTATTTTGATGCGGTTTTCAGTAACCGATGGTAGTACACTTCCCTATGAAAAATGTAAGATATTTTTTATTAAAATCACTTCAGTAGTAAGAAAGTTCTCAGCTTAATACAGAATAGCGGTCTAACGTGGACTGATTTTAATGCAATTTTTATAGTTGTTAGTAGACTTCACTGCGATGTTTTGTCGATATATTTTATTAAAAATTCAAAATTTATCAACCTATGGAAACAAGTGAACCAAATTTTAGCCGTAAGCTTCCATTAAAGTTTCAGGGGTGTTTTAAACACTGTCAGATAGGCTCATGATGTATCGAAGACGGTTGCATTAAAAAAATTAAGGTAAACTCACGAGTGTATCGGATTGATTTGATTTTTGATTGACTCAGAGTTATTTGATTGCGGAACTTCCCGAGTTGTATAGAGACTTGCCCTGCCTTTGGGACTTATCATCTGAACCATTCTAATTACTCTACTCAACATAAAATACATGGGTCATTTTATATATGCCATTTTATATTATAGATGCCATAACATCGATGTAAAGAATGTACAGTACGCAAGCGTAGACACTTCCTCTGTGCCCAACGTTCGTTTCGGTTTGGCTGGAAGCATGCTGGTTGCCGTGTTGCGGCACTCGCTTCTTCATGGTGACCATTCCTGGAAGCCGTTGCTAGCAGCCGTGAATAAGCCAAGCCCTTTAATACGTAAGCAACGGCAGCCAGCAAAGGATTACAGCAGTGTATTACGTTGCTTCTAGCCAAATTTCGTATAATCTTCAAAGCCTTGGCAGGGTGGCATGCATTGCCAGCAACCTGGCAAGAGCGTTAGCTGTATGCAGTGAAGTCGTTTGCGTCAGCGCAGACGTAATAACGCGTCGCTCTGCGCACAAAATGGCTCGAGAGTGCTGGATCTTCAGAAACGATTATGAAGTTTATAGGTAGCGATATTCGTAAACACAATCTTGTATCATGGTCTATGGTATTTTCCGACCTTGCTCTCTGCTCTTGTAATATTTGATGTATGAATTATCCAAATTAAAATTAAAGTTAATCGCAACTGAACATTCTCCATTGGTCGGAATCAAAGTAGTAATCATGGATTGCTGTTTTCCGGTTTCCGGTAGCAGACCGGAAAATTATTTATAAAAATAGCTTCAGACTGTTATTTATTTTCAGTCGTAGACGAACTGTTTATGAGTCAATCAAGACTTTATAAAATGCACCTTTTTACTTTTCGTACGACTCAAAGGTAAAAGACATTTTCGAGCAGTGGGACACCGTAATGGAAAGATATAAAAAAATAGAAAATGTATAAAATCTAATTTATTTAGGATGCTAAAATAAGAAAACATAAAATGTTCCTTAATTAACCGACTATAAAAAACCAAAGGGAGAATTATGTGGTTGAGAGGAAAGTTTATTTAAATTGCAATGTTTTTATGCTTATGTAAATGGATGTTCGCGTCAACTTTAACGGCTTGAATTTGACCCACTTCTCGTTATCCAATTGAGCTGAAAATTTGTATGTTCATGTAAGTTGGATAACAATGCAATATATTTTAACTTGGAGCTGATCTGATGATGAAGACGAAAGGTGGCCAGGAGAACTCTTTAATAAAACGACGCAACCCCATCAAGTTTAGGCTCGCTCGATTTGTCTTGACAAATACTTTGGTTCCAGAATATTTTTTCACCTTTCATTCGGAAAAGTAAGTTTTGCTATTTTAAAATTTAAAAACCGGTCAAGTGCGAGTCTAAATCGCGCACGAAGGGTTCCGTACCACCGTTCAATGGAAGCGATGGTGTGGAGTGAATAGTTTGGATTTTACACAGCAAAATATTGTTTACAAAGTTATTGGTGCGGTTACTTTCACACTCCATGTACGTAACCAGGTGCATCCATAAGTTTGTATGTGGTATTGAAAGAATTGTTGTATGGGAGCCCCCTTAAACATTTCTTTTATCCTGTTTTTTAGTATTTGTTGTTATAGCGGCAACATAAATACATAATCTGTGAAAATTTCAACTCTCTAGCTAGCTAGGTTCTTGAGATACAGCCTGGTGACAGACGGACGGACGGACGGACGGACGGACAGCGGAGTCTTAGTAATAGGGTCCCGTTTGGAACCCTTCGGGTACGGAACCCTAAAAAACGAACATATTTCATGTTTTACTTTAACAACGTTATGTGTTTTTTTTTTTTTTGTAATAAAAAAAAAGACACAATAGGTATATGTTTTACTGAAATCATTACTATCGATGACTGTTATTGTGATATAATGAATATTGATATCCGATACAATTGTAATATTAGATTCGATTATTTTTACACATTGGTGACCTTACCCTAAGCCGTCACAATCCGCCATTAAAAAAAAAAAATTTTTTTTGTAATAAAAAAAAAGTCACAATATATGTTTTACTGAAATCATTACTATCGATGACTGTTATTGTGATAAAATGAATATTGATATCCGATACAATTGTAATATTAGATTCGATTATTTTTACACATTGGTGACCTTAACCTAAGCCGTCACAATCCGCCATTAAAAAAAAAACTTTTTTTTATTTTCATTAAAGATACAAATTTATATATCTAGACATAAAGAGGCTGAGCTGCAGGCTACCCGAGGGGTCACAGGTGGCGGATAGTGAACGGCCATTAGATATGATGGTTAGCTGCGAATATATTGAATAAGCAGTCCCCAACCAAGAAGCGGCAAGGTTAACAGGAAGTAGTGGGAAGCCTGGTGGGAAGGGCTTTCTAGCAAAAAGCTACAGTTTCCAACGACAACCCTGTGACATGGCGTGATAATGCCGCCATTCAATAAGCATTCCCCTGACACCGGGATGCAGCGGTGGCAGTACGGGCAGAAAGCATAAGACTACAGCAAGTCGGATGGGTTTCTGCACGATGAATCGAGGGCGGAGTTGCACCAACAGAATGGCCTTGTCACTGCGATGTGGAAGGCAAGGGGGATACTACCACATTAATTTCCCTACATATAACAGCAACCATGAAAAAGTCAATAAAGGAAAGGAATTTAATCGACAGAAGGCCGCGATCGCGGCCCGAGTCCGGCAGGCACAGCACGGAGGCTGTGTCGGTCGTTAACATGCGAAACCCTCTAGAAGATATGCGATGGAATGAGAATACCAGAGACAGACGCAAGGCTGTCGATGATGCCATGCGAAACCCTTGCAAAATAGGGACGTGGAACGTGCGCACGCTCCATAAGACAGGGAGAACAGAAGAACTCCTACACATCCTGGACGAGACGAAAGTCGAAATACTAGGTATATGTGAACATCGCTGGGAGGGTAACGGAGACTACTGGTACGATGACTATAGAATCATCTTTAGTGGGGGCAAAGGGGGAAGTAATGGGGTTGCAATATTTTTAAACAAGGACATGGGACTCAAGGTTATGAATACACTACACATAAGTGATAGACTACTTCTGATAACGCTTAATACTGCACCCATTACAGTTATAATCCAGGTATATATGCCAACTTCAGCACACGATGAATCGGAAATAGAAGAAATATATGAACAACTAGACGACTTGCTAAGAGGGGTTAAAGATATTCACAGGCTATATATTATGGGCGATTTTAACGCGGTTGTGGGAGAAAACCAAAACGGAAGACACGTGGGCAGTTGGGGTCTTGGAAAAACTAACTCAAGAGGAGAAAGGTTAATACAATTTTGCAAACAATATGATATGTGCATAACTAATACCTTATTCCAAGTCCCTAAGAGAAGACGGTACACATGGAAGATGCCCGGAGATGTGGCAAGATATCAGATAGACTACATTATCACAAGAACTGAAGAGAGAAGGCACGTTCTGACAAGCCATGCTTACCCGGGTCCGAATATTGATAGTGACCATAACCTAGTGATGGCGAAGTGCATAATGGAACAGAGTAAAAGAGGACCAAGGGGGAAAAGCAACTCGAGGCTCAAGGCCGATATGATACAATTCAAAAGCAAAGATTTGAGAGTATCTTTTGGTAACGAAACAGACAAAGAATTGACCAAGTTAGGTTTGGAAGATAATGACCTGAACAATAACTGGAAGAACTTTGTTAGTATAATAAGAAAATCGGCGGAGCAAACTCTAGGAAAATCTAAGAGGAAACCAAGAAAAGGATGGGTGACACCTGAGATCATAGATACAATAAATCGTAGAAACAGTCACAGAAACCAGAAAACGGAGGAAGATAAAAAGATGTACAAATACTATAAAAACAGAGTTCAAACATTATGTGATAGAGAAAATACTAAATGGATAGAAAAACATTGTGAAGATATCGAGTTCTTTATCACAAAAGGTTTGGTAGCCCAAGGATACAACTTAATTAAAATGATGCAAAAGAAGGCAGCAACTAAAAGTAAAGAGATAAGAGATACAGAAGGAAAACTACTTTATGACAAAGAAGACATAACAGGGAGGTGGATTGAATACATAGAGGACTTATACAAAGGAGACAGTTTGGAGGAGTCGGCTATAGAAGAGGAACATGAAGTGGAGGAAGATAATAGGGGACCTTGCATAACATGGTCAGAATTTGAGTAAGCGCTGAACGAGCTTAAAGACGGTAAAGCCCCCGGAAGAGACGAAATACCCTCAGAACTATTGAAACATAGCGGACCACAAACAAGAAGACAACTATACCACATAATAGTAGAATGCTATGAAAAGGGTATAGTACCAGAAGACTTTGCGACCAGCAGGACAATCACGATGCCAAAGAAAGGAAATGCCACAGAATGTGGAAACTATAGAACCATTAGTTTATTGTCACACGCATCCAAGATTTTACTTAAAATAATACAGCGCAGAATACAAACAAAAATTGAAGAAAACCTAAGTGAAGACCAATTTGGCTTTAGAAAGAACAGAGGAACAAGAGAAGCTATAATAGCACTCAGAAATATAATAGATAAAAGACTAGAGCTTAACCTTAATACGTACCTCGGCTTTATCGACCTGGAGAAAGCTTTCGATAATGTTGACTGGAATATTTTATTCGGAATAATGAAGAAAAAGGGATTGAGACTGGAAGGTCAGAAGAATAATAAAGGCGTTGTACATTGACCAAAAGACAGAGATTACGATGGAAGACGTCACGAAGACAGGCAAAATCGGCAGTTTATCCCCACTACTATTCAACATCTACATAGAAGAGGCTATAAACGAAATTAGAGAATTCTCCATAGGAGTCAAGATAAATGGAAATAATATACCGTGGATCCGATTTGCAGATGATATTGCCCTAGTAACGGAATCTGAAGAATGGCTACAGGCGAACCTAGAAACCATGAACAGAATTTTCCAAAAATACAAACTTAAAATTAATGTTAAGAAAACAAAAGTACATGTGACGGCCAAAAAGGAAAGCCCTGCCATCAAGATAATATTGAACGGGAATGAACTGGAACAAGTTAAGCAATTCGCATATCTAGGAAGCATCATTGAAGAAACAGGTAGAAGTGATAAATAAATACGCACCAGAATAGCCATTGCAAGAAGAGCTTTCACAACAAATAGAAATATTTACAGCAACAAAATCAACATAAGAGTAAGGAAGCAACTTATCAAAACACTTGTATGGAGTATTGCATTGTATGGCTGCGAGAGCTGGAACATGACAACTAAAGACATAGAGCGTTTGGAAGCCTTTGAAATGTGGTGCTGGCGTAGGATGCTAAAAATTAGCTGGACAGAGAAAAGAACAAATGAAGAGGTTTTAAGAATGGCTAAAGAGACCCGAGCTATCATAAGAACCATAGCAAACAGAAGAGCCAAGTGCTTAGGACACATTCTAAGACATGAAGGACTCTTCCTTACAATTATAGAGGGCAAGCTTGAGGGCAAACGCCAGCGAGGGCGTCCTAGGGGAAGATATACAGACCAACTAAAGAATTGGAGCCATAGTGGATCGTACCAGGAGATGAAGACCAAGGCCCAAGACAGAGAGTACTGGAGGTTGCTGCAACGACAGGGGACGACAAGACCCCTTAATATATGATGATGATGAGGCATAAAGAGTAAAATTTTATTTGAAGCTAAAATAACATTTAATCGTATATCTTCAATGAATAAACACGCAACGGCAGCGTGACTCGGGTTACTTTTGCCGTGGAATGCCCAGGTACTATCAACAAAAGTGAATCCTGACCCACGATGGAGCATTGTAGAATCTCGACAGTTTGACTCAGGGCACGGTGTTAATTTTACAAGTGTGTCAGGATTCACTTTCTTCAATAGGACTTAAATAAAAGTTATTAATTAATTAATTAATTAATAAAAAGTAATTTCATTATTTTTAGAGCATTTTATTTAAATTTTCTTCATAGTCGGTGTGAAAAGTTGTATGTGTCACTCAGAAGTAAAATTATTTTCATCATGGGCGTTAACGCTTAAATCCTTCGTTACGCCCAGGATTCGAACTAAGAATCCCTCGCTACGCTCAGAACTCTACCGTAGAATCTTTCGCTTCACTCTGGATTCAATGTTCATTGAAGTACCGCCCTCGCCGTAAATACATCATTTTGCTCCCTTGTGATACAAATAACTATTTATGACATGATGCTGATCTGATGCTGGAGCCGGAAGGTAGCCAAGGGAAGTAGTGTTACGTAGTACTCGCCGCTGATGGTTTCGCCTTTTTGAAGATAATCAATAAAAATTATCCCATGCGTATCCCAAAATACTGACGTCATGACCTTGCTAGCAGATGAAACTGACTTCGCCTTCTTTGGAGCCGGTTTTACCCTTTTCAGTCCATTGTTTCCACAGTTCTTTTGTGTCAGGAGTGAAGTGGTGGACCCATGTTTCGTCCATCTTGATGGATCGTCGTAGAAAGTCGGCTTTATTGCGTTGAAATTTCTCCAAAAATTAAATAAATAAATAAATATTAGAGGGAAATCTTACACAAATCGAACTAGGACCACAGTAAGCTCAATAAGGCTTGTGTTATGGATACTAGACGTGGATATATTTGATAGAGATATATAACATCCAAGACTGAGAAACTAATATTCATGCTCATCACACAAATATTTTCCCTCACCGGGATTCGCAGCCAGGACCGCCAGCTTCGTAGGCAGAGTCACTACCCGCTAGAATAAACCAGTTGTTGACAACAACAACAACAAAAACAACAACACTGCATCGAAACTACCTCACGTTGCTGCTTTGTTCAATGGTGAGAAATCGCGGCACCCATCTTGCGCAAAGCTTTTTCATGACCAAGCTTTCAGTCAATATGCGATTTTTAGCTATTTTTAAAATCCCTACAATGTTTGCTAACTCGCGCACTATAGTCTATGGTCTTCCAATACTAGTTTTGTACTTTGTGCGATGTTCGCCTTGGCAGCTCGTTTGACCTTTATATTTTATTGCTGAGAATTAAGGAGCAGACTCTCCTAAAGTAGAGTCCAGCTCAAGTTTAATATGGATTAGACTTAAACCTTTCAAACGAAAGTATTGTATGATATATCAATGACCAATTTTGTCCATGTTTGCAAAATCACCCAGATCAATTTCGATCAATGGCTGAAACAAGAACAAAAGAACGTAGATTAATATTTTTTTAAATTTACGCGCCAAATGATTCAAACTTTGAAATAAAAAAATTGACATTTTTGCTATCTATATGCCAGGTCGGCTACTTTTGGGACCCCCTGAGTATGTATAATAAAAATAATTCAATTAATTTAGATCTTTTATTTCACTTTAGGTATCATCTTTGTACCCATACCGCGTACGCTCAATGACGTAAGCGGACGAACGTCGTCACGCGGTTTGTATAGCGTGCTCACCTCTCGCTGTGCGTGCAATAGAAGTATTTTCGCTTGCGGTTTATTTCAAGTATTATTATAAAAAATGTGTAGGCTCTAATAGCGTAGGCATTTTCGCTTTTGTAGGACTGTGATGTATATGTAACGAAGTAACTATTATCTCATCTGTGAACAGCTTTTAAGATCTATAATTTCACAGGTTCTTTCCAAAACTTTTCCTATGGTGTACCCCAGTGCTCTACCTATATAATCGGACCGTTGGTATTCTCTGCCTACTTACTTAAATATAGGACTAACTGGACATCTTACGCTATATGCTGATGACACTTGATTTTACTTCGACAAGTCTGTCGATGAAATAGTTCTTGATGCACAGAGAGATATGGAAATACTCAATCAGTGGCTGCTGAATAATTTATTAAAAATAAATACAACCAAAACGTTGTTTATGATTTAGCCGCTAAAAATAAAGAAATCTCTGAGTTTGACCTGCTAAAAGTAAACTGACATGAATAATTTAATAAACTGCCATAAACATGAATTTATTTAAAGGTCACACCAATATAAATACGGTAGGATCACTAATCGATGACAAACTGACTTAGAGACCGCACATTGAGTATGTAAGATCTAAATTGGTATCCATGCTATGCTATGGAGCACTTCCAAGGGCAGCACATTGTATACCAAGAAAAGCTAGATCGCTAATTTACAATTCTTTAGTCAAACCGCACTGCGAATATTTAATTTAAATCTGGGAATCAGCTGCCACAGGGGTCGGGTCGTAAGTTTTGTCACATACCTCAAACTTGGAATTGAGAAAGCGAAGCAAACAAAAGTTATGGGCGTTCGAAATACGAATTTTTTAAGAAACTAAATTCATAGGTTTTCTGAAATTTTCTTTATTTTCAAAAATGGAGTGGATGCGAAATGACGATAGAGTCGCGGTAATCGCATTGCATCGCTCTGCGATCACGCGCCAACTGAGATTTTCAAATTGCTGAAAAAATGAAAATAACATTAAGGTTCGTTTATCGTATTATCAAACGATTCAGGGAAGATTCGAGATTAGAAGATAAGCAGATAAACGATCGTCCTCATACTGTTTGGACTATATAAATATATATTTAATATATATATATATATATAAATATTGAAGGCGCGAATACCTACAAAAAAATCCCGTTCGGAAGCAAAAACTGTTGGCTCTCCAGATGAGGTTAAGCAGAACTACAGTTAAGAGGGTATCGAATGAAGACCTTTGGCTATGTGCTTACCAGAAAAAAACTGCACATTTGCTTAACTCAAGATTGAAGAAAATCAGGCTCGATAGATCCCGAGTCTTGCTAAAGCGATATGTGGGGAAAAAATACGGCAAAATCCTTTTTTCGGACGAAAAAAATTTTGATGTCGAGGAAAGCTTAAACAAACAGAATGATAGAGTGTAAACTATAACAGTGAAGAAGCGAGCCGACGACGTATCCCACGTGTTCAACGTGGTCCCCATCCTTCGTCATTCATGGTTTGCTTTGGGGTTTCCTATTTGGGACTAACGTTTTTGTGAAAAAGGAGTTAAAACAAGTGCACTCGTGTACCATAAAACCTCGTGGAACCTGTTTCACAGACAATGTTAAAAACAGACACTGGGTATTTCAGCAGGACTCTGCACCAGCTCATAAGACAAAAAGCACTCAAAATTGGCTCTCCTCTCGTGAAATCGACATTATCAGACACGAAGACTGGCCCTCCTTGAGTCCAGACTTGAATCAATTGGATAATAAAATATAGCAGTACTAAGAGGAGAAATTCTGCCCTAAACCTCATTGTAATTTGTAGTCTCTCAAAGCATCCCCGATTAAAGCAGTTGCCAATATTGATGAAATGGCTTGTATGAAAAATAGGAGAGGTCATTTTCAATAGTTTAAATGTCATTTAAATCTTTACTTTCCTTTCCTTTGATATATAAATATTTTTATCACAGTGATTTTTCTGTCATTGATTTCATTTAATGTATGTGACAAAACATATGGCTCGACCTAGTAGATTACAAAATGATGTGAAGATTTGTGAAATTTTGAGCTCATTTAAAAATAAGTCAATATATAGCAACGAGTACCATAAAATATTCTATGATTAGTTATGAGCGGTGGCCTTGAATGCGCAGTAGTCGTTTTCAATACCTGTACATATGCGCAGTAATTCGAGGCGCGAGGTATACCTATGTATTTTTTTTGCATATCTCATTATAAGTGAAATCTATATTCCTTTGAGAATAAAGCTCTTTAAACCTTAACCTAAAAGTCCTGAAATTGTGCCAAAACCACCTATCTTTATTCCAGTAAAGTCAGATTACTTAGTGTTGTGCTACTTACAAAACTCTAAACAATACCATTAAATCCGTGGGAAAACCACCGCCTAGGAAATGTTACGAACGGTTCCTTCATTGTTTTATAGAAATAATCGCTTCCATTTGCTTCCGTATTATACTTTATAGTCTATGGGATATTTATTTTTTATATTAGCATTCAAACAATAACCGCCTTTATGGTTTCATTGTTTTGTATTAAAGTTTTTAAAGCAGTTTTGGACGACAAACTTTTTGACAACTTGATGGTTTTCGCTGGAGTTTTAGGTTCGTCACCGGATGGGTCTGCGGCGGCCGTTCCTGATCGTGGAACGGTGAATCGGTGGAACACATACATTATTGTCACACAGAGTACGTAACTTCATAGAGGAAGGGCTATTTTCCATGAACAAAATTAATATACCGATACTTTACTCATTTGACTGTTCTAAGGATGTGTGGCCTGATAACGCCCTAGTAAAAGAGTGGCTGCCCTTTCGCGTCTACCTCGAGGCCTACAGAATTGGCACGAGAAATTCCTCGCGCTCCAAGCGTCAATAAGGGTTTGGAAATTGAATACCAGAATGTTCTAGGTGTTAAAACCAGACTCGATTACTGGTGTCAAAACGTGCTGGTGCTGGATTACCATCTGGTTGCTGCCACAGGAGATGCCGAGCTGACGGAGGGGAGCTAGAGCGTGCTACTCCGTGACCGCACCACTGCGTGCGGAGGAGTACTTCTTGCCTGTTTCGGTTCCTAATTATTACTGCTATTTTCTTAGTGTTTGTGGTCTGTAACAGACGAATGAGGTGACGAATGCACATGGTGGCGTGCTTAATGCGGTGTTGCTGCCGGAGAGTGTGCACGACATAACTGTGCGCGCTTCCGTATCTGGCAGCCTGGCACCACGCACTGAAGCCTACCATCCACCTCTCGACGTTATTGTGCCCGTGTTGCATGCGCGGGGCGCTTGGGTCCCAGCAACATTGGTGGTCGCAATTATTGCAACTTTGCCAAGGGCAATTACGCAGTCCTATACGAAATCATGTGTGGCGTATCCTGGGACCATGTTCTTGAAGCTACTGATGTCGAGACGGCAGTCGCTCGCTTCTACTATACCGTTTATGATGTCTTCAACAATTCCTTTCTAATGCAGATCAGACCAACACAAGCAACTAGGAGATATCCGGTGTGGTTCACTGGCAACATCATAAAGGAACTGGCCACGAAACGCTGAACATCTCTTCCTTGAGATTAGCTTGCAACACAAGATTCTTCTGGGTGTTTATTGTAGCCCCTCACTTCGCATCTATTATTTTGAATCTTTAAAAAAGACTATTTAGTGACTTGACTCCTTTCAATAGTGACACTCCCATCCTCGATGATTTTAACACTGGTCTCTTAAAAATAGCGCCTGTTCTGCCAGACTCCAATCTATCGTAAACTCCTTACATATTCTTCGCCTGGAAGCCACTCACTTTCAACCTTAATGTACTCCCTCTCTTTCATATTTCCCTCTCTTCTTCATAATTATTTTACAAGTTACATAAAATGTATATACAAAGGTTAACTTATCTCTAAAAAGAGATTCTTAATCTCATGATCATCTCTAACACAGAAAAGGTGCTGCTGAAAAGAACATGAGCTGGTTTATATTTCATACAAAATTAGGCCCCCTAAGCGTAAAGCCAAATTTATTGATATTCGAAGATTCAAGGATATGAACCTGAGAACCTTATCTCTCGATTGGACCCCTGTGGTCACTGGTGAAAGCGTTGATGACAAAATTCTGAAGTTCAACTGTATTGCCCTGGGACTGATTGACAAGCAAGCACCAATAAAAAAAGTCAGGGTCAAATATCTACCTAGCCCGTAGTTGAATGATGTAATCAAGGCTTTAGAAGAGAATTTCCTTGCATTTAGACGCCTTCGAAACTTTTCAACCGTAAGTGCAGCGATGCCAAGTGGCGCCACATTTATGAGTGCATAGAGATGTACACCCCAGCTCAGGTCTGGAAGTTTCTCAATACCCTTGGTGTTGGCAAGTCCCAGGAATCTTCTTCAGGTAATTAATCTCAGCGGTCACAATCAGTTCTTCTTTTCTCCCCCTGTTACGCCGCCCCCCGTACAAAGGAGGTAAACCTTCGTCGTTTACGGCTGAAGGCTGCAGTCGGTACCTCACCAATCAACTTTAGTCAAATTCAGTCTAAGGAGACTGAAACTCAATGGTGTGATCTCACCGCAAGAGTACCTCAAGAAGAGTACCACCTTGAGGTACTCTTGCGGTGAGATCACATCATACCTTCTTTATCCTGTTTTCAGTCTTTGTCAACTCCATCTAAGAGTTTCTTCTCCGTGCAGATGATCTCCAAATCTATCACCACTTTTCCCCCTGCGATTTAATTTCATCGTGGAGATGCTGAATCCTGACCTCGATAATGTGAAAGACTGGACCTCGTCCCACGGGTAATTGGTTGACCCTATAAAATCGCAAGCAATGATTACTTGAACCAAGCACTCTCTTTCCTTATTACATAAACCTATTGTTTCTGTAACTTATAATGGTACTACAGTACCCTGCTAAGGCGAAAAACCTCTGGGTCATCTTTGATAACCAGCTGTGTTGGTCTCCACATGTCAGCGAGGTCAACAGACGGGTCTTTGCGTTCGCTAAGGCAATTGCCCAGCTTCTGGCCACGGCAGACCAAAATTACCCTTTAAAATTCACTTCTCATGCCGCTAATCGACTATGCCGATGTTGCCTGGGCGAGTACGAATGAAGAGAAACTGAATAAACTCGAGGACATCAGAATCTCGTGATTCGGTTTATCTTCTCAATATCTCAAAGATTTGGGGTAGCTTACGATTCGTCGTCGCCGAAACTCTCACGTTCATTATTACCTGTTCAATATCTTGAAAACTCCGTGCTACCCCTTCGAGACCAAACTTATTAAAAGGTTATTGTATTTATATAATTACATGTAAAGTTTATGTTTTGATTATGTTTATGATTATGTTTATACATGGTGACATTTAATTAACCGACCACATTTTGGGGAATGATAGTATCCATAATTATGAACAACTTTCCCCAAGAAACATATGGTCGCAAATGGAAAAAAAAAATTGTACCTCAGTACATTGACCCGATCATTTGATAACAAGTTACTATAATAATAATAATAATAATACCTTGGACACCTCTTACACACATTGATCAAGCTAGATTTATTTTTTCGTTTGCGACCATATATTTCTTGGGGAAAGTTGTTCATAATGATCTCCATCTACCCCACAAGTTCCGCGAGCAACTCCGTCGGCACCAGCAGCGCCGCGGCGCCCGCGCAAACCAGCCCGTCTAGCCGAGACAGGTGAGAGCGCTGCAGCAAAGCGAGCTGCCGCCGCTGCCCGGACATCGCGCGCGTCCACTGCCAATCCGGCCGCCATCACTCCACAAGCTGATCAGCAACGGACATTCAGTGCGGCCACGAAACGGGCGAACCTGCCAAAAGCGTCGCTTCAATTATATCCCCAAGTACCCTCACATCCACAGCCTACTAAACCGGTAGCTGAAAGCGTCACTCATAACGTCGTTGCCTCGATTGATGATACCCCGATACCTCCCAACAACGACGAAAAAGACAAACAAGATGACGAAACCTGGACAGTTGTTAAGAAAAAAACTACACTCAAGCGACGCCCTGCTCGTGCTATGATTACTGGCTCCGGCAATGAGAATGCAGATCTCCAAACGGCCGATCGCCTAAAATACATCCAGGTATGGAACCTAAAGGAAAACACAACCGAGGAGAGCCTGATAATATTCTTAAATGTAATCGCCAAATCCGACAAATATACCGTCGAAAAACGATCCCTCAAGACCAAATCAAATCAAATCAAATCAAAACTTTATTGCACCATAATGTATAATGACCAATGACCAGGCATCGTTTATAATCGGCATACATGACTCGCTGACCGAGAACGTCAAGACTCCAACTGCGTGGCCCCCGCGCGTGAAGCTGGCGGAGTGGTTTCTCGCCCGCCCCTGCAGGCACCGGGGGGGGTGAGCAGCGCAGCCACACTCACAGCACGACCAGCGCCCAGTGATGACCATGCATATGTTCACAGCACCGTCGACGAGCACGCGCAGCACTCCCCACCACCGTCACCGTGCATAGCAACAGTAACTAGTGATCGCAGTAAACTTACTATCTCGCATCAAAACATACGGTCGTAAGATAAGAAAACACAGCGGCTAGAAGTGTTACTAAAATGTGAGCTCGAGTGTGATATCCTAGCAACACGGAGCATTGGCTGAAGAATGACAAGTTAGAGACTGTAAGTTTAGACAGCTTTAACCTCACATCGAAATACAGCAGGACTAACGTTACCCATGGTGGGTCCTGCATTTATGCAAAATCCACCCTAAAAGTAGTAGAAAATATAAACATCACTGCACTGAATCCAAGAATGTTTCGAACTTTCAGCCATAGACCTTACAGACTATAATGTTACTGTTGTATGTATTTATACTAATGGTAAAAAAACAAGATTTTTTGAATTCCTTAGATGGTTTGCTTGATAAGATGTGCGATTCAGACTTAGATTGTATTATTATCGGAGACATCAACATTAACTGGATCGAGGCGTCGCCCGAGAGAGACCGACTCCGCGATATACTATCGGCCCATGGCGTGAGGAACGAGGTGAGCTTCCCCACACGAGTGACGGCCACCACCGCCACCAGCCTCGACCACCTGTACACCAACCTGGACTCAGGAGACGTGTGCTGCGCGCCCGTCACCACGCACCTGAGCGACTACCTCGCCGTGCGCGCACGCCCCTCGGGGCGCGGCCTCGCGCGCCCCGCGCCCCTCACCCGCCTCGCGCGACAACACACACAGGCGAACCGATGCAATTTTGTCGCGTCTACTGAGAGCGTCGACTGGCAACACATTTGGCGCCGAAAAGGTGAGTTGATTGAGTAACTAGCCGCGTCCGTGATCTATGTCATAACTAACAAATACGACAGCTGCTTTCCCCTCAGGCGAAAGCCACAAACTAAAAGTCAATCTTGGGTAACACATGAGCTGAAAAACATCAAATCACTATTATTTGACGTGCTCGAAATCGCGACTGCTCAACCTGACAACAATGTAATCATAGAGGTCCAGAACAAGCTATTAAACCAATATGACAACCTGGTTAAGAACAAAAGAGCACACTTTTATACAAAGTCAATTACATCCAGCATGAATGTGAGCAAGGCCATGTGGAATGTGATAAACCGAGAGCAAGGGAAAAGCAGTCGTGTTTGTTTAGATTTCACGGACGTGGCTGTGGACTCAAACGGCGTTAAATTCAACAGCAAGCGAGATGTGGTGGACGCCATGAATGCGAGATTCGCCGGCGCCGCCGCCACGTGTGGAGCCCCGCCGGCTGACGTACCGCGCGCCTGCCGCGCCCTGCAGGCCGCCCGCCCTACCGGCGACCGCTCACTAAGACTACATCTATTCACTCCGAGCGAAGGTTATCGCATTATAAAATTCCGAATCGCGCATAAACCCACCAAAGATATTTATGACATTTCGACGGAACTTATACACTGGGCCGCAGAGCCTTTAGCACCGATACTAGCTAAACTCTTTAACGAGTGCGTCAGACGAGGCATCTACCCTACAGCGCTAAAGAAGAGCAAAATAGCACCGATATTCAAGGGGAAAGGAACGAGGGAGAATATCGATGGATACAGACCAGTCGCAGTCGTGCCCATACTGTCCAAGATCCTAGAGAACGGCCTTAGCACCCGACTCCTTGAATTTCTAGCGTCGACTGAAGCGCTGTCGGACCGGCAATACGCGTACCGCGCGGGATGCTCGACGACTGCGCTGACGAGGGCGGTGGTGCGACGCGTGCTCGAGGCGAGAGAGAGAAAGCTCCAGGGGGCAGTACTCTGCTGTGACCTCTCGAAGGCCTTCGACGTGGCTGATCACGGCGTTCTCGCTGTCAAACTCCGGCATTACGGTATCGATGGAAAGCCCCTATCTCTGCTAGCGGATTTTCTGAAAAACCGTACCCAGATCGTTGTTGGTGATGGAGGCAGGACGAGATCAAAACCAGTGATGACACATATGGGGGTTGCTCAGGGCTCTTCTGTATCCAATATTCTGTTTTCGCTCTTGCTCAACGACCTGCCACAAGCAATGACCTCCAGCGAACTATATATGTACGCTGACGATGTGGCAGGAATTATTACGAACAAAACGATTGTAGGCCTTGAGCTAAGCCTAAACCATACAATAACCGAACTATCTCACTGGTTCCGCGACAATGGCCTCGTCCTTAACTTGAAAAAAACCCACTTTCTCCACTTCGGCCTGTCAGGCCGCCATCTCGTCCCGCTAAACGTCCATGTGGGTGGAGTGCGGGTCGAGCAGGTGGTGGCGACAACGTTTCTGGGCTTCAAGCTGGACCGCGGCCTCACGTGGAGTGCGCACGTGGACAGGTTGTGTGCGCGGCTCAGTGGCGTGTGCTTCGCGCTGCGACGGCTGGCACGCAAGGTGCCACGCGATATAGTGAAGTCGTGCTACTTCGCTACAGTGAACTTGCTGCTGCAGTACGGAGCCGAACTGTGGGGACGCGCAGCAGATTGGGAACGGGCATTCAGGATGCAAAAGCGAGCCGTGAGAGCTATAGTCCAGGTCCGCTGGGACGTCTCCGCGAAGCCTCACTTCAAAGCGCTCAGGATCCTGACGTTGCCGTCCGTCACCATTCTGCAAGTGGCCGTCTACGTGCGCGAAAACCTGGACTCATTCCGCATGCTCCGCAAAACACACCGCCACGGTCACAAACTCGCGACGGTCCCCCACACATTGGAGAAGTCATCGAAGATGACTCACGTCATGGGTCCGGCGTATATAATCGTCTTCCCGCCAACGTAACCGATGCTCCCAATCCAAGCACTTTCAAACTGCGCCTGAAGCGCTGGCTTATCGAGCAAACCTTCTATTCTTTTTCGGAATTACTAGACCTACCCAACTAGGTAGACTCTCTTTAGACAACATTTATGTTAATGAAGTAAATTTTTTCTTTTATATTTTTATATAATTCAATATAATTTATTATTATTATTTTAATTTAATTTGACACAATTTAATTTTAATGTAATTTTTATTTGACATTCAACTGAACTAACTCTATTTACCAATAACAAAATGACATGTAACTGACGTTATCAATAAATAAATATGAATATATGAATATGCATATGACGGGAAATATCATTTCCTTAAATATGGTCAGCTTAATAATGTCACCATGTATCTCAGTAAATTATTAAGTATTTACTGTCTGCATTTTATTGGTATTTAATTTATTCCTAGGCATTTTATATATACTATTCATTGTGCACTACCTACCCTTTTATGTAACTAATTCTTATTATGCCTTGAATTTTTGGAAGAAATCGCTTTTTAGAAATAAGCTCGCTTTTGTAAATGCATTTTCTTTTAATGTAACTGCTGAAATATTTGTGTGCAATACAGAATTAAGAATATGAAGCTATGAAATCGGTCTTGTGACAGTCAAGTCTACACATATTACACGACATTAGTACGATGGCACAGAACCTCGACTCGCACTTGACCTATTTTATTTACTAGAACAGACACACGGATGATCCAAATGGTTCCGTTTTACCTCTTTGCTCTTTGAGGTACGGAACCCTAAAATATCTACCAAGAAACCAAATAAGGTTGAGACAGGTTGATTGTGGGGTAGGTGTAGACCTGTGTTAAACATTATTAATATTATTTCCCTTATACAAATATACATTTTATTATTAATCAATTACTATTTAATACTACTCATATATACTTTTGTTCGCATTCGAAGTTAGTCACTGATTCACTGTCAGACCCGGAGTCAATAATAAACTCGTTACCAATTAGCCTACCTCTGTGCCAGTAATTTTTTTCAAGGCGCTAATCATGATTCACTTCTTTCTTCCAATATCTGGGGACGTATTCTATTATGTTAATAGCATATCGATTGCCCCCACAAGCTCTTTTACTAGGGCGCAAAAGAGAATTGAGTCCCAGGGTTATGGATTGTTAATTTCTTAAGTGATTTACGTACTCAGTTAAGCAAACTATTTCACTCTTCTCCATTTTCAAAAAATTATCAACGTTCACAATCATAAAAAGATTCTCTGTCTTTTTCTCGAGATTACACACGCTCAACCAATCAGTAATGTTCTGGGCACTCAACCAACATTGTTAATATAGTAACCGTTCTAACAATTCTATGCAAGTTCTTCCGTGTCGTTTCCGTGTATTTCATAACGTCAAATAATAAAACTGACGAGGACTGCAGATTTGATTTTAAAGTCAACGTTTATTGAGAATTTGATTAAGATACTCACTGAAGGAAAACGCGATTGGATCAAATTTTCTTGATAAAATTTAATTACGAAAGACCTCTAAATTGTTTTATTTTTCTTGTTATTCTGAAATCCTAACTAATTTCATAGCGGAATTGCATTCAAAATGTGGATATTATGTATTCGTTAACTCTTCTTGAAAATCTTATTGACATTATAGAGTAGTTTATTTAATTTTGATGTGGTTGGCGCAGAAATAGTGGACAGACACTTAAGAATAAAACTCAATGAAAGTGCCTCTCCCCTGCATAGCAATAAGCATGCATATATGGAAGGAAAATCTATAGAAACAGTTTTACACAACCTAACAATAAAGGTGAAAAGAGCACAAGAAAACAAAGAGTTTGGCCTGGAATGTTTCTTTGATGTAGAGAGAGCTTTCGACAGGGCAAACTTCCAAGCAATAGAAGAATCCCTTAAGCGGGACGGAATACATGAACAGTTAGCAAAATGGGTGGTAGCTATGCTCAAAAACAGGGTGATCACTTCATATCTTGCTGGGACTAGCTACTTAATCGGAGAAAATAAAGGATTCCCACAAGGTGGATGCTTATGTCCACTGATGTGGTGTCTTCTTATAGACTACCTTATAACTCGCGTTGCCAACATGAACATATACCTACAGGTATATTCAGATGATGGGGCTATTGTTATAATAGGAAAAGTGCTAAATACGATACGAGATATTATGAAGAACGCAATAGGAAAGGTCTTACGGTGTTGTCAAGAAAAAGACCTTGACCTAAACCCGTAAAAAACAAAGCTACTACTCTTCAAGAATAAACGGAAAAATATTGAAATGCTTCCCATTTCGTTGAAGGGCACAAGACTAGAAGTAGTTCGTGAGATGAAATACCTGGGAGTGACCTTTGACTGGAGAATGAAGTTCGACACTCATGTAAAGTCACAGTGCGCTAAGGCCATTAGAGTCTTATTCCAATGCAAGAGAGCTGTAGGGAACAGATGGGGAATGAAGCCAGAGATCGTCCATTTGATGTACATGGCAATCATTCTACCGAGGATTAAATACGGATCAATTGTATGGTGGAAAAGAACAGAACTAGCAACGAAGAGAAAAGAGCTTGGCAAAGTTCAAAGATTGACATGTCTTATAATCACAGGAGCCATGAGGTCTACACCTACGGCATCCTTACTAACAATGCTCAATCTAAACCCATTGCATGTAGAGGTAAAAAGGACAGCAACTGAACAATGGTACAGAATGAAAATGAACAAAGAATGGAAAGGCAACTCTATAGACACAGGTCATGCCTATAGAAACGTCAGGTGGAAAGTTGGCAATGCTATTGGCAAACAACATTCTGATAATGAAGGAAATACTATTCGATAAGAAATACCGAATACATATAGGAACAAGAGAAAATTGGGAAATAGAAACAGACCAACCGGTTGTAACTTGCTTCACGGATGGCTCAAGAAGAGTGAGCACATAACTAGCAGGAGCTGGTTTTTGCATCATGGACAGCAATAAATAAGACAAATCAATTGCCTTTGATCTCTGACTACACCTCTTCCGGGAAATAGGCGTGAGCATATGTATGTATGTATGTATGTAAATCAATTGCCTTGGGGCTATACGCCAGCGTGTTCCAAGCGGAAATATTGGCCATAATGGAATGCGCTGAAGCACTAAGGGAAACAGCAGAAATCAAAAACAAGACAGTAGTAATTTATTCTGACAGTCAGGCAGCTTTAAAGGCACTTAGGGAACCAATGAATAAATCTATACTAGTCAAAGAGTGTAAAGCCAGTCTTAACTCTTTCTGAAGAACATCAGAAATAATTATCGCATGGGTCCCCGGCCATGAAGGGATTCACGGTAACGAAAAAGCAGATGAGCTGGCAAGAAACGGATTTGATGAGCGTTTTATTGGACCAGAACCAAGAGTACCTATATCAGCGACTGCCACAAAGAACATCTTCAACATGGTAGCTACGCGAGATGCAAACCAAGAATAGAAGAACACCAAAGGCTGTAGGCAGTCTAAGATGTTTATCTTAAAGAAAGACCCCAAAAAGGCTAATTATTTCCTTAATCTTAGTAGGGAAAACTTAGCAATAATGGTAGGTGTGGTGACAGGTCACTGCAAACTAAATAGGCACCTATCATTATTAAGGCTCCTACAGGACCCATCATGCCCTCACTGTGGCTTGGAAGAAAGTAGTCAGCACTTCTTGGGAGAATGCGTAATGTATTCAAACATAAGATGGCGAACACTAGGGATGGATAACATTAAAGCAGAGGATTTATCAAACTTAAAGTTTAACGACAACCTAGAATTCATTAAACGAACAAGATGATTTGGGGAGAGACATCTGTTGGACCAACAGTAACCAGTGCCCAAACACTGGGATTTGGGTGAAATAGTCACGATAGAGGACCGATCACCCGCTTGTAGTTCAGCGGGCGTCCCACCTCATAATCAACATAATCATCATGTGGTTGGCGCTACGTTATTTTAATTTGAGTTGGGCGCATTGTTGGCGCTCTCTTTTCTTTCTTATATGGAAGTAGTTAACGCTGCCACTTTCATTTACATTCCTATTCCTTTTATATACATTTTTTCGTATCACCTTAAAGCGATCATGTTGGCGGCACTCTGGTGCAGCTGGTTCTATACGAAATATTATATTGCATATACCTCGGCGTCAAAAAATCGCACCTTTCCTAAAATTCGTGTCAAGCGATTATAACTCCTAAGATCCTTCCTGTACCCTATCATTATTAGTATCATTTGAAAGCTAATGAAATCCCCTATTTGAAAACGGTAGGAAATTGGCCACCAACCCCATAAAAAAGGAAAATGTGAAATAATGTGTATTCTGATCAAAATTACAAAGAAAAGGTGTTCCTTTTACTGTTGTACAAAAATTAAAAATCAACAATAACAATCATTACAAATTAGTCTTAAAACCTAGTGTTGCCTCCTCTAGCCCTCCGAGCAGCTTCCAAGCGGTCAGTCATGGACCTGATGAGCATCACGACGTGTTCCTGGGGAATGTTGTCCCACTCCTCGATGACGGCATCTCGAAGCTCATCGAGAGTGGCAGGAGCTGGATCATGGGCCCGAACTCGCCGTTTCAGCTCGTCCCAGAGGTGCTCGATAGGATTGAGGTTGGGGCTTCTTGCTGGCCAGTCCATAACCTTGATGCAAACTCGACGTAGGTAGTCCTTGACAATAAAGGCTGTGTGGCACCGGGCGTTGTTGTGCATGAACTCGAAGTTGGCGCCGACAAAACCAGCATATGGGACCACATGCTCCTCCAAAATCTCGGTGATGTACCGGTGAGCAGTCAGAGACCCCTGGCCGCGACCACCTCCAGCTCTGGAGACGCACACGAGGTCTGCCTTGCCGTCGATAGAGATGCCGCCCCAAAACATGCAAGATCCTCCCCCATAGCCGACGGTTTCCACGGTGCAGGCCGGTGTGAAACGCTCCCCTGGTCGCCTGTAGACTCTCTTACGCTTGTCGTTGGTGTACAGGCACACTCGGGTTTCGTCGGAGAACAGGCCATTCCTCCACTGGTCGAATGTCCACGGCAAGTGCGTTTCGGAAAATCGCTTCCTGGTCGTCCGGTGGATGGCAGTCAATTGGGGGCCTGTAGCAGCTCTCTGGGGCAGCAAATTCTTCTCTCGCAGTCTTCTTCAATAGTCAATAGTCAATAGTCAATAGTCAATAGTCAATAGTCAATAGTCAAAGTACTTTATTACTGTAGATATTTACATATACTTAGCAAACGTCATTTTTTGCCTCTTCTCTACATTGGACCACTGTGGGAGAAGAAGGGCGTAGAAACTGCCACAGATTGATTTTTAGATCTCTTTTAAAAATAGGTTGTGCTCTTAACTAATACAAATATGAAAAATTTAATTGTTATGATTAATAAGCAGGAATAAATAATTACAAAACTATTAACAGCAAGGTCTGTGTCGAGCCAGATTAACCCCATACAGTCCTGTCATTTAAGTAATCTTGAACATTGTAATATCCCTTTTTCGACAAAGTCGCTTTAACATGCTTTTTAAATTGCTCAAATGGCAATTTCAAAATCTCCAGAGGTATCTTATTGTAAAGATTTTCTTGAAAGAATTGCTAACCTTCGCGAGTCTAAAACGGGGCGCACATAGTCTGTGATTATATCTTAGGTTAACATTACAGCTATCGCTAAGTTTGGAAAATGTTGTAAGGTTCTTGCGTACATACATTATATTTTCGAAAATAAATTGACTAGCTACTGTTAGTATGTCAATTTCTTTAAAAAGCTCTCTTAAGGAGTCTGTTCGTTTTAAATTATAAATTGCTCGAATAGCTCTTTTCTGTAAAATAAAAATAGTTTGAATATCCGCTGCTTTCCCCCACAACAAGATACCATAGGACATCACACTATGAAAGTAACTAAAATATACTAGCCTAGATGTAGCCACATCCGTGCTTTGTCTGATGTTCCTAACAGCGTAAGCCGCAGAACTTAATTTACCAGCCAATTTATCTATGTGGGGTCCCCACTGCAATTTGCTATCAATGGTTATTCCAAGAAACTTCGTATCATTTACTAATTCTAACGTGCTGTTGTCTAACACTAAACTGGTCTCAACTTGCCTGACATTTGGAAGTGAGAATTTGATACACTTGGTTTTACCAGCGTTTAACAATAAATTATTAACTGTGAACCAATTCAAGGTTAAAGACAACACACCATTAACATCATCAAAATCTCCTTTTTGTCGTTCAATTTTGAAGACCATTGAAGTATCATCAGCAAACAACACTATGTCAGTTAATTTCTCTACCATGAAAGGCAGATCATTAATATATACCAGGAATAAGAAAGGGCCTAATATGGAACCTTGTGGAATGCCAATTTTAACACCCGATCCATCAGAGTTTACGCCGTTAACTTCTGCCTTTTGAATTCTATTGCTTAGGTATGATCTGAGTAGATCCAACGCTTTATTTCTAACTCCGTAATGGTTTAATTTAATTAATAGCGTATTATGATCAACACTATCAAACGCCTTCGACAGGTCGCAAAAAACTCCGATAGCATCCTGTGCGGCCTCCCATGCAGAATAAATATGAGATATAAGGGTAATACCTGCATCCGTAGTCAATTTACCCCTAGTGAAACCGTATTGTTTGGCGTGGAGTTGTTTTGTACGATTGAAGTGTGAGGGCATTTGATTGAGTATAATCTTTTCAAATATTTTACTTAGTGTTGGAAGAACAGATATTGGTCTGAAATTTGAAGGATCACCCTTATCTCCCGACTTGAACAGAGGTATCAGTTTACTGTGTTTCATGAGGTCTGGGAATGCCCCATCGTCAACACATTTATTGAATATATAAGCTAAGTATAGCTAGAATTACTGAACCAATGACTTTGACTGATATACCCCACAGGTCTTCCGTATTTTTTAAGTAAAGTAATTTAAACGTTTTGACAATGTCCTGGGGATATACATGATGAAATTTTAAATATACATTACTGACGCTAGTGTTATTTTTTAATAAAGTCTCTGCTTCATATGGAGATGAATTTAGACGGTCTGTTGTGAGTAAGGGTACATTGGTGAAGAATGTTTCAAAAGCTCGAGCAACATCAGCGCTGGATTTAACAATATCATCACCTATCTTTAGGCAGAAATCATTGTCCCTTGGTATAACTTTGCCAGTTTCGCGGTTTATTATTTGCCATACTGTTTTCATTCTATTATTTGAATTTTGAATTTTTATATTAATGTGTAAAGTTTTTGCAGTTCTACAAACCAACTTGAAAGTTTTGGAATATTTTTTAACATAGTCATGAAATTTTCGATCAAAGTTATAGGTTTTTTGTTCATAAAGGTCATATAAGATAACTCTACTTTTACGAATTCCAAATGTAGCCCAGTCATTAAATTTAGATTTACCGTTGTATTCACTGACTTTCTTTAATTTAAAAACTTTATTGAATTCTGTCTGAATAATGTTGAAGAAGTCTGAGTAGATTTTGTTTGGGTTCTGTTCATCAAAATCCGGTACTGGCAAATTTATATCTAACTTTTTCATATACGTCTCTAGTCTATGGGATGTAATAGGCCTATAAAATGATGGATCAGTCCTATTTTTACTGGCAATTGGGAATGAAACTGTTTGACCACTGTGATCTGAGGGTAAGCAGTTAATTACATTTTTACTTGTGAATGCACAGTCACAAAAAACGTTATCTAAGCAAGTTTGGCTGGTAAGTGTAATTCTAGTTGGCTCTAGAAATATATGATATAAATTAAATGATTTGAACATGAATGAATGAATGAATGAATGGTGCTTCTCCAGCCAGGGTTCTAAACCTGTTCCGGTCTTTCGGCCGGCATACCAGAGAGCACGAGTTTTGAGGGGGGGCGGAATGACCTGCTCGATAGGAGGGGAAGGAGCGTGAATTCAATCGACCGACTCTTCAGCCTGAAGCCAATATTGGATATGTGGAATGGGGAGGATATAGGATTTGGAGAGCAGCTGTTGTTTTCTTCAAGTTCATGTTTTCCTTCTATTTTCAGGTATTGTTATAGGTTGAGTTTCCTGTCCTGTCGTGTTCGTTTGGGTTATCCGGTAAGGTCTCCGTTTCGCTTTCGCTGTCTGTTTCTGGAATATGGTATATTTGGCTCGATGCCTTTCTGACTTCGTCCCTGTTGTGTGCTGATTCTGTCCAGTAACTGTGTTCTTTACCGTAGTATTTGATGTCATGCTTAAGGGAATCTTTCCAGGTGTAAATGGGTCGGCCAACTTTCTTCTTCTTTGCTTCGTATTTCAATGCAGCGTGCAGTAGGTGTTTTTGTGGGCGTCGTAGAATATGTGTATAGTAACACATCCGATGGTTTTTGATTTGTTTGGTTATTGTTTTGCCCTGTAGTAAGTCATGAATTTTGTGGTGTCTTGGATAGCTTCTGGCGTTCTCAAACATGTCTCTGAGGATGAGGCGTTCATATTTTCTTAGTCTAGAACGGTTTTCTTTGGTGAGGGCTGCCGCTTTAAGTCCGTATTTTATACACGGTGCAATAACCATTTTGTAAATCAGGCGTACTATTTTCCAGTCCATGTTGGATTTCTTTATATATGCATTAGGGCCTTGGAATTGCCTATGGCTTGCCGGCATCTCTTCTTTATTGTGTCTCTCCTACTATGTCCTGCCGTTACATATGTGCCGAGATATTTTATTTCGTCTACGGGTCGTATTGGAACTCCGTACAATACGATCACTTGTGTGGGCGCTGGGTGTTTATGGGGTCTCTTATAAGAATTTTCGTCTTTGTTTCGTTAGTATCGAGACCTACTGTTTTTAATTGTGCTTTCCATTGCGTGACGATTGGGTCAAGGTGTTGTAAATCTTGACAAACGATGATGAGGTCATCCGCGAAGGAGAGAATAAGTGGTAAGACTATTTCTTCATCTTGGTCCAGTTTTATGTTGGGAATTTCTTCTTCCAGTGTTTTGAGGACATCATCCATTAATATTGTAAATAGTCTTGGTGACAGTGGACAGCCTTGTTTTACTCCTTTTCCTTTGTTGATCAAGTTACTTTGCTGTCCGAACCATTTGATGCAGGTCCGTTCATACATGCAGGCTTTTATTATCCTATTGGTTAAAATCTTATTGGTCCTTGAAAGGAGAATATCCTTGAGCACGTTGAGGTCTATAGTATCAAATGCTTTGGCGATATCTAGCACCAGTACATATGTTCTGTTACCCGCGCGCCATTCTTCGTCTAATACTCTGCGTAGTGTGAAGATGTAGTCATCGGTGGATCTATTGCGGAGAAATGCTGCTTGGTAGTTCCCGAGTTCTTTTGTTATCTCGTCTAGTTTGATGAGCAGGTATGTCGCGTATATGCGATATCCTGTATTACACATTGTTATACGGCGATAGTCATTGGTGTCTTGAGGGTTTCTGATTTTGGGGATAGGTACTTAGACCGTTTCATTCCCGGACTCCGGTATTATATTTTCTGTCCATGCTCTGTGCATTGTTTTGGTAATAACCTTTAACAGTTGTGGCGGTATTCCTTTGTACAGTTCCGGGACTACCTGATCTGTACCCGGCGCTGTTCCGTTACGCATGCGGCTGATTATCGTTTTTATGTCGGCTATTGATGGACCATTTTCTAGATAGTCAGGGTTTAATGAAGTTTCGTTAGGGATAATCATAATTTTAGGGTCTTCTGATTTCCTTAATTCCTGTTCCCAGCGTGACATTGGGATACATCGTTATTTTTTCCACCGTCTCGATTGAAGCTGGTGACGTCTGTAATAGTGGTACACGATTTGCATGCGTTTGCTTGGGTGTTTTTTTCCTAGGCCTTCAAAAAATGCTCTGCATTCTCGTTTTTCTTCATTATCAATAATTTCCTCAAGACGTCATCGGCCTTCTTTGAGTTGTTTAATGATTGTTTGGTCGGTTGGTCGACGTCTTTTAAGGAATTTGGCCTTTTATAAATTTGCCAGAGCAATTCGGTGTTCCCGCGATCTAGCGGGTTTTACGGAAAGTGTTTTTTGGGTTACTGACTTCATAACCCCTGTAATAGATTCCCACGGAATGTTGGGCGTATATTCGTCGTCATTTTCTATAAATATAAAAAATATATATAATACCTTGGACACTATTTACCCACATTGACCTAGCCCCAAACTAGGATTCCCTGTATCTTGGGTACTAGACAACGATACACATACTTATATAGATAAATACTATACTTAGATAGATAAACAACCATGACTAGGGTACAAACATCCGTTCTCATCAAACAAATATTTGCCCCCACCGGGACTCGAACCCGGGACCCTTGGCTTCGAATATGTAGTTGTTCGCCGTAAGTTCTTCCATAATCCCGTTATGGTATTTTACTTTTGTGTCATTCATTTCATTTCGTGCTAGGGCGGTGTACGAACCCTGTTTATAGTTGAACTTTAAAGCTGCTATCGCTTTGTACTTAGTTTGGGTTGTACTCTTTGTTGATTCCTTTTGCGTGTCGCCAGTTCTTGGAAGCAGGTTTAGTGGGTCTGTTTCACCCCAGATTATCTTGTGGTCGGAAATATGCAGGTAGCTCCATTGTCCTTTGATGAAGTTAAATGTGTGTGGCGCATTATTCGAGATAATTATATGGTCTAGTTGTGATTTTGTTTTTCCGTTAGACCATGGGCCCGACATGACTTGCGAGCCCAGGTGGTTTCTACTTTTAAGTTTTCGCGGGAACAAATATCCATTAGCATTTCTCCGATGATATTTGATGATTTGTGTAGGAGATTTGTTCCTATAATTCCCTTTTTCCTGTATTCCTTTGTATCGCCTAGTCCGATATGCGCATTAAAGTCACATAGCATTAATATATTGGCTTTGTTTGGTTTCTTTTGAATAATCTTTATAAGTTGCGAAAACGCTGCGGTTGCTCTCGTGGAAGAGCTGGGGATATGTGCGTTTATTACATATAGTGTATTAGTGGCCGATGTTATTGTTGCTGCCATGGTTTCCAGGTCTCGATTTATATTGTGGACCGATAAGTTCAGGTCCTTTCTAATTAGTATAGCTAAGCCACAGTGTGCGATGCTGGTTGTGCCTGATAGATACCAGAGATAGTGTTTTGACACGTATGTCCCCGATGTCATGTTTGTTTCCTGTATACAGGCTATATGTATGTTTCTGTTTGTCAATTCAGCATCAATGTTGAGTCTCTTAGGTATTTCGGCGCATCCTCTAACGTTCCAAGTAGCAATGCGCATACGCTCGCATGTGACTTTTGGTTTAAATATGTGGCTGTGTAGTATCATCGTATATCCGGTGTTGTCAGGGATGTCATCTATTGATGTTATGGTTGACCCTGAGGAGGTCATGGGTGTTGCATTAAGTATTGGGGAAGGTATGTTGTTATCAGTTTGGCTGTCGGTTGCTAGATTCATGGGTAAATTTTGTGATTCAAGCAAGTATACGCTGTCGTAGTGGTTTCCTGTGAAGTTGAGGTTGATAGATCCCACTGCATCCGCGGCATTCTTGGGCCTGTATGTGAGCGATGGTGTATTTTGCTGGTGGATTGTTACGTTAATTAGAAAGTATTCGGCGGCTGCTATTATAATCTCCTCTCCAGCCCAAGTGCCGTAATTGCGCAGATTTTTAATGCAGTCATTAAGGGTTTCTTCAGGCTCGGCGATTGCAAACTTTATCTTCTGTTCATCGCAGTTTTCTTCTACATATTTAACTATGTCCTTACGAATGTGGGTGTGGTCGAGTGTTAATTGATATAGGTGATTAATTTGGTCAGCAATTGCGTGGAATAGGCAGTTCACATCTCTCGGCATTGATAAGGCTTTCATATTTTTGGAATGTTGTTGAAAGAAAGAACTTAGAGCTAATTTGATTAATTTGAACTACCTACGTACCTATTGTTAATGGTACGGGTTGTGGCTGTCAAAGTTTGTGCGTACCTTTGCGCACTTATTCTCGGTATTTTCTAAGAGAATGGGAGGCTGGGCCTGGAAGCTATTAAATGGGCGTGAGAGAGACCCGCTTAGGACAAAGAGTCTTTGATTTTATTTTTGTTATTGTTCGTCAGCTGCCTTTCGTTAATTGCCTGTTTTCTGCAAGATGGTAAAATGATCCTTTTATGATGTGCAAGTGTTGGCTTTTACTCGCTATTTCTCAGAATATGCAGTAGGCTTGCATTTATTGTTTATTTTATTTTTGTAACAGGTCAAGATGGGCTGGTTGGACCGGATGGTGGCAAATAGTTTAGTTTTGTTTTATTGTGCTTGGGTAGGTTCCTGCCTAGTTTTGTATTTTCGTATACCTATCACCTACCTATTTGTACGGGACTATGCCTATGGAATAGTTTAGAGTTGGCATAGTAATTTGGAGCGAGAGCGGTATCTGTTTATGAAATGGTAACCAGCATTACGAAGGATGTTACCTGCCAGATATAAAGTTAGTTTTTCTGTTTTATCTGATATAGGGCTATCTTAATCGGAGCAATCTCACCAGGTTGTTGCTCAGATAGTGAGAGTCTCTGCACTGACATCACCTACTTCAGTTCACTTCATTAGTGCGTAGTAGTGAGGTCCGTGACACGGGTCGAGGTCCAGTCCCTGTACAAGGCCCTATTGTTTATTGCTAGTTGTAATTCGTTTTTTCTTAGCTCGTTGTCCAGAGAAGGGGCTTGTTGCACAAAAAAATAACGTATTTGCTTCGCCGTTTTGCAGCTGTGTTAGTTTGAGGAATGTTTTTTGTCGTAATTTATCTCTTTTGTTTAACTTTTTCTGTCCGGTATTGTTTGGGTTTTAGTGTCCTTATTCACGTGCCTGCAGGAAGTGCATGAAAGGGCCTGATTCTTGGCGTGGGATAATACCACGACTCGTTGCGCAACTCTATTTTCTATTGACTAAGTATTTATGATGATGTATCAAGCACCACGAATGTCTGTGATGAAAGGAAATAAGTCTGTTTCCCAGGTTGTTGCTGTTGAGAGAGCTTAATTTTATGGGTTAGATTCACTTAATAAATACCTTAAATAATGAAGCTTCTACGTCCTATGTAATCCTTTGTGTGTCCGGAGAAAGCAATTCATTGATAAGGTTAGGTTATTGCTGAGGAGATATCCCATTGTCATGACACACCTAATGTGCTGGATAGGGTCGGTTAATACTCCAACTTAACGGCGTGTCGTTAGGGAGTACTGTTATGTATTGCGTGAGACGTAAACTCGGGGTCTCTTCTAGTAGATTCGTCTGTGGAGATAATATATGTGGACACTGAATAGGAACGGGCTCACCAGGCAACACTCGTTGACTTGTCTCAGCTATGTGCACCTATTGTCGTACACAATATTGTACACGTATTGTCAGAGCAGCGTGGCGTAGCCTATTATCTGGTAGGGCGCAGCTCCGAACCTATCTAATTCACACTTTACGCACTCTAATTTCACACTTGTAGCTATATTAGACACTCTCATATCATCTCGCTGATACAAAATCTCCGAAACGCGAGAAACCAGAGACAGAACAAAGGCGCGCGCCGGGTTGTAAACTATTGTTTGTTTAAATGCGTTTGCAAGATGTCGGAGGTCTATAGACACGTCCGTTCGGTCCGGCAACACAAACGCCACTCCATAAATTAAATGATTTGAACAGAGTTATTAATCGTTGTTTCAATGTTGTATCTACAAGCAAATCTACAAATAATTAACTTTTTTCTGCTATTACAAAGTTTAATGAGGGCATCCTCCATAATTTTCTCGAACATTTCAAAATTGCCATGGCCGTTTTCATCTCTCGGAGGTCTGTAGACACAAACAATAATATGGCTATCCAACTCAACACAGGATACCTCTATTTGTCTTTCTACAGTTAGTGCAAGAATATCTTTCCATTGTTTCACCTTAATATTATTTTTACTAAGATTAAAGAACCACCTCTATCAGCAGTCTTTCTATTGTAACAACTGACAATTTTGTAATTATTTGTGTTAAAAGACATCGTATTTAACTTTAACCAGTGTTCTGTAATACAGATAACATCGGTGTCTGAATGATTAAGAAATAATTCTTATACAAGTTCTTTGCCAGGTATTTAGCCCCTGCATGTTTTGATGGGAAATTTTTAAGTGGGGCTTACCCTTTGTCCTAGTATTTTTCATTTGATTGCCAGAAAACCCCTGCTTATTTTGTAAAATTTTCTTATGTTTTGAGGGGTCCTCTTTTGTCGAACTATCTAGTTTAAAACACTACTATTAGTACTAATACTAACTAAAACTGAAGGCGACTGCGTTATAGTATTTACAACTGTGTCGCATATATTATACGCTAACAATGTAGCTACTCGTTTTTTTGTTTTATGAGACAGGTACATAGTATCCTGAGTCAAAGTAAAGTTATGAATAAAATTATTCATGTCGAAATATAAAATAGCATCACTATGATGACACGTTATATTGTATAGATGCATGTTCATTCTATGTTCACTTTTATTTTGTTTCCCCGATAAATTAGAACAATAAGGAAAGTTACATAGAATAAACCTGCACTTCGTCTTATTATATAAATTGAGCAGTACCTCTATACCGGTATCTAATGCACTCCGACTAATGTTTGAGTGGTTTCCTACCATAATAACAATGGTAGTATGTTAGTCAAAATTCCCTACAGCTATCTTTTTTATAATATCCTCAAAGGAACTATTAGGACAACAATTATTTGTCACTTGTTGCTTAAGGCCATAATGCAAAAACATACATAACTTATACATATAAATATACATAACTTCTGATAATGGAGACGCTGACTGCTGTCCTTCGAGTAGCTCGAAGCTGCTGCTGCAGCTCCACAGCGTTGGAGAAGCGATTCCGTAAAGACGTCGACACAATGTAGCGATCATCTCTGACGGTAGTGCAGCGACGTCTCCCGGAACCATGTCTCCTGATGTAACCTCCAGTCTCTTGGAACCGTCGGTATACCCGTTGCACTCGAAATCGGCTGATGTTCAGTTGCCGAGCAACTTCAACCTGCCGTAGTCCGGTTTGCAGTAGGGACACCACTTGAGCTGCTTCTTCTGCCGTGGTATCCATTTTCACTGGGTTTTTTCTTGTCGGAGCTCTTCAGGTGTGACCTCTGTGACGTCTGGATAGCGAATGACCCATAATTGACTTTTACCCCCCTCCCCCCCCCTTTTATACGCGTCCAGAGTGGTTCAATTAGTGAGCCTCCAAACGCGTACATCGCCACTTTTTTATCAAAGTGCTGGCGATTTGTGGTTTTTGATTTTCCCTAAACAAATGATTATTTTTTTGAAAGCTTATTAATTGAGCTTTTAAATGATACTAATAATAATAGGGTAACGGAAGGATCTTAGGAGTTATAATTGCTTGACATGAATTTTAGGAAAGGTGCGATTTTTTTGACGCCGAGTCGACACCTCTTAGCACACTAACGACGAGCAATTTGAATCAGAGTCCTAACGTTATAGGGACAGGACTTTAAGTCGGTGGAATTGCTGGTTTGCTTCAAAGTTCTTGTAGCGTCATTCAGACCACACACCGTCACCGAAATCCTCAGGATTTTTGAATATAACCTATTTTGAATATCTTCCTACTGCTTACGAAAACAGCAGAAGACGGAAATTGAGCACGCAAATGCCTGCGCGTTTTAATTTAGCAACGGAGCTCACTACGTAACTTGTAGATAATGTTTATTCTCAGGCGCATAAATATATTATTTTATCACTCCTCGCGAGGTAAATGTGAAGAGACTGTACATAAAATAGGCATTTATATTCCGTTCATTCACAAGAGAGAACACTTGCGTTGGCAGAGGACCCAAGGGCGGGAACTTAATTACTCCCTTTTAGGGACATAAGCCAAATGAGTAAGGAGATTAGGGAGTTTTTTCCCCTTTTCCTACCTTTTTAAGTTAAGAGCTTTATGTTATCTCAGTAAACCGTCTACATTTTAATTCAAACTGAACTTTGCACCGCCTAACATAGGTTATTGTGATTCAATAGCCACATCATTAACTAATAACAGGTAGGCCTACATCCTAGTTAGATTCTTGATTTTATGTTTGACACTTTAAATGGGTATGCCTAATTGGTAACAAATATGCTAACTTATAAAATCGGTCTAGTCCGAGTCGAATTGGCACACGAAGGGTTCCGTACCATCGAACTAATGTCGTGTAATATATGTGGACTTGACTGTAACAAAACTGATGTCATAGCCTCGCTTTTGTATATTCGAAGAAATACAGCTTGAAGTCGGTTTGTTTTTAAAGGGATAGAACCGATCTGGCATATCAACCCACCGCCATTTATTTTTTCGAAATCGCAGCGCACGATGAATGTGGTATGTATGGGTAGAAGACACATTGTTGACCAAAAAATGTCAAGTAACATAGTACCCCAAAGTGTCACGTTACCGAGATAGTTGTAGGTAAAGATCGACATATGAGTACAACGTTTATCATTAGAAATAATGTCTAAATGTGTCAGATTGTATCCAAATACTACCCAATATAGAAAGTGTGGGATATTTTATGGATAAAAGGGATACACCCCGTACTGCCGTAGATAAAAATATCGCACAAACTTATTCTGTATCCGCTCTAACATGAGACGATATTTTGTTTCGTGTGGTGCCCATATAATTGCATTTGATTCCAGCTGTGCCCTTACCAGTGCATTATACATCGTTATTAAAGCGGAGGTCCCCTTAAAAGTACGTCCCGTACGCAAGATTGAAGCAAGATTCCGATTTGCTTTGCTACAAATACCCTCAATGTGTAAACGATAATTTAGGTCTGAAGTTAACGTAACTCCCAGGTCCTCAACTACTTTATATTCATCCAAAACTGGATGATGTTTCCTTGTGATCGATATTAACTTGCACTTCGAACCCCGTTATTTGAGAAATGCACTATGGGTACCAGAAATTATTTCCATTTATTTATTTTAGCTGTATTCAAAGAAAGGAACCTATTTTTTTAATAGCTTGAATTAACTGGGAATCGAACCGCCAAATGTGGAAAAAAATATCCGTGTAATTTTACATTACCATCGAAAGGCTTGATCATAAGTCTAAGAAACAAAATAAAAGGAAGATCACGAAATAAAAATTCTAGTAATAGTCATCTTTTAAACTCAGTCAGTCAGTCAGTTGGTAAAGAACACGGCAAAGACCGTGAAAAGGCTATTCGCTTTCCTAAACATTTTCAATTAAAAGTTAATCGTAAATGTAGTATTCCTTCAATAAAATGCTCTATATAGAAAAATTAAGGTACTTTCCCTACATGTGGCATAGCCGTGGAGGTGGACAAGCTGGACGCCTGTGACTAAGCATAACTCTATATAGGTCCACCGGCTTAGGCTATGCGTTGTCTGTCAATGACTAGACTAGCAGAATAGCGTTTTAGTTTTGTATTATATTTACATATGTTAGATTCGTTTCAGTAGATAGGAATATCACAAAGAAAGTAGGTATTTGGAAATTTTGTTTAGTTTAACCTCTTGAATACCACCGGCGTTAGCTAATTTTTCCGATATAGGTTTTAAATTGTATTACCATGGCATAAGCTTCAAAATCGCGACCCTTCCCAACTGCCCTCGGTTTTGAGAGGTTAAGACTGTGAAGAGCGGCTTAGAATTCCATATTTGAATTTGGTTTCCCTGTAATTATTTATCGACGCGGCCAGTTTTCTCAACAAAGGGAGAAAGGGAGTGCTCGGCTTCAATTCGAAATTTAAATGTTGTTTTCTATCCGAGAGGGTAAAACTAAACAATACCAAACAACATGGCCGTAGAATCTCATTACAAGCGTGTTGTAAACACGTATCTTGTATGGGGACTACATTAGATTTTTGAAAATTGCGTTTGGTTCATTATTTGTTTTTTGTTCAAAAGACCCTCTGTGAAAATTTCAGCTATATACCTATTTCGATTGATCCGGGCTCTACCGGCTTAGTACTAGGGTCCCATTTGGGACCCTTCGAGTAGGGAACCCTAAAAATTAGTAATTCCAGATTGCTTTACTAAGAATTACTTCTTTTTCATGACATTATTGTTTGGTTGTTGTATATTGCCCACTTCCACACTGGAAATTGCCAGGAAACAGAAAACATCTCATATGCCCGGCTGGAAATCGATTAGTTTCTAATGGTTGATCACAAACCCATAAATCTTCCACTGACCTTCTTGGAAATGAGAAGTGAAATTGGTTTATTTTAAAGCCGAATAGTCAAAACAACTTTGTTTACAAACAAACTGAAATAAACAGTACAAGAGATGGGTATGGGAAAACAAAACAAACATCACCAATCAGAATCTACTTCCTATATCAACAGAGTGATTGAAACAGTCCCCTACTGTAAATATTTACGCGGCTCATGCTTTGATCGGTTACCTATTTTAATATTAAACTCCTTTCAGCTGTGGTCCGCGTGGGTCTCCGAGGGCCTACGAACAGCGCGGCTTCATTTTATCTAACGAGTTTACGACGTCGGGATCTACGTGGCTTTGTCGCTCGGATTCTTCCCACATTGGTAACACCTTTGGTATTTTTTTTGTTAGTTATTTACATTCGCTCCGGAAAGGAGGGCTAAGAGAGTTTTATCCTGGAGCTCAATGAAAACCAAGATAGAGAGAAGTAGGGGTATGTAGTAGTATCTACAGTAATAGTAGGTAGAGGTAGATAAGTGGATAAACAGGGTAGATATGTGATGTCCTGCAGCCCAAAGTACAGATTAGACGACTCAATGTAAGTTTGGTAAATCACCTAAACTTGTTACTTAAATATATGTGCCTTAAGTTTTGACAGAAAAACATAATTAATTATATATTTTAATGTTAGTATGTAAGGTTTCAGTGACTATAAAATCTTTTACTAAATTACCCTTTCGGAAAACATCCCTTTGATTGCTTCTGAGCCTAATTACCACCCCAGAGGTTACAGAGAGGAACTGTTTATGCAAAGTCTCTTAATTTATTGCTTGTAAATAATCTAGGTACGTTTAACATAGCGTAACGGCAACCAATACGAACTGTTTCATCCATGGACGCTTCCAGTGAAGGAACCGTTAATAATTTGAAGCTAAGAGGCAGAATACGGTATTTGACTGCTAGTCAAAATAGATACTTTTAAGGAACTGTCAAAATGGTAATTTTATTCACGAGTTGTGTGAAATACTAGTGAGTGACGTCCTAGTCAATTTCAATTTTAAAATAAAATTGAGTTTATAAAATACAACTGCTGGAAATATACAATTCTGATATTCTCAAACGTTTTGTTGAAATAGTTTGAGCCTGAGACACGTTTCTAAATTTATTGGACTACCATGTCAAATACCGTATTTATTCATAATTATCTCAATATTTCCATTAAAAAGTTGATTACTTAAACAATCTGCGTTAGGGTACGGTCTATATTATATGATACGCAATGTAGTACGACTACAGATTACACAGTTCAATGTATCACATTTTAACATTACTTCGATTATGTGGTTTCATTGGCGATGGCCAAATTATTTACTAACAGTCTATGCACCAATTACATATTTGCTTACAGCTCATTATATACATCACGGATTACATAAATCCGTTACAAGACTTGCTCTATGAAGTGACGGGTCTTCACCCCCCATAAATGACCGCCTCCCTACGCATCATAATATCTGAGAACATGTACCTAGATGCATTTTATGCTAAATAGTTTAAGAATGTGACCTACCGCATTGAAGCAGAATAACCCCTTCATTTTCAGGCTCCACTCTCGAAGTCCCAACACGTATGTGAAGGTTTCTTACTGCATCGGTTCCATTTCTTCCTTTCTTGGGTTAGCCTCGTTGGAAACTATTTTATAGCCTCAAATGTATCGACGCTAGAATTAGAATGGTGGTGTGAAACTTCGAATACATCGATCCTGGGCTTGGGATAGTAGTTTTTATATTAATGTGGCTAGTTTTGGAGTGCGATTGAACCGATACTACGATACGTACTAAGTTTTCCTTTTGGATTATTTTAAGAGCCGATACTACGATACGTATAAAGTTTTTCTTTTGGATTCTTTTAAGAGTTGGTTATCCATTGGTTTCCATTACTATCAAGTACGAGGGATTCCTCGTACTTGATAGTAATGGAAAACTATTTATTGACGACCTCTGTGGTACTGCGGTTGTGGCCCTGCCAACCATGCGAGACGTCCCGTGTTCGATCCCTGGCTGGGAATAAAGAAAAAGCAATATCCCCAGGTCTTCGATGTTTATATGTGTGTGACGTCGCTGTCGTTGTCGTTGCCAGGAGCAATGTGTCTGTATGTAAATGTTTATGTATATGTTATGTTTATTTACTGTGTGTGGTACCCATAAAAAGTAATTGAAATCTTCGTGAGTGTTCTTAGATCTATGGGATTAAAAGGGTGATAAACAAATAATTCTAGCACAATCAACATTTATTATGGTCCGAATATGTAGTTAGAAGCAAATTCCTACATAACCCAACAAGTGAATGTATAGCATCGATTAAATAATTTCTCCCTAATTAATATTTAAATAAGAATTCCCAGTATACCAACCATCTTTGATGTAAACACACATTCTCGTAGTACGAAAATTCAATAGCATGATACTCTCTGATGTTTTGTTTCAATTCTATTTGAAGGATTCTCTTTCAGTGGAAATAAATTTATTGGCTTTGGGGCAACTTTTCCTCTTTATTTTTCAAGGTTCGAAGCGCGTATTGAGTTTCTGTTTTGAATTCTCGTAAAGTTTTGAGATTTTATGAGATATTGACGATGCTGTTATTCGAACAATTTGAAGGCGTTATAAGGGGAGAAATGTAAATAACGTTTAGCGAATACTTTCGATATTATTCACCTATAATTAAAGCTAACATTTATTTTATTTACCGCCCGCTTCGCAGATATTTGAGCCTTTAAAAGAATGAAGTCAGTCGAATGCTTCTTCATTTCAACCCAGTAACGTTTTTTTTTTAAAGTTATGTCGAATGTGAATCTTGTGTCAATTTCATCCAAAATTTGTTGAAATTCCTGTAATAATTACATAAATATTGGGCATATCCAACGGGTTAAAGCATGATGATGAAGAAGAAGATGAAATCGATGTATCAGAAGTTGCTTCACGTATTTGATTCCGTCTACAGCTTGCTCAGCTAAAGTGGCACTTTGCTAAAATCGTCTGACCCAAAACCCATCCAAAACTGGTTACTCCAATTCCATTCACTGTTAAGTGAAGAGAAGTGCCGCGGCACCTCTTCTATAAAAGATCTTTGGGTGCACGGGGGCATTAATACCCATTTACAAACGGTAGGTCACAGTTTCAAGAACACAGCGGCTTCGTATTTTCTGCGTTTGGTCAATCAGGCCAAAGGTCGAGGTTTTGCTAAAAATATTGAAAGGTTTGCATGAAAAATTAATATTTTCCTTTCCTGCATCCGGCAACCGATTTTTGCAAGATTATTGCCATTCTCAACAATTAACTTTCAAGTAACTGCATCATGATTGTTTTATGATCCAATGCGCTATACCTTTATTCAGATAAAAACGAAGTAAACTGACAACATCAAATGTCAATTCTTGAAATAATGTTGCCATAAACAGTTTGGTAGTGATGTTCTCATTCATTCTAAATAGAATGAAAAGCTGTATATATAGTATAGAGTGTTTCTTTAAAATCAGAATAACTAATGAATGTTTGTCACAATTTACTGTGATATTAGATAGCATTACGCTTTATTTCCATTTGAGGTAGTAGAAGCAAATTGTGTCCACTATTTGTGAGTAATAGTAATAATGAACAAGAAAACTTATGCACTGACTAATGATATTCTCCCTCTCGTTAACCGTCCCATTGTTCTCTTTTGTTAGTTTTCTCAGCCGGTGTACTTACGTGACTTAACTGATTACCACACATAACCTAAAAATATTTTCATATTATTTATATTAGATATGATTGACACAATAGAATGAACAAAATCATTCTTAACCCCATACTATTTATTTTCTACCAAAAAGCGGTAACACTGGAACTGTCATTTTACCTAATTGTTATGTGAATAAGGGTATAGATTGGTCAGTGTTCAAGAACTTCTTGATTTAGTTCCCACGATAGCTGACAATAGCTACCGGTAACGGAGCATTCCGCTGTTAACTTTACGAATCTCTCGAATTTGTCTGTCGGGCCGGCAAGATACCATTAGCCGCACTGTAGTTTAGCTACACTCACAGTCGAGTTCAGAGGCGCGTCTACTTTATGAATATTTATGTTGCAAAGAGTACCGTCCGCAAATGTGACTTGTAAAGCGAATTATCGCGCCCAACCGTAGGTTTACAAGTTTTAGAGTGAAATTTTATTAAAAATATTGCATATAGGTTATATTGAATAACCCCGTTGTTGGGAATTATAAGTAACTCACGGCCGAATTTTCCATCCTCAGATAACGTCAATTTGTCTGTTTATCTGAGGAATTTGACAGAATTTCTACCTGAGAAATGTCAAATATAGTTTTCCGACTGTATATTTGAGGATGGAACAATCGCCCCTCAGTCAAATTGACCAAACAATAAGGGAGTTAGTCGTCATTCCAAGATAAAACCCCCAGTTAACCGCGCTAAATAGCACTACTTTACTCATACGCATCTAGTTCACCGATTTTGTACATATTTCTCGCTTTTAAATTAATTTTAGGGTTCCGTACCTCGCTTTTGAACATATTTTTAGAAAATATGTACCCATAAGGACTGGAAGTTGTAGCGTCACTCCGTCTGTCCATCTGTCAAGACCCTTTTATCAGGAACGAGAGAAGGTACACGTCACTTCACGAATCATCATCATGCCTTGAATGCCTTGTATATATGGCAGTAAACCTCGCCATTTTCGCCCACCGCTTTTAACTCGTGAGGTTGCCTCACTTAACCAAGTTTAAATTATTATCATTACCTTAACTAGTCCCTTGGGCCTGTGGAACAAAAAGCTTCTAGGTCAATGCAATAAAAAGATACGGCTACAAAATTGATACTTGAAAAGGAATCAAAACCTATGGGCTACTTTCCGTTGACCTAGAATTATGAAATTTGGACGACGCAACACAACACAGGAAAAAGTAAGTAAGTAAACATCTAATATCATACAAGTATCCATGAAAATATAGGAGAGTTTGCTGAGATTCGGTGGATCTCTGAATTGGAAGAATTTACAATGGCATTCGGATATTCGGAGACCTTTACCCAACAGCGTACCTGGTATCTGCAGGTTTCCGTTGTGACTTTGCGTGGCAAACGTCAAATCGCACACAGCTTCTTAGCTAGGTCAATGTATTTTATCTGACAGTAGCTATATCAATCTAGTATAGTTTTAGATTGTATAATTAACTCTTCCCTCGCTCGTTGTTCATGTTATTGTTACAGCGAATGCACTTTGATTTTCTTGTCTTATCTGCTAACTTAATGTAGTTAAAATTGTTGTAAAGTGGCAGTAGCGTCAGTACGCAAAATTCCAAATACGCAAAATATACGATATCCCCTCAGTCTCGGCTGTTCTCGGCCATTTTTCATGACGCGGCAACCGTCTCGGTCTTAGCAAAAAACTTCTATATTCTTGGCAAGGGCCAGAACTAAGTATCATTAGTTATTTATTTTGGTGCTCGCGCATATTTTTGACTATCGATACTCAAACAGGGTTTATAACATATTTATAAGTTTTAAGGACATGTATCTATGTGTCTGTTCATTCGATGACATTGTAGCTTGCAGATACATGGACGGAATATATTATAAAGTGCCCTTATTCACTACCTCATACGACTATTCAAATTAGTCATGGAAGCAGAGACATGTTTATTAATAAGCTTTTATTAGGTCGAGCTGTAATTAAGTTTGTCTGTAGGTACTAAGTAATCATGTCATAATAAGAATGTGATAAGGAATGGAAATTTCTTGTTCCTCGATAGTCATGAAACTTAGCATGTAAAATTGTATATGTTGTTTAGATGACAAGGCTATAATATGGCACAACCGAGTTGGTCTATTGATGGAGCTGGAAGGTAGGAGAGGCAACCCTGAGCTGTTTACTTATAATTCCATCTTATTAATTTTACCTTTTTTTTGCCTAAAAATTTGAATGTTAAACCTAACCAGACATTTTTGACAACAGAATTAGATGCCTCATTGATGCTTTACTGGAGACATGTGGTTTCAACATTATGGCTGTCCAGCTCACCACTTTAGAGGCGTCTGGGATTGGTTGAATGAAATTTACCCAAACAGATGGATCGGGAGCGGAGGTCTACCATGGCCTGCAAGGTGTCCAAACCTCACCACAATGGACAATTACTTATCGGGAACACATGAAGAGTATCGTGTATCAAGATGGTGATCTTGTCGCAAATGAAGAAAGATTGAAGCAAATAATTATTGATGTATCTGAACGTTGAACCAACTAGAAGGGAGCTCACCACCAGAGTTCGCTTAGCATGCACGTTTTGACCCTCTGTCGATGTCGAGTGAGATACTTAGGAGTTTTCACACCTTAGTGAGCATGACAGGCGGGACTGGAGATAGCCGATATAATGCGGTCTTGTCTACCAAATAGTTATGCCATTTCAAATAAATGTGCTGTATTTTGTCTGGAAACAATGTAAACTTAGTTACCGGTTTATCTAAGAGTAGATGATTGCGCCACCTTCTTGGTATGGTGACACAGATATATTTATAAAGGTACTTGTTTACAATTAATTACTAAAACAACACAAGCGTCCGAATATTATCAACTACCTTAGTAATAAATAGTTCTAAGCACCTAGGTATATTATACTTATATCAAAAATGTTAAAACTGTACACCGAAGACAGAAAGAACACAAAAAACATATGCTATTGAGGGTTGTCTGCACCTACATGGGTACCAGACATGTTTCGATCGCATATGTGTAAATTAATGTCTAACTCGGCTGAAATCATCTCGGTAATGCCGCCATGCTACCGGTCGTAGACAAGGCTCGGGTCGTCTCCATCTCGGTCGCGGTCGCCATACTAGTGACAAGTCATCTTGGGCTCGACAGAGAAATTGTCATTTTTGCATAGACAAGGCCCTTTCTGCACTGACGACCCGAATGGCCTTAATCAATGGGGCTAAATCAATGTGTGTAAATATTGTCCAAGGTATATTATATTATTATTATTATATTATTCATATTCATTCATTCATTCATATTCTTTATTTCACAGAAAACATAGATAAACAGACAGCAATAAATTTTATAGGCAAAGGCGAGCTTATCTCTAAAAAGAGATTTCTTCCAGCAAACCTAGGCAAGACAGGAGTGTTTATGAAAAAGGACAGTCCTAGTGCGCAATAAAACTGCATATTTACACACATGGACGAGCCGAATGGCCGAGTCGGCAGTGACCCTGCCTACGAAGCTAAGGGTCCCGGGTTCGAGTCCCGGTGGGGTCAAAAATTTGTTTGATGAGAACGGATGTTTGTACCCTAGTCATGGTTGTTTATCTATCTAAGTATAATATTCATCTATATAAGTATGTGTATCGTTGTCTAGTACCCAAGATACAGGGAATCCTAGTTTGGGGCTAGATCAATGTGTGTAAATAGTGTCCAACTTATTATTATTATTATATACATACGTAAGAAAATTACTTTTAAAATATAAATAAAATATACCTAACAAAAAATATATATTTCTCAACTATATAAAATACACTAGATAGCATGCACAATATACACATATATAATCTACAGAATATCATATATATACTTACATAAATATGATACCGATTACGGAAGAGAAAGGAAATACGCTTTCAATCTTTTCTTAAAAGTGAAAATTGAAGGACTATCCCTAATAGTGCAGGGAAGTGCGTTCCACAGTCGGATTGTCCTTAACCTAAACGAGTGTTTGTAGGCGGCAGTGTTATGCCGAGGAGTTGACAGGAGAGACACCGTGTGGGATCTCCGATTACTATCCCTGGGGAAAAGAAACTCAAAACGTTCTCGAAGATATGAGGGGTAGCGGGGATTTCGCAAAATATTGAATAGATAGGAGAGAATGTGCATATCACGGCGAAGACGGATCAGAAGCCATTCCAGCTCCTTGCGATACTGGGAGACATGGTCGTACTTGCGCAGCCCGAAGACAAACCGAATGCCAAGGTTTTGAAGTCGCTCGAGTTTATTCAGTTGTTCTTCGTTCGCACTAACCCAACAAGCATCCGCGTAGTCTATTAAAGGTAGTAGAAGGGACTGAACAAGGGTGATTTTAGTCTGCCGCGGCAGGAAGTACTGCAATCTCCGTAGGGTGTTAAATGACGCAAAGACTCGTCTGCTGACCTCACAAACATGGGGCGACCAGGACAGCAAGTTATCAAATATAACCCCAAGATTCTTAGCTTTCTCGCTGTAAGTGATTATCGTACCCTCATACATCACAGGATCGACGGGGATATTTTGTATTGTGTTAATTGAGTGCCGTGTACCCATAATCATGGCTTGAGATTTTGCCGGGTTGACAAGCAGCCCATATGAAATTGCCCATTTACTGATGTTATCGAGGTCAGCATTAAACGCCTCTACGGTCAGATTTACGTCACTAAGAGAGAAGTGCCGATATATTTGGAGGTCATCTGCGTAGAGATGATAAGAAGAAGTAAGAACGTCAGAGATGGAGTTAATGAATACTGAGAAGAGAAGAGGAGAAAGGATACCACCCTGCGGAACACCCGCGGAGAGATTACACCAGTTCGTTGAGATCTCCTCAGACTTAATGCGCTGCTGGCGGTCTCTCAGGTAAGAGTCAAACCAGAGAGCCGAGTGCGAGGAGACTCTGAGCAATTTTAGAATTTCAACCAGGATATAATATATCATATATTATTATTATATTATATTATTTCTCGCGCGCGGCAAGCTTAGCATAGTGTTCACATAATACTCGGACTCTTGTGTTGTGTTAGTAATTGATTGTAAACAACTTTCTTTGTAAATAGAACCTAATAATTTTGAAATTACTTATTCTTATATATTATGTATTATAATTAATAATGTAATATTTGTATCAGTTAAACACAAACAAATTTTCAAAGAGATCTTATCATCAATCTGTGGGTTTTTTTGCCCTCTTTCTTCTTTAATGTTCCAATGTAGAGAAGAGCCAAAAATAAAGCTACAGTAAAAAAGTTGAAGAAAAACAGAGAAGATGTCGCCACCTAATCGTTAACTTGTTTTATCTACACACGTATCATAAACCCTCTTTACTGCGTTCAAAACCCGCACGTTACGATCAGCATTATGATAAACTACTTGGTAAAAACTCGTTTCGTATCTGGAAAACTACACATAATGGTCATTATGTGTAGTTTTTCTACATATAATGACATTCAAATTTCGAACGCCGACGCCCGCCTACGTGAAGTTGGTACTAAAGAACAAGCTAAACAATTGCAGAACCACAATGCCGGTCAAACATGCGGTTCCTGAACACATCAAAGAGAGCTTATGACATGTGTGTAGATAAACTAGTATTTGTAACTGTACATAATTAGGCATTACAACTCTCGAATGATATTATTATGAAACTCGCCTTCGGCTCGTTTCATAAACCATTCTAATGCCCTCCATTATGCAGCAGTCACATAAACTACTATTATTTGACTATTCAGATCCTATTTATCTCAGCGTGAAGATATAATAATAATAATAATAATCTTTATTTCAGGTTACAAACACCTATATCTATACATACCTTTAAACTAAAGATACACAATTTATTATATGAACACAAATAAAAACAAATTATTTTCTCTATCTATCTATAAATCCTAGCCTAGCTAGAGATTTTCTTTTTAGGTCTTGCTTCCATATAGCATCGGTAGATGATGCCCTCCGGCTAGTAACCTTTAGCCAGTAACATCGTCTTTAGGTCCACCGGCACCTGAAGTTTGAAGGACAGGAAGTCCTTGGTTCTTTCTGACCCCAAAACCTCAATCTGTACATTCGACTCCTTTATGCCAGACTTCGGATTTTTCTTCAGCCTTTCCAGGATGTGACGCTCAACGTCTTCACAGGTTATTTTTAACGTGATAACGTCTTATAAATCGATGAACACCGGCTGCACGCACGAAAAAGTGTCACGTTCCGCTTGAGTCAAGCGTACAAGCGAGATAGAGGCACGATCGGCCTAAGCCTTTCTTATGACGTTATCACCAAAAATTATCGTCCGTAAACCGACTATACAGACAACCAATTTTTTATCTGTGCAGTAGGAGTGGCAGCTTTGAGGCTGCACTCACCAGCGGGGGCTGTGCCACGCTGATTGCGGCTGCGTTTGGAGCGGCGCTTCCTCTTTTAGACCAGGATAAAGCTATCCCTATCGACGCTCGCATTTGGCGGACCACGGGAGCGCCTGGTCGGCGGCGCGCACCTTGCAGCTTCTTTTGTTTGGCGGCGGGCGGTGCTGGGCGCAGGTGGCAGCAGCTGGCATGATGGGACACAGCAGCATACGAGTCCGTCTGGGGTTTACCATAAGAAACCGTATCCGTTGCTAGCGATTCGGCTTCGTGACGTTACGAGGCGAAGCGGTATTTGTCGGCGCGGGCTTGGCAACCCGCGTAACTAGGTCAGTTGCAGTAATGGTATTTTTTCTGACCAGCGTTATGTCGGCGCGCGCGTCGGCGCTCTGCTGCGACGGCAGCGAGGTATCGTCATATCAGCCTGACGCAGTACTGACAACTCACGTTTGAGGTCAGCACAGATGCCTTCCGAAGTCTCCAACTTGCCTCGGATTTCGGACGTCGACCTAGTTGAATGTCACCGGCGGCAGCTTATTGAGGTCCCTGGCCATGTAGGTCAGGACTTCATCGGGTTCGGTCTTCTTGAACACCCGCTCCGCACTACGAGGCGCACGGTGGTGATGGCAGTTTCGTGCAGCACGGTCTTGGCGGCGGCGATCTCAGCCTCTTTGAAGCTGGTCAAGCAGATCTGCTTCAAAGAGGCTAAGAGCTTCTCCAACACTCTAGCTTCTGTTTGGTAGTAATGGTTGTTCGCTGGGCACGGGTAGACCTTTGTGCACAACAAAACCTAATTATAATTTTGCTGGTACGTCCAAACCTAAATATTATTTCAAGGGTCAGTGCATTATCTACTATAATAAGATATCTCTGGATATTTTGAAATTGCCATTTGAGCAATTCAAAAAGGCAACAAATATAAAGATCACCAAAATATTTTTTTCCTACCCAAAATGTACACCAAACACCATAAATGAACACCAAAAGTTGCAAAAAATATCAGGGCAAAATACTGCGGTAGCTTAGGTGAAGGGTAAAGAGAGTGAGCGAAGCGAAGCTCCCTTTATCCTTCGTGTTAGGTTGAAAATGTAAGAACAACAAAAAATAATGAAAACATAAACTTAAGTACACAAAACATAAAAAGAAGTTTGGTGATCATTTATCCAAACACAATTTGGTGGACATTCATCCATTTTGGCAGTCATTTAGAATTTATTGGTAGTAAAATAGGTGCGTTTTTGGTAAACACAAGCCATTCAAAAAGCATGCTAAAGCGACTTTGTCAAAAAAGGGATATTACAATGTTCAAGATTACTTAAATGACGGGTCTGTAGGGGCTAATCTAGCTCAACACAAACCTTGCTGTTAATAATTTTGTGATTAAATTATGTATTCCTGCTATTATTTTATAGTAGTTTATGTGACTGCTACATAATGGAGGGCACTAATACTCGAGGGTGGGTTTATGAAACGAGCCGAAGGCGAGTTTCATAATAATATCACTCGAGAGTTTTAATGCCTAATTATGTACAGTTACATACACTAGTTTATCTACGGACATATCATAAGCTCTCTTTGATGTGTTCAGGAACCGAATGTTTGACCGGCATTGTGGCTCTGCAGTTGTTTATCTTGTTCTGTAGTACCAACTTTACGCAGGCGGGCGTCGGCGTTCGAAATTTGTATGTCACTACCAACTTCACAGACATACTAGGAGCGGCACGCAGGCGGGCGTCGGCGTTCGAAATTTGAATGTCATAATATGTAGAAAAATTACACATTATGGTCATAATGTGTAATTTTTCAGATAAGAAATGAGTTTTTAACAAGTTTTTTAGCATTATGCTGATCGTAACGTGCATTTTTTGTACGCAGTAAAGAGGGTTTATGATACGTGAGTAGATAAAATAATTAATATTGTAAAAGTTGATTTAGTTAAGCACTACCAATTTGTAAACGAGATCTAAAAATCAATCTGTCTGAGTTTTTACGCCTTTCTTCTCTCACAGTGGTCCAATTTGACTTTGACTTATTACAAATCAATAAACTAACTATACAGTGCCTATATGGTTCCTACATTTTACACACATTTTATGTGTATAAAGTGTAGGAACCATAATCCTAAATACAAATAAATATTAAACATATATATACAAATAAATGCATTTTTTTATTAGTTTCGATATATTTAATACATTCATAATTCCTTATTGAATATTAAAAAAGATACATTAAGAAAAAACATATGTACAAAGGCGAGCTTATCTCTTAAAATATATTTGTTCCAGGAAACCAAGGCATGACAGGAAATTTTATCAATAAAGGGTAGGCAGTGCACAATATCTAAACAATAATAAAATACATTAAGTAAATTAAATATCTATAAAAACCGGTAAATAAAATACATACTTGTATATACCAAACTACTAAATACATTTACATATAATAATAATATACAACTATCACAAAAGAGAGAGGAAGTGCTCTTTTACCCGGTTTTTGAAAGCGAAATGAGTGGGGCTGTCTCTTATCGTACAAGGAAGTGCGTTCCACAGTCGGACCGCTTGCAACCTGAAGGAGTTCTCATATGCGGAAGTGGTTTGCCTTGGAGTGGCTAAGAGTGAGACCGTGTGAGATCTTCGTTGCCGATCTCCTGAAAAGAGATACTCAAAGCGGTCTCGAAGGTAGCTGGGGTAGCGCGGATTTTTCAATATATTGAAAAGATAAAAAATAATATGAGAGTCTCGGCGACGATGAATCGGAAGCCACCCCAATTTGCGCAGCCCGATGATAAACCGAATCCCGAGATTCTGAAGTCGATCGAGTTTGTTCAAAAGATCTTCGTTCGCGCTCGCCCAACAGACATCGGCGAAGTCGATTAGCGGCAGGAGAAGGGACTGAGCCAGGGTGATTTTGGTCTGCCGCAGCAAAAGGTACTGCAGACGCCTGAGGGGGTGTAAAGACGCAAAGAGTCTGCTGACCTTGCTGACATGTGGAGACCAAGACAGCTGGTTGTCAAAAATAACCCCAAGGTTTTTCGCCTTATCTGTGTACTCTATTGTGATGCCATTATATGATACGAGAACAATGGGTTTTTGTTACAAGAAAAGAGTGTGCCTGGTTACTAAAATCATGGCTTGTGATTTATTCGGGTTTATAAATAGCCCGTATGATGAGACCCAGCCTTTCACATTCTCGAGGTCAGCATTCAGTGCCACCACGGATGAAACTACATCGCAGGGGGAAAAGTGGCGATAAATTTGTAGAAAATCTGCGAACAGATGATACGAAAAAGAGAGGACGTCGGAGATGGAGTTTATAAAGATTGAAAAAAGAAGAGGAGAGAGAATACCACCTTGAGGCACTCCTGAAGAAAGATCACACTATTGAGTTTCGGTCTCATCAGACTTAATGCATTGCTGACGACCTCTCAGGTATGAGTTTAACCAGCCAGCAGCGTGGGAGGAGACATTCAGCGATGTTAATATAGCGACAAGAATGTCAAAATCGACGCAGTTAAAGGTATTGCTGAATTCAAGCAGGGCCAGCACCATAAACAACTTCTGATCCATGGCTAGCTGTATATTATCGCTGACTTTTAAGAGCGCTGTGGTATTACTATACCCTGATCTGAACCCAGATTGGAAAGGATTGAGAAGTTTGTTTGATGAAAGGTGAGTGAGGAGGTGAGTTGGGAGTGGACAATGGATTCAAAGACTTTGGAGAGAATAGGTAAGATAGATATGGGCCTGCAAACTTTGAAGGAGGAGGTATTGGAATTTTTGTACAGTGGGATGACAAGTGCTTTCTTCCACAGACTAGGAAAAGATCTAACTGATAGAGAGAAGTTTATGATGTGTGTGATTGGAGGGAGCAACTCTTCAAGGACGCTGTGGATCATCTGATGGCTGACGTTGTCGCCACCAGCAGCTTTGGATGTGATAGGTCGCACTGCTTTTCTAACTGCGGTGGTTCCAATGAGACTAAAGTTGAACGGTGAGGTACAGACTGCAGCCTTACCGTAGAGTCAAAGTCAAAGTCAAAGTCAAAGATATTTATTTGCAAATATAGGTGCTTATGATGTTATGTACAGTTTGTGAACTTAAATATATTTTATCCTATAAGGATGTGCAAATATTATGAAAAATACAATTATAAAATAGAAATATGAAAAAGCCACATCGAGAGATCAGTTAATTGTTACAATTATAATGTCTATTGATGATGTATGCCAATTTAAATAAGGCAAAAAATAATTAAAATAATGATTATGGAATGTCAAATTATAGAATAATACAAATGTCAAATTAGATTAAGCAAGTCCTACAAAAATAATAAAATTACACGTAATAGCAGTTGTTGTCCATATAAGATATCAATTGCATGTTTTCCATTTATCCTGTAAAAACTCTGTGACACTGTAATATGCTTTGTCGATCAAAAATTTAAACGAAGCATTCTTCAATGCCTTTAAATTGTCTTACCTTCTTATTGTATCCGGAAGAGCATTATAGATTATCGGAGCCATTCCAAATATGTTTCTTCTTGTGAGGAAGCTCTTACATTTTGCAATGCCTATTTTGTCGGCATATCGAATGCTATTCATTTTTCTAAACAACCCTAAATTTGTTTTTACAAATTTGACTATTTCAAAAATGTAGAGACAAGGCAATGTTAGAATTTTCAATTTAATGTAGTGAGGCTTACACGTATCTGTTTGTTTTAGTTTGCACAGAGCTCTCACACACTTTTTTTGGGCTTTAAATGCTATTCCTTTATCTGTTGAGTTACTCCAAAATATTACACCATATCTTAATATTGATCCTGCATAGGCGTGGTATGCATCTAGAGCAGCCTTTTGGTTTGTGACATTTGAAAGTCTCTATAGAGCATTGTGCCAATCTTTTGCAAACGCTGTTAATTTGCTCTTTCCATGAAAGGTTATTGTCAATTTGCAGACCTAGAAAATTGGTGACTTTTGCTTCGTCTATGGTTTTGCCAGAATGTCTTACATTGAGGTTACGCTTCGGGTCGCCTCGAAGAGAAAATTACATCAGCTTTATTTTACTTAAGTTAATGTTAAGGTTGTTTCTTCCTTACCATTCTATTATAGAACTTAGTGCTTTATTAATATTTTTCTGATGATTTTCGAGGTTTTCGTGTCTAAATACAACAGTGCTGTCATCAACAAATAAAAACATGGGCTTTTTTGTTATTTTGGGGAGTTCATTAATGTATATAAGAAAAAGTAGCGGGCCTAGTACTCTCCCCTGTGGCACACCAAAAGACACAGTCAGTGCCTTCGAATAGTATTTTATATCCTCTTTAGTGTTAGGGCAAATTTTGTTTATTTGAGTCACTTAGAAGTGTAGAGTGATCGACAAAATCAAAGGCTTTCGTTAAGTCCATCAAGTTCTTCTGGGTCACCTCTTTCTTTTCTAGTGAAAACGAGTGCAGCATGGGACTTCAGATTCTTATTCAGATCGTCTTCTGTTGTTGTCAATAGTTTTGTTTAATGGGGTATTTCCTCTGGTGTTCTTAACCTTTTATCTTTTTCTGGAAGATATTGGGGTCATAGGGGTGATGTTCGTGAAGCTAAAAGTCTTGTACGTGGCTAGCAGTTTGTTGCATTTTTATAATTCATTCTTAAGAGCTTGATTTCCAGGTTTAGGTTTCCTATTTCGTGTTCCGCTGTCATAAGATTGCTTTTGAGAGCTTCGACTTCTTCAGAGCTTATAACGAATGTTTGTATGTCATCTACAGAGGTGTTTGGTAAGCTTAGCAGGCTATTATTAAGTACAGGGGAGGAGAGGGATAGATCCTTTAATGAGTTAGATCTAAACATATTTCTTTGTGTAACATAATCTGGAGTTCTATCCATTGTAATGAGGGTTGATAATGGTACAAAATATGAAGTACCACAATACGGTGTATAGATTTCTTGTCAGACTAGTAGTGCCCTCTGTTGCGGAATCTTAGAGTTTTTAGCAAAGCGTTTCGTTAATCTGTGGTTCTCACAGTTTTTGTGACTGGCCACACTGTTATCGTATGTATACCGTTATGTAGACCGTATCAGACAGCTGATTCGTGTTATTGTGTGAGGGTCGACGTTGTCTATTTTCTTTGTTATATCCTGTGTATAAACGTGTGAGTGCAGTTTGAAGTAACGGAAAACAGCAAGTCTACCTGGAAAAGCCTTTTGTTCCCTGGAAAACTCGTGCTTCTCTGCGTTCACAGGTTCAGACACAGCTTTGAGGTTAGATGTTTAGTATCTGCTTGTTTTGTCGAAGGTACACTTTAAACTGTATTTTAGTATTAATTATGATCGGACGAAGAAAAAAATCAATGTTTACAAGTAAAGGGCAGTGTTGCCAATGATGAAGGGTGGCCTCCTTTGTGGCGGGGTCTATCACGAGGGGGGGGGGGAGAAGAAAAGAATTGGTTAAGACCGTTGAGATTGACATCACCTGAAGAAAATTCCTGGGACTTGCCAACACCAAGGGTTTTAAGAATTTTCTAGACCTGACCTGGGGTGTACATTTCTATACGCTCATAGATGTGGCGTCGCTTGGCGTCACGGCACATGCGATTGCATAGGTTTCGAAGGCGTTTTAATGTTAGGAAATTGTTATCGGTTGGGTCTCTCTTATATCGCCCCTCTGCACGGTTTTTTTTGCCATTAAACGCTTGATAGCGTCTGTCAGCCACGGAGCAGGAAAATGTTTTACCCTGATCTTTTTCATTGGTGCGTGCTTGTCGAACAGCCCAAGGACAATTGAGTTGAACTTCAGGGTTTTGTCATCAACGCTCTCACCAGTTACAACGGGGGTCCAATCGACAGACGTGGCATCTGATTTCAGGGAATCGAGGTTCACACCTTTGAAGCTTCGAAAGACTTTGCACTTAGGGAGCCTTACTTTGTATGAAAGATACACCAGATCATGATAGGAGGATGGGACATTAAGCTGGCCATAAGCAGCCATCATGGCTATGTTGGAGATAATCACGAGATCGAGAAGAGATGGAATACAGTGCCGTTGAAAGTGAGTAGTCAGCGAGCGTCAAGGGGAAGAATATGTAAGTTAGAGGAATTTACAATAGTGTAACGGCACAAAGCCAAGGTCGAGCCGCCGCTATCAGTAGCTATGATCGTCTATTCTATCTATCCCAAAATGAGAGGACCCGATTCAGCTGCAAGATTTGTAAGTTAAGAATGATAAGTCTGAATTTCTCGTTCGTCGAGAAATTCGTTAGGCGTACAATAGTCGAACGAAGTTTGGTTCAGGAAGTTACAGTTTCAAGTTAGACAGAGAAAGCATATATGTCCGCGAGCCGGTAATTCGCATCAGTCAGCGGTGTATTGCGCCAAAACGATCGTTGTTATATTTTATGGTTGATGGTACCAATTGGTTTTTGTGTATATGGGCGATTGGAACTTCTTTTGTTTTAGTGGTCGACCACAGTTTATAATATTTGTTTGTGATATCATATAGATATCCGTCGTAGTTTTACGACGTGAGTACTCAATGATATTTCATGTGCTCGCTAGTAGCGGCTTGTGGTGGTTCCAATTATATATTTGGTTCACGGCAATAACGATCCGAAAAGACCGGTTTACACAATTGCGATTTGATTTTCCGAAATGGGTTCTGAACTAGCGGTTACCTCAAAAGGTCCGTAACGTTTTGAAACCTTCAACTCTGCGCAATTTGAGCTGGATGTTATCGAAACGCAAGCATTATTGTTTTAGGAGATCTAACCCACACCATAGCGAAGTGCATAGTTCGATAAATACCGAACTATGAATTCCACTAGCCTCAGCACGTCCTGGGCTGAATCATATATACCGACTCAGCCTACACATTAGACCTCCAGCGAAATTTACATTTAATTTAAAGATGCAACTTGAATCCAACCTGACCCAAGGCAATGCAAAACACCTACCCGGACCTAAACAATGAACTTTAGACTGTAAATTGATCTCTTCGCGCGTCCCCGACAACACTCAAATGTCAAAATATCTACAGGATATGTTATCTGTGTTGACACCGGTTTAACTTTGTTCTGAATTTGTTGTATTTCCATCCGCGGAACCTCATCGATCAAACAGTCTCCCTATGCCCTGCCAACCTAGGTTTAGCCGCAACTAAACTCCTGTCTAGCCTAGTCTAAAAACCTAGTGTTATACCACGTCCATTATCGACACCACTCGAAAATGGTTGAGTTTGATTTGAATGTGCTTGAATGTTTAATGACTGTGTGTGTGGGAATTTCAAAACTCGCTACTCGAAAGGAATGAGGAGAGGATTAGCCCGCGAATATCCTAAGAGCCAATCCAGGAACCCTATGGTGAAGGAAAAAGGAATTTAGGGTCGCTCCAAGCCCAGACTCAGACTCAGATATTTGACTTACAAGTTCTTTTCTAACGACCCAAGGATAGTTTTGGAATTTGGGGTTGGTTGATATAAAGGTTAGGAACCGAGGTATATCTCGGCGCTTCAGACACTCACGAAAACCCACTGAAACTTCGCAATCACAATTTCGTATAGTTCTGACGCGTAACACGGCAGACAAAACTGTTTAGAACTCGTGAAAGACGACTGTCACAGTAGCTAGACGCTGAGACTGAATGCTCTCCCCTCCCACGCTCTCGTATTTATAAGCGTCCTTTGCGAACACGCTCTGCCCAAGCGAAGCTTCTTATCACTAACTACACAGGGTCTAATTTCAACCATGCCATGCAGATCCGCCGTTCTACAAATTGTGTGTACGCATATTCACTATGATCAACCGTAGGTGATCAATCAAATCATTTGGTACTGCCGATACACAGAATCTGTTGATCGCTGACCAATAAAAGCTTGTTGCGATTAATTAAGCATACCCGACCGCTAGACGCGCGTAGCAAAGACCACTAGAATGCTATCCAAACTAGCGGTGTCAGACTCTCCATATCATACCTCAATCGCAATTGTGTATTTGCAATCAACATAATAGCTTTCTCCGTATCGTTCCATAATAACCTTTCATTATTTAGTTATTCATAATTTTATTCAACGCGCAGCCAAATCGGCTCTGATCTCTACACATCTCGCAGGAATGCGACAAAAAAAACTGACCTGTAAACTTCTCCGAACAATCCCAAGCGTCGGCTCTGTTTTTTTTTTGCTAACTTGCCACTTAGCTACGCAAAACCCCCAAACGTTATCTGAACCGATTCGTATTCAAAACAGCGCGGCGTTGGGCTAGCCCTCTATCACGCAGAATGAAGTATCAAATGTACCGACTCTCGTGTACCATTACAATAGATTTAAATTTGGCAGAGCGGGTGTTATTTTTCAGGAGACAAGTGTTAAAAATCACCGAGGATGAGAGTGACACTTATAGAGAGGAGTCAAGTCACAGAGTAGAGATTCAAAAGAATCAAAGTAATCGATACGAAGTGAGGGGCTGTAATATACACCCAGAAGAGTTTTGTTGTGGTGCAAGCTGATCTCAAGGAAGAAATACACAGCCGAACCAGAGTACGGGCTTGGCGAGTGGCGGATTACTTTGCGCGGAATATCAGAACGTAAGTAGATAGCAACCCCGCCATCTGCTTTGCCCCTATATTTCTAAAGAGATAGGAAATGCTTCTTCACGCGACTTTCAAATATATTGAGAGTAGGACCAACCCTGATGTTGATGGTAAATTTTGTCTTAGTAGCAATGAGATATGCCTAATGTTATCTACTGAAATATCTTCTGTCTTTCAGAGTATAAATTCAATTCAATCCCATTCAATTCATTTATTTACAATTGTAACATATTGTAAAAATCATTTCATTACAAAGGCGTTTTATTAAGCGATATAAATAAGTACTTAGAGGGTAACTGACTCTTGCATACACCTTTCTATGCTCTCCTACACTCCCTCTTCAAGCACGCTATCCCACTCGCGAACATATCATACAGTGGAGATGCAGCGAGCAAGGAGTTGATCAGCGCCTGCGCCAGCGCGACGGGCGAGGACGAGCTGAGGTTAGTGCGCGACGCGTGACCAGCCAGCAGCGGCCTAGTGCGACTAGCCCGCAACCTGACGTATGCGTCGGGCACAAACATCCGTAAACATCTTTGGACCAGCTCTGTGCAGTCAATTTTATTTCTAGGATAAAATACTTAATTGGATGTTTCAGTGGGACGTCTTATTGCTAAATCATGTTACAGAATGGATCAAAATTTTAGTTATGTAATTTCCACTGGGTATTTTACCTTTTTTAATAGACACTTATGGCCTGTTTCAAGAAGTCCCGATAAGCTCTATATGACAGATTCATCTGTCATTTCATATACAAACTTAATGATCTGGGGACACAGCAGTGCCCCCGCCAAATCGAGCAAAGAACATCATAATAACTACTTGATATACTACGATTGGCTAATGACCAGGCATAAAGTTAGTGTGTTATTTAGATAGAAAATTATTTTGTTATTATTATGCAATGCGGTTGCCAAGTTTATTTACGTAAGAAATAAAGATGTCTATGATACGGTCACCTTAAAATATTGTAAGTTAACAAATTAAGTAAAACTGAAGTTGAATAGGTATTTCCATGAATATGTTTAGGAGACTGAATGAAGTTGTCGACTTGGTTTTAAATTAAATCTCACAACTTTTTACGTTTTAGTTATCTGATCTGTGAGACTGGCTTGATTTTTGTACACGCATGCAAGTTTTTGATGGGATATAACTGTTCAATATAGCTTATCGGGCCTTCTTGAAAAAGGCCCTGAGACAATTTAATATTTAGTCTGTGGAATTCTGATGGCGACGGAAGTAATAACTATAGTGTCCAATAAATAAAAACCACTTTTATAAACTTGTCTCTTTTCCTTATTCTCAAAAAGGCCAGGTTGTTGTTACAAACTTCAACTGCCAGATATCTTCTTATAAAAATAATTGTGAATGAACCCCTTACTGGTCATAAGCATATAAAGAAAAAAAGTAATTTAAGCTTTAGACTTAATCAACATGACATAAAGTAGCATAATTGGTGAGAAATCCCTCTGCCCAAATATACAAGCCTACAAGTAATTCTAGCAATGGCTCAAGCAGTCTTTTCACCGACTTAGGTGGAGACTCGGTGAACCCGATGTGATTACAAGAAAACACGAAAATTTTCCTGAAAAAGTCAGACGAAGAAAATGCTAGACATCCTTTCATTCAACGCAGTTCAGCGGTTGGAGAACAAAAGAAGATCGGCCTTTGCTGTTGCCATCGCCGCGCAGCGCGTCCGAGACCGCTGGAGACTGGCCGATCGGGATCCTGGATTCGGCCGGCCGTGAGGGAAGTGGTTTTGGTATACATCTAACTAAGCCTGGTAAGAGATTTTGAAAATTATTTTTTATAGCCCGTATACATACATTTATTGATAGGTATTTCAATCATATTTATCAAAAAAACCGGCCAGGCGCGGGTCAGACCTGCAAATGATGGGTCCATACCATCGTAACAGACAACGTAAAGATAAAATGTATATAAAACAAAAATAAAAATGTTTATGAAAAGCGGAGGCTTAGCAGCTTCCGCTTTTCGTCTGTCTGTATGTCCGTCACCAGGCTCTATCTGATAAACCGTAATCGGTAGAGAGTTGAATTGTTTCATAATGTATTTCTGTTGCCACTGAAGCTAAAAATAATGAACTACGCGAGATTTTATATATAAAAAGGCCCCCTTTAATTATATATAAAGAGGAGTGTTTCAATATCCCTGCCCCTGCGGATTACAAATCATTGACATTCAAGTATAATCGATAATTTCGCGTCATCTATACATTGGCGCAATTGGTTTGATGTAGGATCCGCTTGTATTTTGTTTGGTCAGTTAAATAAATTATTTCGGTTATTTTTGGATTGTTGCATTTAACAGGCAAATTCTTGAATATGTCACCGCAATATTGTGGAAACCGGTAAAATATTATTGACCAAATATAACTGGTATTTCGGCGCTTTGTAGTATGAGGTCCGATGACCAGCGACATTATCCATTGATTATAGCTGCAATATAAAACAGATAACACACAGGAAAAATATTTTTTTCCGCCTTTGGGTTTCCGATTTTGGGGTCTCAGGCGGATAAATTATATTCTTAACTCGTTCGAAAAGGCTTCTTTACGAACCTCTCTACGACCCGCGCGTTCGTAAATATAAGCCACAAAAAGTAGGTTACTAACCTAACTTATAATATTCGTGTTTAGGTTATGTACGAGCTATGTCAGCAATCGCACATTAGGCAGTACATTATGCATAGTTTATAGATATTTAACTAGGCCAACCGAGATAACTTTATTAGAATAAGTATACAATAAAAGGCATTCTCAAAACAGCCGTCGTTGAGTTTGGAATCAACCAACATTACCTACATATACTGTACACACACTACAGTTTTGGGTCCTTCGAACTAAAATAAGGACCTCGCGCACCGTGAAAATTATCCGTCGTGTGAAGTCTCAGCAACCAGCACATCAAAGCCCAGATTGACGGCCTGAAACAACAAGCCTATGCACCATTAACAATACATGACGTCCACCAGTACTTGGTATTGTACTCAATTCTGGTACTCATCACTCTGACAGGCATCATCTACGTAATAACGAGATGGCACAGAGCAAGAAAAGGCCACAAAAAACCAGCTTTAAGCAGCTAAAAGTAAACAGTTATTTATCAATAAAACTTCACTTATTCTTAATAAATGTAACTCTATTATAGCTTTTACTTATTTTTAGCACGAGAACTGTTAAAAATCACAAAATCCTCTGTTGGTTTGTTTACGTTTGGCCAAAATATATTACAGCCAAAGATGGCGGCCCATGTTGTTCAACCAATCCGCGTGCAAGGTGTAATTGTCCCCTCGAGCACACTTGGGTACTGTGGTACCCAAAAACACAGGTTTTGGGTACCACAGTACCCAATATAGGTTTTAAAATTTATTAGCATCGCATAATGTTCAAAATATCGTCCTCTCAAAAAAAGAAGGGGTTAACCCTTGATCTCGATAATTGTGAGCTTCAATACTTATTGTGATTATACCTGTTTTTTGTTTTGTTAAATAGCCTGAAGACTTAGACTCAGGGCATATGGCCGCATCAGCACGGCGCAGCGCCGCTGCCGACGTGATGGGGGCAGGCTGCTACTGCATGAAAAGCAGCAATTTATCACCATAGTTTTTCGACACCCAAGAAACTCCTTCTTTGTTTATCACTATTGTGCAAGTGTCACTCATGGTCATGGTAGACGAAAATTAAAAAATGCTTTTCAGATAATTAAAAAGCATTTTTTTAATTTTACATAAGTACTCATACGTGTTTCAATTATCCTGACATAACTCAACGCGGACAGCGAACGAAGTCACGGGAAAAAGCTAGTAGTATATAAACCTGATTCAATCAGTCAATTCACCGAATTAGGCGGAATCAACGCCTCTGAAATTATTATCAAGCCATTCAGCCTGTGCCATTGGCAAATTCTTTTTTTCAAATCCAGTGACAAGGAACGAATGTAATAAATTGTGCAGGCCACCCTGTACTAACTTTCTCGCATGATGCTTTCGGTGTTGTTATTTAATTTATCTACACACGTATCATAAACCCTCTTTACTGCGTCTATAAACCGCACGTTAAGACCAGCATAATGTAAAACTATTTGGTAAAAACTCATTTCTTTTCTGAAAATTTGTACATTATGACCATAATGTGTAAATTTTCTACATATTATGACATTCAAATTTCGAACGCTGACGCCCGCCTGCGTGCCGCTCCTAGTTTGTCTGTGAAGTTGGTACTACAGAACAAGCTAAACAATTGCAGAGATAACATCAATGCCACAATGCCGGTCAAACATGCGGTTCCTGAACACATCAAAGAGAGCTTATGATATGTGTGTAGACAAACTAGTGTATGTAACTGTACATAATTAGGCATTAAAATCTCGAGTGATATTATTATAAAACTCGCCTTCGGCTCGTTTTCTCGTGCCCTCCATTATGTCGCAGTCACATAAACTACTATTGTTAAGCATTACATGATCTGTAAGTGGCGCCACCTAGTGTTGAGTAGCGATAACGATCGATCAGTCTAATAAAAAGGTTTTTACTGGCAACATTTAGTGGCGCCATCTGTCCAAACTTATTATTTTTCGTGTGTGGCAACATTGCCTTGAAACTGTCACTTGACTTTGCACTTTTGTCTCAAGCAAGAACGAAATACACAACTCCATTGATTACTGAAGTATTTTCTATATTATCGTCCCTGACCACGCCAGAGCCCGATTTCGGCAGCGCAGCACCCGGCACGCAACAACTATAATAGTATGTTTAGGAGTCGTTTTAAGAAGTTCGAAGATAAAGTATGCAGGGTCTAACAGAAAGGGAAAGTTTGTTCTTAGGGACATCATTCTGAACAACTTTTAGTATGGAATCGACGTGATCAGAGCAATTTTATTTTTCTTATCTCAGTACATTTCGGACCTAGCGCTCCCCTGAGTTACATAGTGGAGTTGAAAATAAAGTTGCTCTCATCAAGTCGGCCCATACTAAAAGTTGTTCAGAATGATGTCCCTAACAAATATATATATAACTATACAAAATAACTCCTTTCTACTTTAACCATGCCCCGCACTATGAGCTTATTCCGCCCGCCGCCTAATGTACGGGATATATGGCACTGTGTGCATATTGTATGGGAGCTACCATTTTTAGAGTTTTGCGGTAATAACAGAATATGCCATGTTATAGATGATAGAAAAATCGTTAGTCCCATTTTTGAATAAACTAGATAAATATGTTTGATTCGTATGACAGGTACCTTAAATAATCAAGATATCGGACTAAGTTAACGATAGAGATTCACTATCACCATAAAAATCTCAGCCCCGATATCTTACGATTACAATACTTCCTTAATTTTCACTTCATTCAACTTGAAAGTAAAAACACTTTACGTATAAATAAATAAAGGACAAAAACACGCTAAAGAATAAAAAAAGAAAGCCAAATTAACAGAGAATAAAACAATAAGTGCTTCGACATGGTTTTGGCTAATTTATCAACGTAAAAATATAAGTATATATTGTGTGATTAATTTGCTAACCTATTCCCCCTGACAGGAGTAATGATAATGACAAACGTTTATTTTCCTGTAGATTAACAATTACGCTTTTCACCGTATATTTTTGCTAAGGATTTTCAGGGTCTATCCAGGTGGCGTTGTAAAGTTACCCACGTGAAAAGGTACTAAAATAAGTTAACGTTTTGGCCTAAAGTAAGTGATTTGTCAGGATTCTTTCAGTATTTAGAAAGGATAAATTATGCGACAGTATAACGAGGCTGGTACTGTTTTTGCTTTAGTAACAGTATTCAGTGTTCTTAATTTTATGTGCCCCGAGGATTTCTTGTTTAATTTATTCTTGTTAGTACTTACGTATTATTTTATTGCGTAAGCAAGTCAGGGGCTTTAAAATGGGTTTGCTTTTGTAAAATTCGTAATTAGGTGTCTTCAATTTTCTATGGTCTCAACATCATAACACTTTCTGAAATTGTGTCTACATAAACGAAACGTGCTCCCGTAGGTATTAATCAAATGGTTTTTTCTTAGTTTCTAATTTTGAGTTATTAGTGTATGGTAGATACGTTATAAGTTATAAAAGATCAATAACCGTTTGTCCTTTCAAACAACTTATACATTTATTTTGAACGCCAAACACTACCACTTATACCAGTATAGTTGAATGGATACTATCTTGCTTCTGGATCTTGATAAAGGAATTTCCTGTAACCACTTATTAACAGCCATTGCCCATTGAGAGAGAAGTCGGAAATCTCAATAGGTACGTTATTCGATTCTGAAAGGTATGCTATTATCAGCTATAGGTTTTCCACAAGATGGGACGGTTATAGGTAAGCCCCCTATTGTGCTGGAATTCCTCCCATATCTTATAAATACAGTTCGATTGGTTTAATTTTAAGAACAATACAAAATCACGGAACTGTTCGCAGTAAAACCTATTTTTTATGGTCCTTATTAATAGCATTTCGAGTAGTTATGACGGAGAAGGAAAATAACGACGATAATTTATGTGTCGGTACTTGTAAAAGAACGTTTAATATTATAATTTCGTTTAGTGTCATCATTGCGATATTGTGATATTTAATTTCACATACATTAGTATGTGAAATTAAATATCACAAAATTACTAGTCAGGCGGAATCTTGAATTGATAACGATTTATTGGGAATCTTTTCTTCGATATAAACTAGAAATACTTTATAAATATCACAAAAAATACTTTGTTTTCACCTTCACCTTTTTAACTATTATCATTGACTTATTCGTATTAGTACAAATGATAAAGTCATACTTTTTCAAAATACTCTATCGACGATTGAAGATCTGATTTCTTAGTTTGCTATTTGCTGAATACCCGTAAAATGGATATTACCCTGTAAACATACTCTACAAGCACACGTTAATTGGAGATTTCCCAAGTAAAAATGCGCTAGCCTTTGAATAAACTCTACCTTATCATATACTTCGTGTCAGTATGTTAAGTCAGTCATTTCTATATAGGAAACTGCTTGTAAATCCCATTCAGACATACATTATTTTAACTACGTATGGTGTCGAGCATAAAGGACGTTTTACTAGTATTTTGATCCAAAATTGTTTACTTCTTATATTTATATAAAACATTTAGTAGGCGCTAAGCCTTAGCTCTTAGTAAATAAACAAACAAAATTACATGATCTGTCAATCCTAGAAAATATGTGACGATAATTTTTGAATGTATATATTGCTGCTCCATTGAACTTGAAAACATGAATAATAATTTAATTAAAAATGGTTTTGTAAAAAAATATCCATACATGATCCGTACTATCACGAACTTTGCCTTATTTACACGCTAATATTGTTAAAAAACCTACCGCCATCCTTTGCCATAAAACTTAATATCAGTTCTTGTATCCACCTCTTTGAATTCGAAAGTCATTTGCAGATTTTCTTGCAAGTTGCTTAGAATGACTTATAAGGGCTTTGAAAAACGTGGTCATTCGCAGTTGTGTTTCGTATTTCTCACAATGATTCACTAAAGTTGGGTAGAGGTACTTAAGCTCCGCATGATCCAGAGTTGGGAAGAGATGATGAAGAGCATGGTCTCCGAACCTGGTCAAAGATTTGAAGTGGTTCCCAGCAAAGTCCATTCTCTCAACTACAGTGTCCAACTGATGAATACCCCAGTCTAGATTTGATTCTCTATAAGAAAGAAAAATAGTTCTTTGAGCGAAACCTATTAAACATTTTTTGAGTGAAGTATAGGGATTATGTTAACTTTTAAATGATGGTTCATACAAACAAATACAACATCATGTAAATTATCATAATGGTGTTATTTGATTGTTTTCACTTAAGTAGTTTAACAAGAAAACACGTTATGAGGGTTAAGGTATAAAAGTATGTAGGTATAAAAAGGTCACCTTGGTATATCACCATCAAAGAAGTTCTCGTGCCCGTGGTGCCCAGCAGTCAATCCGAAGACCATGAAAAAAAAGCTTGACGCCATAAGTGTCGTCAACCATACAACAATTGTTAGCCACAAGGAAAGTCCACCTAGGACATACATTATCAATGGAAGGGTCAATGGAATCATATTTGCCTTAGTTAGTTCCTTCCCTCCTGAACCCTTGAGACCTCCGTAGAGCCTGAAAAGGAAAAGGGTAAATTTATTACGGACGGTAAGTTGGAAGTGAAAAAATGTAGAGATAAAAAGTACCCATTAGTCAGTTTTAATGACAACGCTCAAGTTTAAACAGAATTAATTAAAGGCTGCAAAATGCATATTATATACTTATGAGTATAACTGTACCTAAAGTATGTTTATACTTTATAGTCTAAGGAACACTTATACTTTATAAGTATTGATTAGACTGCATTAACTAGATTTTTAGTAACACATCTATATCTATTACATTTTATAATTTATTATTATAACAGATTTTAGGAACATATGAATCTAGTAATATATTTAACAAATTACAAAACCTTTAACCCATTATCTTACTGCAGTTGGTAATACAGGGCTTGTAAATCGCCCCGGTCATCTAAAGTTGCAAATAATGTACGTATAGCTAAATAAGTAGCTTGGAAAATATGTTCACTACCATGGCACACATCCAAATGAGCCACTAACTCTTACGAACTATCAAGCTGAAGGCAGGTACTCACTCTTTGGTCATAGCACCAAGCGAAGTAAAACAAAATATCACGGGCCAGTACAGGGCTGCCAACTGAGCTACTATTGGCTTGTTCGAATATGGCATGAATTGAAGAAATGGTTCCAACATCGTCAGCTCGATATCTTGCAACGTGTTGGTGTAAATATGATGTGAAAGGGCGTGTGACAAGCGCCAGTCACTGGAAAATAAAACAGGGGTTAAGGATAATGATCAAAATTATTCATTAAATGAAATAAAATTCAGAACGACGAAGACTTACGCGTAGGAGAATCCACTGAGGTTGAACAAAAACATTCGCCAATTATCCTTTCGATGGAAAAAGTTGTGAGCACACACTGTTACTGCGCTCAGTAACATACCATTGACGACAATCAGAATAGCTCCTATTAGGTAGCTCCTGCCAATGACCCAACATGTAAGGAGAGTTAAAACTAGAAGCGTTAATAAAAGGTAATCTGTTAGGAGTTTGCTTTTTCTCCGCACATTTGGTGGTATTTCCTTTAATTTTTCCGTAACTTTCGTCTTAAGAGTTTTGTAAAAGTCGTTTTCTTTGAAAGTGAATGGGGAATTTCTGGGCGTTGATACAGTTTTCACGAAGTACTTTGGCAGAAGAGTTTCGGCGTGTCCTTTTAGATGATGTATCTCGAATGCTTCGGTTATATCGGTGCCCTGAAATAGTAACACAAAAAACCTTACTTTCTTTCCGTTTCTTCGTTGTTTATTTTGTATACACATCTCATTATTTAAATTAATATTCCACGCGTCTACTTTTGAATGCAGCAGCCGTATTGTGGTCCATTACGTGCTTCATACAAATGAACATGCACAAGCATGAACTGGAAAAACAAGAAGCTATTTAAATTGATAAGTGGTCCTTTGGCCCTAATAAATTTCAAAGGACATGGCCAATGTGACTTTCAATAATTGTACAATGATACTATTTTGCACACAATAATGAACTCGACCGCAATGACCGTAGATCGGTTGAGGTAAGTAGGGTCCGTACCATGGTCGAAGGTTTCATGATAAACAACATTAAGTTACAACCTTTGCTTGATTTTCAACGACATCACGATTACGTGGGACTTGAAGTTGAATTTCTTTACATATATATATTTTTTTATCTTAGTAATATGCAGATTTACCTTAGTGTCGGCGATCCACTGCCTACCTCCGGGGTGTAAAGTTACAAAATTGTTCAGGTCATATATCCTATCGTGGATTCTCCAGAGTCCTTCGGCACCATCGTATATCTGCTTCCCTTTCATCCATTTCTGTACTGACTTCGGTTCATCGTCACGAAATGCTGGGTACTGCAGTTGGGGAAAGCTTGCCTGCCGTCTATCAGGACTCATTTTCTGAAGAAAAAATAATTATATACCATAACTCACAGACTATAACTATATTTTTAAATGATAAACTGGATTTTATAATTTCAGGCCAAATATCGTTGTATCGATAATTAAGATTTTTGAGAAAAACAATAGTTATAATTTATTTTCATCTCTGTTTGAAACTTCTGAAACAACTAAACATACTCATTCAGACAGATTTGTAAATTTTTATAATACATTTTATTTAAAGAAAAACAGTTCTTTCAGGCGAAAAAAGGTACCTGCAACACTAAAGAGGTCCGTAACCTTTTGACTATTTTTTTGGTTGAACTTATATGAAACGAATCTGCCAAAGCAAAAAAGTCACGCGAACTCCATTCTGCAATCTGATCTTTCTGTCATTCGGTTTTTCGGCGTCTGTCTGACGTACCGAATGCGATTCTAAGGAGAAGTGGTTTTAAAGGTATTTTACCCAATTTAAACCAAATTCAGTGTAGGTTATTGATAAGGCACCGCATCATTCACGGAAAGTGGTGTTATACCCTACAACTAATGGCGAAAAGCAGTCATCCAAGAATGATTAAAATCCCAAAACATACCATATAAACCGACAATGGTCAGAGCACAATTGCTGGAAATTGTGAATAGAGAAAAGCACTTGTATCATAAGCAAGGGGTAGACGAGTTGGCTGCTGAAAATGTTATCACCATCCTCCGGGCAGTCGGAGGATGGTGATCCTATCACTATGAATTTAACCCCATTACACTGATCTGGGCACAGGTAAAGGGGCATTCAATTTGGCAGAAGTAAATGCCTTATTTCATGAGGGTTTACAAAATTTGACACCACAAAAGTGGAATGACAGCATTGGCCACGCAATAAAAGTGGAGGACAAAATATGCCGACTCGATCACCTAATTGATGATGTAGATGAACAATTATTAATAAATGTAACAGACTCTGAATCTGAGGATAGTACATCACATATAGAATATTTTTTGTTTTATTTATCTATATGTTTACATAGTATAAAACCCTTATCCTCACGTAGTATAAAATAATTAAATAAATATAATTATTTATAAGAATATCGTGACAATACAAAACTTTCATTAACACTAACAAAACAAAGTCGATCTGCACTTGTGTCTGTCGGCATATCTGCTAACTCCTAAACTATGAAACCGATTTTTATGCGGTTTTAACCATCAGCTAGGTAATTTTTCACGGAAGGTTCATATTAGGTCGATTACGATATTGATGGCTCCGTAGGAGGGTTCGAACCCCGCCGAGGGCAAACATTTGTGTGGTGGGTACACTCTTGTGTTTGCCTTGTTTCTGAAAAATAACAACAACAATAATAAAAAAAACAACAACTGGAATGTCATTTCGACAGTAACGTTTATTTGTTTTCATCTTTGGCGTCAAATAAAAAATTCTACTTTAGACGATGATATCCTGATATATCTATCTTTCTCTCTCAAAAAGATTTTGCAAGTAAGCGTTTCTGTTGTTTATTAGCACGGATAGACTTATCATTAGACGGCAGTGGACCGTAATGGATTACAGTTATTTTGTTTGTCGTGATTCTCGTGCACAGCTATTATTACCAGTAATAATAACTATAGCCATTGGTTATGTTCAGTACACGTTGCTTTGTTGATACAAAGTCACTGAGTGATTTTATCCAACTTGTGAAGAAGAAGTCATACAAACTTGGAAAAACACAACTTGAAACCACAGCGGAATCGGAGCACTTAGTGTTAAATTGACGTTAGTGTGTGGAAAATTTCAATCAAATGTAATGTCGATTTGAGATACAGAATCTTTATTCTCTAGCCCCCTTGGACTGACAGATAAATTTATGTACAATTATAAGATTACCTATTTTGGTAATTTGTTTGGCGCTACGAGCAATATGGTAAGAATTTTAAGTTTGGGATATGGATAGGATAGCATACATAGCGGTTTTATGTTATTTGTACCAAAGATTTTACCTTTAATCAAATATTTTATAACTTTGGTATTTCTCTAATATGATGCGGATGAAGCAGAACTAAATTTCTTCAAGTTCAATCGACATCAACCTTGATAACAACCGCATAACAACACAATAATAGGAACTTTCAACTTACATAAAGGTACTTAACCGTGGTACCCAACAGAATGGATTATTTTATATTGTTATTAAGACACCAAATGAGCTAACAATGTGTGTTTCTAAGTAATGTATTTATATTTCTGGAAGATCTGGATCATTCCAGTTCATTCACAATTAAAATCGTTTAATGATAACTGTGACCTAAGCAAATATAATAAATACCAAAGTGAAATAGTGTTCGAGCTCAGATAAAAAGAACCTTATGTCGTTGTACACAAGATTCACTGACAGTTCTATCAGCATACTTTTTCGATGCGTAATTATTCCTGCTTCCTACACTGAAGTGCCATTGTTGTTTCCAATGTTTAATCATTAATATAATTTTTCTTGAACGTTAAATAATTATGTAGACCTGAGTAAAGTAATTCGTACTCACGGAAATATAAACAAATACCGCAACTTTACCGAGCACTTCCACACCGCCACTGTTTTTTTTTAATGAATTAATTAATTAAATCCATGAAATCTCTTTATTTAATTTTATTTGCCCTCGTTTTAGCAATTATAATTGTAACACCGTCGTTCCGCCTGGTGAATCGACTCTGACTGGAGCGCGGGCGCTGATCAATATTAATTTTTTGTTAAGTTTTTTTATAGTATAATGTTTTTGGCTGTAGAGACCGTAGACAGGTAGATGAATGCAAAATAATGGCAAAAATATGTCGATAGTACTTAACTTAGTGTTTGACACTGGAGAATGAACACTTGGTATTTGTAGAGAAAGTTGGACATAGCATAATAATTTTACAGGGGAGTCATTTATTTTAGAAAGATAACATTATATTCAGTAATGACTAAGGAATTCAATCAGCTAACTATCCTACTCAATAGCCCATTAAGCAGGTATTTTTGTCCTACAAAAGGTGGTGTTTTAATGAAAATAGTTGGTATTGATTAAGTAAAGGTAACATGAAAAAGTAAGTTTTAGACCTCGAGGGGTGAGAGCGTTGAAATGTAGCCCATTAATGTCACCACTGAGGGGCACAAGCTTTTACCCGGATACGAGTAAGATTAAGATATACTCCATCACACTGGCTCAGAGCGGGTTGGTGAAGGGGTTTTTCGACCACTACCACATATCGATAGCAGCCGGGACCTACAGCCGTCACCCGATACACGGAACGTCCGCTAATGTACTTAAGATAAATTAATTATATTATTGGTACATGGTCAGGATTCGAACCTGCATCTCCCGTGTGAGAAGCAAGCGCGAAACCCATTAGACCACGGAGCTCTGGAATATTGGAAAAATGGCGCCAAATTAGTTTTTTCCGTCACTCTGTTAGTCCGTCCGGACTTCTGTTCTTCCATCTGTCTATCATCTTTTGACCGCGTTTTCTGAGAAGTTTGATTTTTTCACACTTCTGTGGTTCTGCAGAGATAAGTAATTGATATTAATTTAAACTTGAAGTGTTCGTGAGAAAAATAGTCTAAATCAGAAAAAGGAAAAACGGACGCACGGACGAACAGACAGTCAGATTGACAATGAAGTGATCCTATGAGGGTTATTTTTTAGGGAACCCTAAAAATGCCCTAAAAACTAGTATAGGGACACCCTCTCATTTAATGGCCAAAACGCATGTTGAAGTTGACTTTGCTGCGCTGGTATGTTAAAACTATTGACTCCACATAAAGATTTGGGACAAGAATTATAGGAAATTTTCTCTAGCATATTTTATTCAAAGTCTGTTTAGTGGAAAAAGAGCTGTTGAAGCTATATGTAAAAATATATAAATTTCGATCCCATCAATTCAAGATAGCGGTCAATGCTGACACCACTCGAGGTCTAAAACTTACATTTTTGATGAGTGCCCACCTAAGCAATACAAATTGTCTTCCTCACCTTCTGTATGACAAAGCCTCTTTTTTGTCCCCAGTGAGTGCATTAATAGCCAATTGCAGTAACTCGCGGAACCTGTTATCTCAAACAGGATTGTCATTGCGAGCTTATGACCTCTAAGGCTAAAGGTTTGATCTGACGTCACGGCATTTTTGTGCGCGCCATGACGTGAGGCTGTTTTGAATTACTATGACGATACATACTATAATTATTATAGGGTAGCGATGCAAACTTCTACGCGAAGGAGGGAGAGGACACGGTCAGGGACTGCAAGAGAGCGAGATAATGAACAGTCAGGGATTTTTGTATCGCTATTTCGCTACGCTTGCATTGCTGCTAAAAATTCTGATCTGGCAAACAACTTATTGAACAAACTACAATACTACTTACTAGTATACTCTGTATCGGTACATTCCTTTGAGTATATTTTGCGAATTCTTCGGAAGTAATTTTATGCATCAGCTAACGTTGCTGTAGAAATCGCCTTTGTCGGCATTTTAACACTTCTACGGCTAGACACAAGTAATCACGATATTACTATGTAGTGAATAGCTTCAAAATATATTTATTATTTCTTATAAAGAAAATTATAAGAAATAATAAAATACAACATTACTTAACCTAACCAAAATTTTTCCTGAAATTTAAAATAAATACCGGCCAAGTGCGTGTGGGCTTGCACTCGAAGGGATCCGTAACATCATATAAACGCTACAAAAAACGTTTATATAAAAAAAAATGGGCTTTATTATTATTTGTAGCGTAGCGGCAGCAGAAATACACTTTCTTTGAAAATTTCAACTCTCTAGCTGTTACGGTTCGTAAGATACGGCCCGCTGACGGCCTGACGGAGAGACAAACGGATGGTCAGCGCAGGCTTAATGATAGGGCCCCGTTTGGCACCCTTCGGGTACGGAATTGTAGATATTAAATACAACATAATGTAAGCTAACCAAAAATATTTACTTAGAATGAAATATATAAATTTCAAACAAACATAAACAAATATGTCTTCACGCTTTTTGCGTTTCATTCAATTATATTACTCGCTGTATTTTTTCCAGGTTATTTTTATGGTTTCGTACCGTTGAAGAGGACCGTTTGGAATCCTATTTCTAAGACTCCGCTGTCCGTTCGTCCGTCTGTTCGCCAGCGGGCTCCTTGATGATTTGAAATGAATTGTATTAGGATAGGAGGATTATTTATTTTGCCGCTATGACAAAAAATTACAAGAGATTTGTTTTTTTTTGCGCTTTTGCGTACGGAACGCATCGTATGCGAGGTTTTACTGGTTTTCAGAGATTTGCCGATATTCCAGTAACAAAAAGAACCCTATTTGAAAATATTGCCTTCAATGTGAGTATTATGTAAAGCTCTCTGAAATGGTTCGTTTCTCAGTTCGCTTAGAGCAATATTGAGCAATTTGCTCAATCCCATTTTGTACGTATCTTGATGAGAATCTACAATTGAGATTTACACCACCTTTTCTTTATTGAATTCAGTTCGTTGAAACCCCAGCACTGAATCGAGCAGCAAGCTTTACCAATTCATTTGTAAACCCGAGAGAACCATAAATAGCGTCTGCAATATCATTTACGCAAAATATACTCTATTTTACGAGGCACAAGGTAGAATTTGGATTGCTTTAATTTGGTAATGAATAGAAGTGTAGGTAATGATTTTATTTCGCGGGATTCAGACCATGTATTGTTCTATGCATTTTTGAAGGTACTCGCAGTTTCCCAGAACATGTTGGTTAGGGTGGTTACGGAATGTATCCGAGATTTTATACTCATACTTTAAAGAAAACATATTCAACTTGTTCGTCGGTTGCAACTTCGCTTCTGCGACTTGTTGCTACTGTTGCACGAACAGGCGTTACTTCAGTTAAGATACTACACGCAAACCACTAAAAAACTGAAAAAATATCATGTCCATCCCTGTCCTTTTGCTCCCACCCACAGTGGATGGTGATAAGAACATCATGTTGCTTTTAAGAATCACATCACCCTCTCATTGTGGTAATTTTTTAGGGTTCCGTACCCGAAGCGTGCCAAACGTGACCCTATTACTAAGCCTCCGCTGTCCGTCAGTCCGTCCGTCTGTCACCAGGCTGTATCTCATGAACCGTGATAGTTAGACAGATGAAATTTTCACAGATGATGTATTTCTGTTGCTGCTATAACAGCAAATAATAATAATAATAATAAAAAAAATGGGGCTCCCATACAAAAATTCTTTCAATACCACATACAAACTTATGAATGGGTACGTGCATGGAGTGTGAGAGAAGCCGCCTCAATAACTTTGTAAATAAAATTTTGCTATGTAAAATCCAAACTCCACACCATCCCTACCATTATACGGAACCCTTCGTGCGCGAGTAAGATTAGTACTTGACCTAGCACCATGGGATCGTCTCGCTCCGCTCCGCTTCGCTGGGCTCCGTTGTACATAAAGGTGTGACCTAACACAATCTAAAGTGACATAAAGCAACCTGTTCGTTTTGCGGCTAAGCTATATCTAAAAGAAATCAGCAGTTGCGTTGACGCCATCTTGCAAGAACGAATTGGGCCGGTTGTCCATTCCTCTAAATTAAAAGCCTGACCCTTGGCAAGGCTGGTCATGTTTGTGGTCGGCAAGTGCTGAAGGACCGGGCCCGTTTTTTGACGATACCCTACAAAAGAGAAATTACCAAGTTTGTTTCCACTCCCATTTCGTAATTAAAACGTGCAATGCCCGAAAAGGGTTACTAATTATTAAGTGCTTAATATAAAACGTACCACATTTTTTACGCCTAGAAGCATTAACAAGTTGGAGTTTTAGTGTGAGTTTTAAAAAAATGCTGTTAAATAAAAAATACATAGGTACAAAACGTAGCAATATTATTTATTTGCATTTGATTTTCCAGTTATTCAGTAATAAACCAAACGTATGTTTCATGTTTGCTGACGTGATGAAATTTAAAAATTCTCGTAAAAGAAAGCAATTTTTCACTTTAGCGTCGGCATCGTAAATCCGGTAGAAGTTGTGGGAAATTAAGTGCACTTTTGTTGCTCCCATCTCAACACCAGCAGCTAAATATGAAAGATGATGTCAACGATATCATTCACTAGTAGATATTGTCAAATTTAGTTTTTTGCAGTAATAATTAGCACTGAGCCAGAGTGGTGGAGTATGGCTAAATTCAACCGTACCTATCCGGGTAAAGGCCTTTGCCACTCGGTGGGGAAACTAAAACCAATGGGATATTACAATGTTCAAGATTACTTAAATGACGGGACTGTAAGGGTTTAATCTGGCTCAACACAGACCTTACTGTTAATAATTTTGTAATTATTTATTCCTGCTCATTAAATGATATTGTAATATTTGTATTAGTTAAGCACAAGCAATTTTTAAAAGAGATCTAAAAATCAATCTGTGGGAGTTTCTACGCCCTTCTACTCCCACAGTGGTCCAATGTAGAGAAGTGGCAAAAAATTACGATTGCTAAGTATATGTAAATATCTACAATAATAAAGACATTTGGAATGTGGAATTTCATTTATATCCATCTGTCAGTTCACTGCATGTCAACATTTATTTCCTAGAAACATTGCATAATAATACTAATTAACTCTTATCCTCAATCATATGTTTTTGAGTAAAAATTAAAAATATATATATCGCAGATTACTTTTGTTTTTATTTTTATAAAATACTGGGAAATAGGAGTGTTGCAGTGGCAAATTATTTCCCGGTTTCCGTAATGGCAAATCAAAATATTATCAAATGGGAACATATTTCCCGCTATCCTGTACAGCTCTCAACTTTTGGTTAATTTTACCACGAATTCTACAAATGTTAGTTTCTCCTACGTTGCTTGTTTTTTTCTCATTTTATTTTTTTAAGTTTTTATTAAAAAACATTATTAACTCATTTTTTAATAATAGTGTTTTGAATAATAATTCAAAACACTATTATTCAAAAATTGTGTTAATATAAAATGGACTTAAATTATAAAAGGTAATATTATTGCGGTTGAACAGTGGTGAAGAAGTTATTAGCACACAGAGCAACTTCACTGGTAGAACATTGTATTTTCAGGGGGTTGGTTTAGTCAACAAAACAAACAACTTTTAATATTAGAAAAAAAAATCAGCTCCTCCATCCATTTTGTTGTAAAAAGTTTTAAGATAAGAAGCACAGCTGATTGGTTTAGATTTTTTTTCTCATTGTAAAAGTCTGTCGTTTTGATGAGAAAAAATAACCCCCTGAAGTTTACTCGGACATTTTCAAACAACCTTTATAAACAAAAGCCATTCTTTTAGATGTACTATCGAACCATCTGAATCATGACCCACCATAAGCTTATTTTGCTAAACCCCTTAAATGCAAGTAGGTCGAAATTCGCTTGAAGGTTTATTTCCTTGGTAACGAACTTGTTATCATTTGATTAGACACTGACATTTAGATAGATCTTACAAGTTTGAAAGTTTCAAACGAATTATCAGGCAAGTGGGTCCTACATGTACCTATAACATTCACCAGAACAGGTATTTTCCGAAAAATTCTCAGTGTTATTTTGACATTGAAGTAAGATGACAGATCTTGGTTTCATAAAAAGTGCTGCCATTTATAAAAAAAAATGTCTGGTTTCAGGGGTGGGTATTGATTAGAGTTACCAGTAATGAAATAAAATAAAAACTCCGTGGTCTAATGGGTTTCACGCTTGCTTCTCACACAGGAGATGCAGGTTCAATTCCTGACCATGTAACAATAGGATAATTAATTTATCTTAAGTACATTATACGGACGTTCTAACGGTGATGGAAAACATTGTGAGGAAACCTTCATTACTCCATAGCTGAGGCGATGGGCTAGCCACGGGGTCACGCGAAAAATGGAGGATTGAATAACTGGCTCAAAGTGGGCACAATTGTGCCTCTGAGACCCCCTGTGGGAAAAGGCGTGATGCTATGTTATGTTATGTTAAAATAAGGGAATTAAATTAGTACCAAGTGGGAAACTATTTCCTAATATTTGATTAACACTTTCGCGGACGATAACCGAATGTCAAGTATTACGTTTTGGACACATAATTTTGTATGGGAATAAAGGAAACGCTATAGAATTCGTATCCATTTCCAAGTACTGGGCTACTATGTGATGTGACACAGAATGCTATAGAAGTCGAATGCTAATGGAGGCGGTGTCCATTCGTAAGAAATAACACATTAAGTGATGTGACACAGAATTCTATAGAATTCGAACACCATAGAAGTCGTGTCCATTTGGAAGAAATAATTTACTTTGTGATGTGACACAGAATGCTATAGAATTCGAACTCTATAGAATTCGTGTCTATTTGCAATTACAAATTCACTATGCAATGTGACATAGCATGCTATATAATTCGAATACTATAGAATCCGCGTCCCATTACAATGCTTGTCGGGCTTGAAATGTGACAGTGGATGCCATAGCAGTCGTTAGAAACTGAATGTATTCGATAAATAAAAGCTTATTTTTTAACTTTCAGCATTTTATTTTAAAATAAAAAAAATTTACATTTAAAAAAAATTTACATTTAACTTAAATCAGTCTTCTATTTTTCTTTTAGTAATTGTCTCAAACATAAAGTTACTTTTAAAAGACTGTCTTTCTTTAGAAATATTATAACTTTTTATCATAAAATAAACAAAATATTGTACCGTATTACGAATCACAACCTTAGAAATAAAAACAATATTGTACCTTAATACGAATCACAACCTTAGAAGTCACAAGCAATCATTGCTTCTTATTTAAATATTTTTATAAATTCTTTGTTCTCTTCTCTTCACCCGGCCTAATGACATAGCTTACACTTTTACTTCTTGTGCCATTCCTTGAAGCATTGTGGAGCTGGTTTTTCAACACATGCTGGGCAACGGTAGCTGGTCTGCTTGACTTTTTTGTTCTTGGTGCAAACTCGACATTTCAGGAAGTATTTTTTGTTTTGTTTTTTCTGTTGGGGGTATAAGTTCAGGCCAGTGTCCAGGTTCTTCTTCTGCCGTAGGAGCAGGGCGCGTTGGTTGATGCGGAGAGCGTTTTTTCGTTAGACGTTTGCAATTTTTTCTGCCTTCGAGAATCATTTCCTTTTGAGTGTCCTCAGTCACCTGAAGATAATTCTTCAATATGCTTTCTCTATAAGAAAGAGATGTTGATGGCGGATCACAATGTCTTCTGAAAAGATAAAAACTGTTCCACAGTATCATTTCCAACAAGTGAAAAAATACTTTTTTATACCACCTTATTGTTTTCTTAGGCGTAGAGTAGTATGCCATCATCTGGTCAGATTTGTCAACTCCAGACATGAATTTGTTGTATTCAACAACTTCAATAGGTTTCATAATTATTTTTCCAAACCTATTTAGGTGTGCGGACATTTGGGGGTGGTTTTTGGTTGTAACCATGAATACTGGTCGTTTGTCTTTCCGTACAGAGGCATAGACCTGGCCTTTGCGCCTCCAAAAATGTTCTCCTTTCTTTATGGGTTTTTGGAAAATCTCCTTTGGGTTATCTTTGCAGTCTTTTCGCAATGTGCCCGTAGTATGAGTATTATGCTGCAGAAGAGTCTTGGATAAATCAGCGCTGTTATAGAAATTATCCATGTACAGGTCATGCCCTTTATCCATATAAGGCTGCATCAACTTTATCACTAAGGCTATTTTCGGGGTTAGGCGTCACTGCATCTTTGCCTTCGTATATACTGAAGTTCAAAATGTACCCATCATGGGTCGTGAAGACATAAAATTTTATTCCGTATTTTGCTTTTTTTCCTTTAATATATTGTCGGAAGGATAATCGACCCCTGAAAGCCATCAATGATTCATCCAGAGATAGTGATTTATCAGGTTTATTGTTGTTCCGGAATCTTAAAATTACTTGCTTTGCAAAATAATTGACTTTATCCATGACCTTGGAATTGCCCTCGGAGATACACAAGTACCGCAGCAATTGTTAAAATCTCCTGCCCGACATGACAAATGGAAACAGGGGATGATAGTACAGAGGATTTGTTTGTGTGAAGAACTTCCTGAGATTTGGTGTGGTTATTTGCCCCTGCAACATACACAAGCCCAGAAACTTCTTCATTTCTATCTCGTCAGTTGGTTTGAACGCCTGTTTTCGAGATCCTCTTGTATGTGGCCTCTCTACGTTACACAAAGCAACTCCATAAGCATTGGCACTTTTTACAATATAATTTAACATTTCGTCATCTAAAAACATTTCCAGTACGTTTTCAGGCATTGTGTCACTATTCAGAGGTACTGATGGGCCAACGTCAGAGCTATCAAAGTTAAACTCTGGAATAGGTTTTGTAGTCTCCTCCCAAACGTCATTGTACATAACTGGTGATGGTGCTCTTCGATTATTAGTAGTATTTGGTTGATGCGATATTGGCTCTTCATGGCTTCGACCAAAAAAAACATCTGCTGAACGCGCTTGTTTTGTAGTAAGCCCAGGGGAACTGTCCAGCCCATTGTCTTGTTCTAATATCTGTTCAATGTCTATGTAAACGTTGTTTTGTAAAGGAATGCCGTGACTGCTATCTATTTGATTTGTCTGAATAGTCTGTGATACACTTGACCCAGGATTAGTCTGATGTTCAACCTGCTGTATAACAGATGGTGAATTACGCAGGATTTGATCATCTGACAACGTTGATACGTTTTGAGGTTCTTTATGTTTCCTGGATTTGAGCACAATGTCACTTCTTGTTCGTTCTGAGTCATCGTCTGATACTGCAGATTTATCATTATTAGGATTGTAATCTATATCAGATCCATATTGTCCGTCACTATCACTAAAGGGATCATGTATCGTAGAACTTGATGAATGCGTACCTCCGCCAGAAAACTGGTCTTCCTGTTCATCAGCTGATCGTTCCGATTCTTGCAAGTCGGTGCTGGACTCCGTCTCTGGATCGGAAGAGTCTTCTGAAGCCTCCTCAAATAACTTTCGAATCCTCTCCGAGTCAGTTTGTTTTATTCTACGAGATCTTTTTGGTGGCATCTGTTAATAAATTATACGTAATTTGAGTAAAACCAACATAGCGTCACACCTCTTCCCCAACGGGGTTGCAGAGGCACAACTGTGCCCACTTTCAGCCAGTGATTCAGAACACCATTTTGCGTGACATGGGGCTAGCCCATTGCCGCAGTTATGATGTAATGACAGCTATTTAATGAATCGTTTACACCGTATGCAAAGCAAAAGTAATATATAATATAATAAACAGTAGGTACTTACGATTACTGTCAGCCAATGATTCAATACTCCATTTTGCGTGACAGCTAGCCCATCGCCACAGTTATGGAGTAATGATAGCTACTCAATGATCCTTTAGACCGTATGCAAAGCAAAAGTCATATAATAAACAGTACTTACGATGTTCGAAATGTCGTGTTGCCACGAGTAGCACCAGAGAAAATATGTCACAGACAACGCGCCTTCACTCCAGCGCACGCGTGCCGCTATTGAAGTAAAATTTATGCCTACACGCATTCTCTAGAGGTTGTGTGCGTAAACCGAAGTAGCGAGTGAGAAGGAAAAGATTTTTTTTCTATGTGTGCGAAAATGGTCTAATATGACACTATCCAACCTGTGGAAGTACCTACATGGACACAAAGAGCAGGGCTTCCTATAACTGCAATGGAAATGCGAATTCTATAGAGTTTCCGTCCAAAACAGAGGATCAAGGAACGAATTCTATGGAATCCGTGTCACTATGACTTCTTCATTGACGTATTCTTGGGAATTCGCTGACCGCTATAGTGTTAAGGGTTATTAGGGTTAGACGAAATTATTTTCTACCAGATTCTCAAACTTGTGGCTTGGTAATAAACTCCAAAACCAAGGAAAACACCTGCATGCTTATTATAAGCATGCATGAAATAAAAAAAATAGTAACTTCTGAATCTCATCATCTAAACTAAAATATCATAAATGTAGCCTATTTATGTCAGTCCCTACCGAGGGGCACAAGTACTCAGAAAAGAAAAATAAATTACCAGAAAGAAAGTGAATATTGAAAGTGGATTTGCAACATGCTATACATAAAAGCGACAGCTTACGTCGAAAATGTATATAACAATTACTCTAGTTGAATCTTTGATATTTGAACTCTATGGTTATAATGCACTCAATCAGTAACGGGTGAAATAGTTCACATCTTCTTATTTCATGTCGATGAATGAAAGAGTAGACAGACTCTGCAATCACAACACAAGTTGGATGGTATTGGCTGCTTTATTATAATATAGATAGAGCATTCAAGGATTCCGAATTCACTGCTGTCTAATAAGTTCTTCAGGCCATTTTTTACTGGTTTATATTTTTATGATTAATTTTAACAAGTAAACAAACGTTTTTCCTATACGGGGTGGCCGAGGCACACTAATTGTAACAAGTTCTCATATTTCACAAAATCATCAAATCATTATCTTTAGTTTTTTTTTCAATTAAGTTTACAACCACCCCTGTTACACAAAATGTAGCTTAGGAAAGAACAAACTAAACACAATTGTCAAATTACACAATCACTAAGTGAACATATATAACAGTCTTGACCTCAAGTCGATACAATTCAAATTTCTAGAGATAAATATCAAAACTAATGAAAACATCGCGCCGCACTCGAAACTTCGAACCTCAGTGCGTCCGAGAGATATAATAATGATGGCAGGAAATTTTGCATCAAACAGTAGCTATACGTCGCTCCACACGTTATGAGCGGTGGCCTTGAATGCGCAGTAGTCACTTTTCAATACCTGTACATATGCGCAGTAATTCCCGCCAAAACGTCGCCCAGCGCTCTTAATTCATTCATTAATTAAAAGCGGCAAAGTAAGACCTGATTGTTTACCTTCTCACCTATTATAAGTAACTGATAATATTATACTTTGCAAAAAGAATTATGTAGTTTTAACAACAATAACCACCAGGTTTTTGTTTTGGTGGTTCGACGATCAGTGTAAATAGTTACAGTTGTCAAAAGTTCAATAGTTGAAATAGTTACAGTTGTCAAAAGTAATGATAAATATCAACAATTGTGAAAGCTTTTATATATAAGCGAAAATTAGGTGACACCTGTCAAAAATTGTGACATATCAAAAACAGTGACAGCTGCCAAAAATGGTAATTCTGTCAAAAATAGAGACAGCTGTAAAAAATGGTAACGCTGTCAAAAATAATGACAACTGTCAAATATGGAAGAAGGTTATATTATGTGAAAATATGCCTCTGCTACCGCATCTGTGAAAACACAGGTTATTGTGACTTGCATGGCTGTGCTTTGCCTCTGACACCCTATCTGAGATTATATGTGCTGTATATATGCAATAATATAAATAATAATAATAATAATAAAATAACTACGCTAGCACACGGTTGTCTTATTGCAAACATTGCAGTGTCGACGAGTTGGGATTACCTACGTGTGCAAACGAAAAATAATAATGTCGATAATTATTGGATACTTTTCCGTTTTCGACCACAGACATGGCAAATATTCTTCGGACAATTGAGCCAGTTCATTAAACTGAATAAAATAACAGCAGAAGATCAAGTGCCGTGTTGCTTACTCGTTTGTCAGATGAGTCATACTGCCTTGTGAAAGATGTGGCGCAGTGGAAGGTCAGACATACGAACTGCAAGTGACAATACTCAACGGGCATTTTACACCGAAGAGGTGGACGTATTTTTTTATTTTAATTTTAGTTTATTCGGGAAACAAACGGTTTACAATATAACTGGCAAATCCTGAAAAAAGTTACAAATAAACCACTTAGATGTTTCCGCATATAAAAGCTAAACTTGCTTAACCTTAGTGAAATAACTCGGGAAAAAAAGAGAGAAATTTACAAGCAATCTGAGAAAAAGATGGAAACTGATCTTATCTAAAGTTTAAAGAACCACATGATCGAACCAGTATTTGGATAAAAGTTTTCTAAAAGTCGAATTAAATAAATCCAAACGAAGATATTGCAAAAGCTTGTTGAATTCAGAAGGAGCTCTAATGAAAAATGTATTCCGTCGGTAGTTTGTTTTAGATTGTGCTACAGACAATTAAATAAACGGGTCTACGAATAGACGATTTTAACGGTACTTTAACACGTTCCCTGTCCCCATACAAGACGTAAGAACATACCCGTAAGTCCAAATTATTTCTTATTATACATTTCAACAGTTTAATACTTTTCCGAATATGCTGTTGCAAATGGAAAAGTCATAAGTTTTCCCGGAAAATCACGTGTGACTCCGTTTGGAGTCATGGACTTATTAATAAAAAAATGTGTGACTTCTTGCTGAGTCATGGACGTATGGATGTAAAATTAATTGATTACAAAGTTTATTTTTATATACCCTCACATTTTTTTATCTCTTGTTTGTTTGTTTGTTGAAAGTGCATTCTTAGTGTTTGTCCGAAATATTCTCGTAATTTTCCAGAGCAAAATATTTGGATAGAAGTCTCCGTGACGTAGATATACTGCAAATGTTGGAGAACAGCGACAATGGGGTGAGTTCCGAGGGTGTAGAAGGCACAAAGTTCGATCGAGAATCTCCTGTACACATTCGTTATGAAACAATCGATGACATCATAGACTTTACAAATCAACGACCTGCTCGGAGAACAATTTACTGGTTGGCATATTTTAACGACCACCATCAAGGAGGAGCCTGTGTTTAACGTCAGAATTCAATGAGCACCAGCGCGAGATGCGGGTGCCTGGGCCGTAACAGTACTCAGCGACACCATTATAACGATGAAAGTATGAAGGGCTCAATGTGCAATTTTTAAAAATCACGCTGCAGCAAGGTACCGTTAAAAAAGGTTACATTTGTGAGGTTTGTGGTGTAAAAAGGCATTTAAAAAAAGTGTGCTTTAAAATATTATTTCCGATGTCTTCAATGCGAGGATTACTATATGTTCAATATAAGTTATGTTCAGCCTTATAGCGATGATTTAGTAGTTAACAAAACAGCGTTAACAATGGAAATAGATTATGGCTCAAGTTCAAGTGTTATGTCACAAGATTTGTGATTAAATTCCTTTGCTAATGTCCCAATAACAGAGTGTGAAATAAAAATATGTTTTTACAATGGCCACAAAATTCTACCAATTGGATATTTTCTCAGATTCTGTATATGAATAAACATCATGATTTGAAATTATATTTAGTTAAAAACGGCGGAAGGCCGTGTTAGGTCGCGTTCTAAATGCCATATTTCAAATAGGTTTACTCTGTTAAACCATGTATAGTATCGCTATACTATACATACATGGTTTAACAGAGTAAATAACGAAGGTTCAAGTATTACTGGATCGTTACGCCAATGTATGGGAAGATGGTTTAAGTAGTTTTAATAAATGTGAGATTGTCAGTCCCAAATTTTACAAACTGTCACCGGTACCATTTGCCCTAAACGATAGGGTTAATAGTGGTATTGATAGGTTAGTAGAATTAGGCATATTAGTACCCGCAAATTTTACAGAATTCGGAACACCTATAGTGCTGGTTTTGGAGGCAAATGGAGAAGTTTAAGTTTGAGCCTCTTCCACGTATAGAGGAAGTTTTTGCAAAAATTGGGGGAGGTGAGCTGAATACAAAGATTGATTTAATCATGACGTATACACAGTGCTGTTTACCTGAATCATCTCAGGAGTTAACAACGATTTGTACGACTAAAGGACTTTTTAATATACGAGATTGGTGTACGGGTTGGAAAATGCCCCGGCTGTGTTTCAGCGAACTATGGAGTCATTATTTAGATAAAATCCGTGGGGGTAAGCTGTTTTATTGATGAGATCTGCGTCACTGGCCCTGACATCAAAACCCACCTAGAATGATTTCGATAAGTTCTATCCAGACTACAAGACGATCTACAAAAACAGGAATGTGCGTTTTACCAATCAAGTGTGAATAGGTTGTTTTTATTTAGCATGAGTAGTTGGAAAGTTTCCGCTGAATCATTTTCCCGTGCAGTGACATTCAAAAATGTGAATGATAAGGATGTACTGCATACATGTTCTAAGGAAAATGAGGCTATTAAAGAGGTACCCAGACCACAGAATGTCACAGGCCTAAAATATTTTTAGGAATGGTGAATTATTATCACGCCTTTGTTTCAAATTTGTCTGCTATTCTAGATTCGCTTCATAGTTTGCTAAGGTAAGATAAAAAAATGGAACTGGGGTGTAGTACCGGAGCAGTCATGTCGAAAGGGAGTTGATCTCTGATAGGGTTTTGAACCATTTTCATCCCAATGCAGAACTAATTTTATCAGTTGATGCATCTCCCTATGGACTGGGTGCAGTCTCGCCACACAGGGCCGACCTCTTGTTTACGCAACTAGTTCAAAGAAGCAACGGCGATAGTATTTGGTATAAAAAAGTTCCATCAGTATTTGTTCGGTAGACAGGTATTGTATTAATGTCATGGCAGCCTCAAAGTATGTAGTATAAGATATGCTCTATTTTTATCAGCATATAACTACAAGATCCAATATATATCAGGTGAAAATAATCTTCCAGCGGACTATTTGTCCCGGTCACTTATTAGTTCCAGTATTGGAACTAATTGGTGACCGGGGAAAACAACCAAATGGAGGAACTTTAGGGAAGTCGTGTCATTATTTTATTTTGTTTTGATGCGAAAAAATTACCAGTCACGTTTAAGGAGATAAAAAAGCCAACAATGAGCGACAAAACACCCAATTATACTTAAAAATGATGGCCTAAAAAGATAAAATGTAATCTATAAAATTAAAAAGATAAAATGTAATCTATTAAAAAAATAAAAATAAAATAAAAGATGGCTCTTTCAAGTAAACATTGAGCTTCGTATCATTATTCAATATTAATTGACCACCTTTGATTATACTATTAATATACAGTGATGTCGGTACATAGCAAACCGATTACGTTGTGGTATTGTTATCAAGTGAAAAAACACAGTGTTAGCAAATATATTGTGATATCAATATGTGACTTTCTAAATATCACCAAAACAGTGAAATACTCTCAAAAAATCATCTTGTGCCGAGATAATTATAAGAATCAGTGAAAACTGTGAAAATAAACACCAGTGCCATTCATAAACATTGACTAAATCAACAATAAATCGCATCCGATACACAAAGACATAACGGGATTATAACCGACAAGTGACAAGTGACACTAGCGCTTCTAATTGGAACTAGCAGGCCATACGACACCTAGGGAAGGACAGTCCTACTACTGAAAGTTCATCATTACGGTATGTACTACAACGCCCTGATCATAGATGTCGCTACGCTTGTAAGTGCCGATCGCCGAAGCTATTAAGAAATTTTGCAGCTCTCTGTAACATCTACGATGGCGTATGCGTAGCATACGCGCCTCAAACCCGAGAGTCCCAGGTTCGATTCCCGCCCAAGAAATTTTGAGATTAACATTTTGTCATCTGTAAGAAGCAATGGCAGCTAATGACGCCTCACTCAACCTCTACTACGTAAATACACAAAGGAGGAAGAACATACGAACAAGCATGAGTATGAGTACGCTCGACTTATCCCACAAAAGTACGTTCCACAACTCCACACTTCTTGATAACTCGGTGAGTACTAGCTTACCGAACGTGTCAATGAGCGACACATCAGGTACAACAGAGCTGAAAAACCAAGTACAGCAATTAAAAATAGATTTAGATATCGCAAATGAAGAAATTTCAAACTTAATAATGGAGCTCTCTAACCAGAAACTTCAAAACGAACAACTCAAAAAGAAGATCGAGGCATTTAAGAAAGTTACCAGCACAGATCTACTTAATGGAAACACAAACACACCGAGAAGGTCCTCAATGCCTTTTCCGTTCAAACCAACCTTCAGAACTATAGTCAAACCAATACAGTCGAGTTTAACACGTGGTCTCAATAAACAATATTCACAGCCCGTATGTAGAGAACTTGAGAAATCATTCGAAGAGCTGACAGAAGATAAGATAAAGATAAAGATAAAGAATCATTTATTCAGGAACATAGGTAATATGTAGATCTAATCAATGACATTGAGCGATGGGTCTCTATGCTCTGCCATGGGAGGGCATATGAATATTATTTACATTATAAGTATTAATTACATTATAAACATTAAAAATTAGCGTAGAATTACTAATTACCTACATATATGACTATATTAGGCATCTGGCATATAATACATTGTCGCCATCTTTATAAAACATCACTGAGGTATTCATCGACACTGTAATAAACCTTGTTTGTTAGAAGACCCTTTATTTTCTTTTTAAATGTGTGTATATTTTGTATTTCTTTTACAGACTGTGGGAGTTTGTTATATATTCTAATAGCCATGACAAATATACTTTTATTAAAATAGGCTGACTTGTGGCACTCCATTTTGAGCATCATATGGTGACGCCTGCTTTTGACATTTTGAAAAAGAATTTGAGAAGGGAATTCACATCAAATCAAAACTCAGGAAAAGACAGAAAATATGATATTTAAAACACACGCAACACAGAATAGGCGAACCAATGATATCACGGCCAAACCTGCAAAAAAAAAGATACTTATTTTAGCAGATCAACAAGGACGGAACCTTTGAGATCTTCTACAAGAACTGGTTGGGCAAAAGTACCTGGTTACCTGCTTCAGTAAACCAGGAGCAGCACTAGAAGATGTTTTAAAATCTGAAATAGAAGAAGTTTTGAAAATGACCAAAGAAGATTCGTAGTAGTACTTGGAGGGACGAATGACACGAATCCCTACATATTCCAATTTGGACTTCAATGTTGGATAAATGTGGCTAGCAAAACAAACATTATTACATGTGAAGTTCCGTACAATAGGTATTTAAACAAGAGGAAGTTGAACCATGAAATGAAGTTCATAAGTAGTCAACACGGAAACATTTCATTTGTCCATACTAATACGAACTATCGTCAATATGGGACAAGCCAAAACATGTTAGAATATAAATTGTGTAAATCAATATCAAGAGAAATACAGAGAGTAGGGTCCAAAGAAGAATTGACAACAGTAAATGTAATTTTAAATTGTAACACAAAATCAGACCAGTCGACGCAGACAGTAGAGACAGTTGTAAATATTAATGATAATGTACAAATTAATGATGAGGTAAATGTCAATAATGAGGTAGTTGAAAGAGTTGATGAATGTTATAACGGAAATTATAATGAAAGGGACAGAATTGTATGCAGACAAAATGACAATAAAAAGGATTTTTTTCGTTTATAATAGTATATTTATAATGCATCAAAATATAAACGGCTGATTTTAAAATCAGATGAGTTAATGGCTCATCTTGAAGAACTAAGAAGTAGCGGTAAAGATGTTGACGTTATATGTGTAACAGAGCATAACATGATAGAAAGTGACTGGAATCAACTAACCATCCCCAACTTCAAACTAGCTTCATGCTTTAGTAGAAATCAACGTAATGGTGGATCATGCGTACTGCTAAAAGACATCCATGATTTTAAAGAATTATCAGAGTTGAAGAAATTTAACGTGCCGACTGTACTCGAATGCAGTGGTATCTAAATATCTGAACATAAAATTCTTGTCATATGCATCTATAGAGTGCCTTTATATAATAATAAGGCATTTGAAATCTTCTTTTGTGCACTCGATGACATTCTTCATGATTTCTTGTACGCTAGGGATTTTAAACTAATACTTTGCGGAGATTTCAATAACGATTTGCTTATTAAAACAAAGAATAGTATACGCTTCGAACATCTAATTATGAGCTATAACTTAAAAATAGAAATCAGAAACCTGTCTTGATAATATTGCCCACAATATACGAGGATGTGCAAGTGAGGTTATAGAATTTGCTTTATCAGACCACTCAGCGCAAATTTTACAATGTCCCGTGAAAAAAAGTTATACACTAAAATATTGGTACATCAAAAAGCGTGACTACTGCCAGGAAAACATGACAAAGTTTGCGGAACATTTAAATTCTCTGTCTTTTAACGAAGTGTATGAGTCAGATAATCCGCAACATGCATTTACGAGGTTCTTTGATATGTTTATCTCGTTCTATAAATTATGCTTCCCAGTTATAAAAGTAAAAGTCTCTTTATTACGCAAACAAAAATGGATACCAAAGGGAATTCGAATATGCTGTAAGAGAAAACGAGAATTACTATGGCAATATAGAAGGTCCCGTAGAGAAGAAAATAAACAGAAATTTAAAACATATGCGAAGCGATTAAAAAGTATAATTAAACTCACACAAAAGTCACAAAATAACTACAGAATAAATACCGCTGAAAATAAATGCAAAGAATCTTGGAATATTATAAAAAGGACGCAAAATAACACACCAAAAGAATACATTGATAAAATTAATAAAGACTGTATAATAATAACTGACCCAATGGGCATCGCAGAATCATTTAACAATTTTTTCATTGACCTCACAAATAATCATAATAATAATTTGACATATGATAATTCTAATAATATAAATAATAATGTAACGAATAATTGTAAATCTATATTTTTGAATCCAGTGACACCTTTTGACATTTCCCTAACAATTAAATCACTAAAAAATACAAATAGTGCAGGTTACGACGAGATTAACACTAAGGTTTTAAAATACATGGTCATTATAATATCCCCTATTATTTGCCATATAATCAACAAATGTATGGAACACGGTAAATTTCCCGAAGAATTGAAAATCGGAGTAGTAAAACCACTGTTTAAAAAACAAGATAAACTAGATTTGAATAACTACAGACCTGTTGCACTCATACCTGTTATCGAAAAAATATTTGAAAAGGTAATATATCGAAGTATTTATACATATTTTGAAACAAATAATCTGTTTGCGCCGGAACAAAAAGGGTTTAGGCAAAACAAAACAATAAACATGGCAATTTATGATTTTCTTACCCCAATATTAACAAATGTAGATAAACGGATTCCCGTGGTGACAATTTTTATGGACATGAGTAAAGCATTTGACTTTGTTGACCACGATATTCTTTTAAGTAAACTAAATAGATACGAAGTAAGAGGCAATGCGATAGATCTCGTAAAATCGTACCTGGAGAAAAGACAACAGGTTACACAAATAAATAAAATATGTTTAAATTCAAAAACTGAACAGATTTATGTATCTAACCCAAGAGAGTTAAAGCGTGGTGTACCTCAAGGTAGTGTCATGGGGCCATTATTGTTCCTGACCTACATAAATGACTTACCGAAAGTGGTACATCATCCTATGGTGCTATTTGCGGATGACAGCACAGTAATTATTTCTTGCGATGATCCAAATGACTTTGAGAATGAAATCAATAATACCCTTCATAAAATAATTAAATGGCTTGACAATAACAATCTAGTAATAAACATTGATAAAACAAAAATAATGAACTTCCAAACAAACCAAAATACATTAGTTGATAATATGGACATTAATCATTGGCATTGGCAAAAAAGTTGAGCAAACAAAGGTAACAAAATTTTTAGGATTATACATTGATAACAATTTAAAATGGAAAACACATATCGAGAACACATGTAAAAAGCTTAGTAAATTTTCGTATGCATTGTATAAACTGTCAAAAACAGTATGTACAGATACAGTTTTATTAGCATGCAATGGATATGTAGACTCCACATTACGATTTGGTATAATTTTTTGGGGGAACGGGACAGGCAAAGAAAATGTGCTTATAGCCCAAAAAAAGTGTATTAGGTCTATATCTGGCCTTCATCGCAGAGACAGCTGTAAGCCTCACTTTAAAAGGCTAAATATTCTAACGTTCCCTTCACTATATATTCATATTCATATTCATATATATATAGGTATATTTACGAGCTTGCTACCTTTGTCAAAACTAATTCGAATCTTTTTACCAATTTCACAAGTAAACGTCACAAATCTAGAATATGTATGCCTCAACATAAGACAGCTCTGTTTAAAAATAATATTTATGGCATGATACCAATAATCTATAACAAGCTACCAGAGAGTATCCGTAATATAGATAATTTGATACAATTTAAGAGGGAACTGAGAAAGTTACTTATTAATAAGACATACTTCACTATAAATGAATATATAAATGACCCAATATTGTAATGTAATAAAAATAAACATGGACCTTTGGCTTGCGTCAAATAGGTTACTAAATACATGCATGCATAGAGTAAAGCTAAGATAAAATTATTGCTGCATGTACTACCTAGTTATAGGAAATATTTGTTTGCCCTGTGGCGAAACATAGTGATCTTTACCATAATATAATAACCTTATGTACCTATGTTTGACAAATAAAATAATTTGATTTGATTTGATATAGAAGATGACTTGATGGAGTTCGGACTTTCTTCACTACTTGCGCGCATAAACATGGTGGAATGTTTTTTGCATATCATATATAAATTAGATATTAAGAAGTGGTCTGTCTGCTAGAAAAGAAAATGAGAAAGCCACAGTGGGTGCATGAAAGAAAACTGTCCATGCCAGGTTCAAAACGGAACTCAACCTATTAATCGATGTCATAAAATAAGATGTACGGCACAACTAACGAAGGCAACACTTCACGACGATTCTTTCAATTTCCTGAAAAGACTGGACTAGACAACAACAATTCCGTGCAACAGTCGGAGAGACCAGCTTCACCCAAAAGCCCTGTAATAAGTTTCCGACCGAAGATTTCAGGTTCGCACAAGAATATCACAAGCAAAACCGTAATGTTTTGTAATAAAATTGGAGGAAACTTAAGCATATTATTGAATAAGTTGGGACAATCAGTCATAAATAACTGGTTACCAAACTCCCGTTTTCATGATTTCATGCAAAAAATAACAAACACACTTGACTCATACTTCATACTCATGTTTGGAAATAGGGGTGAGGTAACCAGATGGGACCTAATTAAATATTTTTCAACACACTTGCTCGTAAAGTAGGTCTTATTACAGCGTATTTACACTGATAATGCAGAATATTACCCATGCCGTGCCTTTTACATTACATTATCGCACTAGTGCCTTTTCATTACATATCTTTTTAAATATTAGCAAGAAGTATTAATGTTTCGAAAACAGCTAAGTAGTTATTTGGGTAAATATAAAATTCAATTCAAAATGTGATAAATAATTAAAAAATTTCATGAAACTGCTTGTTAGCTTGTTGGTATTTATATTTTGACGGTGTATTTTTACCTATAAATACCCAATTTCAAAATTTATAAATATGTGGCTGATTAGCTACTTTGCCGATGCCCTTATCTCAGACTTGCGCGCGCATGCAGCGCTGAGCGCGCGAAAAAATAAAATTACGGCCGCCATCTTTTAAATGGGTTTCTGTTTGTTAAGTTTATTCACAGTATTGCATTTCGTTAGTTTTATTTACTTTTCCTCGCAAGTGTGTTGAAAAACGTCGTATGAAACACGTGAGCATTGGTCATTACACTTCTCGTCTCCATTAAGCCTTCGCCTTCGGCTCAGGCTTAAAAACCGACTCGAGTGTAATGACCAACATACCACACTTGTATCATAATGTACTATTAAAACACTATGCTCACTGAATGATAATATAATTATAATGTTTACATTCCCATAAAGTAAAATTTTGCCACAAGCTGAAAATTATCTTAGATATAAGCTAAACATGATATTAAAAGCCCTTACTAAACTATATATAATAAAAAAAAACAACGCTTGTTTAAAAACAAAAACGTATGGCATTTGATGTTTGTTTTGAGGTGAAACTTACTTACTGCCAGTTTTAACTTAGTGCTGCCAAACATGGTTACTAACTTAAAAACAGATCATCTACAGGAAACATGCCAACTCAACATGGAGCGACTTTGCTGTTGGGCCTGAGGCGACTAGACAAAATAAAACTTACCAAAATAAGAAGCAAAACTAAAATCGAAGATGTTATTAAGATAATTAAATGCCTAAAATGGCGATGGACAGGTCATGTGATGAGCAAAACAGCCCAGAAGTGGACAAAAAGAATAACAGAATGGTACCTCAGGTAAGGGTAGCGAAAGAGAGGCAGACCAATTCTAAGATGGGTGGATGACATCAACGAAATTGTAGAAGGTTAGCCAGAGAACGACACCACTGGAAGTTGTCGGAGGTGACCTATGTCGCAGGACAAGCCGACCAAATGTGCAATAAAAGAAAATGAATATTTTATAAACATATATTTTTAATCAATCTTATCAATATCTGAAAAATGTAGTAAAATTGTAATTTTAAACCTTTTTACTGTGCATGCTTTATAATTGAAATTCAAAATATTATTTATTGTATGACAGTATCATGGCAATTTTTCTTTTGCTTATTTTATAGAATACAATACAATGAAACAAATACATTTATATGTAAATAAACTTTTTTTTTAAAGACACATTGTTTCAAAAAAAAGCCGGTCACGTGCAGTGGCGGCTGTACCTTAAGTGCGCCCGTGCGCCGCACTACCATTTTAAATCTAGCCATTCTCCCTATCTAATAAATTAAACTTTCACAGTAATGTTATATACCTATCATTACCCATCCATCCATACTGCCCTATACAGAAATTAAATATCTGATTATACATGTTTTGTTATTACGAGGTAAATATAAACAGACTATCCTGTTTTGATTTCTACTGCAAAGGAGTTAAAGCTTATTTTAGCTTGAACAAAATCGGCCCCGTGCGCTCGGGAAAGCGCACGCCGCTAGCTCATACGACTCCTATGAAACACGGTGCAAACAGCCCGGCGCGTGAGACGGAAGATGCGTAGTACAAAATGTATGCAGATTTAGGATAGATTCGTGCGCCGCACGCGACCGGAAATTGCTGAAAGAATACGAAAGCGCGGGGCGCCGCGCCGCGTGACCCCGAGGCCTTGACCTACGCTCGATGCACTTGTCGTCAGTCAGTTGTTGTTTGCGCGCGCTTGCGGTTAATTGTTTGTTTATTTAATTGAGATTAGAGTGAATAATGAGTGAACACAATATTGACTTTATAAAATCAAATAGGACATATGACAACCAAATTAAGTATTACATCAGCTGGACCGCCCCGGCCTTTTCTAACAATAAAACAATCATTTTCTAGAACTTTTAAAATGGAAATGTACGACAAAAAGAAGTGGTTATGTGGATGTGAGAGACTAAATGCTTTTTTTTGCTTTCCCTGTGTTATTTTCGGCGGAGAAGCGATTTGGACGGAAACGGGAGTCAAAGACTTAACTCATTTGGGGGAAAAAATAAAAAAGCATGATTCTTCGCAAGTTCACCTGCAAAATGTTTTGAGTATGTCTGTGTTAGGCACCGTAGATATCCGAAACCAATTAGATTCTGTTTATCGAGCCAACATACAAAAGCACAACGAACAAGTTGAAAAAAATAGGTATATATTATCGCGCCTAATCGACTGTGTCAAATTTTGTGGTGCGTTTGAATTAGCTTTGCGAGGCCACGATGAAACAACTGAATCCCAGAATGCTGGTGTGTTTCGTGGCCTTGTGGATTTTGTGTCCGAGTTGGATGGCGTAATGAGAGAGCATCTTTCAGCATCGAAGGTTTTTAAAGGTACGTCAAAAACTATCCAAAATGACATATTAGACTCTATTTTGGCTGTATACCACTCTGAATTAACGGAAAAGGTGAAAAAATGTGATTACGTCGCAATTCAAGCTGACGAAACTACCGATGTATCAACAATTATGCAGATGGTAATGATTATCAGGTACGAAGATAATGGACAGGTACATGAACAATTTTGGAAGTACTTAACACCACAATCACATACTGCTGACGGGCTTAGTTCTGCTTTACTCACAGAATTACAGAATTTACAAATAAGTCAAGAACAACTGATAGCGCAATGTTATGATGGTGCCTCTGTGATGAGCGGAAATGTTGGTGGAGTGCAGGCTAAAATAAAAAGTGTGTATCCAGGTGCACAATTTGTTCACTGTTACGCTCACCAACTGAATTTAATAATTGAAAAAAGTGTATGTCTAAATAAAACGGTACAGAAGTTTTTTTGCTAATCTCCAAGTTTTTCCAAAGTTTTTTTCCCGTTCAACTAAACGTACAGAGGTTTTAAAAAAAATTGTGTCAAAGAGGATTCCTGCTGCCCCACAAACCAGATGGAACTTCAATTCTCGTACAGTCAACTCAGTCTATACCTACAAAGAAGCTTTAAAAGAATGCATGACCAGCATAATGGAATCTGAAAACGATACAAACACTAAAAACCAGGCCGATATGTTACTAAGATATCTGAATGATAGTACCTTTTTATACTGGCTCGACTTTTTTCAGACCATTCTGCCACAAAGTGAAATTTTGTTCAAACAGAGGCAAAAAAGGAATATAGATTTAGTGACCATAAAAAACAACATTCAAAACTTTGAAAAAAGCATTCAGAATGCACGTAACTCTATTGACCAAACTGAAGAGCCAGGTCAGCCAGCATCTTCAAGAAGAAATCAAACTTCCAGTTCAGCTGTCGCAAAAGAAGTTTGCGATGTAATTATCACGCAAGTGAAAGCCCGATTCCAATTGAGTAATCATTTGATCGCCGCCAAATTGTTTTACTGCGAAAACTTTACTGGCTATCGCGCCACTTTTCCCGAAGAAGATTTCAAGACTACAGTTTCGACTTACACCTTTTTGGACAAATTCAAATTAAAGAATGAGCTGTGAACAATTTACAATCGTGACGATTTTATTAACGCTAATAGTGCAATTGCAATTCTGCAATTTATTTATAACAATGATCTCGTCGAGCCTTTTTCAGAGACGACAAAACTCTTAAAAATTATATGCACTAATCTAATGACATCAGTTGAGAGCGAGCGATGTTTTTCGACACTGAAAAGAATTAAATCATTTTTAAGAAATACCATGACCCAGGATCGGCTCAACGCGCTTTCTGTGCTCAGCATAGAAAAAAAAATTATTCATTCAATGCCAGACTTCAATAAAAAAGTCATTGAACATTTCGCGTCAAACAAAGAACGCAGAATTGATCTAAAATATAAATAAAATTTATTTTTTCTTAAATTGCGGCATTTTATTTGACCCATTCTTTAAAATATTCATTAAAATCATGGAGTGCACCACCGGTTTTCCGAGGCACCAGCCGCCACTGGTCACGTGCTTGTCGGACTCGCGCACCCAGAGTGCCGCCACAAATCCATTTTTTATGATGGAAGTAAATAAATCGACTTTCGGATTTTTAACTTTAATCGTTTTAGAAGAGCTTGATTCATGCCAAATTTCATGACTCTAGGTTAACGGGAAGTTCCCTGTTAGTTTTGATTCCCTCGAGGGTATCAAGCAAATTCAACAAAATTGTTACTAATATCAATTTAATATATTGTAATAATATCAATTTGTTCGAAGAAGCATCAATGGCCTAGCGGTATTAGCACATCGGAAACGATCGTGCGGGTAGCAAACGTCTGGTACTGGTACTGTACTTGATGGGCGTCCGTTTTTATATGGCATTTGTTTCGGGCTCTTCCGTGTTTTGTATGAAATGTAAGGGCCGGCTACTCTCGGTTCTTGGTGGCATTAGTCGTACGCAAAGCTGTGTCATCTGCCATATTGATAGCTTCTGACATTCGGTTTGGACACTAGCCCGAAACTCCTCCACCAAACCGCACCGAGTCAGCGTGGTGTAGTATGGCTCAATCTTACTCGTATCCGGGTGAAGCGCCGTGTCCCTCGGTGGGACATTCATGGGCTACATTAATTATTATATTTATTTTATAATTAGTTAACAATATATTAATTACACAGAAACATCACACTTAAGGCCCGTATTAATCAATCGCTCTTAGCTCTGACAGTTGTCTCAGATATGTTACAATGACGGTTTTGGCATATTAAATATGTAATGTTCACGTGCTTGAAATAGCTACGTTACTATACGTCGCCATTTCGTCAACAGAATCGGTGCAGTAACTATATAATAATAAATTGGACATGCATGTGAATACAAGTGTCGATTGGGAGCAGCAAGCCAGACTTTATTGACTCCTCTTTTGTCGCTTAATTTGCTCGTGCCTAAAAGCATTCTCGTCGGTCCTGTTAGTGCTTGCCTTTATGGTGTTTTATGTTGCCTCGTTACGAAAAATTGCATGTGATGTGAAAGAGAACTCAGTCAAAAAGTTAGTGTCGGCTATTGAAGACTAAAGCAAGGCGACTGTTTGACTGTTTAGTAGAGATATAACTCTGCGTTACCCCGTTTACCTTACGTGGTGGCAGATGAACCAGATTAGTGCTAAGTTTCCGACTGTCAGTGTGTACGAACACATTATAGCGTAAACCATGTTAAAAAAAAGTATTGTTTCAATAACCTCTTCTGAGTTCTCACCAGAAGTCCAGAGGCACAAAAAGAAAAAAGATCTTCCAAGGCAACACTTTATCACAATCTATATTTATTTGCCAATGATAGTCGATAATGTGACTTTCCTAAGGCCGTTAAAGTTCAATTAAGTGGCGAAGTGGCGCGTGAAATGAAAAAGATATAAAACTACCATTGGGGACAACCGTAACCGTAAAGCATAGTATACGTTTTTAATTTTATGATTTAATGGCCTTTATTGGCTCCTGAATGTAGCGTCGATACGATGATGGGTACCTGTAAATATTTACTTTACGTGCTACATAATAAAAACCGATTATATATACCTTACGATATTTTGTCTTTCAAATTTTCCCTTTCGAAATTTGAATAGATATTCAAGGTTTTGGCAAACGTACAGTCCTCGAAAGTAGTTTTAAATAATTTAACACAAAATAGGTTCAAAAGAGTATTTTTTGTATACTTCCACAATTTACCTAATCTGAAATTATGTGCAGCTGAGACAAACCACCTGTGGGTTTGCAGCATGCACAAACCACAAAACATGTATTTTACTTTTATGAAAATAAATAATCTTTGAATCTTTGAAACATTTTTAACGCTATTATTTAAGAATATTTAGAATCGATATTCAAGGTTTTGACGAACGCACATTTTTAGAAAGTGGTAATAAATAATTTTATTACAAATAAGGTTCAAGAGGACTTTATTTTGGGTATATTTCTATAATTGGCCTAATCTGAAACATTTTTAATGGCATAAAAAATACTTCCCTAGGATTTCAAATGATTAGCTATAAATTATTAGCTACATATTCTATATAGTGCCTAAATATACCACCACAACAATCACTACACCTAATAAAGTGTTTGTTACTGTTGTAACAAACAACTTGTTTCTCGGGAGTTCTCCCTAATGGCCTCTTGAGATTTTTCATAGCGGTCAGGCTACACCGGTATAGAATAAAATAGAATAGAAACTTTATTTGCTTATCATGGTGTACATAAGGTGTCTTAAATATCTAATGTTAGTTTCACATGATATAACCATAGGATGCAAATTACATTTTAGTACACAAATTAATTACAAGTCAAATTTAGGTTAATAAAATATGATTGTAATGTCAGTCCATAATAAAATAAAATTATTTATTATTCCCATGTGTAAGTCAAGTATTCGTTGACTGAATAAAAAGTTGCATTAACGAGCAAAGTTTTAAATTTATTTTTAAAGGCATGTAAATGCTCGGTTTCTCTAACATTTTGCGGAAGCTTGTTAAATATTCGGGTTGACATATTGAATATACTCTTGCTGTTCGATTCCAAATCGATATTCGATCGATGGTTTCGGAACGGCCATTTTGAATTTGACGTTAGCTGCCAACCTGGCAGTTTTGACAACTGACAGACGAAAGCCCTCGCAATGTAAACGCGTTTTGGTTAGGGTATTGAAATTAAATCGCAGGCCATCTGGAATGTATTCGGGTTTCCCTCAGGATTGATTGATTACCTCGTAGCTGATGGGCCCCTACGAGGTCATTAGGTGCTGAGAAGCCTGAACATTTTGGTAGCAGAGCGTGGTTTCCTGAGATTTGCAGCCGTCAAGGGCTCCAGGAAGGCACGATTTGGGACTATCAATCTGTAGGTATAGGCGGTTATTAGCTAACTTGGTTGTGTTCCTATATCCACATAGATTGGTAGTATTGTAAGCTATGAGTCTATTGCTGGTAGTAGACAGACAGATATTGAATTGAAATTTGCATTGAATTACCAGTTAGTCAATCTATTAGTGGTCTAGTAATGCTATAGAATGAATGTTTTGGTTAACATAGGTAGTTACATCTATTGATAGCAGGCTATTACATTGTTTTCAGTTTATAGCAATTTATAACTTGAACTAATATTGACTATCTGTGTGTGTTATAATGATAAAGGGAAACTAAATTGTATTTACAGAATTTATATAGATATAAAACTCGGTTCCTATTGTTTAAGGAAAACAACATTGTTTAAGTTGTGGTTTAGGGTTCCCTCGTTTGGGTTGTAGACTGGAGGGTCCAATAAAATTGAGTTACTGCAAATTGTGAGTAAGTATCGTTCCGATCATGTCGTTATCTGAAATCCAGAAGGGTGTTTCTAAGGAACTCAGATGGTTTTCCTCCACACACGGTCTGATAGACCGTTTAGATAGGCATGATGTGGTATTGGAGCGGTCTATGGACGTTAAGGAACGTTACAATAGGGTGCTCGAATTGTCCGCGCAGGCGGAATCAGTTGATGGTTGCGCACCTGACAGGCTGTCACGGTTGATAGGGGATGTCGACCAATGTATGGAGATGGCAGCTGCTATCACGCAGAAGGCTGCGGACATACGTAGACAGCGCGAGTCCAGCCATGGTGGTGACATTGAAGCACCTCTGCCGCTTCAGGCATCGGGGACCAGGTTGCCTGCCATAACTATGCCTACTTTTGACGGCGTGTCCGGTGAATGGATGAGCTTCATCAATCTGTTCGACAGTTTGGTGCACATGCGATCGGACATTACCAAGTCTGTCAAGATGGCTCAGCTGGTGGCAGCATTGAGGGGTGAGCCTAGGGAGCTGGTCGCTCATTTGACAGTTACGGAGGGTAACTATGAGACGGCCAGGCAATTGTTGGTCAGACGTTACCACAACAAACGGAGGTTGGCCGATGCCCAACTGAACCGTTTGTTTAGCATCCCGGTTGTGAACAAGGTCGGGGCTATACAGACATAGGTTTTGAACCCATTGTTGTCCGTCACCAAGGCTCTAGAGAATCTTGGACTTCCGGTTGGTGAATGGTCGTACCTACTGTTGTACATTGTACTTTCCCGCCTACCCGCTGACGTGCAGACTCGTTTCGAACAGTCTCACGGGAGGTCGGCCGAGGACCTGCCCGCCTTCTCCGACTTGGTCGGATTCTTGGAAGAGGAGGCTCGACGGGCAGAGAATTTGGGGTTGACGGTCACCCATCCTTCGGAGCCACAGAGAGCTGCCGGGAGCGCTGTGAGTAGGGGCCCTCCGACGAGGAAGGACCGCACCAACCGGCAGTCGTATGGGACTGTGAGTGCATTGACCCCACATAGTGAGACCTGCCCATGTTGTAGGCAGATTGGCCATGCTGTGGCCAATTGCAATAAGTTCGGGGAACTTAGGGTTCAGGGACGGCGCTGGATGGCCAAGCAGCGGAGCTGGTGTTTTCTGTGCCTCGGGCCACACATGGCTAGGGACTGCACGCGCACAAAAATGTGCGGATATTGTGGTGGGGCCCACAACAATCTGTTGTGCATGAACCGGTCCGGCCAACAGCCTCCACAGGGCCGTATCCAGGGTGACACGGCATGGGGCCCTGAGAATTCGTTTGCGACTCGGAGCGCAACTCAGGGGCCAACGTCCCCACGTCCACAGGGCCGTACCCAGGGTGACACGGCATGGGGCCCTGAGAATTCGTTTGCGACTCGGAGCGCAACTCAGGGGCCAACGTCCCCACGTGCACAGGGCAGAACCAAGGTGCAGGGCCGCACTCAGGGTCATCACATGGGGGGCCCTGAGTTTTCGGTTGCGACTCAGCATCCAACTCAGCGGGCAATGGGGCCACAAGCACGTGGCCACCCAGGGGTGCAGGGCCGCACTCAGGGTCATCACATGGGGGGCCCTGAGTTTTCGGTTGCGACTCAGCATCCGACTCAGCGGGACATTGGGTGTGTTGAGCAGGCCGTAACGGGCGGGTGGCATGGGACACCTTCGAGCTATGCGGGTGCGGTTCGGACGCCGCCTCAGTTGTCGCCTCGCTCGTCGCCTCGTCCTCGTCGGTCAGATGTGATATCCCCCCCGCTCATGGAGCGGCCACGGTTGAATTCACGCCCACCCCCCTTTACGGGGAATCGTAGGTTGGGAATGGAACCGGCGCGTGGGCCATTTGTACAATGGGACCCTCTGGCGTATAGCTGCATACCTGATCAGTTACAGGCACAGTGGGGCCCCGGGGGTCCTCGCTAGGAATTTGCGGCCCAACCATTTGTTGCCCTCCAACCGGAGACGGTGGTGTTACCGATCGCCTCTGTGCTTGTTTGGGATTTGGCGGGCAACCCAACATACGTTCGCGCCCTATTAGATTCTGGAGCTCAGGGCTGCATTGTATCGAACGATTTAGCAAAATGGTTGGGCCTCAAGGTAAATAGGTATAATAAATCAATACGGGGCGTGGGGAATGTTACGGTTATGAATGTAGTTGGTCAATCGGTGATCACGTTCTCTCCACGTTATGACATTTTGACAAAAACATCCGTGCAAGCTTTAGTAATGACGCATGTCATGGGCAGACACCCCTTGGTGAAGTTGAATCCGGCCGTTCGATTCCTGACATCAGGACTCAAGTTGGCGGATCCCGATTTTGACACTCCAGCCCCGGTCGACCTGCTACTGGGAGCAGACGTTCTGGGTAGGTTTCTGTTGTCGGATCGGCGAGTTCTTCAGCCGGACGGGTTGATTGCTGTGGATACTAAGTTTCGTCACGTGATCATGGGTCCGGCATTGCCAATGGTTAGGCCTGCCGAGTCAGATGGCATACTTATTGGCTCAGCTTTGTCAGACGCTATCCTACGTTTCTGGGAGATAGAGGAACCTCCCACCGTTCGTCGAGTCGACGCAGACGAAGAAGAGTGCGAGTTGTTTTACCAGAATAGTACTGGTCGCCTTCGTTCTGGTCGTTTTGTAACTCGACTGCCTTTCAGGGCCGCTCGACCGCCACTAGGAGAATCTAGGAAGATGGCTGAGACGAGATTGATGTCGATGGAGCGTAGGATGTCAAGGGACGCCGTATTTAAACAAAAATATGTTGATTTCATGAGGGAGTATGAGTCGTTAGGACACATGTCGGTATCGGGTGTGGACTGGAGATCTGAGGATCATTGTTTCCTTCCACACCATGCCGTCCTACGAACCCCTACCGGCAAGATTCGAGTTGTTTTTGATGGGTCAGCACCTACCTCGAACGGGATGTCCCTGAATCAGTGTCTACATTCGGGACCCAAGTTGAGTCGTGATATTTCGGATATTCTCACGAGCTTTCGGAGGCACCAGATTGTATTTGTCGCAGACATTCGGATGATGTTTAGGCAAACGGTAATTCATCCGGCTGACAGAAGGTATCAGTTGATACTTTGGCGTGAGTCCACGGCCGAGCCAGTCAAGGTCTATGAGTTAAACACGAACATGTATGTCTAGCCCGTATTTGTCGATGCGTACCCTGCGGGAGTTGGCGTCGCGTGACCGTGTGAGATATCCTAGAGCCGCCGCTATCCTGGAGCAAGATTTGTACGTCGATGACGTCTGCACAGGGGCAGCCAGTGTAGAGGAAGCTCTGGACCGACGTGACGAGCTCATTCAATTGCTGGAACGAGGCGGCTATGAACTACGCAAGTGGATGTCCAACTCCCCTGAGTTGATGGCTGGTCTCCCAGATGAGTTTCAACAAGACCCGCACGTTTTTGAGAATCCTGACAACCCTAACATGTTGTCAGTGCTTGGAATTCAGTACCGGCCCGTCCATGATGAGTTTACCTATCGGGTGGTTTTAGAAACACCGAAGGCCTGGACGAAGCGGTCAGTACTGTCAACGATTGCGAGAACGTTCAACCCGAATGGATGGATTTCTCCAGTCACCTTTGCTCTCAAATGTTTTATGCAAAGGTTATGGGCGGCTCAGTTGACCTGGGACACCCACCTCTCTGGTGATTTGTTGATTGATTGGACGCGAATGTTCACCTCGCTATCGGACATAAATAATGTATCGCTGCCGAGGAAATTGGTCCCTGCTGGGGATTACAGGGCAACCCTTCACGGGTTTTGTGATGCCTCTGATCGAGGGTTTGCGGCAGCGGTTTATTTGCGAACCGTCACCTCCACCGGGGAGGTCGACGTGCGTTTGGTTTTGGCAAAAAGCAAGGTAGCGCCTATTCGGACAAGGATGACGATTCCAAAACTGGAACTGTCCGGGGCTGCTCTTTTGACCAAACTTTTGAATCACACTCTAACAGTGTTGCGTGGGTCAGTGGTTTTGGAGGATACGGTTTACACGTGGACGGACAGCCAGATTGTTTTGTGCTGGCTGAAGGCTTCGGTCCATAACTTAGAGGTTTTTGTTGCGAACCGTGTCTCCCAGATTGTGTCGTCTGAGGTCCCACTGACCTGGAGACATGTACCAGCAGAATTGAACCCGTCTGATTGTGCATCCAGGGGATGTCGGGCTCCTGAACTCGTTAGACACCATTTGTGGTGGGGACCACCCTGGCTTGCCAAGAGAGAATCGGACTGGCCCCACAGCCATGTAGTAGTATCCTCGGATCATGGCCCCAGAGCGGCCGTGCATGTTACCCAGAAGGCTGAAGACCCTGACGCCGGGTTTCTGCTGGACCGGTATAGCTCACTTGACAAGTTGATAAACGTGTCCACTTGGATTAGGAGATTCGCTCGAAATTGTCGTACTCCTCGCGATCAGCGAACGTTGAACCCTATTCTGACTCCGGCAGAGCGAAACGAGTCGCTGTTGAATTTGGTCCGGTTGGTACAGTCCTCGAAGTTTGGGGCAGAATTGGAGATTATACGAAGTGGACGTTCGAGATTGAAGGGAGCCGTCGCGCGTCTCAACCCCTTTGTTGATTCGACCGGGTTACTTCGGGTAGGAGGAAGATTGCGCAATGCGAATCTGTCGTATTCGGCTCGTCACCCACTTCTGCTCCCCAAGGGGGGACAGTTAGTTGAATTGCTGGTGACTGATCGTCATATTAAAAACGCGCATGCCGGCTGTAACGCGTTGTTGGCCACGCTCCAGCGGGAGTTTTGGATCTTATCTGCCCGCCGTGTCATACGGAACATCGTGTTTCGGTGCATGCCTTGTTATCGACTTAAGGCTGCCACGATGCAACCTCTCATGGGGGACTTGCCCCCTGATCGTGTGAATGAGTTCAGACCGTTTTCAGGTGTTGGTACGGATTTTGCAGGACCGTTTATGGTGAAGAGTTCACGATTGCGTACCGCTAAGCAATACAAGGCGTACCTATGTGTGTTTGTTTGTTTATCCACCAAGGCGGTACATCTCGAGCTCGTTGCTGATCTCTCGACAGAGGCTTTCATTGCTTGTTTGGATAGGTTTGTTTCTCGAAGGGGACTTCCAACTTTTATCCGCTCTGATAACGGCACTAACTACATCGGTGCGGAACGATACTTACGAGAGATAGTCAACTTTTTGAATGTAAATAAAGTGGATATTGGAACGGCCCTCTCCCGTCGGGGTATACAGTGGACCTTCAGCCCACCGATTTGCCCCCACTGGGGTGGGATTTTTGAGGCCGTAGTTAAGTCAGCTAAGACGCACTTGGGGCGTATAGTAGGTCAGACCGCGCTGACTTTTGAGGAGCTCGCGACATTGTTTTGTAAGATCGAGGCCGTTCTCAATTCGCGACCGTTGTGTCCGCTCAGCTCGGATCCAAATGACCTGGAGGCTCTGACCCCAGGCCATTTCTTGATAGGACAGCCACTTAACGCGTTGCCCGAGCACCCCTTCGAGGGAGTGAAATTGTATCGGTTGTCAAGGTATCAGATGTTGCAGCAGTTTACTCAGAATTTCTGGAAGCGTTGGTCGCTCGAGTATCTGCATATCTTACAACAGCGCCTTAAGTGGACTGACAAAACTAGCCCCCCTAGTGTTGGTGACCTCGTTCTGGTTAAGGATGCTAACCTACCGCCACTACGTTGGCGCAGGGGGCGCATTGTTAACCTGTTCCCTGGCAAGGACGGGACCCCCCGGTCTGCAGAGGTTCTAGTAGGAGGCTCGGTTCTAAAACGAGCGGTAGCAACGTTTTCTCGGCTGCCCGTAGGTTAGGGGACAGGTGGGTGCCTGTCCGGGCGGGTGATTGTTCGATTCCAAATCGATATTCGATCGATGGTTTCGGAACGGCCATTTTGAATTTGAAGTTAGCTGCCAACCTGGCAGTTTTGACAACTGACAGACGAAAGCCCTCGCAATGTAAACGCGTCTTGGTTAGGGTATTGAAATTAAATCGCAGGCCATCTGGAATGTATTCGGGTTTCCCTCAGGATTGTCTATATAGCTGAGTGTGTTGTGGTTCCCCGAACCAGATAAAGTTCGCATTTACGTGGCCGATTGGTGTTTTACCACGTAACATAACCTGTGTTGGAACACTGTGCTCATCGAAACTGGCCCGCCAGTCGTACCTGGTTGGCTGAAGAACCTGTCTACCAAGAAGAGCCTAGGGTGCACCCGGGCCTTGCAGAGAGACAGGAGGTTGACGGGACCGAAGCACAGACCAGGTTAGATCGACCCCAATCACTTCAGCTCGGTGAATCGCCGACGTTCACACTTCTTGGCAACTGATCGTTACGCTACCTCGTAGCTGATGGGCCCCTACGAGGTCATTAGGTGCTGAGAAGCCTGAACACTTGCCATAGTAAGCACTTCTATGTTGCTCAGCACATAGCTTATTTGCATGACGTTTGCTTTCTAACGTTTTATAGTGGTGTAAATTACTCTTTACAAATACACATGTTTCATATATATATAGACACGGCAAGGTCAGAAGTTTAAGTTTATTAAAAAAGGGTTTGCAACTATCCGTAGGGACAAGTTTACACACTGCCCTAATACACTTCTTCTGTGCTTTAAATATTTTGTCATTGCCTGTGGCATTGCCCCAGAAAATTATACCGTATCTCAAGGAGGATTCAACAAAGCCGTGGTACGCGGCAATTACGGCATCAGTGTTTACAGTCTTGGCGAGCATGTACAGGGCATACGAAAACTGATTAAGTTGTTTTTGTAGTTTTTCGATATGCGTGTTCCAGGACATGTTGCGATCGATGTGTAAGCCTAAAAACTTAATAGTCTCTGTTTGTTAATTTTTTTTACCTAAATAATTTATATTAAATGTCAATTCTTGTTTACGCCCTAATGCAAATGTCATCAATTTCGTTTTGTCAAGATTAATTACAAGATTATTTTTATCAAGCCATTCAATTATAATTTTCAAAGTATTATTTATGTCAATTTCATAGTTGTCAAGATTTTCCCCAACAAATGTTACGGTACTGTAAGGTTCGATATTTGTTTATGCGATTATTTTGTATACGGGCCTCTTTAGACTGGGTGTCACTTTGGCACTGTTACTTATTTTGTATTTTAAAAAGAAAGAGGCTGGGATGTGAGAAGTCAATGTGACACACTTCACCGTAGGCTTCGGCCAGTGACTGAGCTAAATTATAGTGAGGATTAGAGTAATGGCTATCGAGCCAGTTGTGGATCCCTTTTATACAAAGTGTAAATAAACTATTCATGATAAATCAAATAAAAACAACAACAACAAACCAGTCCAGTATTATGATTTATAGTTATCAATTAAGCACTAGATCATATAGTGATAGGATCCCTAGAGGTGCTCAGGAGTACGACATTGGTGCTAGGAGCACTACATTGGTGGAGGCGCCAAACGGGCCGGAGAAATAGGAAGACTGCTTCAGAAGGTGACGTCATAAGAAGTGACGCAATAGAAGAGGATAGTGATCGTCGATCCAGACCTTGCTGAATCGAGGAAGGATCGAATGTGCATTGGGAAGTATATTTCTGTAATTAAGTTTTTTATTTAGGAATTACCTCGACCTGCCAAGCGAGTGAAGAATCAAATAGAAAAATATTGTGGGAAGATTGTTTTATAGCGGCGGACATTTTGTGAAAAAATTTATGAAATTATTTCATGATGGAGGAGTTGTCAACTTGCTTTTCGGGGAGTCCTCAGGAGTCCTTTGAAGACTTTCTAGAAGACTTCAGAGATGCTGCATCGAGGAAGAGATATATATCGTCGGAGGAATTAAAATTATTATTTCCTTCGTATTTAAAAGGTGGAGCCTTATATTTTTTTAGGGAAATTAGGGGCAGTGCCCAGACATTTGACGAGGTGGTGAATAAATTTAATGAGGAGTTTGGAGGCACAGACTTTGCAGAGAAGTTCTACAATGTCAAGCAAGAGAAAAGAAGTTTGTTGGACTACTTCCATTATTTAGGGGACCTGGCGAGGAAGGCTAGAGTTACTAAAGATGACATTTTTATAACGCAATTTTTAAGAGGATTGCAAAACCATCTTAGAAATAAATTAATGTTGAGCCATTTTGTAGATAAGAAGGCGCTTAGGACAGTGCTGGTACAGATGGAGAAGTTGAGTCCGGGAAGTAGTAGTAGTAGCTTTAATTTGCGTCCTAGGCAAGCGGATTTTGCAACACGTCGTCGCTAGAGCCCGATAGCGGTGACCAGGCTGACCTGTGGAATGAGGGCCTCAGACGAGCTCAGCAGCGTAGCACAGAAGCGGAACGACCAATGAGGAAGATCGTCGCAGTCGAGGCGGATCAGCAGGTCAGACCATTAGTTTTATTAAATGCATCTGGAGTAAATGTGGTAGCTCTTTTAGATACAGGCGCTACAGCTTCATGCATCAGCCCAGCCGTTGCAGGTCAAGTGGGTGCGAGATTTGTGCAAGAAGAGAAAAGAGGGGTTAAGGCGGTAAATGGAAGTTTGCTGCAAATTGTAGGGAAATGTGTTATAGATTTTAGTTTGGACAATTTTAACTTTTCACAGGAATTTTTAGTAATAACTGATTTAAATTGTAGCATTATTTTTGGGGTCGATTTTTTAATAAAGATCGGTATGAATATTGATTTTGTTCATTCGTGTATGTGTTTTTTCCAGGGAAAAATACCATTATTCAATAATTTCCATACGAAACAAAACACAACGCCGGTAAAATGAAATGTCATGTGCGTAGGGATTCTTTCAAAACAAAAGATAGGGTCGGACTTTCTAGACGGTTCTAGAAGGAAACAAGTGAACTTCGGGGAAACCACGGTTATCGAGGATCGTGACGTGATAAGTTCTATCGACTTTCAGGAGCTAAGAAAGGGCGATTACGTTTATTTCTCGGGTTAATCGGATTCGTGCGAATTTGCGTTTGGGGTAGAAGATAAACGGTTTATCGTAAATGAGGATTTATGTGAGAATGATAAGCGGGTATTATTGGCGTTGTTGGATAGGAATGCGGATAGATTTGCGTTTACAACTGACCAGTTAGGTAGGTCGGAGATAGTGTCGGTCGATATTAAGACTTATGATGAAGAGCCGGTTCATTGTCACCCGTATCGCGTTTCGCCGGTGCAACGGGAAATTATTGAGGAGCAGGTCGCGGAGATGTTGAAACTAGGTGTTATTAGGGAATCCAATAGTTCTTATGCTGCGCCCGTAGTGTTAATTAAAAAGCCCGATGATTCATGGAGGTTTTGTATAGATTATCGGAAATTAAATAAGAAAATTTGTAGGGATAATTATCCTATTCCGCGGATAGAAGACATTGTCGATAGTTTGGCCGGGGCCAAGTATTTTGCGGAGTTAGATCTCAATTCAGATTATTGGTAGACGGTTATTACGGAAGGTAGGCATAAAACGGCTTTCGTCACGACCGCGGGTCTTTACCGCGGTTGGGTGCAGTATTGATGCAGGGCGTTGAAAAAATGAGTCCGGTTGCCTATGCGTCTAGGAAGTTAACGGATGCGGAGAAAAAATATAGTACGACGGAGAAAGAGTGTCTGGGGTTAGTATGGGCGTTAAGGCACTATAGGCATTATCTTTGGGGATCGTATTTTCAAGTTGTTAAAGACCATAGCGCGTTATGTTGGTTACAGTCGAAAAAAGATATGACTGGTAGGTTAGCGCGATGGGCGTTAGCGATACAAGAATGGGATTTCGAGATAGTTCATTGCTCGGGGAAAAGCAATGTAGTGGCAGATTTTTTGAGTAGGAATCCGCTAATGGAAGAAGGGAAACGAGAAACAGAAGGACCTCAGTCTTCTTCTCGTTCTGAACCTGATGATGATGGTTTGGAAGTTTTTAGTATCAATGTAGAGTCGTTACAGGCGGATCAAGCGAACGATTCATTTTGTAGTAAATGGTTAACGCGGTTGAGCAAACGTCCGGAAGCGTGGCGTAGTGGTTTTTGTTTGAGAAATAATTTATTATATAAAAGCGTACGTAGAGATATAGAAATTAGGGAGGTATTAGTATTGCCTAGGTCTTTGTTTCAAAATGTAATGAACGAATTACATGATGAGGCGTGGGTAGGAGGTCATTTAGGTCTCGCAAAGACGTTGAAGAGGTTTCGGTCGAAATATTTCATGCCGAAAGCCGATAAGGAGATAGAGCGTGATATAGCCTCGTGCGTGCCGTGTCAAGAAAGGAAATTAGGTAGGTAATATTTTTAAAATTGTAAGACGAACCTGCGGATGAAATAAATTTTCTCAATGGTCCGGGAGGCCACTCGGTTATTTTGCGAGTTACTCGAGCGCGTCATTTAATATATGGGAAACACTAAACAGAATAACGGTTTGGTAGAACGAATGAATAGAACGTTAACTTCGATTCTATCAAAATATTTAGGTAGTAATCAAAGGCGGATAACGGGAAGATGCATGAAGTTGGCACGTCTGTATCAAGGACCATACAAGGTCATTGAGATCGTTGGGGGGTCTAATGTGCAGATTCGTGGTCTGAACTCACGGTCACGGGACGTTATGGTTAACACAAATCGTTTAAAACACTTTGTGCTGCGTTGAGGAGTTCGTCTGATATTAAATAATTATACATTACGACATTAAATAATTATAGGATTAGGAGTATAATACAATTTTATCCCGGTGGATGGTTTGTGGTTTATGTATTCGGTAGTGTTATGAATTGTTTTTTAACCGTTGTTTCTTTTCATGTTGTTGCTGAACTATGATGTCTGATGAGGACCGTACACCAAAGACCCAAGATATATCTGTAACATACTAGATTTCCGGGGTAGATTACCTTTATATGAGAAACTTTTATAAACGACAGTTCGAATAATAGTTTGAACCGATCGCCTGGTTTTATCTTTGAGAGCAGTATGACGAGGCAATAGCTATTCGTCATAGGATTCTGTTTTGGTTTCCGCGTTCTTAAAGTATAGAGTTGGGATGATTTGGTAAGGGGAGAGTAAGGGTTGTATAACTAAGTTGGTAACGAAGGTTTCTCAATGAAAGTAATTTCTGATGTGGGATAACTCGGGTATTCGATACACATTCGAGATTCTTTGTAGTGTCTTTACTTAGGTAATTGGTTGCAACTCACGGCGATTATCTTAAACTGTTAATAGTAAAAGATAGTTTACTGAATTCCAATGGATTATTTAGGATGATATAAATTGTAGTATCGGTTTTAAAGCTAGTTGATTTCATCGTATTATTGGAACGAATTTTAATGAACTCATTCTTAGGCTGTGGATTAGTAATACGGTTCTATAGATTAATCCTGTCAATATGGTTGACGTTTCCTATATTTGAAAATGATAATTTTTTTTCTTTGATCTTTGCCTGCGTTAATTTTTGAAATATTTCCATTCGGTGGAAAGAGTTTACAATTTGTTCACAATTGTTATATGCAAAGATCGAGTTATATTAATTTTAGGAACGGAGGTATTATGGTTGTCTGATAAGTTTTTCGCTAGTTTTTATTGTCAGAAAGTTTGTCGAATGATAACCATTCGAGAAGCTAAATCTTAGCCAGATTCAGCTGTTTGCCTTCGTATTGTAATTGAGAGTTTTCTAGCGTTAGGTAGGTTAGTGTTAAGCCGCGAATAATTGTATGATGGGATCATAGGGTGTTATAATTTAAGTTTTTTAAGGTGCATAGCCTACACCTTAAGTGTAGTTTGGTTTTGTTATTTAATGTTTAATTGAGTAGGTTAAATGGGATGGTTGGACAGATAAGGATTAGGGTACTTGATGTTATTTAAATTTATGCTTGCGGCATATTTACTGTCTTTTAGATTTCATGCATAGCAAACTAACTTAAAGTTAACATTTAATATTTTTTAGATTTTAGACTTTGAGATAGGGTTGTCATTTTAGATTTTAGACTTTGAGATAGGGTTGTCATTTTAGATTTTAGACTTTGAGTTAGGATTGCCACTTTGAAAAAAAAAAATCCGTTGGAAAAATGAGGGAATGATTGTAAGGTTCGATATTTATTTATGCGATTATTTTGTATACGTATCTTTAGAGTGGGTGTCACTTTGGCACTGTTACTTATTTTGTATTTTAAAAAGAAAGAGGCTGGGATGTGACAAGTCAATGTAACACACTTCACCGTAGGCTTCGGCCAGTGACTGAGCTAAATTATAGTGAGGATTAGAGTAATGGCTATCGAGCAAGTTGTGGATCCCTTTTATACAAAGTGTAAATAAACTATTCATGATAAATCAAATAAAAACAACAACAACAAACCAGTCCAGTATTATGATTTATAGTTATCAATTAAGCACTACATCATATAGTGATAGGATCCCTAGAGGTGCTCAGGAGTACGACATTGGAGCTAAGATCACTACAGTACTGTCGTCAGCAAATAATACCATTGGGTGATCTATGGCTTTGGGGAAATCATTAATGTATATATTAATAACAGGGGACCTAGTACACTCCCTTGAGGTACACCGTAATGAATATTTCTAATTTCAGAGCTGTATACAAGCTCTGTCTTTATTTTGGACATATTCTGGTAACTTGTGTTAATTGCGTGCGTTCGCTCAGGTATGATTTAAGTAGGTTTTGTACATTACCTCGAATGCCATAACTGCTTAGTTTGTTTAGCAAAGTGTTGTGATCCACATAGTCAAATGCCTTTGTAAGGTCCATGAATAATAATGTCACAGGTGTACCTATATCAACATTTTTCATTATTTTGTGTAAAAAGTCATATACCGCCATATTAATATTTTTGTTTCTTCTAAATCCCTTCTGTTCATTCGTCAATATTTTATTAAATTCTAGATAATGATAAACTTTGTCATAAATAAGCTTTTCAAATATTTTTGAGAAAATAGATATAAGGGCTATCGGTCTATAGAAATTAATATTTTCCCTATCATCTTTTTTAAAGAGTGGCTTTACAACTGTCATTTTCAGACGTTTAGGAAAAATACCGTTTTCTATACTAATATTAAATAAGGGATAGCTCTCTTTGTGAATGCGGCCTGGCTGACGGTACTCCCGATCATTTGTTTTTTGAATGCACTAAACTTCAAACCTCATTGTATGACATCCTCCCCGGTAAGATCCCCCGTCCCGTCAATCTTAAATTCTTATTGACTCTTTCGGACCCTTCCTTTGTTCACATCCTTTCTAAATTTATAACCTCTAACAAGATTAAACTGAAGTTAGATGTAGAATTATTATTTTATTTATGTATGTCTTCTTTTTATGTCCAACACCCTTAATATGTAATCACTTAACATTTAAATTATATGTTAATTTGTGCTGTCCTAATTGTTGTTTGTCCGGTCCTTTTGTTATAGAGAGATCTCAACTCAAAGGAAGTTTCACCGATAACTGTACATCGTGGTCCCCTTCGTGTCATCTTCAATACGTGATATTGGCGGAATTACTGTAGGGATCCACAGTAGAAGCCATCAAACCAAAAAATTGAATTGAATTGAATTACTAATATTAACTATGTAGCTGATAACAGGCGCTATTATAGAACTTACAGCCTTAATAACTTTAGTCGAGATTCCATCATTGCCGGTACTACTTGTGTTTTTAAGAGATAGAATGTATTTGTGGATGTCATAGGGGTTTGTTGGAGTCATGAATATAGATTTGCTTTAGTTAAATATCAAAGATGTAGTCGAATTATTAGCATTAATTGTATTATGTTTCGAAATTTATCTTCACCCTTTATCTTCTCCTCCTTGATAGGGTGCCGACAGAATACCAGCGTTGCAGGACCTCTTGCAGGTTCTGTGGCACATGCTGAGTCGGAACCTATTCGCCGCCTAGGCACACACTTCACGACGTTACTGTCTACTCGTCGCTACAAAATTGTATTTTGCTTTTATTTATTTCTTGTTGTCTTGTGTATGTACTATACATATAAGTTACTGTGTGGTATGTACTTTTACTTTTGTGACGCGTGTGTATATTATTGTCTGCGATATTGGTTGTTATTACTTTCTCCTTCAATTGTATGTTTCACTTTTTTTCTTGTCCTCTCATAATTATCGTGTATTTTATGTTGTGTGTGTTATGGCGTAGTCCGAATAAATTAATATTCTTTCTTTCTTCTTTCTTTCAAATTGTAGTTGAGGTATTATTATTATTGGAATGCATGTCATTATGGGGCTTCACTTGATCTAATTTGTCAATTGTCAATTGTAAGACGGGCTGGTTTCCGCAACTCGAGGACGAAAGCGCCTATTTTGCGTGTGGGTGGGAATGCGACATCATTCGAGCCAACCCAACTCCTCCAGGAATGCCAGCAGGCCCTTTACGTTACCGACTATCCCTGGAAGGTCCCTCGATTGACCGAGGTGTTTAGCCCTGTAGTCCGCTACTCCTGTGCACTCCATGAGGACGTGAGCAGCCGTTTCTTCTGCCTCCAAGCAGGCTCTGCAAAGGGGGCTGTCGGTAACACCTAGGACATATAGATGTTTATTAAAGAAACCATGGCCAGTAAGTGCTGCAGTCACCAGTCGCATGCGCGGCCTACTAAGTCGAAGCAAGGTCTTAGCCAGCCTAGCGCTAGGGGACGGCAAGGCCAGCTTAGCCTGCCTGCACTCCTCATGGTTTGTCCAAAGAGTGGCATGATCATTCCTGGTCGACTCTCTCAGAAATGTGCGTACCATCTTGTAGAGAAGAGGGATGATAGGTTCGGGACCATACGCTGTCAAGCAAGATCCTTTACGCGCCAACTCATCCGCTGCATCGTTACCTCTTGATCCGCTGTGTCCTTTTATCCATTGAAGGATTACGCGGTTATGTTGACATACCTCCATTAGTCGTTTGTGACACTCGTAGATTAGCCCTGAGTTAATAGTGTTGCTATTTAGGGCTTTTAGGACGGCCATGCTATCCGAGAGTATTCGAATGGAGGAATCTCTTACCTTTCTCGATGCTATGGCATTAGCGGCCGGGATGATGCCCATGCATTCAGCTTGAAAGACAGTATTATGGGCACCCATTGGAATGGCTATCTTGATGTTTAGGTCCTCCGAGAAGGTGCCTGAACCAGTGCCTGTTTCAGTTTTTGAACCATCGGTAAAAATTCTGAGCTCTTTAACGTCGAGCCCCTCAACCCGATGGTCTTCATGTAACTGTATATTGTATTTTTTGTCAAAAACAAATTGTTAAGGGATTCTGTCACTGCAAGCCATAGAGATGGGAAATTTTTTGTAAACTTCCCCTAGGATGGCGGTGTGTGAGGTCCTGTTTTTCGTCCAAAGTCCTAAGGTGTTGAGTCTCACCGCAGATGACGCGGCCTCCTGCTTAATATACAGCTGGAGTGGCGGAAGACACAGCATGGCCTCCATTGCTGCTGTTGGAGTAGTTCTCATACTACCTGTGATAGCCATGCAGGCCAGCCTTTGGAAGCTTTGGAGTTTGCTTACCATTGTGGTTAGTTTGATCCTGGTCCACCACACCACAGCTCCGTAGCAGACAAGAGGACGGATCACCGTTACGTACAACGTCACTTGATCTATAAAGTTATTATTGAATGCTTGTGCTTATATCCTTTGGGTCTGTGATTGAAGTCCCGTCATGCCGTATACTTTTTATATACTATTTTGGCGCATTTATTTTGGATTTATTAATTATTTTCCATACCGCTTTACATTTGTTTGTAGATGGTTTAATTATGTACCTAGTCATTTTGTGATTTCTGTGTAAGTTTCATTATATTTTTTATGCGTTTGGAATACTGTTTAAATAAATCTCTATTGACAGAATCGGGATGCTTTCTGTATTTCCAAAGAAGTTCCCTTTTTCTTTTACAGCACCGTTTAATACCTTTGGAAACCCAATTTGATTTATGAAACGTGTTAATCTTAAATATTTTGATGGGAAAACATAGATCGTGCGGTAGTGTGAAAATATCATGAAATTAGTTGAATGCTTCATCGGGATTGTTGGTGTCGTAATCGTCGCTAAATTTAAGCTGAGATAGATAATTATTGAATTTCGTGATATTTTCATCACTAACGTCTTGTCTCGCAATAAAGTAATGAGGCATTGAATAGCTCTTTTTTACAGGGCAATGTAGTAGTTGCGCTGTATGGTCAGAGAGTGCGAGCTCTATAACTTTACCCTTGCATCCACGTACGTTATGTATGAAATTGTCAATACAAGTTCCACTGCTTAGACGAGTAGGTTCAATAAAGTGCGGTTTCATATTGTAACTCCATAATAGTTCCACAAATTGATTTTTAGTACCATTTTCTTTAAGTAGGTCGATGTTGAAATCTCCTCCGATTATTAAACGCTTATTCTTGTAGCAGAAAAGTTTGAGAATATCGTCTAATTTAGTGAGGAATACATCAAGAAGATTAGCTTTATCTTTTTGTGGAGGTACGCTATATAAACATACAATAATAATATTATGTTCTGTTAGTTCGATGGCACAACCCTCAATTACGTTAAGAATGCTTAGGTTTTGTACCTCGGAAATTGTCTTCAATTTGTGACTTTTTTTCACTAGTATGCATGAACCGCCATTTCTATTTCGTCTTGAAAAGTGGGCTGCTAACACAAAGTTTGGTATATTTAAATGGACCTTATCGCTTAGCATCATATTATGTTCCGTTATACAGATTATGTCCACTTGTTTGTTTTCTTCATTTAATTCATTTAAATGAACAGTCAATGGGTCTGATTTGGTAATTAAGCCGTCAATATTTTGATGTATCAATGTAATAGTGTTATACACGAAAAAAAGTATTATTTGTGTAGTTTTGTCAGGTTTCTTATTGTTAGTGTTTTCGGTTATATCATTATTCTCATGTTTATCACCATTATCATCATTATCATTGTTACTGTTTAAATTGTCAATGCTTGTGTTATTTACAACTATTTCAGAGTCGGTTTGAGTACAGTTAACGACCAGTTTTTTCCCTACTGATTTCCTTGACTTGACCAATTTCTGAGAATTGTTCTTCATTAGAATAGTGTAATTAATTTTAAGTTACTCTCTTAGAAGATTCCTACTCAGATTCTTTGTAAAGTGGTCCCCTCTTGGGAGAAACCGGCTGAATTCCATATCCAGAAAAGCCACATTATCATAATGATTGCAGATAAATTTAAGTTCGTAGTTCAGTTTCCGCTCTCGGAGATTCTTATTATATGGTATTTCAGTAACTATGACATTAACATTCCTGTTTGAATGTAACCAAATAATGGCTTGGGACTTAAACTCGAATGGGTTGACCTCGTTAACGCCTCCTATTAGAATCAGAAAATCACTTTTGGTCAGTTCTGATATTACCTTTTTCGCTATATTTGTCAGGTCACTCAGTTTTGCTCCAGCTTTCCAAAAACAGATAACCTAGTACCTCGGTCCTACAAGAATTTGTAGTGCATATTGAACTCCTCTTGCCTGTTGGTCACCAATAATAAATGTCTTTGTTCTTGTCTCCTTCTTGTTTAGTGTTTCATTTTTAGCTTTGCTTTTATCTGTCATGCCGTTTTCTGGATGGGTTTCCTTATTCTTCTTTTGGGTTACTTCGCTGTAAATCTCCACTTCTTTGTCGTTACCAATATCTTCTATCTTCTGTATGTTAGCATTTGTGTCTAGTAATGTGGTTTCAATTGTTGGCTGATGGCCATGGCCTGTCTCTTGTATTTGAATAGTATCTTTGTTGCGTGTCTCACTGCCATCACTTTCTTCAGTATTTTCATTAACTTGATTGCTCTTTACACTTTCTATAGTTACTGTATTCATACTATTTATTGTGTGTTCACTTATTTTATTCGCTTCACTTAGCTGTGCTTCTATTGAGTCTTTGTCACAGTTTTTCGCGGTGTTATTATCTAAAGGTTGATCTCTGCTGTTATCTTTGCAAACATATTGTAGCCTATTTTGAGTGCAGGAATTAGTCGTGTCGTTCTTTGTTTTTTTTCTACGTCTTGCTATTATTGGTGTCATAACAGTGACGGAAAATTGGATGGTTTTATACGTCTCAATCAATTTGTGAGATTTCTGTAGATTGGCTTTTAGCCTTTCGTTTTCTATGTTTAAATTCTCAATCTCGTTTTCTGCCCTTAGCAGTTCATTTCTGAGTTTCTCGAGCTCTTCGTTCGTTATTCGGGTGTTATTGAATGATGTGTTTGGTAAACTCCTGTTTGAATCATCAAACAAGGATGATTTTGATTCATCGCTCAGCGAATTAGATCTGTATCGCCTAAAGGTTATGTTATCTTCCTGATTCATTATTGTATTAGATCAAACAATTCTTATATTAACAATTTCTAAACGCTGCCGTTGCCGCCGATGACCTCTCAGAGACAAAATCCACTGTCGCTTCTGTTGATATTGTATTCTATGGACGTTCGTCCGGTGAAGATTAGCGGGTGACTCACCGCTGTTATTGTTGTCGCTTGCTTGCCGCACGGTGGGTGCCGCACGCGAAGTTGATCCTTACGTAGCTCGCAATTAAAACGTCACCTTATCACTGGGACGTAGCACTTCGTAGAGTGTAGCACTGGTCAGCGTCGTTGCGTAGCACTGGTAACTGCTGCGGCGGGTGTCTTTAGTCGGTTAATTTTTTAAATTTGTTATTTATAGATGATGCTATCGAAGATATATTCTGTTATTTTGCACTAATCATGATAGGGTTTTCTCCACTTTATTGCTGTTTTCACTGGGCACACGGGGATATAGATTATTTTGTGGAAAGTACGGTTCAGACTACTTTTTATGAATTTAGTTTGAGAGCGCGGTTGATACAGGTGTTGTCCCTACGAGTTCGTACGTCGTCGTAGAAGAAAACTCTCGTCAGTTTCGTGATACTTCGTAGTCACGTGGCTGCTCGGGTGCCATGATCCGATGACACTTCTACATAGCTGTGGGGTCAGTCCTCCAATTTCCTCTTTGCAAGCCAATGCAGACCCCACCACAAATGATGCCCACAACAAAATCAGGTACCCGTAATCCCCTGGATGCACAATCAGATGGGTTTAACTTTCCTGGAGCATGTCTCCAGTTCAGTAGGACCTCCAGCACAATACAATCCGGCTGTCCGTCTATACATACACCGTATCCTCCAACCAATTCGTCAAATCGTCCAATCTAATACAGCCCTGGACACCGTAGTCCCAAAGGGCGCGAACGCATGTTGTACACGCGCCTGCCGAACCCCAAACCCACAAGGAGGTGGTGGGCAATACCGTCTCCGGTTGGGGGGCAACACATTGTTGGGCAATGGATTCCTAGCAGGGGCCCCGCGGCCGCACGCTACCTGGTCCCTTGGGGTGCAACACATCGTTGGGCCATGAATTCCTAGCGGGGGCCCCGAGGCCCCACGCTACCTGATCCCTTTAAATATGGGTAGATCAAGCTATATACTTAGATCATGAGAACATTCTAAGTACCTATCTTACAGCCTACTTGGTGTCTTACTACTCGCGTACTTGTGTTATAGTATTTATATACGCTTACTTAGATAGTATAGTATTTATATACGCTTACTTAGAGCAAATAGCGTTACTCTCTTCGTTAATTAAAATGCAAGTTCGCAACCAGCGACCCTAAAGTGCTGTTGTTTTGCACGTTTCAACGAGTTGCAGTACGTCTAGTGTTTTTGATGCTTAATTGTCACGTTTTTGCGTTTGACAAAATGTATGACTTAATATTTACATATAATAAGGTAAACTGCTCATATTTCGTGGTAAATAGCAACATTTGGAAGTAAGACAGAAAAATCAGCATATCTGCGCATCATAGGTAGTGCAAATATTTTTTAATATAATAATGGGGTTTATATTTTATGTTTCTACTGATAATTTATTTTATTTTGATGGATTTCTTATTTAAAAACATTTATTGAAGTGATCAAGTCGATTTGCTCTAATTTAGAATAGAATAGAATATATTTATTATTTTTACACAATATTTAAAATAATAGTAAATTATAAAGCTAAACTAACTATATATACAGCACTAAATGAAATTGAAAAATAAAAAAATATAAATATACAACTAAACTAAATAAAAAATGTCCTTTAGGTCGCTACTTTAGTCGCTACTTTAGGAATTAAGAGACCATCAGCCTCCTTAAAGTCAAGTTCAGAGACAGTGGCATTCCAGCTATCCTTAACATACACGACCACACCGCTGTTTTTGTTAATCACTTTCTTAGTTTGATAAGAAAACCCAAGGACTTTGGGAACAATGGACGACTTATTTATTTGACACTCTGTAAGAACAATAGTATCGCAGGTGATATTTAGTCTTTTTAGATTAATTATAAAGAGATCAAAGTTTTTATCCATACTTCTTACCTACAGTAAATAATTTTTAATTATATGAGGAGTTCAGAAGGGTTCTAGCATTCTCCAACCCATCCAGGCTATGGCAAGGAATCCTAAGGTGTCGTCTATGGCTTCGTCTATATTATTTTGGCCAGTGCGTAGGGTAATCAAGATGAAACAAAATGTTATAAGATGAACTTACTGCCATAACTGGTGAGTCCAAAGTGTTGCTAGGATTGAAGTTGTTGCTATGATTTCGTCGATAGATTTTTTCGAGGTGACATTGAGGTAAACACGATGTTTGGATGATTCCCGTAATAATATAGATACAGATAAATATATACATTATGATACAGTTTTTGCTGGCTACAGTGGCTGGGTGTGCCTGCAGATCTGTCTGCTATTTTCAGGCACTGGTATGCCACTCAATCCGATGGGAGGTCAGCTTGTCTGATATGTATAGACTGAATTGTGGAGTTAGGCAAGGTAGCTTATCTTCTCCAACACTCTTCAATGTTTACATGAATGAGCTGATTGAGAGGTTGAGTAGTATGCATGTCGGTTGCAACATTGGCGGAAAACGCATCAACAATATAAGTTATGCTGATGACATGGCTCTGCTCGCCCCCTCAGTCAGTGCGATGAGGAAAATGTTAGCTGTGTGTGAACAATACGTCGAGACTCATGGCCTCCGATACAATGTGAAAAAGAGTGTCTATATGTTATTCCAATCTGGTACCCCCAAATATGTGCCTCCCATCGCCCTAAATGGTGTTAATCTTGTAAGGGTCAACCATTTTAGATATCTTGGTCACATTGTATCGGAAGATCTTAAAGATGATCTCGATATAGAAAGGGAGCGCAGGGCGTTGGCAATCAGAGGTAATATGCTGGCCCGTAGGTTTGCAAAATGTTCGAGACAGGTGAAAGTCACTTTATTTAAGTCGTACTGCCAGACGTTCTACACCTGCAGCCTATGGGTTAGCTATAAGCTGAAGACTTACAATGCCCTGCGAATCCAATATAATAACATTTGCAGGGTGTTGTTGGGGCTACCTCGGTTCTGCAGTGCTTCAACAATGTTTTCTGAGGCGCGAACAGATTATTTCTACGCGATCATGAGGAAACGCATTGTTTCGATTATTGGCAGAGCCTGGGACAGCACCAATGAGATCGGGTGATCTCGAGAAGGTTTGACTGCAGAATGTACCAATTTTGGGTAGTCAAGCTTATCTCGAGCAACAAATAGTTTTCTTATTTTTCTTTTATGCTGTTTACTAACCATAGGTTTTGTGTGTTACTAACCAATAATGGATCATTGTTATCTAAAATAAATAAATAAATTGAAATTGAAAATTTTAATTAAAATATGCATTAGGGATATAAATGATTTTATTGTCGGGAGTTGAAAAATGTACACTATGAATAGTAAAAATATCGTAGTTAGGTTAAACTTAACTAAACACGGTTTACAGTAAATTTTGAGCGATTTAAAGCAAGTTACTGATTGAAGGCCGCTCTTCGGGAACCAAGGGTGGGATGAGAAGACTATCCAGATCATCATGGCTACGGATAGTGAGCAGTGGGGTCCTGTCTCCTTTCAATTCAACCCAGCGAATTTTATATCCAGCATCGTGGGAGCGTTTTCTTGAGTCTCAAAATAACTGATGGTTTCACTTTGTAAGGAATTTGTTGAAGAATATGTCTTTTGGCGGACCTGGCACTATATTTTCAGAGGACATATTTTTTCTTAATTTAGCGGCGGCAATAAGTCTGTCACGTTTGGAGCGCCTCAAAAGATTCACAACCATTGTGCAGGGGAAAGTCTTTGTCCCGGCGTTTGTTGCAGATATCTCCGCCGAACCCTTCGGCTCATTCTTAGATGGGCGGCGAGGTCCAGTACGGGAGATCCGCGCACAATCTTGCCGTTGCGGTCAACAAGTTTACTTTTCATAGTTACTATTATATTGTTCAGACAGGCTGTTAAACTTGTCGGAAAGCAACCCTATCTGGGTATGTAAATCTTTATTTTCTGCCCTTAAGGTCTTAAGTGTTTCGGCAGTTATGTTCTCCAGCTTATAGTTGAAAATGTCCTTTATTTCCCTAGTTCGTTGTTGCAAGTAGCAGGCTTAGGCCGCTGGGTCATATTAGTTGGTAAGTCAGTGGTTTTAGCGGCTTGTGCTCGAATTGGAGTTTGGCTGTTATCACCACCCCTACGAAGCATTCCTTGGCAGTTACGGTATAACCATTTATCCTTCTCAGATTGCGGTATATCCTAAAACTATCTGTTTATGCTGTAAAGGCAGGATTAGCACTATTTGTTTTTGCAGCGGGAACAGGTCAGGTCTAATTTTAGTGTTTCATCTCCACCACATCCCGATGCACAAAGACCCCGTAGCCTCCACCCGGCTGTCTTGTCATCACTTATTGTGCACAAAAAGTATCAAAACTTCAATTGCAAAAAAATATAAATGGGGTACAACAACAAATTATAGGTTGACACTGGCTGGCGGCTTAGCTGTGTGCGGCGGCCATCTACCCGCTCATATCACAGTCAATGCACTAAACGAGAAACGGTTTGGTCTATTTAGGCACAAATTCTAGATTGTTTCCGCGCACAATTGTATAGAATAAGCATTATTGCTATTATTTGAGCAGTTTGTTTGGAGGAGTACAATAAACGCGTCTTCAGTTAACGGTGCCCGATCTTAGGCTGAAAAGCAAACAAAATTGGTACAATAATTATAAGTTAGATCATTAGTTACAGTAAGACTTATCTTTTCCGGTGTAATGTGGACTATTTAATATTTGCATGCTAAAATGTATAGCTGATAAGTTGTTTATATATATTAACTGACCATCGACTGCCTACCCTTATGTTAGTAGATAAAAATCTTTTACTTTATCTTTATATAGCGGTTAATTAATTAAGTCGACAAAAATATGGGACGAAATTTTGTCGCGACTACTCATGGGCCATGGTCGAAGCAGAGGAGTGTGAACGGACGGCTATGAACTATTATGGACTATTTATGTGAATAGTTCATAGCCGTAGCCTCATAGCTGCGAGGTTTGAGACCACGACAGGTAAAAAATAAGTCTAACTTGAAACCGAGCATAACTCTTCATCCTTTTTAGGATTCTTTATCTGCGGATATCTAGGATAGCTGGTGGTCCAAAATCGACTCATTCAGAAAGAAAATAGATTCATTCAGACCACATGGATCAGAGAGATTTGGAATTGGAAAATGATGTAAGTGAATCCGATATTCTTCACGACCACACACAGCAGTCTTATGTTAATAAAATGCAAAGAAACAAATTAGAAGCTCCTTTTGTTTGTTTTTCGATACTTTTCTGTGACGTGTTTTATTATTTTACATCTAAAAGTTTTTGACGTGAAAAGGTGCTGCCCGCCAATAATGAGCAGTTTTCTCACAAAGCTTTAGAAGATCTCTCACTTAACTGCGTCTGTATTTTACCTAATTGGTTTTTTAATGTAAATGTAATATTGGATAATCGAAATGCCAACTCCTTGAAAAATGAAAGAAATAAATATGATCTTATATATGCCATTTAGGCATAATTTTAAATAAGTTGTTTGTCTCAATAAAAACTATATCACTTTTTTCATTTTCTAAATCTTGTGGCCTTATTGGCTTTAGATTGATAGTTAGAAATGACCACAAACCAGATATCGAGATAGACGCAGCAAACATGGTCGAATGTATGAGAACCAACCGTGTAACTTTTTCACTACCTACTGTGACGTCACGAGCACCTTTTAGTGATGGGTTGGCATGTTAATCGTGAAACAGAGTCAAAGGCGCGCCGCCAAATCGATTCAAAATGAGCGCTGCTACGGGAATCCCCTACCTACCACGACCACGTACCTACCGTGTTGCCTTTTTGCCAGTAAGCCGGCAGTGTTTCGAGCGGGAGATCGTATCGTAGCATCGCACCCGGATATCACATCATAGAGTGTTAAAGTATGTATTTGTCTGTAGTACCTATTTACCTTTTATTATTCATGTGTAAATCCGTCCAGCCCCTTTATTCAGTAACTCGAATCGATCTTAAACTGTGGAATAGTATCAGATTTCCCACATACTAAAATATAAATTGCAATGAAAATGCAACTCCGAATTATCATTCTTCAACAAAATCGAATCGTCCAGCGATTTTGCAAGAATCGTCGCATTGTACAACACTATCTGATTAAATCGACAGAAAAATGAGCAAATCGACTGTACCATGCAACTGTAAGGTTAACGAAAGTATAGTTTGCTTCACTGTTCATTGAGGGCTACGAAAGAGATATCCATGAATTGTGTAAAGTGGAAGCAGCAGTGGATGAAGTCCATGGGAAATATACGCTATGGTTCAACCTATCTCAGTAAAAACGGGAGACGCTACTCGAAATTAAAAATAATTGATTATTAAATAAATTAGGCTAATTTCAGAAATAAAATTACTAACGTATGAAAGGTAACGCCGTCGTTTTCTTTGGAAACAACATTGCTTGAGTTTTTGCAATTCACAACGGCACAGTAAGGCATTTTTATGTTTATTAGTACACGGCTTACATTCGAACAGCCAGAGAGCGACTGAGCCGGGATGTGCGGAGTACGCCTATTAAAAACACGCGAAGTAGGTAGACTTTCGCTGTCTATCTCGATATCTGGTCTGTGGAAATGACAATATATATTCACATAGATAAAGATAGACTATTTACTGGCGGTATCATAGTCAAATCGGTTTCAAAGTGAAAAGCTGTTAAGATATATACTCCTATAAATATATACTCCTTGAAAAAGAATTATACCTTTCTGTTACATGATGATTTGCTTTAGGGGAGCTGGTCTACTTGTCCGTTGTATCCATTTTTTTCCGCCTCAGGCTTTGAGGGTATTATTAGTGGCGGCACCCTGAGAGTCAGTGATAAGGGAAATGACGACATAAAAGTACCCCGGAATAATGAAGGGTTCTGGATTCACTCATTTATTACGTACCTAATTATAATTTTCGCTTCCAATCAAAAAGATAAAAAATAACCGTGAAATTATTCTATACTCGCCGATAATGGGGAAAGGCAAATGCCAATATAGAATTGTTTGATAAACATAGACAAAAGTGTAATTACTCTTGTGAAATAAAAAAAAATATCAAAAATAATAATTGTACAATAATTGTCGATGCATTAAAAAGCATTAGTCTTGTATCGGTCATGTACGAAGAACGAATAGGAAACGTTACTGTGCAATGAACGAAAAGAAACGTTTCCTTACGCTAATCGGACATTCGGTCTACTAGGACTATTAGGACATAGCTCCGAGAGAGCGGCGGTGGCGGGCGGGAGGCATTGAGCCATGCCGACTCGCTCTTGCACACACAGACACGGCATTGACATCTTGACTAGAATGACAGTCCTAAGCCTGTTTAAGTATGAAGGGAAATCAAATATTATTTAACTTTTTATTTCTGCTATGCAAACAGACACATAGAGTTGTATAAATATATTAATATTATCAGAGTATAATATTCCTCAAGTTTCTGCTCTGCACAAAAAGAAAGGTTAACCTAATAGCTCCATTTTTTATTCGATCCTACATCATACATAATAGTACTAATAAAGCTGTTAGATCTTACTGGTACACTGACTGAAATGTCCTAGTACGGAGCGCTCTCTGATGACTGAGCAGGCATATTTTTTATTCTTAAGATCCAACGTCCAAATAGTACTTATAGAGCTGTTAGAGTGTACTAGTACACTGACTGAAATGTACTAGTACGGAGCGCTCTCTCTGATGACCGAGCAAGCACAAGACTAAAAAACATTAGGGACTTTCAAGATTTACCACTCAAATTACATATTCCATGTCTCCTATTTCTGTTAATATATCAGAACTGTACCCTTCTCTATGTAAACGATCCCATATATTTCCATATTTTCCTTGACTTATATGGAACAAGAAGTCTTGACTCAACTCGTAGCAAACAGCAAGGCCAATTTATATAGTGCACTCTTGAAATTAGATTTTATAATCTTTTTTATAAGCAATGGAGTTATCCATAAGAACTAAAAGGTGTTTTGAACATGTACCAATGTAGATATATAAATGCAAACGTTATTGTATTCTGGGTAAATGCGGGTAACCTGTGCTTTTGCCTTCCCGTGAGGGAAAAAAGCATTGACGCTATGTTATATTTGTAATGATATTAAAACCTACAACCGAGTACTTTTTCTAATATCTTTTGAATTACTTGCCCTAGAAGTTCCTCAACGTTTTTCAACATAAAATTTTAGTTACCCGGGATGAATGAGTAAGGTAAAATGCTTCTTCTCTAAGGGAATAAAATGCTATAATTTAACTCGCATATACCCCTAAATTATACATACCTATACTTATACCCAGTTTCTATAAATTATTTTTCGAGCGAATATCCTGTATTAAAGTACATACACGTACAAGCACTGCACATTCATACATTTGTGTTCACAATACAGTGTATACATATAAGACACGTAGCAACACTCATAAAAGATTCAACAGAATGCAAAATTGCAAACTTGTAGTTTCAAGTCCGATACTAAAATTTATTTTTTAATATGCGCCAAAAGTGGGTCACTGTGTGAACTGCAGAAGTACACAGTACAGTGTCTACCCCTTATGGAAGGTTTCTATTCACACACAGCTCTTTTTACTGTTTTAGTTTTACTAGAAACATGTCTATTGATGTTGGATATTGTAATAAAACTAATACGTGAGATTCACCCTTTAGCACTTTATTCTGCACCTCCTCCTTCTCCGACAATCCAAGCCAGAGAGAGATTGTTTCAAATGACTATTCCCATGAAAACATACTTCTGGGCGCCAACAGTTATGCCAAAATTCAACAAATCGAGCGCGAATTAACGCAGCCAATAGGAAATCAGCAGGCGTTGACAACATAATAACACTGAATTCAACTCGACTATTCGAATCGCTTCACCAAGTGAATCAATTCGAAACATCAGATGAACTCGTGCAAGAAATATATTTACGAAACCTAACACTCGTCCGTCCTGACCCCGTGTACGCCCTCGTACACGCGTCAAGTGACAATCAAAGAAGTATTTGAAACAATCCTGAACAATATCCATAGAAAGAAATACAAACATCGGAAATCACTCGAGTATAATAAATGTTTTTTTTTTTTAATTACATACTTAGATCTTATCTGTCAATCACAGTTTCTCGTATTGTTAAATAAATTGTCTTAACTACAGTATTTAAGGTAAGTTATAAAATAATATACTCATATTACCTAATGAGCACAAATTATTGATCTAGTAAAGCACGACACCATTGTAAAAAGACACCATTGTAAAAATTATGAAGAACTTTAAAACAAATGCTCAAGGTTTCGATTGTATCACTCTGGATATGTTGCTTCTGACAATGCCACGTACACTTGGTATAATCACTTCTCTTATTAATCGATCTATTCAATCCGGAATATTTCCCGAAGCATGGAAAGTCGCGAAAGTGAGACCTCTTCCTAAAATAAATAACCCAGTAGATTTAAAAGATCTTCGACCAATAAGTATTCTACCTTTTATGTCCAAAATTATTGAAAAAGTTGTGTCAATGCAGTTAACAGAATACTTACAGGTTAACGATATTCTCCCTTCAAAACAGTCAGGCTTTAGAAAAGGTAGAGGTACGGTGACGGCTCTTTTGGATGTTGTTGACGATATCCTGGCAGGACAGGACGTTGGTGAGGGAGCGATTTTGGTCTTACTTGACTTTTCGCGCGCGTTTGACACTATAAGTCCAACTTTACTCTTATCTAAACTGGCCTATTATGGTTTTGACAGTGTTTCAATGAAATGGTTCTCTAGCTACCTGAGCAATCGTACCCAGAGTGTCGAAGTTTGTGGAGGTAAAGGCATTAACAAATACTCAAGTCCTGCAGTAGTAAATAAAGGTGTCCCCCAGGGCTCTATTTTGGGACCTATACTTTATATCCTTTACTCTGCTGATTTAGCAAATATTGTGAACGACAGTAAATATCATATTTATGCTGACGACTTGCAGGTTTACAGATCTTTCAATCCCTCAGAAACGACGGAGGAAATTGCAAAACTTAATAAAGAACTAGATCAAATATCAGAATGGTCCAGAAAAAATTGTCTAGCTTTAAATCCTCTTAAAACTAAGTTTCTTGCGATTGGTACTAAAACGCAAATAAGGAAAATTAACAGTCACAATATTGAGCTCAAATTAGGAGGCGTAAAAATCGAACAGGTAACAGAAGCGCGGAATTTGGGTGTGCTGATGGATGATGGTTTAAAATTTGAAAAGCATGTACTTGAAACTGTTAGAAACTGTTTTTATAGACTTCGTGTTCTCTATAAAATACGTAACTACCTAGATGTAGATACGAGGATCCATCTTTGTGAATCCCTTATTTTGTCTAAGCTAAATTATGCTGATACTGTTATTGGGGGCTGTCTGCTGGTAAGAACTAAAAAAAATATACAGAGAATTCAGAATTCATGCGCAAGGTTCTGTTTCACTATCCCACGGAGAGCGCACATTACCCCTTACTTAAATAGTAACAACTTACTCAATATGGAGTCACGGCGAGCCCTGCATTTTGCAAGTCTACTTTTCGGTGTGATTCAGAAGCAGCAACCTTCATACTTATACAACAAGTTAAAATTTTGTTATCGTCAGTCTCATATTCCATTAAGAATGGTCTGCCCATCCCACCATTCATCAGCATTTCGGGGAAGCTTCCGTTACTGCGCCACGAAATGCTGGAACAATATCCCTCCCCCTATTAGACAGTCCCCTTCAATAGGCAGTTTTAAATTAAAAAAAAGGCCTACAGTAAAGTTGTTTCATACCCATTATCAATTGTTTGTTCTAAATTATCTGTTATAGTGTTACATAAGCTGTTGTGGTTTTAATTATATTTTTTCTGCGCATGTAATGCTAAGATCCAGTTGTAATAAATCGTACTTACATAAATACTGAGACTGAGCTTCAGCTAAATGTGATAGTGATGCATCATAATACTTTAATATCTGCACTGTTTTCATATGGTTCCAATACGTTAATATTTAAGTGTAAGGCATCCACTGAAAATCAGCGCCGTGGCCCAACCATGGCATAAGGCTGAGTGGAGACCTTTTTGGTGCATAATACTCGTACATAAGACTGTAATAATTTTAAGTTAATTTATTCTATTGTATTTTTATGTGCCAAATAAAGTTTATTCTATTCTATTCTATTCTATTCTATTCTAAAGCTAAAATATATTTTGAATTTTTGATTAGAACAAAAACAACGTATCACTTATAGACCTCATGATGTTGATGTAGATTACATAAAATTGTGTGTACATCATAATTAATAGTAAAGCAATGCACTTAATTTAAAACACCCCAATACATTTTATTTTATTCTTAAAATGAATTCAACATAACCAGGAATAATCTAAGATAGGCATTTTAACGAGCGGTATCTAATCGGTAATGAATTGATTTAATAATGAAATTAATCTGTCATAAAAATTTAAATAATTCTCTTATAAAATTCAATCTCTGATCCAAACCAATTCTCAGAAACCATATAATACAAACCCGCTTGTAACCTAACACTCATGATTTTCGATTCGACCTGTTCCAATTTTCTATCAGGTTAACCAATAATATATAACTATTTTGCAAGTTATCAATCACTTTGCGATCCTTCATTCTCGCGAAATCTTTTGTGCGATCCTTCATTTTCGCGAAATCTTTTGTGCGATCCTTCATTCTCGCGAAATTATCATTCTGCGATCCTTCATTCTCGCAGGTACCCTCACTTGCGATCCATTATTCTCGCGGTACAGTAATGTCTTCATTATAGTGGGTACGCTCATGACCACGAACGTTTTGATCAAGCCGCGATCCAGTCACTTCTCGCTGCTTGACCTGGAATCAAGTAAACAACACTATCTGTAGTCATCCATCATACAAGCAAAACCACGTAACTAAGGGTTATAATCTGCAATTATCTATCAGATTTGGATCATAGTTCACTTTTACACTTACTCATAAATTAACTCGTCACTAAAAAAAATATCAAATCAATCAACAAAAATATATATTTATTTTATAAATAATTTCACTCATTGTCAAGATCCATATAATTGATGTCATCAACTGGGTCATCATTCAATTCCAGTGCTGCAATATGCACCCATGGCAGCATACGATTTGCAGCTACGTGGTCCTTTTTTATTTCGCTATTACCAAAACCTGGTATTGGGGCAATCTCGTATCAGTCGTGACCCAGGACTTTAACTACCTTTAACGGTTCTATATATGATAGGACCAACTTTTTACTCTTCCCGTCGTTTGCAAAAGCAGTTTTAGTAATTTTCACCAGTTCACCCTCGATGTACCTACGAGCGGGCCGATTATTCTTATCGTAATACTGCTTTTGCTTTACCTGTTCCCTATCTATCCTCTCCTTTATTTCCTTACGAATGGTGACTACATCAATATCTTCACGAGTATCTTTTACTATTCCATCTAATTTTGAACTTATTTCCCTATTCATGGCGGTACCAAAAATTACTTCAGCTGGTGCTCTACCCATCGTCTTTTGAGAAGTATTATTTAAACCCCATTGAATCTTACCCAACTGACTGTCTTACTCTCTCTCGTCATTCTTCAAGTTTTGTGCTGTCAAGGAATCAATTATGGTGCGGTTGTAGCGTTCAACTTATCCATTCGATTTTAGACTAGCAACAGCATTGAGTATGTGCTTGATACTCCTGTCAGCACAGAACTTTTTGAACAAGTGAGAGGTAAATGAACTACCTCTATCGCTAATTATACGCACTGGCATCTTAAATGTATACATGATGTCATCCAACGCCTTTATCACGTTGATTGTCTTGGTATTACGTACTGGTTTTATGAAAATGTATTTCGTAAAAGCAACGACCACTAACAGCAAATACGAAAGGCCTCTTTTTGACTTTACAAAAGGTCCAAGGTGGTCGATATGCAGGGTTTGGAACGGTTCGGCAACTATTGTGATAGGATGTAGGTAAACCCTCACGACTATTTGTGTTTTTTTTTTTGCGTAAGCGCAGTCAATGCACGCGTTCACATACTTTTTGATAAAACGCGCCATTTTGGGAAATCAGTTGTGTCTTTTGATTCTATCCGTAGTCATTTCGACCCCAAAATGTCCGATATCGTCATGGTTCATCCTGCATAACTGCCACCTAGCCCCCTTCGGGACTACCCAACGTAGATTAGTTTGATCGTTATCTATGCTCTTCAATATTTTATTATCCTTAAGCACAAAATTACCTCTTATATACTGTAGGCCTTTTATGTCCAGATCACTGAGTAAATTATTCCTAATCCTGTCCAATTCCGTATCTCCTAACTGAAGCGTTAGCAACCAGTCATCTTTAGTTATAGCCATCACCGTCGGGCACGTTTCTATTATCTCTACATCATTATAACATACGGGATTTCGGGAGAGTGCATCCACATGTGCTATCTTTGTTCCCGCCCGGTATTCTATTGAACAATCAAATTCCTGCACAGATAACCACCACCGCGCTATTCTAGGATAAAGGTCACGTTTCAAAAATGTGGAGCGTATAGCGCTGCAATCTGTGACAATTTTGAAATCTTTGCCGATCAAATAAACCCTCAACTTTCTTAGCGAACAGATTACAGCTAAGGTCTCTAGTTCGTATGACTGAAAGTTTTTCTCCTCCGGCGACGTCTGTCTGCTATAGTAGGGTACAGGACTAAAAGATTCCGACTTACTGAAGCGTTGCAGCAAGATACCGCCTATACCGACCTTACTTGCATTAGTGTAACTCCGTTTCCGCTGCATAGTCATATATGGCTAGAACCGGGCGCTCGACTAACCTCCTTTTCAGAGACTGAAAAGCTTCTTCCTGGCTGTTATTTCACTCCCAACCGGCATCCTTTTTCAGCAATTTGCATAGAGGAAAGGCTATTTCTGCAAAACCCCTAATGAACTTCCTAAAGTAGCTCACCAACCCTAGGAACTGACGAACACTATGGACTGTTTCTGGTCTGGGGAAGTCAAACACACTTTGAATCTTATTTTCTCCTTGCCTAATCCCATTCCCACTGATCTCATACCCAAGATAATCAACCTTGTCTTGCAGAAAATCGCACTTTGACAAATTGAGGGTGAGATTTGCCTGTTCTAGCAACAGTAAAATCTCTCTTAGTCTTTCGAAACATTGCATTTTTTCCGAAGATTAATAGGTCATCGATGTAGGCAGTAACCTTACTATATCTTGCAGAGCCTAGAATCTTATTAATCATTCGCTGAATGTCGGACACTGTCGGAGCATTAGCCAAGCCGAAAGGCATTCTACACATATCCTTAACTTTCCATCCTTTTTCCTTACAAGAATTATAGGACTGGCATAATCAGATACAGACTTTCGTACAATTCCTGTTTCCACCATCTCGTCTACCATAGTTCGCACATGCTCTCGCTCGTGATGTGACAGTCTGTAGGGACGATAAACTACTGGTCTTTGGCTGTTTAGTTCGATTTTCATTTTCGTTGCATTTATACAGCCAAGTTGTTAAAGTGAGGAGGCAAAACAATGTTTGTATTCGTTCAGTAATTTGACCAGTTAGTGTTTACCATCCTCTGAAGCAGTCTTGCCTACCCTAATAAGACTTGTATCTAACTCCTGCATCGCTTCTCGTCTTATAACGTCATCCGATTGAACCAACCGCCTAACCTCATCTACCCTTTCAGCTCTACAAATTACGACTTCTTTTTGCAATTAGCAAGGAATGGAAATAGGAGCGATGTCTATATTTATAATCCCATTTATCATGCGATATACACATCCGCATATCTGATATTGTTGTTCAGGTTTACCAACTACTCTTTGGTTCAGAACAACACTGCCGTTATACATAGACTCGGAAATAACTTTCACTGTAGCTGCACCACAGAGATTTACGTCACTAGTCAATTTTATTTTCAATAAACGATTATCACCAATGTTTTGGTCAAAGAAAGGCATTTCAGAGCCGACGTCATAGAATCGTAGCTTAGTTGAGTCTTTGTACATCATCAAATGGGGTTGCTCAGTATAGGTTTGTCCAATGAGCATAGGCTTATCCAAGAGATAGTCCTCCACAACTTTACAAGTAACCTTAGCCCTCACACCATCGACTTCTAGATTTACCGCAATTGTCCCTAGAGAATGTACGGGTTTGTTTCTAAAATCTTTTATCATTGTAGGAGTCTTATCGTGACAAAAGCCAAGATTGGAAGCTAAGGATTCGCTCAAGAGTGTAACCTCACTACCAAAATCAATGAAAGCCTCTACTGGCATCCCGTCAACTCGCACTTCCTTGACAAATTTAGAGTTGCGATCCGGAATAGGGTTCGATATGCACATCGCTTTCCTTACTCCTTGATCGCGGTTATGTTTGTCCTTGAACGGGCAAGCATCGATCACTTTGAAACATCCACTTCACTTAATCAACGGCTTTGGGCATTGAAGAAAAGGGTGTCCTTTTTCCTTACAGTTAAAGCAGAATAACCCGCCTGATCTGTTATTTGTCCTCATACCAAATTTTGGGTCAAAACCGGAACTGATATTTGCATTTCCTACTACTTTGTTTTTGAAGCCTACTTTATCTGGAATGCCTAAAACTTCTTTGTGACTCATTAGAAAAAGCAGCAATTGGTCTGTATGAGAGCAACGTAACGCTGGAGCGCTGGACCTCAAGGTCTTATCCCAGATACCATGAATGATGCAATCTACCGCTCGTTTACCCGTGATGTCGCATTGATTGATAAGCGCCAACTTTTCAAAATAATACGTTTATATATGCTCATTAACCCTAGTTCTTCGGTTTAGCATATCCTCTAAGCATTGGTCATAATTGGTTTCGCATGGGAAGGCGTTTATCATTTTATCTTGCCACTCTTGCCACGTGAACATAGCTGTGTTCAAACCCTCGTACCAAACTTTGGCCAATCATTGTAGTTTTTGCAAACCAAAATGTACCGTTATTTTCTTATCCCAGCCATAGACTAAAGCGCATTGGTTTACCTTTTTTAACCATATATCTACGTTGATTTTTTGTAGTTGGGTCGAAATTCGGAACCTGTTTTGGTGGTCTATCGGTCTAGTTAGCGTCACTTGAACCGGTGGCTGGGATTGCTTGATTAACTTTAATATGTCAACTACGTCTTTAGCAGAAAAGGAAGGGCTACGTAACCTTGTTGCTGCTCATCATGCGTCATGCGATCATGCGTCGACAGCTGCTGGCGTTGTTGTTGCCCATGATGATGATTCCCATTGAAGTGGTGCCCGAGGATGGGGCTGTGGCTACGAGAGTGGATGCCCTTTCTTCCATAGTCGGGCGTTGCTAGCCTGCGAAGACTCGGTTCATGGCTGCGGTGACGATCCTCATGACCACGACGACAACGTTCTCTGCCACGATGATGTTCATCATCGTGGATATGCCCATCATCGCATTGTACACCACGAGTCATATCGCCATGCCCATCTGCTTCGTCAATTCAGACGGTTGTCTTGGAAAATAAATGGTTATCTCTAGTTTAATTTCTATCGTATTCCAATATTAACCCACACACCACACCATATTAAATCTGATCCGTTTACTAATATTTTTGTTTTGTTTATATATATATATATATATATATTTTCAAAAATATTACCAATTTTTAAAACTTAGGTACTACGAGTACAGGCATTATTTGCCATCCATGCCATCCATTGGTATAGCCACTCATTATTAGCGAGAACATCGTAAGAAAATATTCTATATTATAAAAAATAAAAATAAAAACGTAAATATCTCAAAAACAGTACGTCCTAGGCAAAAATACACAAAAATGTTGGCCCCCTTGAACCCCCATAAATCTGTAGAATGACTACGACAAATAAGGTTAAAACTGTTCAAATTCTCAAAAATAATAATAAAATCCTAAAACGTATACATTTCTCAAAAGTGAATATTTAAATCTTAATAACGGTGGTTTCTACGGCAAAACAAGTAAGGAAACATTAGTACACAGTTGCATCAGGTACTACAACTGAGGACCAAGGGTACAAACAAATATATAAACTTAAAAGGTTCATATCTCAAAAACGATAGGTTCTAGGCAAAAACTAAGCAAAATTTTGCCCCCCTTAAACCGCCACCATCCATGGAATTATTACGAAGAGGAAGGTCAAAACATTCAAATTCTCAAAAATAATAATAAAATACGTTTCTCAAATGTGAAAATTTAAATCTCGATACGATAAGTAAAATAAGTACGAGTAAGGAAACCTTAGTACACAGTTAAATCAAGTATGATAACTAAGGACCAAGGGTCCAAAATTTTGTAAAAAGGACCCGCCAACAATGAGTGATCCTCACTGCTCCAAAATAAGAAACCTCGTTTGAAGTATTTCGAGCATCGAAAACAGTGAAACGTATACATTTATAAACCAATTAAAATTAAATAAATAATGGACGTGTACTTACGTTCGCACTTCTGAAATGTAATAAAACTAATACGTGAGATTCACCCTTCAGCACTTTATTCTGCACCTCCTCCTTCTTCGACAATCCAAGCCAGAGAGAGATTGTTTCAAATGACTATTCCCATTAAAAAACATACTTCTGGCGCCAACAGTTATGCCAACATTCAACAAAACGAGCGCGAATTGACGCAGCCAATAGGAAATCAGCAGGCGTTGCCAACATAATAGCACTGAATTCAACTCGACTATTCGAATCGCTTCACCGAGTGAATCAATTCGAAACATCAGATGAACTCGTGCAAGAAATTAATTTACGAAACCTAATAATATATATATATATATATATTATATATATATAATTATATTTTACAACGAAATGAGTAATGTACAAGAGCAGTACAGAAATTAAGTTCGAGATATTAACATGAGCGTCAGCATCTCACGTTATTAAAATACATTATGCTTTTTACGGTTCCGTAGCCGAAGGGTGCCAAAGGGGATCTTATTTCTAAGCCTCCACTGTTTGTCTGTATGTCGTTGGGTTCTATCGAATGAACCGTAATAGGCGTTTCTTCACTAGGCACCCTAAGCCAATCACTCACACTTATCTGCTTGAGAACACCCCGATCCTAAAGGTGAACACTGTTCGAGATCTGGATGTCCTTTTGGATTCAAAAATGACTTTCGAAGACCATTTAGTGGCCAACACAAAAAACAGAAATCTGTGCTTTATTTTAAGAGTTTTGCAAGACGTTTAAGGAAGTGAGATGTCTGTGAATCTTATTCTATGCCTACGTTCGAAGTGTCCTTGAGTACTGCAGCACCGCCTGAAATCCGCGGTATGCAGTATATGAGGACATTAAGAATGCAAAAAAATTGACAAACACCTGAGCTTTGGGATAGTTGCCTTCGCTGACTATGCAACAGCGTGTCGTCACCATAACTTACACAGCCTTGGAGATTGCCACATTCTTTTAAACAGGCAGCTCTTACACAATTATGCTTATGTTAACTGCCCCAAGTTGGTCAACGAGCTGCTGCGACTTAGAGCAACCACTCGAAACCGACAAACTCCTCTCCTTATTGTCTCCTTTGCTGCACAAACAACGCGGAAAATTCGCTCAGCGGCCGCCTTAAGCGTACATACAACAACCACTTCGCATATCTCGACATTTTCCACATTTCGCGGGGTGGATTTAAGAGGCACCTACTGCTGCAGCTCAACAAAAGCGATGAAGATGGTGTACAATAAGTAAGTAAGTAGGTATTTCGATTTTTGATGTCTCTCCTAGCTACAACACTTGAAACATTCTCCACTCTCACTCACACTCACACTCAAAAATTAACATCTAATGCACACGCGACATAACCTTGCACACACACCACTCTCCTCCCGTCCAATATTTTATGTATATCATCCCTATCAAATATGTCTGGCCTATAAAATCAAAGTCATTAATTGGCCTTTGTTAAGTCTAAGTTACTTTATTTAAATTTTCTGTGCTGTTGACTTGGCACCATAAATAAATCATCGTACTCAACTCACATCAACCTACTGCTGGGCATTGGTCTCTTCTCTATAGTGCCAACTCCTACGGTCCTGTGCGATCCGCATCCATTGAGATCCTGTCGACTTTAGTATATCGTCGGTCCATCGGGCAGGTGGTCAGCCCACTGGCCTTGTTGCTCCCCTTGGCCACCACTCCGTGACTACTTTGGTCCACCGTCCGACGTCGCGCCTAGCCAAGTGTCCCGCCCATTTCATAAAATAAATAAATAAAATATATAGAGTAGAGAGTGGAAATTTTTACAGTATATGTATTTCTGTTGCCGCAAGAGTAGCAAATAACGAACTATACGAGATTTATACATGAAAGCTACGTGTTTTAACATCCACTGCGAACGAATCATGCCATATCATATCATCACTCAAATAGGATCGTAGATTTCACGGCTTATCACGTAATTGTCATGGTGCAATTGTTTTTTATCGGCCGCGAAATCTTCAAGTTTCTGGGAATCCACGTTGTCACATAATATTATATAATTTTGTTTATTTTTATTGCTTAACTTTACATACTCGATGGTACAGAGCCCTTCGTGTGTAAGTCCGACCCGCACTTGATTTTTATTAGTTCTCAAGCAAACCATTTTGATTAATTAGTTGTTTTAAACGAAACACTAACGAGAATCGGTATAAACTTATAGGGCCTTACCACAAAAAACTAAACTACCGATCAACACTTGGTTGACGTTTGTTTTGTGATTAAACGCTGTTTAGTATTTTTTGTGGTAACACGGATAATCTCTCTGAATATCACCCCGTCACGTCGCGCCTGGGACATAGCGGTCGCTGCTGCATCTATTTGCAGTAAGAACATTGTGCCCTGTACAATGTACATTGTTATTTAGCAGTGCCCAAGCCAAGTGCAGTAAGTGCACAAAATGGACGATAATAGCTTCCCACGTCCCTGCGGAAGTCGTCGCGTTAAAATGTTGAAAAACTCGTGGAAATAAGGCTGTGAAGAACTTTGTAGAGTATTTTCAAATTCTGTCTTGTTAAACTGACAAAGATTTTACAACTTTCCTGTTATTTAAGTTCTCGAGAATGAAGTAAGGTTGTAAAAGTTTGATTTTCCTTGGATTTTTTTTTTACATCTGTCGTCACGTCAGAAATATCATTAGTAAAGTTTTTGATTTTTTTATTTTTTTATATTAAGAAGAGAGTTAGCCTCAGCGCACACAGACCACAAAATATCGCAACAAAACGCGAGGTGAGCAAACAAATCGCAACAAATAGCTCTGTTCCTCACTTTACCACGATATTACCGTTAGACTTGTTAAATTTCATCACTTGTACATAAGTGAATTTTATTGTTTACATTATTATTATACATATATGAATTAAAAATAAAACTTATATATTATATATAAATATTAAATAATAGTAGTTTATGTGACTGCTGCATAATGCCTAATTATGTACAGTTATATACACTAGTTTATCTACACACATATCATAAGCTCTCTTTGATGTGTTCAGGAACCGCATGTTTAACCGGCATTGTGGCTCTGCAATTATTGTTTAACTTGTTCTGTAGTAGGCACCAACTTCTCGCAGGCGGGCGTCGGCGTTCGAAATTTGAATGCCAGCACCAACTTCACAAACAAACTAGGGACGGCACGCGGGTGGGCGTCGGCGTTCGAAACTTGAATGTTATTATATGTAGATAAACTACACATAATGACCATAATGTGTAGTTTTCCAGATACGATACGAGTTTTTACCAAGTAGTTTAACATAATGCTGATCCTAACGTGCGGTTTTTGAACGCAGTAAAGAGGGTTTATGATACGTGTGTAGATAAAGTAATTAAAAATCCTAAAAATCGCAACTGCTATACATTAAAAAGCACAAAACAAGTAAATACGACTTAACGTTATTATCGAGATTGGATTAGTACATTACGCTACAAGGGAAGTAAGTGAGCTATTACGGAACGAGATGCAATTTGGTGCCCGTGCGAGCTTCGCTCGCAAAGGGCTCTAAGGATCGAGTGCACCCGAGATATTTAGACGCCCGAGCGAGCGAAGCGAGCAAGGGCGGATATAGTTCGAGGGTGCAATAGCTACTTACAACCCGAGAGAAGTATACTATTTTACACCTTTCTTGCGAGGAAAATAAAATACAACAAATAAAATAAAACAATGTAATTTAAATTCATATCAAAAAACTAATGAGGTACCTACATATTAATTTTCTTTTGATTTATTTGGCAAAAGGTTGTCGATTACATTCTCAGCTTCCATATCCACTTCATCACTTGACATTTTTAATTAGGTAATTAATTTGAGATAAACTTTATCAAACTTCAAATAATATCGATTGAATTACCGCCAATTTTTTTTTTTTTTGTTGGTTGAGTTTTTGACCAAGGAGGTTTGCATAGCTTGAACTGTAAAGTTGTATGAAAATCCATTACATATCAAGCATTGCTTGTTCTGCAAAGTAATTTGAAAATGGAACGTAGTTTTCTATGCAGACAATGAATGAATGACGTAAAGACTAACTTACATTCACTCTTTGAACGTAAGTAAGTAGGTCTTTACGAGCAAGGCAGGTGTAAAAAATTATAATAGTTATGTGTAACATTAAATTAAATTCAAATGCAAGCGTAACCCAAACTATTAAATTTAATTTGTCTCGCCTGTATTTTATTTTAATTTAATTTAACACTCATAATTCTATCCATTACGTTCAGTTTTATCTGCTTGTTTTGTGCTTTTTAATGCACCGCAGTCGGGATTTTTAGTATTTTTGATTACGTTATTTATTTCCTGCTTTCAAGACAAAACCGCGAAAAATCTTTAGATGCTTAGTTCATACCGAATGTTTTAGGATTCCGTAGAGAAGCAAGAAACCCTTACAGTTTCGTCAAGTCTGCCTGTCCGTTCGTATGTCATAGCAACTTTATGCAGAAAATATTGGGACTAGGTATTCTGTGAACCGCTTTACGATTTTTATACAAAAAAAATAAAATTAAAATAATTAATTCGATACATAGTTCTTAAAAAATGACGTTGAGGTTCCTGACACCATTTTTCTTCAAAGTAAATTGTTAAAGAGACAGACCTTCCCAAGTTCCCTCTGTAACGATCCCAACATGCACTGTTTAACTAAATCATACAAAATTATCATAAAATCAAGAAAGGTAGTTCATATCGGTTTGTTGGAGTTTTGGGAATAACTTAAGTAATAAAGTTATAAAAACTGACTGTGCACCGATTATTTTTTTTGACTTAAAAGAAACATTGACCAGAACTATTTAGCCAAAAGTCAGTTCTATGTATGGCTCATTAGGAAGTAAGTAATTTAGTCTATCACAAAGTCACTCTTATGATCATTCGAGATAATAAAATAAAGGTCATTTATCTTCTGGCCAATTACTTGCACCATGGCAAGATATACAAAGTTCTTGGTAAGCAAGTCTTAACTTGTAATTTGTTATTTTTTACAATACTCTGTCCTGCAGTAATTCAATGATGACGGTGTAAAAAGGCCGGTACGGCGCGGATGTTTTATTATTTTTATTATTTTTATTTTTTATTTTTATTATTATGTTTTATTATTTATTAAAACGTTGTTGTCTAAATAAAGCCAGGGATCGATGCCATTGTTGGAACCCCACTGAATGAATGCCGTATGACATCTTTGAAATAAATTAATAATAATAATAATACCTTGGGCACTATTTACACACATTGATCTGGCCCAAACTAGGATTCCCTGTATCTTGGTTACTAGACAACATTACACATACTTATAAATACTATACTAAGATAGATATACAGACATCACTAGGGTACAAACATCCATTTTGATCAAACAAATATTTGCCGTCGAAATTAATTAAGCTCTGATAGGTTAGATTAGGCTCATAATCATTCACTGAATCTTTGTTTTTAGGTAACATACTAAAATGAGATCCTGATATATTTAATCTTGGTTGCTAATTATTTTATCACCCACTTTGCGCAAGTGTGTGACGTAAAGAACCAAATAAAGTATATAGCGAAAACCTAATATTAAACAACATCTTATAGGTGGTGGCGAAAAGTTTCATGTATCAGTATCGTCAGTATCGTTCTATTTATTGGGGTGGATCTAGGCATGGAAATTACTAAATAGGCTAACTATTATGCATGTTAAAATAATAATCCTGATAGCACCATGAGTACATGGGCCAATTAGATGACATAGGGGCGTAGTCTTGAATGAGATTTGGCGATGTGATTGGTCGAGACTGGAAGGGTAGGTAGTATAGTAGGTAGGGCTGCGCCTACGCCGAAAAGCCGGGAATTTGACAGAGTAGGGAGACCGGGTTTAGACACGGAACAGGGTAGTCGACAGCGAGGAGGACTTCATCAAGCGGAATAACAGGAAGTGCGGGAGTTTTTCTGGTGCCGGGCGCGAAAGGCGAGTCTGCGGCGTCAAAAGGCCTTCGCCGAGTGGTGAGTAAAGGTACACGTGGTAGGCATCGGCTGTCGAGTGAAGAATAGCACAAGTCTATTTTATTTTGTTACATTTCAAAGATGTGGAGAATTATAATTACATAGCGTCACGCCTTTTCCCATGCGGGGTGGTAGGGGCACAACTGTGCCCATTTTGAGCCGGTTATTTCATGCTCCGCCTTGGCTGACAATTAGCCATCGCCGCAGCTATGGAGTGGTAAAGGTTTCCCGCGATGTTTTCCATCACCGTTAGAACGTCCGTATAATGTACTTAAAATGGATTGATTGTCGCATTGGTACATGGTCGGGAGTAGAACCTGCAACTTCTGTGTGAGAGGCAGGCGTGGGACCCATTAGACCACGGAGCTCTTTATAATTAATCTGATTCGAATCCAGAGAACCGATTATCATCCAGTAGTTATAGTTAATAAATTTATCATTAAGGGGCTAGTATGTCGTACATCGGAGTCGAACCTGCATCTTCTATTTGAGAGGCAAGCGTGAGGCCCATTAGACCACGGAGAATTATAATTAATCTGGTTCGAATCCAGATCACTGAGTATAATTCAATAGTTTTAGTTAATAAATTGATCAAAGCTTTTAAATTTATTTAAAAAAATGCAAGACGCATTGCTTTGCCGTTTTGAATCATATTTATTGATCTGATTCAGCTCTAGAATGATAAAGTTTATTAGGTTTAACAAGATCTCGTGGTTGACAGAGGAATAGGCCTAAGCCCACTTTGTCAAGTATTTATTGCAATCCGGTGACGTGTGCCTAATCTTGTTTGTACTTGCTGTGATTTATATTTTACTGTTGTTTATATATCTATCTTTATGTTACGCGTAATTTGGAAGATTCGGGTTCGCGACGTGAACTTGCTTAAAACTATTTGCTATTACGTATCACTCATTTCGTATCGGGCAGACATTTCCAGGGGCTGCGCTCGCGCTTGTTGGCTTAGCAACGCGCGGCGGTACCTGACCATCAGTCGGCTGATCGGGTGAGCTTTGACCTGCTTTCGCGCGGCATTCAGCGCGCCGGGAACTCCTGTCTGGTTTGATGCACAGTTTACTTAACCTAATTTATTGATTGCTCTTCACTTTAAATACCGGTACCGTGTATTGTCAATATTGTCGTTGCTTGTCCTTATGAACTGTACATCACAAGGCAGTGTCAATATAGTAGAAGTTTCGGTCTTAGAAGGGGCGTATATAATTGTTACTGGAACTTTGAGTTAATTATCTCGACTCGGACTCCTCATTATACTTATCTGAATAACAAACGGAAAATGTTATGTAGGTACAAAGCGTGTAATGATAATCCATAATGCGTAGCACTGTCGTTCCCCTATTTAAATAGCTGCGTCGACATGAGATGCGTGTTACTGGGTTTTCAAAACTGATTAAGGTAGATCTGTCGTCGGCTAGCCGCTTAGGTAGGCATTCCCCATCCTTATATCCTGAACTAAAATTACAGTTGAGTTCTTTGTCAGTTAGCTCATCCTGTAATAATCAAACTGACGGATTAGTTTATTTCCCTTCCTTTGTGTTCTAAATTTCTGTAAAATTAAGTTACACAGGTAACACTTAGTAGTATTGCGTTAATCTACTTGGCACTTGTATTTATTAACGTTTTATAGAACTACTCTGGTAACATTTTTCTCCACCTTCCGTGAAGTTTTTTAACTATACCAAATTCTTACGAATAACAGAGCTTACATTAGCGTTCTTAAAAACCTACATATACTTAATTTATTTAGCCTGCTTCAATTGAAGCTATTTTTGAGTGGTTTTTATTACAGATAAGAATTATGCTGTCGGTTTGGTGTTGATTAAAACTTCACTACCTGGTAGCCGGAGTGCCTGTTGGCTATTTGTATTGTATATTGAATTGTAATTTATCCTCTTGTGTGATGTGGTGGTTGGGTCATATTGCAAAATTGGGCGAATAATAGGGATCTGCCCCTTTGTAGGTGGTGTGATTGCCTGAAAAGTCTTACAGGGTAGGGGATGTACATATTGTCATGGCGAGTAGCAGTGGTGCCCGATCACAAGGGAGTAGGTCACGCCACGCGTAAGAAAGGATGGGAATATGTCTTCCAAACCCCGCGAATTAAATTATTGCTGGCCGGTTCTCGCGGTTGTCTGAGTGAGACAGTTGACCGCGAATACTTCCGAGTCACTCGGCGTTGTCACAGTGTCATACTGCGGGAATGCTAACGAATTAATATGATTTGCATTCGGTCGAGGAATCACATCCGTAGGGAATATCAAAATAGCTCCAAGTTTGTCATTTGACATAAGTACATGCGTCACTTAGAGTCCTTTAGGCCTTATTGTAGCATCCTGTGCCAAGCTTAGGGAAATCCTTACTCCTCATTAAAGGGAATTCAACAGATCTCGCAACTAGATGTTAATCTAGATGCGAGATCTTTCACTTAGCAATGCTGGTTGGAATTCACAGGTAGATGCGAGGTTAGGGGCATCTACCACTCCCCCCTTCCCCCATTTTTTTATGACAAAAGCGACAGAATTTAGATTTAGGGAACTGTAACTACCTTCTTTAAGCTTATAATTATTCGATGTTTGCCTCGTCCAAGAATCTTTCCAAATCTTTCTAAACAAGTTTTTATGACCAATTACATCACCTCCATCTCAAACTATTAATTTCTTTCTCATGGATTTTATTTACCTATTTCATGCCTCTAAAAGAATCTGGGATTGCTGAAACAAAAAATTACACAACGTAGCAAGTCCTACCACAGTAATACGATCACATTTGGCCATTACACTGAGAAATATTACTATTGAATATTTCTGCAATTAACATATGCTTAAAAGCGTTTTTAAGTATAGGTTAAAATATAAAATAAAAAACATAAAGGGGGGATCTTTACACCTCCCCTCTAACTTTTAAAGTAAGAGAGTGAAAAATCTACAAAAAATATATGCCTTGTATCTCAATACACACTTTTAATGAAAATTAGTTTGAATGAAATATAATAAGCTGTTTTAAAGATATAAACATTTATTCAAAATCGCAAATAACTTTGTCATTCATACAAACACTATGAAAGTTACAAGTTAGTAAGTTACAACACAAACATCCAGTCACATAATTACTTACTACAGCGGAACCGTTCATGGGCGATTCCGACTCGCACTTGGCCACTTTTTTTTCATAGCTTGTTCAAAGTTACTATATATTTCCGCATTCGACTTTTAAAGCCCTTTGTTTTGATAACCCACTCGAGGATCTTGAAAAATAATCTTTAGCCCGCACATTTAAGCACACAATGTATAATATATATATATATGTATATGTGTATATGTGTCACTAGGTACAAATATATGTATATATATATATATATATATATATATATACATATATTTGTACCTAGTGACACTCGCACTGTCAAGTTGAATCTAATGACTTATAATTTATTAAAATCGGTGCAGCCGTTGAGTAGTTAGGATGGAATTCAGGAACAGAAATACATATATATATAATATATAGTGGTGGTCATATAATTAAGAATGCGCATATTAGGTATCTCCTGATACAGGTATTGCAATACTTAAAAGGAGATCCCACGTCTGTGCAAACATGTTTTTGTTATGAAATAAACAATTTTTGATTTGATTTGATTTTTTGATTTGATTTGCTCATTTGAAGGTTTTTTTTTTCAAACTAACAAGTATAACTATTTGCATGTATTTTTTGGTATTTATTTCGGTATCGCAAAACTTTTCCATACTAGCGTTACATTAATTGATACACAAGATTGGCTAAAAAATAAATAGATAAAATTTATACATTAGATCTGAACCTAGTTTTGCTACTTGGTCACGTAATTAAGAACGCTGAATAGTTATTTTTTTAATACAAATTTAAATGAAGAACACCATGGCTCTATGGTTGTAGGTCACTATTCGCATCATTTCGGCGCCATTAAGAGTTGTAAAAGTCTTAAAGGTGATTGTTTCATAGGAAAACAATGAGAAAAATAAAATTTGTGATGAATCTATCAGGTAAGTAATAATAAAATGTTTTGTCTTTGTCTCGGCGATCTTCGACTATACTCGGATATGTTCGGGTCCGTCCGGCCGGCTTGGCAACAAGAACTACACCACCTCGGCCACCCGTCTATCGAGGTATGCGTGCGTATAGTGGCGTGCAGTCTATACGTATGTGTGTGTGTATGAGTGAGTGAATGATCGCAGACACGCTCGGTCCATGAGGAAATTAACCATGTTTCATTAAGCATAGGAGTCATTAATGTGTCATAGCTACAGAAATAAAATGCGGCAACCCACCCATGCTGCGCGTCTTCCCCCTTTCCGTTTACGCACCCCTCGATGCCCCTTCTATTCTCTTATTTCTTTCTTCTTTCCTTTCTTGTTATAATAAAGTACTTTGACTTTGACTTTGCTACTTGTTCGGTTCGGGTCTTTTGGTCGTTGTGCGCGCGCGAAGATAGAAATAAGTGTTTGTTTTCAGTATCTTTAGATTGTAGTTCTTGTTGAATTGTTGGGATTTTTATCATTGCGAGTTAGTATTAAGGTAAGTAACAACAATTAAGTACGATTGTAAGTCTCAATTGTGTTGCGCTCGCTCCTGGCTATTCCCCATTAGTATGGGTAAGCGTGCTTATAAACAATCTATCTTTAACCTTGTTTAATATTGTTAATTGAAAGAAAGTGTGGTTCCTTGGAACATCTTGATTTCTAGAATTTTCCATCCATAGTAAAATAAAAGCGGGACAGACTTAAGAGCAAAAAAGCGCGGGAATAATTCACGATACGTCATCACGCCTCTGTTGGAATATACATGTGAATCACACCCTCTCTTTCAAACACAGACGATAAGATAAGACTATGATATGACGTATCGTGATTTCTTCCTGTGCTTCTTTGATTTACTATACTATACTTATCTAGTCTCTACTATGCTATGATATATTGTGAAGAGTCCGTGCGGAAAGAGACCCTGCCCTGGTAAATTAGAAACCCATCATTCCATTTTCCTGCGGCCGCTTCTCTTTCCGCACTGATTCTAGTTGAATGGAATTTTTGAAGCGTTTCTAGTGTTGCCGTTTTAGAAATTAAGATCGATTTTGAATAAATTCTTCAAGATCTTTAAAGAATGTTTATAAAAATCGCCTATTAAAACAGAACCTACTATCTATGAAATATATCGAATTTATGTTACAGCTGTACAGTAACACGCATTGTGTTACCTATGCCAAGCGGAAAAAAATAGTGCCAAAAAAGTGACACTTTGTTGCACTTCTCTGGAGGGAAGGAAGTGCAAATATTGTTTCGTTGAAGTGAAGACGCGCGGAAACACTTTAAACCTGGTGGAAGCAGTCTCACCGTCATCGGACCCATGCTTTTTCTGACTTACCGAGTACAATATGGGGTGTTTGCGGATTAAATGATTGCGCAGGTTTAAAGTGTTTCCGCGCGTCTTCACTTCAACTTGTAATCTTGCAAAATTATGTCGGAAGAAGGCGGCATAAGTGGTATAAAGAAGCTTAGGGGATCGTCAGACTACCCGAACTGGAAGTTCTTGGTGCGGAATTACCGTGAGTATAAAAACTGCTGGGATGTAATTTCGAAAGACGCCGTACGCGGACGTAGATAGGAACGCACGAACAAATATATGCTTGTTATTGGAACCAGAGTACTTTACCCATGTTTACAATGTTAAAATTGCGAAGGAAGCCTGGAACACGAAGGTAAAGGCTGGAGAAGACGCATCCACATACAGTGAGAGCTTTTCAACTGTAAGTTAGAATTTTTTATTCTATGGAGGGCTACATATCAAAAGTCACATTTTTTGCACAACATTTGCATGATATTGATGCTGGAATCCCTGAGGATTGGATAATTTCATATTTGCTTGGTGGATTGACTGCTGAGTACAGCCCACTTATAATGTCTTTAGATAACAGTGGCCAAGAGATCACTTTAGAGCAAATTAAAATGAAGTTGTTGCAAGAAGGAAGTAGACAGAGCAAGATGAACACAGACTATGAGCAAGCTTTTGTGACACGTAAAGTAAAGAACGATGCCAGATCTTCAAGCAAAACTAACGATCGTAAGCAGAAGTTTGTCTACAAGTGTTTCAAGTGCCACAAGCCAGGACATAAGGCATCTGAATGTAAAGAGCGCTTCAAGACCGTGAATGTTTGCCTGAACACCAAGAAGGCGATCAACAAGGACAAATGGTATCTTGATAGCGGGTGCTCTATTTCCATGACTCATGACCGGAGCAAGTTGGTGTCCTATAGACCTGAAAATGGCAGCATGAAAATCTCTGTTGCGAATGACGAGAAGTTATTGGTCAAAGGTCGAGGAAACGCTGAACCTAAAGTGGGCGAAAACGAAAAATTGATTTTGAATAATGTTTTACATGTTCCCGACCTCTCGATGAACTTGATTTCGGTTAGCGATTTGACCAAGAAAAATTGTTTGATTAATTTTGACAAAGGAGGTTGCACTATTCAAAATAAGAACCGAATTATTGCAAGCTGTCAAGAAGTTGACGGAATTTACGAGTTGACAGAAAAGAAAAACAACGTCGTAAATGTGACAATGTCAAATCAAAATAGGCAAAATGCAAACATTTCGAACATTTGGCTTAAACGTTTAGGCCATTTAAACCGAAACTATATGGCCGAGATCATGGACGTAGAAAAAAGTCGGACGTTTTGTCCTCAGTTTTGACTTAGCGAGACTAGCTAAGACAAAACTGAGGAACCGTAATGGCGGCGGATATCTATGAGTGAGTATTTAGGGTTGCCAAGTTAGCCAAATTTTTACCCTAATAAAACAGAGTCAAAAAATAAAAATATTTTAATGAGAGAGAGAATATAAAAAACACTGTGCCACAAAGTCCAACAGATGTTGCCGTGAATCGCTCTTGGGTTCTTGCGCTTCTTTTCCCAAACGGGTCTATAAATCTAAAAATGGTCATATTGATATTATTTTTAAACCTCTATCCAATGACATCTCACACTATGGGATAGAGTATAATATAAAATGGATATATATTTTAGAAATAATATCAATTTAATGGGACCATTTTTCGATTTATTGACCCGTTTAAGTAATATAAGCGCAAGAAACAAATTGCGATTCACCGCACCGCATCTGTTGGATTTTCTGCAAAGTTGTATAAAAAATACCTAATGGAGATGATACATGAATGGTAGACAAAAAAATACTAATTCTGTTTAAATTGATATACCTAACAAGAAAATTACCGTCAATATGAGAGTCGTTAACAATTTTAAGCAATTGAATGAATTGAAATAATTTTGTGCCAGAGTGCATTTGATTTCAACGAAATATGACGTCATGTTTCGGATTTCAATAAAACTCTCATATAAATCGACGATTTCAACAGTTCTTAAAAAGTATCTAACTTGACTAACGTGCATCATCCCAATTGTTCAAAATTTTACTGTTCCTACCGTTTATGACTGCTGGAAAAGTGATCAACATCCCAAATGCTGAGAAAGTTTTTAATAATAGTGTCTTTTACTTTGAGAGGTTCTTGATATATCTTCTAATTTTGAAATGTGGGGAAGCCGAATCGTTAAATATTTTCTGCTATATATTTAATAAGATTTATTTTGTGTTCTATCGAACCAGTAAATACGAAGTTAAAAAGGCGCTACTTTTTTAGAATCTGACTTCAGAATCATATTTGGACTCCAACCAGTTCCCCAGATATTTATTTTGAAGCAAATCGGACTAGTCAATACGAAGTTTAAAATTGCGGCCACTTTTTCAAAATCATGATTGGATTCCAAAAATCGGACCAGTAACTTCTAAGTTCAAATTTTCATCTGACGAAAAATTTAAGAACTGCCCATTTATTCATTCAACTCACCATATAACAACATCCCGACCAATTAAAGAGCTGCCAAAAATAACTTCGCTAAAGTAAATAATCGAATTTTAATTTAAACTTAGTAATACCGTATTTTCCCGTATTCTGGGTAATTTTGCTTGCTTGAATATTGACAACACTGGACTTGTGATGAATTAATTTGTTCTTGTGAATGAAGATTGATTTTAATTTTTTACTGGAAATAAGTGATTATTTATATTCATTTACCTTTATAACGTGATTCCTGGATGTTTTTTCCTCCGGTCACTTCGGTTTTCACACCACTTTACCACGCAAGACATGCTGTTGAGCTTTTTATTTCTCCGCATTACGTACCGCCTTTGTTGACGCCTGTGCGCATAATGGCCGACTAATGTGTGAATGTGTGCTTGTCGGCGTATAGGTACAGCGAGCTGGCCAACTCTGAGAGACACACTTGTGTTGTAAGCAAGACTACGTTCGATTTTTTTTATACGTCCATGGCCGATATGCAAAAAATTGTAAACGGTGTGGAATTTAAGCGTTCTGATTTTTGCGAACCGTGTATTCCGTGTATTGAAGGAAATACTTGCAAGAGTCCCTTTAAAAACAAAGGAACGAGAGCGAACGGGATCCTACAAATCGTACACAGTGATATTTGTGGACCAGTTGAGGAACTTTCGTTCGGAGGTGCGAGGTTTGTTCTCCTCTTTATCGATGATTTTACTCGAAAGACGCATGTTTATTTTTTGAAACATAAGCATAAGTCATTGGATAAGTTTCGTGAATACAAGGCAGAAGTCGAGAACGAGACGAGCAAATCTATACGAGTTTTAAGAAGTGATGGAGGCGGAGAGTACTGTAATGGAAGTTGGGAATGGCAAGTTGGGACCAGTTTAGTGTTGGACAGCAATACGTTAGAATTAGTAAATGACACGAAGTTTCTTGGAATTACCATTGATAACAAATTGCAGTGGGGACCCCACATAGAAAAATTGGCTGGTAAAATAAGTTCTGCGGCTTATGCTGTTAGGAACATCAGACAAAACACGGATGTGGCTACATTTAGGCTAGTATATTTTAGTTACTTTCATAGTGTCATGTCCTATGGTATCTTGTTGTGGGGGAAAGCAGCGGATATTCAAACTATTTTTATTTTACAGAAAAGAGCTTGTTTAATATTTATGCTTCGGAACGCACCGGTTTTTTGTTGCGCGGATCGACCGCGAGTGATCGGGACATCACTAGCTAGCTGTCACTTGCATAGAAAAAAATCACTAGCTAGCTGTCACTTTTGCACATGGTAAAATTGTCGGCGTCAGGCATTCGGGCCTTGGCTGTATGTTATTTGTAATAATATCGGAATAATCGTCAGGAAATAAGTAGATTTCACGTTATCATAGTGAGTGCTTAGTGCTGTGATAGGTTGAAGTGGTTCGGTCACCAATTCGTCGCGTTCGGATAGCGACCCTTGAAGTCGGCAGCATCACGACTGCACCAGTATCAGCTACGAGACGAGTAAGATTCGACTCCCAACACCCCCCACCCTTGTGTTCCTCATCCCGTACTCCTGCCTCGAATTGAGCTTTCGAATGCCGGTCCACGGCGTCAAGGTCAGTACTACCATGTGACATTCCACTGGAAAACAACCCTACCAAGATTCCACCCCTATCGGTTGAGGCGTGGATTTAACATTTTGGTAGCAGAGGCGCGGTTTCCTAGTAGGAAATCGATTCAGGGAAGGTTGTAGGGTTGTTTTTTTGTAGTGGGATAGGGTACCTCAGATTGGTCGGCAATCTTTGTTGTGAGTGAATCTTTTGTGGTCGGTATACCACAATATAGGTTAATTTTCGGTTGGTGAACGTATAGTTGACGATTTGGTTAACGATTATTGTAAATTTGTATTCGGAAACTACTGCTTGTGCGCATAAAGGATTGAACAGTCATTCTGCGAAGTAACTAGATTGTATTACTTGTAATCCAACGACGGGTTCTATAGTATTGCAGTGTTATTTCGGTTTACAGAGCAGGGTCAGGCTATTTAAGGGGTATTAAGCTGATTTTGCTGACCTCAGTAGAAGTGCAGGTCATATCGGAAAGGCCACTTCTAGAAGGTTCACGGCTACCTACATTATATTAAAAATAGTTTTTTTTTATAATACATTTTTGGGTGTTATTTTTTATTGTGCTTTATGGTGGCATTCTCTAATTGATTTAGAGTGTATAGTTATAAGGTGTATATCCACAGGGCGACCATATTAAATATTTTTATGATTTAATTGTTCCAGTAGTTGCCTCAGTTTTGACAACTTAGTTTTAATTTCTGTGCCCAGCGCTGGCGGGCAAGTGCTGGTCTCTGGCTATACTTAGTTCGGTAGTGAAGTATAGGACCAGAATCTATTAAATCGGTCAACATGGCACCTTCACCCTTGACGGTACTGCGGAATGGTGTCCGGGAGGAAATGAGATGGCTCGCCCATACTCATCAGTATGTGGAGCGACCGGACATGGATGATGTCCTGCTCAAGTGTGTGGAGGACGCAATGACACGCGCCGGGAAGGTGTGTCGGCTGCCTGCGGAGGCTGAAGCTCTCGGGCTTACTGATGAAGCTTCGGTGGCCACAGTGAAACAGCACTGCGCGGATGCTGACCAAGCGATGGAATGCTTGGGTGACATCGAGTGTCGCGCGGAGAAAATTAAGCGGTCGCGAAGGAATGACCGTGGGGAGGGTAACGGAGACCCACCCCCGAAGGTTGTTGTTGGACGGCTGCCACACCTGGAGATTCGGGCCTTCAGTGGGGCAATTGATGAGTGGCCAGCCTTCATCATTTTATTTGATAGTTTGGTCCACGGTCGGGACGACCTGGACAACGCCTACAAGTTGGCCCAACTATTGATGGCTCTGCGGGGTGAACCGAAGGAGTTGGTCGGTCACCTAACGGTCACGGCGGGCAATTATGAGATAGCAAGGTCCATATTGTTTGACCGCCACCAACACAAACGGCGGTTGGTTGATGCGCAGCTGGGGAAGCTGTTTAGCATCCCTAGAGTAACCCGGGATGTTGACATCCGAGTACAGGTGCTCAACCCTGTGCTGGTGGCCACTTAGGCCCTTCAGAACCTTGGTCTTCCGGTAGACCAATGGTCATATATTGTTCTATATATGGTTTTGTCACGGTTGCCTGCAGCTGTTCAAAGTCGGTTTGAACAGCTGCATGGGGGCAGAAGCACGGAACTGCCCACACTTGTCCAATTGACAGATTTTTTGGAGGGTGTATGTAGGCGATATGACACACTGGACACGGAGGCCAGTGTGCAGCGCCAACCTGCGCGGATGCGGGAGGGGCCGCGCCCCCCGCCCCCACGGGGGGGTGGGAGGTCGAAACAATTTGGCGTTTTGAATGCCGCGCCGTCGGGTGACGGCTGTGTGCACTGCGACAGTGCCGGTCATGACGTGAACAGTTGCGCCAAATTTAAGGCGCTCGGGGTAGCTGCCCGCAGGAAGATAGTCACCGATTGTGTTTCGGTTATTTGGGGCCGCACATTCTGAGCGAGTGCTCGCGCGCGTTCCCGTGTGAGTGCTGTGGTGGCAAGCACCACATAGCGTTGTGCCTGAACCGATCAGGCCCTTCGGATGGTCACCAGGGCCGGACTCAGGTTGGTCGGCCACAGGGCCCAACCAGGGCCGGACCCAGTCCCCCTCCGGGCAACGGGAGTCACCAACGGGGTGACTGGGGCACCCGCGGACGGGACCCCCCCCCCCCCCCCCGAGGGGAAGGGGGCAGCGCGGGGGGTAACATGCCGGGGTTCGGTCGCCGCTGTCCACGATCAGCGAGGACTTCGGGCCGCTGGCTCATCGCGTGTTACGGGCGGGTGTCAGATGGCATCTATGAGTAGCGCGAAGGCTGGGAGCCCACCACCTTCTACGCCACCCTGCCCGTCGCTCTGGGAGGCGAACAGTCGGATGTCGCCCCCATTCCTAGAGCGCCCCAGGTTGGATCCGCTCTCCCCCATTCATCCAAGGTGCGCACCGGGCACACCGTACACCCTCCGGTATGGTCGGATGCCGGGACAGCGAGGGGCCTATTATACGGGTTGGGACCCCTTGATGCACATACGGTCGGATATGCCGGTTGCATATCAGCAGCGGAGTTACTCCGAGGCCGACGGAGGTCTCAGCGGGTTCGGACCCCGCGGAGGTTCCCGCTAGGGACACGCCGCCCACTTACAGGGTGCCGCCACTCCACAGACGGTCATGCTCCCCACCGCCTCTGTGATAGCGTGGAGTTCGGACGGCAATTCATGTGTGGCACGAGCACTATTGGACTCGGGGGCCCAGGGGTGCTTAGTCTCGTGCAACCTTGTAAGGCGGTTGGGCATTTCGGTAAGGGAGTATCCACATTCCATTCGGGGAATTGGGAACACGGAAGTCGGTTCCGTTAAGGGAGTATGTCGGATTACTCTCTCGTCACGGGTGGATTCATCGGTGAATCTGACGGTCACGGCATTAGTCATGCCTAATGTGATGGGCTCACACCCTCACGTACGGTTGTCGCCCTCGGTGCGACAGTTGGTCGCTGGGTTGTCACTGGCTGACCCGGAGTTTGATATTCCGGGCCCAGTAGACATTTTGTTGGGTGTTGATGCCTTGGGATACCTGTTAGTGCCAGGTGTCCACGTGTTGCAGGCGACTGGTCTGGTTTCGGTCAATACCAGACTCAGGTCCGGTCATGCCGGCTGCCCCACGCCTAGCGACTCGTAGTCCCTTATTCGGTTCTGTACTCTCGGAGGTGATACAGAAGTTTTGGAAGGTGGAGGAACCACCTACGGTCCGCCGGTTGGACCCGGTTGAAGAAGAGTGTGAACAGTTTTATCGGAACAATACTGGTCGCCATCGGTCAGGTCGATTTATCACACGTCTTCCATTCTGGAATGATCGCCCACCGCTGGGCAGTTCACACCATGCAGCCGAGACGCGGCTTCTGTCGATGGAACGACGCATGAAGCGTGACGGGATTTTCCGGCAGAAGTACGTCGACTTCATGCGGGAATACGAGTCGCTCGGCCACATGTCGGTTTCGGGTATCGACTGGAAGCGTGAAGACCACTGCTTCCTGCCTCATCACGCGGTCTTGAGGACCCCGGAGGGCAAAATACGGGTAGTGTTCGATGGATCGGCATCAACATCTAACGGCATGAACCTGAACCAGTGTTTGCATTCAGGGCCGAAGTTGAACCATGACATCGCGGATGTTATCACACGGTTCCGTCGACACAATGTTGTGTTTGTAGCTGACATCCGGATGATGTTTAGACAGACGGTCATTCACCCTGACGATAGACGGTATCAGCTGATACTGTGGCGAGAGAGCCCAGATCAGCCCATCAAGGTGTACGAGCTGAACACCAACACGTACGGGGTACGGTCTAGTCCTTATTTGGCGATTCGCACTCTGCGGGAGTTAGCGGATCGAGAACGGTTAAATTTCCCTAGAGGAGCAGCGATCCTGGAGCAGGATCTCTACGTGGACGATATCTGTACCGGTGCAGATTCCGTAGAGGAGGCGCTCGCTCGACGGGACGAGCTAGTTGAGCTCTTACGGGGTGGAGGTTACGAGCTCCGGAAATGGATGTCGAACTCTCCAGAGTTACTGTCTGGTCTTCCGGATGACTACCAGCAGGATCCCCACATTTTCGAAAATCTGGAAAATCCGAATATGTTGTCAGTATTAGGCGTCCAGTTCCAGCCGGTGTCAGACATGTTTTCGTATCGGGTTGAGTTGGACTCCCCGAAGGTCTGGACGAAACGGAACGTCCTTTCAACGGTGGCTAGGACATTTGATCCAAACGGGTGGATCACCCCGGTAACATTTCAGCTCAAGTGTTTTATGCAGCAACTGTGGTCTGCTGAGCTGAAATGGGACGACCCGATCGGCGGGTCATTGAGCTCAGAGTGGAAATCGTTCTTTTCGACCCTCCCTTTCATCAATCGGATTTCACTGCCACGGAGGTTGGTCCCTACCAAACGATACACCGCCACCCTGCATGGGTTTTGCGATGCATCGGAGAAGGGCTACGGAGTTGCGGTGTATCTGCGTACGGTTGACTCCTCGGGGGAGGTTGATGTGCGGTTGGTCATGGCCAAGAGCAAGGTTACTCCGTTGCGCAATCGCCTGACCATTCCAAAATTACATATTTCAGGAGCGGCTCTCCTGAATCGTCTAGTCATCCACACGATGACGGTTCTTCGTCGGTCAATAGCGTTAGAAGATACGGTCTACGCTTGGACGGACAGCCAGATCGTGTTATGCTGGCTGAAGGCTTCAGTTCACAAGTTGGAGATTTTTGTGGCGAATCGGGTTTCGCAGATTTTCAATTCGGAGGTTCCCTTAATCTGGAGACATGTTCCAGGGGAAATGAACTCAGCAGACTGTGCGTCTCGTGGGTGTCACGCTCCGGAGTTAGTTGGACATCCCTTGTGGTGGGGTCCAAAATGGTTGACTCAAGCCGAATCGGATTGGCCAATGAGTCCACGCGTTACCTCGGCGAACGGCGCCTTGACAGTCGGTGTCTGTACGACGCAACCAGAGCCGGAAGAGGAGTTCAGCCTGCTGGAACGGTACAGCTCGCTCGACAAGCTGGTCAATGTGACCGCCTGGATCTTCCGATTTGCGCGAAATTGTCGCAATTCTGAGGCGCAACGGGTGCAGACACAGGTCCTGACACCACGGGAACGGAACCATGCGTTGTTCGCATTGGTACAGAACGTGCAGACGGTGCACTTTAAGTCTGAACTGGACATTCTGAGACGCGGACGCGTCCAACTGAAGGGAGCTGTGGCTCGGCTCAACCCGTTTATTGACCCTCAAGGATTGCTGAGGGTAGGAGGTCAGCTGCGGAATGCCAACCTGCCGAAATCCGGCCCTTTGCGGGTGTCGGAACGGATTTCGTGGGACCATTCATGGTTAAGTCTTCATAGCTACGGAACGCCAGATTAGGGAAAGCATACCTGTGCGTCTTCGTGTGCTTGGCCACGAAGGCAGTCCACTTGGAGGTGGTCAGTGACCTCACTACGGAGGCATTTATCGCATGTCTGGATCGGTTCGTCTCACGAAGGGGCCTCCCGACATTAATCCGTTCGGACAACGGCACAAATTTTGTCGGAGCCAGGCGATATCTGCAGGAGGTCACTCAATTCCTGAACGGTAACCAGGACGCCATCGGTACGGCTTGCTCCCGACGAGGGATTGAATGGGTTTTCAGTCCGCCGGGATGTCCTCATTGGGGAGGAATTTTTGACGCTGCGGTTAAACCGGCTAAGTCGCACCTGACGAGGATCATCGGTGAGACCTCTCTACTCTTTGAAGAGCTTGCGACGCTGTTCTGTAAAATTGAAATGACACTGAACTCGCGTCCGTTGTGCCCGCTCAGTTCGGATCTAAATGATTTGGAAGCGTTGACGCCGGGTCACTTCCTGATAGGTCAGCCCCTTAACGCCCTGCCAGAATACCCATTCGGTGATGTTAAGTTAAGTCGGTTAACTAGGTGGCAGATGTTGCAGCAGATGGCTCAAGATTTTTGGAAACGGTGGTCCCTTGAGTTCTTGCACATCTTGCAGCAGCGCCTTAAGTGGACTGACCGGACGAGCCCCTCTCAAGTCGGTGATTTGGTGCTGATTAAGGATGCGAACCTGCCATCATTGAGGTGGAGACGAGGACGGATCGTCAACTTGTACACGGGTCGGGATGGCACGCCTCGATCAGCAGAAGTCAAGGTGAGGGACTCGGTCCTCAAGAGAGCGGTCGCAACACTTTCTCGCCTTCCTATTGATTAGGGACAGGTTCGGGCCTGTCCGGGCGGGTGACTGTTTAATATTTCTGCTTCGGAACGCACCGGTTTTTTGTTGCGCGGATCGACCGCGAGTGATTGGGACAGTGATGGAGGCGGAGAGTACTGTAATGGAAGTTGGGAATGGCAAGTTGGGACCAGTTTAGTGTTGGACAGCAATACGTTAGAATTAGTAAATGACACGAAGTTTCTTGGAATTACCATTGATAACAAATTGCAGTGGGGACCCCACATAGAAAAATTGGCTGGTAAAATAAGTTCTGCGGCTTACGCTGTTAGGAACATCAGACAAAACACGGATGTGGCTACATTTAGGCTAGTATATTTTAGTTACTTTCATAGTGTCATGTCCTATGGTATCTTGTTGTGGGGGAAAGCAGCGGATATTCAAACTATTTTTATTTTACAGAAAAGAGCTTGTTTAATATTTATGCTTCGGAACGCACCGGTTTTTTGTTGCGCGGATCGACCGCGAGTGATCGGGACATCACTAGCTAGCTGTCACTTGCATAGAAAAAAATCACTAGCTAGCTGTCACTTTTGCACATGGTAAAATTTTCGGCGTCAGGCATTCGGGCCTTGGCTGTATGTTATTTGTAATTATATCGGAATAATCGTCAGGAAATAAGTAGATTTCACGTTATCGTAGTGAGTGCTTAGTGCTGTGAAAGGTTGAAGTGGTTCGGTCACTAATTCGTCGCGTTCGGATAGCGACTCTTGAAGTCGGCAGCATCACGACCGCACCAGTATCAGCTACGAGACGAGTAAGATTCGACTCCCAACACCCCCCACCCTTGTGTTCCTCATCCCGTACTCCTGCCTCGAATTAAACTTTCGAATGCCGGTCCACGGCGTCAAGGTCAGTACTACCATGTGACATTCCACTGGAAAACAACCCTACCAAGATTCCACCCCTGTCGGTTGAGGCGTGGATTTAACAGAGCTATTCGAGCAATTTATAATTTAAAATGCACAGACTCCTTAAGTCAGCTTTTTAATGAAATTGACATACTAACTGTAGCTAGTCAATTTGTTTCCGAAAATATGATGTATATACGCAAGAATCTTACAAAATTTCCCAAACTTAGCGATAGCTGTAATGTTAACCTAAGAAATAATCACAGATTACTTGCGCCCCGGTTTAGACTCGCGAAGGTTAGCAATTCTTTCAAGGGTCAATGCATTCTCTACTACAACAAGATACCTCTGGAGATCTTGAAATTGCCATTTGAGCAATTTAAAATCCATGTTAAAGCGACTTTGTCGAAAAAGGGATATTACAATGTTCAATATTACTTAAATGATGGGTCTGTATGGGGTTAATCAACACAGCCCTTGCTTTTAATAATTTTGTTATTATTTATTCCTGCTTATTAATTATGATAATGACTAAATATTATATTTTGTATTAGCTAAGCATAAGCAATTTTAAAAAAGAGATCTAAAAATCAATCTGTGGGAGTTTCTACGCCCTTCTTCTCCCACAGTGGTCCAATGTAGAGAAGGGGCAAAAAATGACGATTATAATAATAATAAGAATAATAAAAATATTTATTCATCAAAAAACTTGGACAGTAAAAAGTTACAATTAAAGGTACTTAGCTAAATAGATTGATACAAAGATAATGTGAACATCTGAGCCTGAGCTAGGTCTAAACCTGTATTTCAGGCTACAGCGCTCTTCCCTTAAATATGTAAAGCTAGTTTATGGTACACAGAATGAAACCAACAACAAAAATAGTAACATTTAAAATTAAAAAACATGTTGTACCTAAATTAGTAGTTAACTTATACAATTAACATGAAAAAATAATAATAAGAGAGTGGGTTAGTGAGTTTGTTTGTGAGTTTGTTTGTGATCCTGTCTGTGTGTGGATTGATTGTGAATGAGTGTGTGTGAGAGGGTGTGTGAGATTAACACATATGTCAGACTTATTTATAATTATTAAAATAGTAAATATTTTTGTAAGTACTTAGAAATATTATTTGGTTAGCTAGTAATTTTGAGTAATTCCTCAGTTTTGTCATAGTCGAGTGAGTGTAATATTTTATATACCGTTTTTTAAATCAAATGTTGAGAGAGTATAAATTTCAGCTGTTCTATTTATTCTATTGTATAGGAAGGGAACAAGGAAGCAGGGAAATTTATGAGCAAAAGAGGTTCGAAACAATATATTTTCTAAACAAACCCTATCTTTACGACGTCTGGTCAGTAAAGAAGGGCTATATATTAAAGATGAGTGTTGTTTTAATATAATGTGATACACAAATAGTTGCCTCACCGTTAGGACGTTGCAGGAATTATAAAGGAAACAGGTAGGGAAGAGGAGGGGACGGAAAGTAGAGACCTTGAGTACAGCTCTTTGAGCAAGTTCGAGAGGCAAGATAGATGTTTTCGGTGCACCTCCCCACGAGGTGATGCAGTAGGTGAGCATGGATTGACAGAGTGCCATATAAACTCGTTTTATCAATCCGGCATCAGCAACATGGCGAAGCATTTTGAAAACATAGATTAGTTTGCGGATTCTGCCAGTGACCAGGTGAATATGAGGTCGAAAGGTGAGATTATTATCGATGAGGACACCAAGGTATTTAATGGTTGTACTTTTGTGCAGGGCTGGACATGAGCATGTTCCACTATTTGGATCTATGCAGTTGTGCGCAAATATCGCACCTTCATCGGTTAACTTTGTGTTTCTGATTGAAAAGGTAACGTAAACTGTTTTATCAGAGTTAAAAGTCAGCAGGTTATTTTGAAGCCATTTGGTGGCATTGTTGAAACCTCTCTGGGCAACTTCGTATGTCTCTTGCCAGGTGTTTGTCGAGAATATCAGGGTGGTATCATCTGCATAGGTTATTACTTTGCCATTATCAGGATTCAGGTCACACAGATCATTTATGTAAATGAGAAAGAGTGTAGGCCCTAATATGCTGCCCTGAGGAACGCCGTACGTGATTGGTAAGTCATCGCTGCAGTGCTCACCGATTTTTACAAATTGAGAGCGACCAGTGAGATACTCCTCAAAAAACCTCAACTGCACCCCCCGTATACCCAACCTATCGAGTTTGTCCAATAGGAGGGGGACAGAGACCGTGTCAAACGCCTTGTCAAGATCAAGAAAAATACCTAAAATCTTTCGCCCGGCATCAAGATTTTTCACCACGTAGTCAGTGAGTTCATGGACTGCGTCACTAGTCAAGATATTATTTTGGAATCCGAATTCGCAATCAGATAAAAGGTTGTATGATTCTAGGTATCTTATTAGTTGACGGTTAACAATTCGTTCCAATAACTTAGAGATTGAAGGCAAGATAGAGATGGGCCTATAGTTATTGACACGGTCTCTGTCGCCAGCCTTGTGAATAGGGATCACCATAGATCGCTTGAGGGGATTAGGGAAAACTCCATCAGCAAGACACATGTTGAAAATATAAGTAAGGGGTGGAACAAAGAAATTTTTGAAGAGCCTAAGAATACGGTTCGAGATGTTGTCCCAACCAAAAGTGCACACGCTCCTCAGACCAACTATAAGTCTCTCAACTTCATCCCTATCGGTCTCCAGTAAGGCAAATGAAGTAATAGATCTGCTTGGTGGTAGTGGAGGTTTGCTGTCAGTTTGTCTGGGACCCAACGGTGTGTTTATTCTTTCAGCAAGATTCTTACCCACATTTGCAAAGAAATGGTTCACATTATTAGTATTATTAGAATTTCCCGCTGAACCTAATAACTCAGTCGCAGAGCTTTTTGTCTTGGTGGTATTTGTGATAGCTTTTATTGATTTCCATAACTCCTTAGAGTTGTTGCCAGCCTTTGAGAGTTCATTATTTTCATGGTTTCTTTTGAGTTTTTTGAGGAGATTGTTGCAAAAATTTCGATATCTTTTGTAAGTCGTTTGAAGGATGAGGTTGTCCGGGGCTGCAGTTGTCTTTTTATGCAGTCTGTCTCTATTTCGCATGCATTTAATTAGACCGGGAGTGATCCATGGTTTAATAACCTTGAAGCGACGCGGGAGACTTTTAGTGGAGGAGTTAGCATTGATAGCATGATGGACTGAAGATATAAGATATTCTAAAGCAGTGTTTGGGTCAGATGAATTATAGACTGGCTGCAAATCAATATTCGTCATGGCAATACTTAAACCTTCATGATTGATCCTGGTAGTTGTTGTTTGACTAAGAACTCTCTGGTGTTTGTGACCGATAGAGACTAGTACAAGGTTGTGATCGGTAAGACTAGAGTTGGCAACAAGAGTAATAGCAGGCTTTTTAGTTTTTAAGATTACGTGATCAAGACATGATCTGTCTAATCTGGTCGGTAATGTATGAGCCGGAAGAAGACCATGATAAGCGCATAGATTCAGATATTCATAGGCTCTAGAATTTGTAACATCAGGTTTAATGTTGATGTTTATGTCTCCTATAATTGAAATGTTACTATAAGGTTTTAATGTCCCCAAGATGGTATTTAATGATTCAAGAAATGGTTCTACGTTGTTTTCGGATGGGGAGCGATATATGGCAACAATAGCTGTTTCCATTCCAATTTTTATTAGCAAACAGTTTGCACCCATGCATGGTGGTTCCTCTACTGACACTTTTAGACTATTATTTATGTAAACGACAACGCCATCATTTTGAAGGTGGTTGTTCACCGTTGCATAATGTAAAAAATTCGGGAGTTAGGGGATAACAGTTGTACGGGATAGACGAAATTCAGTTAGAATTATAACATCTAGTTCCACATTTAGTCTCTTTTGTAGTATCAAAAATTCATTCATGTTATACGTGATGCTGCGAATGTTCTGAGTGAGCAAAGTGAGGCAGGTAGTTGGGTTTGGCAAATATTGTTTACAGTGCTCTACCTCACAGTTTCTTGACTCAGATACAGCAATGTCATCTAGTTCTTCTGTAACAATATTATCAAGCTCCGTGCGAGTAGGTAAAACAAAGGGCACAGTGATAGTTCTCGTAGAGTGGACAAATAGAGCAAAACAGGATGGCAATTGGGAGGGGCGAATATGGTAACTTAGGAGTGCAGGTAATAATTTGTATATAAATGTGTAAATAGTTATTCGATCTGATGAGGTTCATGTAAGGTCTGACATAGGTTCGTTGTATAGTGTGGTATGAAAGAGTGTTATTGTAATTGTGTATCAGAGAGATTGAAAGTGGTGACAAAAAGTTTGTTACAATTAGATGCTTATCACATATTAAAACTAGTCACTTTGACAGAGTAGAGTTCTCCTTCAGATTTTTCAGGACCTTTTCATCGTCAACACGAATGAAGGGAAGGCCCACTGCTTTCCTCAGGTATATTTTGCCGTACGATATCCAGCAAAAAGTATAGCCATGGACCTTAGCGAAATCGCGAGCGAGGAAGTGCAGCCGTTTAGCCTTATGAGTAAGACACTCCGAGATGTAAACTGGAGAAGCCGGTCCATCATAACCGAGGTGACTAGTATTAAATTTGTTATTATTTGACTTCTTGTCATTGAAATTTCTCAGTCCCCTCATAAGAGTATCTTTTGTAATTATTGACGTAAACTCGACAACAATTGGTTTGATTTTGTCTGCTTTTGCAAAGCCACGGTAAATATCTCTGACATCGGATTTACCAAAACTTAAGCCCAATGTTGTGCCAATTTTCTCGGCGATGTTGGAGAGCGCCGCTTTATCCTCATTAGACACTATCTTTGGGATATTTCTAATCTCCACTTTGGCAGAGCAGGAGTTTCTTTCTAGGGTTTCCAGCCTGGATTCTAATTCCTGGATATATGTAAGTTGCTCCTTACGCTCCAACCTGAGGGTTTCAAGCTCTTTTTGAATCGCGTCATTTTTTGAGTACAGTATTTCCATTGAGCTTTGGATGTCATTATTTTGGGCTTTTATTTCTGTAAGGGAAGTCTGCAGGTTATAAAACTTGGCTTTCTGTTCGGTCTCAAAACTCGCAAATAAATCTCTAATTTCATCTTTGAGTTCAGAGATGTCAGAATTATCGCGCTTTCTTTTCATTCGATTAATATTTGCACTATGCATTTTAGGGTGTTCTGAGCGACTACCTCCTAGTGTGGGGGTGCTGAAGTGATGCAGAAGGATACTTCCGACTGCATAACTTCTGCTTCCTCCTGGTGCACCCTGGTAACAGCGGCTAGTGACTGGTCCCCGGACCTCTTACTAGCCGATGGCTAAAAGTCCCTCCGGTTCTGTCGGTTAAGGTGGGTTTACCCGGCAGACTATCTACACTCACCTGCGTCTTGTGGTCTGCGCAGTTGATCACCGTAGGCCAGGATGAAGGGGTCCTGGGGGGTTGAGCCGAACGTTGCTGTGGATTTAGCTTCGTAAGGCAACACGCCCTCTTTGGCTTGGATTTCAGGCAAAACGGTAGCCTCACCCGTAGCCGCGGGTTGGGGTAACGGCCAAGTGTCCCGTCAGAGGGCCACGGCTAGGGGTGTAGGGTCCGCTAAGGCGTCAGCCATAGGGGTGGGATGGGTCATGCTGACGGCGTAAGCTTCGGTGACTACGGCGGTGGGACCATGTCGCTGACACCTTGGTTCCCATCGTCCACAGAAGCGAGCTCCCGATGTCGCGCCAAGTACCAGCCCTATGCTCCTATATCTACTCGGTACTCCTAGCGACTGAAAGCTGTTCCAAGCGAGTAGGCGCTCCCAATTGTGCGGGCTCCGTGGAGGGTGGGAAATCGAGTAGACGAATCTCTATACATTTGACTATGGATCGTGTCAGGTCAAAAAACCCATCTGGAACGCTTCCAGCGGTGAAAACCGCAAGCGTCTCCAAACAGGTGCGAGAATCTGCCTCGGCAGATACTCAAGCCTCAACTGGGCGCACTGCCACCATCAGTGACCTACTGGTGCAAACCGGTAGTGATTCCACTGTGGAGGTTAGCTGCAAAAAGCCCGAAAGTGAGTCGAGAGGCAGGGCCACGGGGCAACCCGGTGCGCGGAGCCATTTGACAAACATCGCCGAGCATTTCGCCAGCGCCTGGACGACGGTTGGTCGAAAGGGTAAACCACCCAAGCAATCTTTGCAAGGGAAGGGCCCATCGACTAAACGTCCAGATACGGTGCAAACCGGACCATGGCGTAAGGCGAATCGTCGGTGGAAGAAAAAACAGTGTTTGGCTGCCACATCGGCCGCTGCCGGCGTTGATGGGGTTCCATCTGCCACGGTGGCGACCGATGGCGGTCCCGCTGTTAATACAGCCGGAGCTGCGGGTAAGGTGACCGGCTCCCGTGGTGTCAAAGGGGCAACCCTAGACTCAAACGGGGCTAAACCTACCGTAGCGTTCTCTGGTGGTCCAACTTCTAACAAGAAGTTGAAATCTGCCAAGAGATCCGGCAAAAACGAGCGCGCGGCTGCTAAGAGGGCTCGACTAGAGGATAGTAATTCTCCTCGAGTGGAGCCTAAAAAGCAGTGCACGGAAGCGCGCAGAGCTGGGGTCACCTATGCTCAGAAGGTGAAATCTGACCAGTACATCGCCGTAACTGACGTCGCTACTGGTCATATTTCACAGGATCTGTCAACGCTCATCCTCAACGAGATTGATGACAAAATCTTGAGGGAAGCGTTGGCGGATCCGAGCAAGGAAAACCCCAAATTCGGTGGCAAGCCTCGTTACGAGGACGGCCACCTTAAACTGTTCGTGGAGGACGAGTACTCCCTGAACTGGCTGCGGGAGTGTGTCTCCGGTGTGTCTACACCATCCAACGTACAGTTGGTGGTGAAACGCCAATCGGAGATGGTCCGCAGAGTTCGATGTGGGGTGCTCATACCCAATGAACGAGGCAAGTGGAAGTCTGCGCCCGACGTCGGCGTAGTCCTCCACTTCATGAACAAGTGGGCACAGGTTGACCGATGGCTCCTCCAGAAAGTGGATGAGCAGCAGGACAACCTGTTTCTCATCACAGACGTCCCTGAAGATGTGGTGCCGACCCTGCTGGGAAGGGGCAGACAGCTCCCTTTTGGTAGTGGTTCGGTCTACCTTAAATTTCAGGGACCCGGTGGGAAATTTGTGAAGGAACCACCGGTGGTAGCGCAGACCAGCTCTAAGCTGGTCATCACTGGGGTTTTATCTAGAACAGCTATGCCCCAGAGTTCCACTCCAGAGCGGCAGCAAACAGGCCCCGATGCAGTCGGGGAAAGTTCTGCTGCTCAACCGCAGGACGAGCACGTGCACTGGGAGGCCATGCTGCTTGGTGAAGGCGATGAGCCAGAACCAGCAGTGGTGCCCTCTGAGGGCGAGGAGCTGTCCATGCGGCTGGAGGAGGAACTCGTCTTGGAGGTGGAGGAGGGGTTGACCAAAAATGGCGTCCCTCTCCCGCGATTGTAAAATCCTCCAAGCCAACCTCCAACACAGCCAAACTGCAACGGCCCAGTTAAGACGCTGATTGGGGGCAAACAGCACTGCCGTGGCTCTGATCCAGGAGCCGTGGATCAACCGCGGTAGCATTCGAGGGCTTGCCAATTTGAGAGGTAAGCTTTTCGGTACAACTGATCACGATAACCCTAGAACGTGCATCATAACTACTAACAACATCCCAGCACAGCCATTAACAGAGTTCTGTTCCAGGGACCTGTGTGCCATAAGGCTGCAACTGCCCGACACAGCTAGGTGCCGCGAACTCGTGGTGGCCTCCGCCTACATGCCTGCGGAGGACAACCCGCCTCCACACGACCTGTGCCGGCTGGTGGACCACTGCGAGAAGTCGGGACTCCAGCTCATCGTTGAGGCCGACTTGAACGCGCATCACCCACTGTGGGGCATGCCAGATATGAACAGCAGAGGTAAGACACTTGTTGAATACCTATTTACTACAAACCTCAATGTGCTTAACATAGGTTCTGAACCAACTTTTGTTACCAAGCGGAGCAGAACTATCGTTGATATTACCCTGGCAACGGCGGACATATCCGACGACGTTGGGGGCTGGCATGTGTCCAACGACGCGTCATGCTCTGATCATCGATGGATACGCTTCGATATCAACGCAGCGTTCTCCCCAACTGTCCCTAAGAGAAACCCACGCAAGACTGACAGAACCAGGTACAGAGCTATCCTAGGTGAAAGACTTGCTTGGGCTGAGACTCTACCAGATCCGGAGGGACCCGAACAAATCGAACAACAGGTAACAGATTTTACAAATACTTCAATAGACTGCTACCACTCAACTTGCCCGCTTAGCACACCAGCGCCTACCAACATCAAGGGGCAGCCTTGGTGGGGTCCTGATCTAGATAGGATGCGTGCTAAGATCAGAAGACTGCTAAACAGGGCGATGAAAACCAGTGCTGATGAGGATTGGGACAACTATAAAGATGCCAAATCCAAGTACAAGAAACGACTACGGTTCAAAAGCAGCAACTCATGGAGGAAATTCTGCAGCGACATTGAAACCGTTGATCAAGCAAATCGGGTAAGGCAAATACTAGCTCAACAAGGCAACTCCAGGCTAGGGTCGCTTAAAAAACCCGATGGAACATATACCTCTTCCACCACAGAAACACACAGTCTCTTGTTGGAAACTCACTTTCCCGGAAGTAGAACTATTCAAGAGATTGTGTGGCCGGAAGAGGTTCACCATGAAGCTGTCGACCACTTAGACATAACTAATAATATTATCACTGCTGACAAGGTGAGATGGGCCATTAATAGCTTTAAATCTTTTAAATCAGCAGGACCAGATGGAATCTTCCCAGCACGTCTACAGTAGGGTGGGGAACCCGTCATCAATATAATGGTCCGAATCATGAAAGCATGTCTTAGATTCGGATACGTTCCCAAAAGGTGGAGAGTAGTAAACGTAATTTTCATACCGAAGCCAGGAAGGAGCGACTACACTAACGCTAAATCTTTCAGGCCGATTAGTCTCACCTCGTTCTTGCTTAAGACTCTCGAACGTTTGTGCGAGAGACACCTGAGAGATGGAGCGTTAAAACATATACCCTTACACAAGAATCAACATGCATATAGTTTGGGTAAGTCTACTGAATCAGCTCTCCATGCAGTTGTATCCACAATTGAAGAGGCGATTCAAAACAAATGCATCTGTCTTGGAACTTTTATTGATATAGAAGATGCCTTTGACAAGACGCAGCATAGCAGTATAAGTGCATCTCTAACAAGGCATGGGGTGTCAACAGCTGTAAACAACTGGGTCACAAACATGCTTAACAAACGTATCGTGCGTCTAGCTGGAGAGTCCCTGTCGGCGGAGGTAGTGCGGGGATGCCCGCAGGGAGGAGTGCTCTCCCCGCTTCTGTGGAATCTGGTCATTAACGACCTGATTACCAAGCTTAACGCTAATGGATACTACACCGTAGGATACGCCGACGATTTGGTAATCCTCATCACAGGTAAATTCGCGAGCACAGTATGCAACCTTAAACAAACAGCTCTTCGCATCGTGGAGCGCTGGTGTTTAGAATATGACCTGGCGGTTAACCCAACAAAAACGGAAATGGTCATGTTCACTAACAATAGGGCTCTTGGTAGGTATACCCTACCTAAGCTCTTTGGAACGGAACTCCAGCTAGCAACTGAGGTGAAGTACCTGGGCATAACCTTGGACAGCAAGCTCAACTGGAGTAGCCACATCGACAACAAACTAAAGAAGGCGAGTATTGCTTTCTGGCAGTGTCGGAGAATGGTGGGGAAAAAGTGGGGACTTTCTCCCAACATCATTCTTTGGCTGTACGTAACGGTGATCCGTCCTCTTGTCTGCTACGGAGCTGTGGTGTGGTGGACCAGGACCAAACTAACCACAATGGTAAGCAAACTCCAAAGCTTCCAAAGGCTGGCCTGGATGGCTATCACAGGTAGTATGAGAACTACTCCAACAGCAGCAATGGAGGCCATGCTGTGTCTTCCGCCACTCCAGCTGTATATTAAGCAGGAGGCCGCGTCATCTGCGGTGAGACTCAACACCTTAGGACTTTGGAGGAAAAACAGGACCTCACACACCGCCATCCTAGGGGAAGTTTACAAAAAATTTCCCATCTCTATGGCTTGCAGAGACAGAATCCCTTAACAATTTGTTTTTGACAAAAAATACAATATACAGTTACATGAAGACCATCGGGTTGAGGGGCTCGACGTTAAAGAGCTCAGAATTTTTACCGATGGTTCAAAAACTGAAGCAGGCACTGGTTCAGGCACCTTCTCGGAGGACCTAAACATCAAGATAGCCATTCCACTGGGTGCCCATAATACTGTCTTTCAAGCTGAATGCATGGGCATCACCTTGGCCGCTAATGCCATAGCATCGAGAAAGGTAAGAGATTCCTCCATTCGAATCCTCTCGGATAGCACGGCCGTCCTACAAGCCCTAAATAGCAACACTATTAACTCAGGGCTAATCTACGAGTGTCACAAACGACTAATGGAGGTATGTCAACATAACCGCGTAATCCTTCAATGGATAAAAGGACACAGCGGATCAAGAGGTAACGATGCAGCGGATGAGTTGGCGCGTAAAGGATCTAGCTTAACAGCGTATGGTCCCGAACCTATCATCCCTCTTCCCTTCAAGATGGTACGCTCATTTCTGAGAGAGTCGACCAGGAATGATCATGCCACTCTTTGGACAAACCATGAGGAGTGCAGGCAGGCCAAGCTGGCCTTGCCGTCCCCTAGCGCTAGGCTGGCTAAGACCTTGCTTCGACTTAGTAGGCCGCGCATGCGACTGGTAACTGCAGCTCTTACTGGCCATGGTTTCTTTAATAAACATCTATATGTCCTAGGTGTTACCGACAGCCCCCTTTGCAGAGCCTGCTTGGAGGCAGAAGAAACGGCTGCTCACGTCCTCATGGAGTGCACAGGAGTAGCGGACTACAGGGCTAAACACCTCGGTCAATCGAGGGACCTTCCAGGGATAGTCGGTAACGTAAAGGGCCTACTGTCGTTCCTGGAGGAGTTGGGTTGGCTCGAATGATGTCTCATTCCCACCCACACGCAAAATAGGCGCTTTAGTCGTCGAGTTGCGGAAACCAGCCCGTCTTACAATTGACACTATGCATGGCACTTTCCGAAACGTTTGGGAGGCTACCCCCTGTAAACTCGAGTTCAGCATCCGATACAGCTTCAAAGTTAGCAGTACTCTGTAGTTTAGGCGGCAGAGTGCGTTTGGTGCTCATTATTTTGTCGAGTGTGAACCGTGCAAATCAAATCAAGTACGCGATGTACCAGGGCTTCAGCGGCGCACGAGTAGTCGAGTGTGATCCGTGAAAATAAAGTACGCGATGTACCAGGGCGACAGCAGCGCTCGAGTAGTCGAGTGTGATCCGTGCAAGTCAAGTACACGTGTACTAGGGCGACAGCAGCGCACGAGTAGTCGCAGAGTTTCGTGCGTAAGACACAGGGGAGGAGTCAGCACTTACTCATCAATGGGAGTGGGCGTCACCGTGGAGCAGTACCGCCGGAACCGGTTGTAGGGGGCGGAGCCGAGTGGGTTTGAACGGCAGCGTGAGAGTTGCTGCGGTCACCTACTTGATAGCTCTGCACTCCTATTTTATTGGTGATATTTAACTTTTGAATAAAACTTTAAATGATTAAAAAATAATTTCAATGGAGTCAGAGACTTGCTTGCTAAGAAGGTTTGCTAAGTATATATAAATATCTACAGTAATAAAGACATTTGGAATTTGGAATTTGGAAAATTTAAATCTTTTTTGAAGTCCGTAGGAATAAAACATCAGAAGACGGTACCTTACACGCCAGAACAAAACTCGGTCGCAGAGAGATCTAACAGGACCATTATTGAAAAGGCTCGGACCTTATTGTCGGAGGCGAAGCTCCCCAAACAATATTGGGCGGAAGCTATACCGTAGGGTATTTGAAAAATAGAAGCCCAACAAAAGCTGTAAAAGGGGCAATACCTGAGGAGCTTTGGGCAGGCAAGAAGGTAGATGTCAGCCATCTACGAATCTTCGATAGTTTGGGATATCGAATTATACCAAAAGCAAAGCGTCGGAAATTGGATATAAAGACAATACCAATGATATTCTTTGGATACCCGGATGATCAAAAGGGTTACCGTTTGATGAATCCGAAGACTAAGAGATGTAATATTTTTAGAAAATAATTTTCTTCACATAAGAAAGGACGAGAAGCGGTCAGAGGTTATCATCAACCTTAACACAGACTATGAACAAGAGGCTATCATCAATCTTAACACAGATTGTGAACAGTCCAGCGAATCACGATCTGAAGCATTGGAGATTCACGAAGTGTTCCGCGATGCTGTTGAAGACATCGTCAGCAGTACTGAACCTGATATACAACAGCCGGTACCGAATGAGGTGTTCACAGAAGATGTGATTATACCGGTCCTGCTAGAAAGGTGGTATCCTCAGAGAGAACGCAGAGGAGTTGACCGATACGGTTGCAACGTTATGTGTGCTACGGAAAGTAATTATAACGGTGATCCTGTGACTATTAGAGAAGCTTTGGCACGACCCGATAGTGAATTATGGCAAAAAGCGATAAACGAAGAGCTTATGTTATTAAAGGAGAATCAGACTTAGACCTTAGTCAACTTTACAGCTGATAAGAAAGATAGATAAGAAACCCTATCCAGTGCAAATGTGTATTCAAAATCAAGAAAGCCACTTATTCTCCAGTGGTTAGCAGCTCTACTTTACGATTTTTGTTCTCGTTGGCTGCTGAATACGATTTGAACATTTTGACACTGTGTCAGGCTTACACGACGCAATTGACCGCGCCGACGACACTTGCCACAGACGACCTTCTTTTACTGACAACCATCACCGTGATGATCGTCACCACGGGCACTGATCTGGAGTTGTCACTTCCGTAGGTGGTCTTGGATTTGTGGATGGCGGTCGGGTTAGCGGGCGTGGGCACGCCTCTGCCCTCACGGCATGCACGGCGCTAGCTTCGCTGCCGACTGCGCCGCCGTCGCTCGCCGGCTCGCTGCTGCCGGCTACAGCTTGGTTCACTGCTGCCGCATCCCACTCAGCTGCCTCCCTCGCACGTGCTATTTTGATAGCTTTGCTGTATTGCAGCTGCTTCTCCACGAACAATTGTTGCCTGATAACATCGCTGCGCAGACCAAACACAAACTGATCTCTTAGCTGATCCTCAAAGAGTCGCAATACTTGGCCAATCTCTTCAGTTCATTGAAGTATTGGTTGATACTTTCCCCTAAGTGTAGTCTCCTCTGACTTAACCCTTTACTGCATACTAACCCATTTATGGTTTCATAGGTTTTGAACTTTGTAACCAAGAAATAAGATTGAAAAGAGCGATCCAATTCGGGTCAGGCCATGCATTAAGGGGTTAAACGGTTCTGCCATTAACGACGCTTTGGGTTGTAAATTATTTTTCATAACTGACACCAATAGTTTATAGGTTTTAACACTTTTCTTGCTGGGACTAGTTAAATTACTGAGTGACTCGTAGCACAAAATAAATAGGTACAGAAATCAATCTACATACAAGCGCGCTCGAGCAACACACACATAGATACTGCTCACGGACACGATATCTCAGAGCAATTCAAACCAGTGCGAGCGTGAGTGCCATCCGCTTGACACGCGCGTCTGTTAATGCAAATAAAGGCAACAATGGAGCAACGGATTTTTTTTTTATTATAACTGTTCAGTGGACGGTGATTTAAATTCAACATTAAACTATGAATTGGCGTTTTTTAAGCTACCAGTGGTTTCGGAAAGTAGCTATCTCCCTGTATTTCGATGGTTCGTTTTAACGTTATATGTATAGAACAGTTAGGTAGGTAGGTAGGGTCCCCGAATAATATATATAAGATCGATTTAAATAAACACCAGTTGCCTATTTTTCAATCAGCATAATAAAATAAGTATTAAAAAAAAAAATATTAGGTCACGCCACCTTACTTACGTAAGTTAAAAACATGTTTTTTGTTTGTGTAGATATTGTGTTGTTTTTCGTGTCATTTGACGGTGCATGTCTAATACGGACAGAGCAATATAAATTTTGTAACTCGTGTAGACCATTTAGAAGTTATCAGGGATTTTCGATAGTGAAAATTGACAAACGTAAAATTGTGTAGGTATTTTTCTGATCTGTAAACCTTTTGTATTGTAATAGTATTGTAATGTTTTCATTCTTCTCGTTTCATTCTTCATAATAAATCATACAACTAGATAGGAGCGCTATACCACGATAGTTTTTCGTGCATAAGCCGTAGTTGATAACCCTAGAGCGATCGCCGAGCATAGCTATGAAAAGTGAAGTACATACATGTTACATGTGGTTGAATGGGGAAGAAAACTGCTTTTTTATCCCGGCAGAGTGCGATTATCGACTTGGCCTAAATAAACTGTCAAAGCTGTCAAACGCCATACATTTTTTTGTTTACATAATTTTTTTCTCGTGGAGTTAAGATAATGACGAAATGTGCTGCACATGGTTGTAAAAATAAAGGAATTCATATGTTCCCCAAGGATTCTAAACGAAGAAAGTTGTGGGAAAAGGCCCTGAGAAGGAAAAATTGGACAGCCACTAAATGGTCGAAATTATGTTCTGATCATTTTAATTCTGATGACTATTATGGTGAAAGTTCTTACACTGGTTAGTATAATCTTTTATTCTTCTCTTAGCTATTATTAGTTCCGTTTTTCTATTACTGTGGTCTAAGATAAATATTTTATAACCTAAGAATATCTTTCTTTCAGGAAATAAACCTCTGTCCAAGTTTTTCAGGTCTACTGCTGTACCAAGTAAATTTTCTTTCCAAGAAAGTAAAAAAACTTCACTGGCCAAGCAACGACAAGCTCGATATGAGATCAGAAGTAAAAGAAAGCTCTTCGCAGAAACGCCAAGCACTTCGGGTATCCAAAGTCATATTGTTGAATGTGTAGGTGAAATTGAAGTGAGCAAAAACGACGACACCATAAATTTATCTCAACCTCAAGATATGAAATGTAGCAATCTTTCTTTTTAGAGAGGTACACAAGTCGACTTTGAACATACTTATGGGTGCATAAAAAGATTCATAAATGATGATGCAGCCATCTTATTTTACACAGGTTTTGAGTCATACAAAAAATTTCATTTTGTGTACCTAACTTTGTGTCCTATGATTAACAAAATTCAGTATTATGGTAGCAATGTTATAAATTTAAGCACTGAAGACCAGTTTTTTCTCACGATGATGAAGTTAAGGCAAGAGATATGTAATTTTGAACTAAGCCGATTTTTCAATGTTAGTTAAACCACTGTTTCTAATGTTTTTATAACCTTTATTAATTTTATCCATCAACTTTGGAGTAAAATAAACATTTGGCCTGAGCAGGATTTGGTGCAATACTTTACACCTAAGAGTTTTAAACAATACAGCTCTAATACTCGTGTAATCTTGGATGGAACAGAAATAAAAGTACAAAAGCCTGAAAATCCTGTTTCTCAGCAAGCTTCCTGGAGTAGCTACAAGCATGCCAACACCTTGAAAATGTTGGTTGGAGCAACACCTGGTGGTTTGCTTTTCTATTGTTCAGAAGCCTATGGGGGATCTGTCAGTGATCGGCAAACAGTTGAACGTAGCAGCTTATTGCAAAACTGTGAATCTGGTGACAGTGTACTGGCTGATCGTGGGTTTAACATACAAGATTTTTTTGCTGACAAAGATGTAACTGTCAATATACCTACATTTTTAAAAGGAAAATCTCAAATACCTGGGTTAACTGTGCTGCAGGACCGTAAGCTAGCCAGTAAGAGAGTACATATTGAACGCATAATTGGACTTATAAAAACGTACAAAATCTTGAAAAATGAATTAAATCACAGTTATATACCGTTGGCATCTAAGATATTTTTTGTTTGTTTTATGTGCTGTAATTTTAGGGAAACTATAATGAAAAAATAAATAAAAGTATTTCAAATACATTTTATTTCAGCAATTTTCCATAATTTTTATATAACACCTTATCTAACAAAGCCTTCTCAAAATGATTTTCATAGAAATCTTGTAATTTAGTGACCATATTGGAGATAAATGGTTCATCTCGATACACATATACTACTTTCAAACTGACGAAAGTATAAAAAAGTAAATTACAATACTTCCTGTTTGTACAGAATAACTGCCCCTGTATCTGGCTGTAATATGGATGACTACTTTTCAAAACATATTCTCCATTAATTTCTTCCAAGTACGGGATAGTAACAGGAGACACTTCAAAGTTTCTTGCAATATATGGACACTTAACTTCAATAACCGTCTCTTCTCCAAGGAGGCCATCAGGCGAAGCTCCCAAAAAGGGATGTGACTCGGATATGAATATCCCACATGATTTTACAGGCAAATCATATAATTCTGTGTATTTCAAAATTGCCACTGATTCTTCTATTTGTCCATGTGTCGTAGCCTTGCTTACAAATGGTTTTGGATTCAAAAGCTTTTCTGACAAATGTATTTGTGTACTTGGTTTGCTGTGTGTCACTGCATGAAAATTACTTGACGTAATTCTACAAGACCTATGCTTGTGCCACTCTTTGCATTTATTCTGCAGTCTTGTCTTTTCCTCAACATCCTTTATCTTCTGGACAGATATGTTCTTCAACAGCAGTTCTTCAAGGATTTTATCTTTTGAGCTCTTTTCCAAATAACTGTGATCATTTTCCAACGCATAAGTATTAGCTGGCCTCACCGTTTGTAGTATAGGCATGGTTGTATTGCCATATGAAATCGCTAATTTTTTTATATAATCATTGTAGTTCTCCATTATATCTTCTTCTTTGAGGGGCTCATAATTGACACTTCGTTTCCTTTTATTTGGCAGCTTTTGAGCATGCATGGGGGAGTCAAAGTATACTTTACGGGGCCGTTTGAAATCCATCAGTTTCTGCGTACATACTTGATGTAGTATGATGGTTTTGGTACGGACCATGTCTTCCACACCATGCAATAGTACCATGATGTGTTTACAATGGGCCTCTAGCCCACTGCCTGCAGCACAATCACAGTGAGTTTGTTCAATTGAACCATCGGCATTCAGTTTCACATTGACCATATAAAACAATTTCTTTATTTGTGCTTTACACTGGCCTTGGATGTAAGTGTAATTACCATCAACTGCTACACGAGCAGTTAATAGAAATCGTGACTCATACATCTGTCGTCCCTTAAACTGTGCCTGAAATCTGAAACAAAAGTGCAAAATAAGATATACTTATCGATGCCAAATCACAGACACTACCCTTTTAGGTGCATGCTTACCTTTCAACAAAGGCTTGGATATGTTGTTTTGTGATCTTAGGCAGATCAGAGTTCGCGTTGATATCGCGGAAAGATTCAGCTGATGGAGCTTCATAAACTTCATCTTCCTCTACATCCTCACCACCGAAGTTTGCATTACGGTCATAGGCTTCTAATCTAGAACAGTAAACAATATTGTTAACAATTAGGAGTGAAATAAACACAAAATGAAAACAAATGCAACCACATAACCTGAAATAAAGGTTTCGTTTTGTACTGACCTTTGTATCAAAACAGCTTCTTTACCAACAACAGAAGCTTTCCGTTTTCTTAACTCTTCCTTTAGCTGCGGCACGGTCATCATGGAGTACATTTTGTTAGTAAATACTGAGCTGGGAAAGAAAACTCAACACGAATATCAACAATAAGCTGATGGCGGCGTATTGGGATTGAGCCTACTCTCCGGTAGCGACATCTGTAATTTAGCTTTGCGTTTTGCTCCCCATTCTGTACCTATTTATTTTGTGCTCGTAGGCTTTATCACCCATCGCCGCGATTAAAGAGAGTAGTTGCAGGGCCGCGGACACATCGTTAACTTTGAAGTACATTTCTGCCCGTATCACTCCAGTTGACCATCATTATACCGAATTCTGCTAACTTTCCCTTCGGAATTTCGGGTCATCAGTCTTATTTGCACTCGAATAACAATTATTCCATCCCCGTCACCACTGAGAGATAGCTGTTTAAAACACGTAGGTACCGTTACAGATTGTCGAGTAGCAAACACTACATTAAGGATATAAAGGAGAATAAAATTTCTAATCATATTTCTTCATCTGAATCATTTTCCGATTCAGATTTTGAGTCTGAGGATTCCTCAGACTCAAAATCTGAATCTCAAAAAAAGAAACGTCATTCGAATCTTCCTCAGTGAGGAAGATTCGAATGACGTTTCTTTACGTGAAGACAAAATCATCTCATGTGTAGCGGACACAAGACGACAACCGCACGAGCTCTGTACAGTCAGAGCTCGTGCGGTTCTATCGATGTCGGCAGCCGATAGCTGACTGATTGATTGGTCGAGCGCACTAGAAGTGAGCGTTCTAAAGATGCACAGTTTATAAGGACCGTTTTCACCCAAGAGCGCACGGACCGCTTTTTCATTTCAGGGTTGACAAAGTTACTGATGCAGCTACTTTCATGCTCTACGTAGGTAATTAGATAGCTACACAGATAACTTTGTAAACTACTTTCTAAAATCCATTTTTCATCAAATTTTACTAAAATCCAAGCTATTGATTGTTTACTAAAATTATATAACCTATGTCATTTTTATGGTCTTAACAAATAAAACGACACCTCACTTGACACTATATTATAGCTAACTATCGATGAATAAAAATAATTAAGATATATAACTTACTGGATAGCTACCCTTATTGTTTTTTTCTGATATTAATAAATGTCTTTTGTTTTTATATAATTTTTGGAAATAGGAAAAATAAGAAGAAAGAAAGAAGTTTATTCGCAACAGGCAACAAAAATAAGCCAGCCTCAACTCAGCATATGCTGAATGCAAACAATCAGCGTTTCGTAGCGATTCTTCGACTTTTCGATGCCCAAAAATGATTCTTCTCAACTTGCATTTAAATCCGTATAAACAACGCAGGGCACTCCAAGCGCTCAGCAACTACATATCGTTACGTCAAATATTCGAAAAAACACACACAAAAAAATGCAAAATTTCTAAAGTTAACTACTTCCAAAGCTGCACCCAATGGTGCATGAATTATACAATATGCCACCGTGTTCAATATGCTAGGTACAATAGCTCATGTAAGCCCCGACCCATCAAATACAATTATTTCAGGAAGAAAGTACTTTACGTGTTTTCCCCTTACAAAGAAAACAATTTATTTTTCTCACGCGTGAAGCTATTAATTCACTCCATATTTAAATATGGCGTATGAGAAGGTATACCAGAGACATTCCAATATTTTATTTTAAATTCCTGACTTTACGTTGCTATGAATATAGAGGCCGATTTTTAGACCACTGGGTCGTCGTCGCTTCATTGTCATTAAGCGGTCATTGTGGTAGCTGCACCGGGCCCGATCAACCTCACGCAAACAAGCAAGCGTCGTCGTATTGCAGGAAACAAATATACCATCTGAATTTTTAATACCTATATAAGCTTTAGTCATAATACATCAAAGACGATAATGTCAAGTCAAGAGCACCAAGTATAATTTAGAAGAAGAAGTCAACTCAGTGTGACTTGCCCGATGACCGAGGAGACGTTCGTGACTTTTCAAAGCTCGACATCACTTGGAACATTGCATCAAACAAAACCCACTGGTTTTGTGACGAGACCATTTTGTAGACTAATTTTCCTATAGCAAAAACAGGTCTCATCTCGTTATTGAAAAAAAATGACTACCCATTCCTAGAGCCCACCCCCCGTCTCGTCCCGCAAACCATGGAAGGGCCGAGTTTGCGGTACTAAAACTGTTAATCGGTCAAAAGCAAGTCGGACTTGTACACGATTCCATACCATCGTACAAAGAAACATAAAAAACAAGTCTCTTTTAAATAAATTTGTTTATAAAAACAAAAAACTCAATTTATCAAACCTAAATTCGAAATCCGTAAAACAAAACATTAAAACAAGTATTGTCTATGTAACTCTGAATAACTTAACCTTTGAGCTATACATGACTGGAATTGGACTGAAATTTTGTAGATAAATTATTTAGAAAAAAACACTGAAATATACAAATAAACATTATTTTTTATAATTCGAATCAGCAATTATTATTTTACAGACGGACAGACGGACAGATGGACAGATGGAAAGGCGGACAGATGGACAGACGGACAGACACCTAGCCGGACAGATGGACAGACAGACTGCGTAAGCTTAGTAATATATATATATAATAAGCTCCCTTTCGGAACCTTAAAACCAGACAGCTAAGACGTATGAGTAAAGAAGGAATACTTCATAACATTGCATATTCAGGTGCTCTTGTGACAGATGAGGAAGGTAAGGCTTCGGTCAGCCTTGGTACCAAGGGAAAACTTTCCTTTATCAATAATAGAAAATGTATTGTTCTTATTCCCGCTTCTCCCCGGAAATGTTCTCTGTATAGTTGACAACACAAATGGATAACTGGAATAGACAATTGTGACAACCATTGCTAGTTTCCAATGCTCTCGCTCAAGTATATTTGCGTGGTAACAATAAACAGTGTGTTCTTACTTAACACATACATATGTAGAGACATACATGCTCGAGACTTCGTCCGCGTCTATGGTCGAAGTCGTGTAAAAAATATATATATTTTAAAACAAGACTCCTAAGTTGGTGTGAGGGTGGGCCACATACCACTTTTGGGGTCCAAAAATACACGCCCCACTATAGATACACTCTTGATGAGTATTTTTAACTGTCCTGGCTTAGTTTGCTAGTGTAAGGTTTTTTGAGTGCTCATCATAAAACATATTTCTTACTCTTGTGAGAGTTTCACACGGCTTGTGTTAAAAGAGATAGACTGACCAGTTTGATTAGTCTGAAATAGTACTACTTCCATTATACAAGTCAGACTTTGATACAGCGCGTTTATTGCCATCATCTTTAGTGCTTCTTCCTTTAAAAGTTTTATTAGTTTCAGTTGTGACCAATTAATTTAGATCCTTGTCGATTTACATTAATTAGTTTGGCAACTTACCACGAAAATGCAATCTTACTTGGTCGGAAGTTTTGCTGGTAAAGCAGTTGAGTCCCCTACCCCCTCCCCGACAAACCCACGATCAAATTACGGCATACGAACTCTTGGAAAGTAGTAGTAGTATTCATATTTATTTAGTGCATAAAACCTAAGCAGGTTTGTATTAGTTTGTACTTGAATAGTTTATATGAGCGAGGTAATAGTGCATACATCATCGAGTTAAATAATTTGTAGGCCATAGACAAGAACAAGGATCTTATGTGACGTGAGGCATGCAAAAACTGCTTATTGACAGGCACATCTTTCAATGTGCCAGTACTTTACTTTTTCTGTAGACCATACATCTCATTTTGTTTTTTGTTGGGCATTTGTATGCTGATGGACAGTCCGTAATAAAAATAAATCACCCCGAGGCTGATCTAAATATTAGAATACAAACTCGAGCGGAGAACAGCGATCTCTTTCTGAGCAAACTATGCAAAACCCTATAACTATAAAATAAATCTCCTAACTCCATTGCTTGCTTCCACGTTGCTTCAGATATTTCAGCAGAATATATATATCTGCTTGGTAATTCTCGGTTCTTTATTCCAAAAGTTATAACTGAATATGACTTACGTTTTGAATTTATTAAATAGGTATTTAATTACAGTACCTTTATATATTCACAAATTCACAGCTATATTTACAATAATATTAATCCGAAGCTCTTCAGGATCACCGTAGAAATACCAATACCAGGAAAACACTGTCACGTTATTATTTTTATCTTTTAATGTATCGTTACAAAATTCCAATACCTAAGTATATAATGCAACTACTATAATTAAGAGCCGGATGGAAAAGAAGGAAACTACATATAACGATGAAGTATTACCATACCAATCATTGTTGTTATTTGAAAAGAATGATCCTCGATGTTACTTTTGCTATAAGGTTACGGTTGCTATAAGATACCATTTTTAGGGACATGTACGGCAGACATATGGCGAAAAGTGGCACAGGTAGGACAACTCCTCGGATGCTGACTAGTACATTGCGCGAGAGCATTCCGAATTCTAAATACAAAGAAAAATATGAACATGGAGATTTATTCCGAGTTGGGCGGCAAAATGGTCATTTGTATCCTAATTCAACGTAAATTTACGAGGTGGTATAGCCGGATTAAGTTTCCGCTTTTGCTAATATTTACTCCACGCAAATGAATGTGCGCTGAAAAGGGTTGTGACCCAGGAAATATTTCTCTGTGGAACATTTCAAAGCCTCACTTATTCCTTTTATGACGTACACCGGTGGGTTGAGAATTGGTAAATGCCAACACAAAGAGAAGTGGCTTACGTGCGAAGGTCTGATTTGGTCGCCCGTAGGCCGTAGCCCACTACGAGGATTCGTATGAAAACTATTCAAACATTGTTCAGTAGCCGCTGACTTCATGATTTCATGTTTTGGGCTATGATAAAATGACTCTGATATTATGAGTAAAACATAAGAGAGCATTATAATTATTGCCTACATTTGATAAACTTTCTTGTTTTCTTATTTTCGGAAGATAGTGAGGGGGATGTCATAAGAATCGTGAACTTTGTGCCAAGTCTTTGAAAATTGGTTTGGTCTTAGGTATGGTCTTAAGGATTGAAGGAACCACCGCAAGCAACTTGTACGCGATCTCTGATCTAAATGATCACCAAATTTCTTTGTATGTTTTGTGTACTTAAGTTTATGTTTTAAGTATTTTTGTTGTTCAATTCAACTTCAGAAAACGAAGGCCTTCCCGAGGTAAAAAGCACGAGTTACTATGAAAAATACAAAAATCGCTGTGGGTCTGCCTATAATATTTGAAGAGTTCCCTCTATTTCTCCAGAATCCCATCATCATCAAAGGGATTAATCGGAAGGTACACCCTTTGAAACAAATATAAATTCTCCTAACAGGTCCATTTGGAGAAATCGATTACCATACATGAAAACAAAAACATTATCCCAACGAATTTAAAACCGCTTCCTTTTGAAGTCGGTTAAAAGTTATAAAATCGTTGTAGTTCTGCCTTTAATATTTTAAGAGTTACCCGATTTATTCACGATCTTAACATCATATCCTAATTTGATGAAAATAGAACCAAATCAGTCCATCCGTCTTGGAGAGATAGACGAACAGACTTAAAAAAAAAACATAAATCCCGACGAATTGTAAAACTCCTCCTTTTGTGGAGTCGGTTAAAAAATATGTAAAGGTAAAACAAAGGAACCACACCTACTGTAGAAAGAAAAATAGAACTATCCTGTGTTAAGTTATATAGTCATATTATTGTTTGATGAAAAAGGCCATGGCAATTTCTAAATTATTTGGGTAAATTATGGAGGATGCTCCACTAAATTAAGAACAGAAAAAGGTTATTTATTTGTAGCGCTTTTAATGTAGATTTACTTATGAATACAACAAAAAAATTATGATTATAACCTTAGTTAAATAATTACATTTTCATCATTAATTTTAAGAGCCGACTAGACTTACAATAAGCCAAGTTTTCACAAGTAAAAATATGGTTAATACGATATTTGACAAGGTAGTCTAATAAATATAGAAACATGTCTGAGCCTATTTAAACAAAAACGTTTGACGATATCAGAATTGTATGTTTCCAGCAATTGTATTTTATAAGCTCGAGTTTGTGTTATAAAGACAGTATTTGACTATAACGTCACATGCTAGTATTTCATAGAACTCTTGAACAAAATTATCGTTTTTATAGTTCCTAAAATGTATCTATTTTGACTAGCAGTCAAAAACCGTATTGCTCACCATCGCAGCGATCAAACAGTTTCATTCCCAGTTGCTAGAAAGGCTAAGTCTGATCCATAATTTAATAGGTCTATTAAATCCCATAGACTAGAAAAGTTTACGAAAACTAGGTACCAGAATTCGCATAATAATATTTTCCAGAATTAATAGCTTGCATGACTGCCAGATGCTGCAGGACGATTTGGGAAGAATAACGGAGTGGTGTGAGTCCAATATTATGTACCTGAACGTAGCCAAGTGTTTTGTTATCTATCACTTTCACTAATAAGCTCAACAAGATAACCTATGACTACAGTTTAAAGGATACAGTGTTGTTACGAAAAACATTGGTGAGGGATTTGGGAGTACTAATTGACGAACAACTTTCTTTTCGTCCCCATTATGATGGTATTGTTAAGAAGGCTTGACAAATGCTTGGTTTTGTAATAAGAAATACCAAAGACTTCAAAAGACCCAGTAGTCTCATACTTCTGTATAATAGCCTAGTCAGGAGTATGGTTGTCAGGTCTGGTCGCCATTGTATGCCGTCCATATACATAGCATAGAACTGGTTCAACATAAATTGCTTAATGTATTATCATACCGATGTAATCTGGGACGAGAACATACTAGTTACCTTCACGTAATGAACAAATTTAATATAACCTCTCTCGAACAACGACGTAAGTTATTGGACATAAAACACTTGCATAATTTGATTCACAATATAATAGATTGCCCACCCTTACTTCAACTCTTAAAATTTAGCTACTTCAGAAGAACCCGTAACTTTAGACCATTTCATGTGCCTGTCCATCGAATTAATGTCTCTTTAATGAACCAATATCAAGAATATGTCGTTTATATAATAAATTAACTATTGAAGTATGTGATGAGATTGATATATATGATAATAATCGTTACAAAATTTAATAAATCAGTCCAAAAATTATTACCAATCCTTTGCTCGTGGTCACTCTAAATTTAATTATTTAATTTTAATGTTATCTTTATTTTTATCGGAATTATAATTAATGTATCTTATGGGATACCTAATTGAATGATGTAATTAATTAATTTATGAATAATTGCCAATTTGATGCACTTTTTATTGTAAAATATCATTTTAATGTTGATTAATTGTGTTCCGCCTCCTATATGTCGCTTTATGTGTTTACATACTTTAGAGAGCAGTCGGGAACCATATCCTGTGCATGCTTTAATAATGTAATTTTGTGATTTTTATCTGTTTTGCAAACCAAATAAATAAATTCAAGGCATTTTTTAATTGAAGAAAGTCAATGCCAACAATGGTATATCAAAATGGAACGGCTGGATCACTTTTGGAATTCGTAAAAGTACTGTTATCATGTATGATCTACATGAATAAAAAACCAATAACTTGATGCAACATTTCATGAATAGTCATGTTAGAAAATACTCTAAAACGTTCAAGTTAGTTAGTAGGACTGCAAGCACATTTCACATTAATAGAAAAATACAAAATAATGAAAACTATGTAGCAAATAATAAACCCTGAAACGGGCAAAATTATACCTAGGGATAACAATATGTGCCTAATGATGGGTGATAATGTTGCTAAATCCAACGCTCGATGTTTCGCAACATTATTCACCAATGTACCCTCCCTTACTCATAAAAGAGCTTCTAAACTTATCTCCATATGAAGCAGAGATATTGTTAAAAAACAGCACCAGCGTCGCAATGTGTTTTTTGAATTTAACCATGTATTACCAGGACAGTATCAAAATATTGACATTGCTCATCTTAAAAAATACTGAAGTCCTGTGGGGTATATAAGTCAAAGTCATTAGTTCAGTAATTCTGGTTGTAGGCACTTAGCTTACATTTTTAATAAAAGTGTTTTTTTTTTTATTTTCAATAAAAGCCAATTAACGGCGGATCTTTCCCAGTACTCATGAAGCAAATTAAACGTATACCTCTGTTCAAGTCAGGAGCGTCAAAGTCAAAGTCAGAATGTGTTTACTGCTGTGGATATTCAAATATACTTAGTTCAAGTCATGTTTTTGGCCTTTTGGACATTGGACCACTGTGGCAGAAAAAAGGCGAAGAAACTCCCATTTATTGATTTTAAGATGGCTTTTAAATTTAGGTTGTGTTAAACTAACACAAATATTACTAAAAATATTAATAGGCAGTAATAAATTAATACAAAATTATTAACAGCGAGTTCAGAGTTGAGTTAGAGTACACCATCCACTCTTGTAATAAATGCCATCTTTAATATCCCTACATATATAGTAATATCACTTTTAAGATAAAGAATTTTAAGATAATGCACTGACCTTTGCAATAATTGCTAACTTGCGCGAGTCTCAACCGGGGAGCAACTAGTATATGCATATTTTTCAGGTAAACATAACACCTAATTCAAATTTTAGAAAATGTTGAAAAGTTCGTATATACATTATATTTTCTAAAATAAATTGACTATCTACAGTTAGTATGTAAATTTGTTTAATATAATTTGTTCTGAAATATAAAAATTGTTTGAATATCCGCTGCTTTCACACACTACAAAATGCCATAGGACATTGACATTATGAAAGTAACTAAAATAGACTAGCCTTGCTAAAGCCACATCAGTGTTTTGTCTGATGTTATTAATAGCGTATGCCGCAGAACTTTATCTACCAGCTAAATGATCTATGTGGGGATCCCACTGCGATTCGCTATCAATGGTTATTCCATGATACTTGGTGACATTTACTAATTGTAACGTGTTACTTTCTAACACTAAACTGGTCTCTTTACCAGCGCTTAACAATACATTTGAATTCTAAACCAGTAATAGTGCCTCTTGATAGTGGATGACGTGGTTGATGGTAGTGTGGTGGAGGCATGCGTGAGCAGTGAAATCTTCAATAACTACTCTTTTGTGTGGCTTTACTTTGATTTTATTTGTGTTCCTGTTATCAATTAGTTAACATTATGTAATTGCATATTATTAGCTCATAGTATGAAAGTGTCCAATAATGTGAGCTGTAAATTTCCCATGAAAATCATACAATAGAAAAGAAAACGAAATGTTAACTTTATGGCTGCCCAACTTGGGTATATCCAATATTATCTATCTAATAAAATAAATCAAGAAATTAAATTAATATAATTATATTTTTATTATATTTATAATAAATAATTAAACTCACTCAAACGCCAAAGAAAATATGTAATCTGAAGATAAGAAAATAGATAAAGTGAAGAACGAAAGCATAAAAAGGAAATTAAAATCACAGAAGCTCTCAAGCACGCACTCAGACTGACTTGGAGGTGTGCCGGACACATCTCACGATACACGATCTCGACATTAGAATCCAACACAAACACGATGGAATTACACTTTGGTGAAAATTCCAGTGGAAATGGTGGATGCCATAAGTCGGTGTCTTAGCATAGACGTAATTAATAGTAATTGCGTCCATGCTAAGACAGACATGCCATGTATAGAGGATGTATTTATATATAATGTTTATAAATGATAATAAAGCTAACCTTAACTGGATAATATGAGGTAATGACTAAGAGCTCACTGAGAGATATTAGCCATTTGGTTATGAAGGACATAGCTTCCTGAACAGAACATTACACGGTACACGAATGGAGAAGAGAAAGAGCTACTGCTAGGCGAATGTCGTGCCCACTGTTGGAGTGTGTAGCCTGTTTAGTCTTGGACAGCCGTGACTCATACTCAGTGGAGTTTAGTATTAATATGTGCTGTCTCAAGGAGACTCTCATTGTGTAAAATTGGATACAATACTTTTTATTCCTGCAGAAGATCGTGTGTCAAGTATTGAAAGGGCTGCCTTATCATCATCAAATTAAGGTTAGAGCGCTGTGCACGTTATGATACGCCCGGCCATACCATTTATATGTTGGCTAAATATTGTTTTTTCTAACTCAAGGTATTTTATTTTGTCAGTTCTAGCAATAACAGACCAGTTGCGCTGGTGCTGCGATCACAAGAGTGGTAATGAGTTCTTTTAGCTTTGTTAGTGGTTAAGCCGCAGCTGTTTTATGAAAACAAACGAACATTGAGTAATCGACATTAAGGGTAAAAAGGTTGTCGTTTAGCCACTTGCCTATGTCTGTTAAGCAGGATTTAGCCCGAGTGATTGCTTAATATCATGATGGTTGATTATCAGTGCTGTGTCGTCACCATAACATACTACTTCAACATCAGTTTGATTCGAGAGTGCCTTCCACACATCATTTATATAGATAAGAAGAGAAAAGAGCGTAGGGCCGAGAGCTACACTTCTGACTTAACCTTGAAGGTAACTAGAGTATCAGTCTAAAGCCCCTGGATGTCTGCGGCTTTCAATTGATGGAAAAGTTTTAACGGTGAGACACTATCAAATACCTTTGCAAGGTCCAGACAACCTCGACATATACTTTGCATTAGTCCAATCCGGAGCTCGTTGTAAGCAGTTCAGTGAAAGCGTCTTCCATGGACCTGCCATAGCGGAAACTGAACTGAATCTCGTCTCTTGACGTACTCTTGTACTGTGACTCTCAAGGTTTTATGAAGAAAGGTAGGTAGGTCTCAATTTAGGTAGAGAAACGGGACGGTAATTTCATGGTTCGATTTTGTCCCCACCCTTATGTATTGGAATGCTTGCGGCGGTTTTCCAGCATTGTGGAAAGTGGGCTGTGGAAATACTTAGATTGAATATGTAAGTCAGTGGTTTTGGAATGGATTTAGAAATTACTTTCAGCAGTTTATTATTGATGCTGTCCAGGCCTATTTCATTAATGTTGGGTGGATTGTTGAAAAAAGAGTGGGGATAATGTATTCTCGTGTTTTTTATTCTCTTTGCTACGTCATTCTGGTAAGTGTTAAGTTTTCCATTGTTAAGGTTTCTTACCTCAAAATGAGGAACACATATAGGATCAATCGCGTGTTCGTCCGTCTATCCCTCCGTCTGTCACAGGCACTTTTCTCAGGAACTATAAGAGTTAGTCTTGAATTTTTCCGCAAAAATACTTATCCTGATAACCGCAACATAATTCAAGTATAATACGAAAAAAGTATAGTGGAAGGAGTAAAATTACCAAACGACAAAAAAATAATACCGTCATAAGTCTTGTGGATATCTTTGAAAAAGGCTTTATATAAACTTAGTATTTATGGTAACATCAGAAGTAAAGATCAAAAAAGTGCAAAAAATACACCCCGTAATCTCCCAATTTACAGACTCTAAAATTATGAAAAAAAAATAAAGAATATAAAACTCAAGTCAAAGATTACAGGACAACCTTCCCGAAATTACCAAGGTTTTTGATTTATGTGTAAACCTTATACAAATTTATAAATGCACCTAGTTGAGTACAAAGAGTATGAAAAAAGCCGCACCAATAACTTTGTAAATAACATTTTGCTATGTAAAATTTAAAATATTTACTCCACACCATCCCTACTATTGTACGGTGGTATGGAACCTTTCGTGCGTAAGTCTGACTCGCGCATGACTTTATTTTCATTGTTATTTTTTCGAGATGATTTTTGTCGGATGTTGTTTTGCAAGCAAATTGTCCGTTGTTAGTGAAGTATTCACTGCGGTACTTTAAATATGCATCGACGGTATTTTTAATTGTTAGATATCATTAGATGAGTCTTTTTTTTCATTTAATTCGCTGATACCCATAATATTCATGCCTTCCACATTTTTTTGGGTTGTTTTTATTTTCGGTTACAGTGGCGAAATTGTAGATGCACTTAAGGCGTTTTCAGTATGTCATAACAAAGGTTTCTAAACCTTTTATAGGATACTTGCAGACATGTCTCTGTATTTAATGCAGCGAAGTAGACTCGGCCTAATCCACGGCTTTAGGGTGAAACTACTACGACTAATTATTATTTTCTTAGAGTTTCTGCTTAAAGTGTCGGTGAGTGTATCTGAGAATATTTGTGTGCCTGTTGATTATCGCTGTTTGGAACGTATATTCAGTTAATATTAATAACCTCTTCTGCCGCTGTCTGCTTGTTTGCTTAGTAACAGATCTGATCTTGACTTTTCTCAGTGCAGCAAGACAAAAGCCGCCAACAGTAGCGCTATGCTCAGTAAGTATGCAGTTTTGCAGTCAATACCTATCACGTCTATTTTGGTACCCGAAAATATGTAGTCTAGATTTTTGAGATCAGGAGTAGAGTTTTTGATGACCGGCCTGAGTCCCGCTTAAGCCAATAGCGATTATTAATTAGTTACCAACAGCTCAAGGGTTTTAATAAAGTTAGATTTATCTTCAAACGATGGCGACCTTTATATAGCCAGAACTGAGTTTGAGCCTGCCTGCGAACTCTACAAGAAGGCTATTTATTGCATCCACGAGGGCCGGTTTATGTACGTCCACCGTAAAAATTTATTTGTCAACACAAGTAAGACCACATAAACTAATTCCTTGTATTGTTGAACCTATAACAAGTAGTATCCCTCAAGATTTGTTGTCTAATAGAAGCCCATCTATTAAAAATACCCATACAGATGGCGGCCAGATTTTATAGGTAACCGGCCATCAGAGTATCCTAAATCCTTAAGACCATACAAAATTTCAAAGACTTGGGCACAAAGTGTATGATTCGATTTTATAATAATTGCTTCTCAGCTAAAATATATATGTAGGTGTCAAACATCACCTCACCAAAACTCACCAACCAAACTAGACAAACTACAAAGAGCTTGTTATATGTTATTTTATTACATCAAATGATTGGCTTGGACAAATACTCGTTAATATATTATTTGAATAAGCCGGTATAAACTCGTAATACCTGTCTGGTTTTTGCGTTAAGGCGATGGGTACTGTGAAAAGTCCAATCAGACAAAACATGGATGTGGCTACAGCTAGGCTAGTCTATTTTAGTTACTTTCATTGCCTAATGGTATCGTGTTGCGGAGTGAAGCATTGAATATTCAAACTATCTTTATACTTATTCGAGGAAAAAACAATTCGAGCAATTTATAATTAAAAACGCACAGACTTCACAAAATTAAAAAAAAATGTTTTGATTTGATTTTTAAATAAATTGACATACTAACTGTAGCTGGTCAATTTGTTTTCGAAATTAAAATATATTTACGCAAGAACCTTGTTGTTGTAAATTTAAAAAAAATGAAAGAAATAATCAAAGACTAGTTGCCCCGGCTTAGACTCGTGAAAGTCAGCAATTCTTTCAAGGGTCAGTAGTAGAGAATCTGCTTCTACAAGATATCGCTGGAGATTTTGAATTTTCCATTTGAGCAATTTAAAAACCATTGTACAAACGACTTTATCAAAAACGGTATAATACAATGTTGAAGATGAGGTTTAACAACTCAACACAATCAAATCGCTGTTAATAATTTTGTAATTATTTATACTTGTATATTATTTATAATATACAGGTATAAATATTTTGATATCGCAATATGGTATTAGTTATACAAAACCAAATTTAAAATAGATCAAAAAAGAAGTATCTTCGCCCTATAAAGAAGAGGTAAAACTGACGTTTACTAAGTATATGTAAATATCTATAAATGAATAAAGGAATTTAAATTTAGATTTTGATATTGCCCATCTTGGAAGCTTTATTCCTCCTAAAGAAGACACCTTCCAAATGCAGAAAAATACATGTTTTAAAGATATATCTTTCCTTCAATCGTGGTGTTTTAAAGCATCATAATCATCATTGGGAACTGCACAAAGAAAAAATAAATATATATTATTAAGATACATTATCCAGAATAATTTAAAAAGAATATTGATATGGTTATTACATCAAAAACAGGTATTCAAAATATCTTAAAACATAGTTCTTGAAATTATAGAAATAATCAGTTGATAAAAACGTATAAAACTACTATTTTTTCACTGTTCTGCCACAGCGACTTACGTTATGGCCATGTTGCAGTGTGAGCTGTTATAAACTTTATTTTAATATGGTTGTGTCCAAATTTTCAACCACCACGAATCGAGTTTACAAATTTTATCTATAAACGTGTGTGTGTGCTGTCTCTTTGTAGTGGATGTCCTGCAACCTCTCGCTTAGAAGACATTGGTTTTCATTGTTAAATATAAATTATGTTATAAAAATCCTGTATTAAAAATCCGGGATTTATCCCGCTTATAAGGTGAAACTATGTCTTCTAGGCGAGAGGTTATAGGTTGAAATCCTTGTATTAAGAAAAGAAGAGAAATATCTGTTTATCTAATAAACTGATGAGCCTTAATTACTGCAACCCAATACGCCAACAGTCGGATAACAGGGCTTACAAAAACAAAAAACAAAAACTCGTGTTCATAAAACGTTAGAGCAAGCACCCGTGACATTATGCCCATACCATATAATACGAGGTGTGCTAACGGCTGTGTTTATGTTACTGGAATGAGACGGGTCTAACATTAACCATCTCATTAATGAGAATTACCCTCGAATCGGGCGGTTGTAAAACAACAAATACGAACGAACCTACCTACACTGCCTCGGTATAGAACTTACTATCTCGTGGAATTAAACGCTATTTTCCGTACGGGGTAATAATTGAATATATAAAAACAATCAAGATATGTAACACTTTAGTCAATTTGGATTTTAAAAGCTGATTTTAGTTAATCCAAATATTCTCAAAATACGACACGCAGACTTTAAACCTCCTGAGAACAAACGACAGTCATATAACACCTGATGAATTAACTTGCTTTCAGACAGAAGAGAAACCCTACGGAACATATAAAAAATTGTAATTACTTAGCTCTTTAGTGCAGACTAACGTTGCAAAATGAAATAACATTTTCCCATTTACCCTAATCGCGGTTTCCGACACAAATGCTATTTTTAAAAATAACTGTCTTTGGATAGTCTTTTTGCTTGATTTGATTAATAATAAAGCTTTGAAATTTTAGTAATCTTAGGTATGGCGTGTGAGATTCTGAAAAGAAATACGATTCGCGGTTAATCTCACCGGAATCCCAAGATAACACATCTCATGACAAAAATACGACACCATGTAGATCTGGTTGTCCAAAGAATGATATAAAATCTAGGGACTTTGCCACATTCGCTGAACTTTATTGGGACTGGAGTAATAAAGTCGGCATACTCTTGAAGACTGCAAAAACATGCCCGTTCATAAATGTTCATTTGTAGATATTTTTCTTCCTCAGCAACGTTTTGTCCAATTTTGGATATATGCCTCCCCGATGGTTTCCATAAATCATGGGTTAAATTATTTTTATATAATATGTCCCCATAAATTAAGTTTATTTTTTCAGTAAGTACGTAATCCACTAGAAACGCTTACTCGTAAACAAAAATACCGGAAAATAATTTCTGCTTCAATAGACGTATTTTACCGTAAAGCAATAAATAAGCGTAATAGTCCCAAGCAGATGGAGGTCGGTATCGCAGCAAAAGAATTTTCATGCGTCGCTGGTAACAGATATAATCTTTAATTTCCGAAACAGATCTAAATACGAATGGAAATAAAGGAAAAATTGCTGCAGATACAAAATTTGTTTACGGAGGGTCTTGCCAAAAGTAATGGCAACAAATATAATGGTCACAAAATATATTTTTTTCCCCCAAAATGGGTAAAAGTCAATAAAAGTTGCAAAAAATATCAGGGTAAAATACTGCGGTAGTTTAGGTGAAGGGTAAAGGGGATGAGAGAAGCGAAGCTCCCTTTACCCTTCGTGTTAGGTTGAACATGTAAGAGCAACAAAAATCACTTAAAACATGAACTTAAGTACACAAAACATAAAAAGAATCATTTATCCAAACACAATTTGATGATCATTTACTAATTCTGGCTGTCATTTCGAATTTATTGGTAGTAAATTTTAAATTTTTTGGTAATCGTTTAAACACAATCCCAACGTAATTAAATACTCGTAGATAGCCACGGTATTTTTATTGTTTTTTATTAACCTTCAAGTTTATACTCTTTCGATTTACAAAAGACAAAGCATGAGACACAATTGGTTCACGTTTGATATATTGATAGTAAGTAATTTTACAGAAAAACTAAACAATAATGTCATTTTCACACGCTAGACACTAGCCTTAGCATTATCTTTTGAGTGATAAATTTGGATATGCGCCAAGTGACAAATTCTTAGTCAATGACCTCGTACTTTGCAATATGGACCATCATCAGACGCTTGAGGTGTACCGGTCTCGGGAAGAAATTCCCTGCAATTCCCGCAACACCTGTGTGCCTGTGAGATGTTGAAAAATAAAACACATTAACCAAAATTTATTGCTCATCGCCGTAAACACATTTCGAAGTTGGATTTCACTTCTTGCTAAGTGTCTAAAAGGTAAAAGGTGTTATAAATTTTAAGCACTTTCATTAGGCTATGTGTGAATTCCTCAGCGAGGCTTTTAGCCAACGACACACGTCGGAATTTTGTAATAAGATTTCCTTAATTTGCGAGTTCATGTGTTCCCTAAACAACTTGTAGCTGAGATGGAAAGGGAGGTCATACGAGGTGAAGTCAACGTATTTTCAATATCACGTTCTTTATACTTTATTGCACATAAACATTATTGGACACTTACAAACACAGTTGGTATATAAAGGCGTGCTTATCTCTATATAGAGATTTCTTCCAGCTAACCCAGGGTTGACAGGAAAGGATAGTTTCATTATAAGGGAAATACCTTTTTTGCACAACATAGGTTTATAATAAATTACTAAGATATTTACACATATTCATAAATGAGAACTTTACGTAACTTTAAGTAAGTTCTCATTAAATAAATGAGAACATACTTAAAGTAACGTAAAAAAAACTTTAACAAATAGTTCAAGTTCTTTTTTATGAATTTATTTATTCATAACAACAATTTAAGAAATATTAGAAATAAAAATGTCAAGTATCCGCCTAGAGCTTCCTAAAAAACTTATTAATAAAATATAAAGCAACAAGTCAAAATTTACTTAAAACTAAGAAAATAGGCCGCCCCGCGTCACATCCGATGCAAAGGTTATATATCCCCATTACACTTGCCGCGTTGCCACGCTGCACCGCAAGGGAGATTCTCTGCATAAGATATGACCCAGAGAGCGACGGTATAACCCCGATCCCTCAAGGTAATATAAGTTATAGTTAAGTAAGTTAAGTAAATAAGTGTGAATAGTATATTATATTATTATACATAAATATTAATCAATAACTATACAATTTATAAATAAAATATAATCTACTGCGGAAGAGAAAGGTAGTGTTCCTTCAAACGACCTTTAAAGATGTTGAGAGATGGACTATCCCTGACGGTGCCGGGGTTATTGTATGAAAACGCCTGATATCAGGATTAGTTAACAATAGATTTTCAATTTAAACATCATTTGATCGAGTTTCTACTAACTTTTCAAATTAATGTTATCTAAACTAAACTTAGTTTTATTGTTTGCTATTAAGGTACTTACTATAAACCACATTTTGTAAACGTCTACATATTATCTGCCTTATATTGTTTATCAGCTCAGACCATATTTCTACAATGATAACAAAAGGGAATCCAACCGCAAAGGATTACAAAGGTACTTACAAGGAAATAAAATTATGGTGTATTTTGAAGAGCAATATGCAGCGAAGAATTGTGACGACGCTACAGTACCCATAGTTATTCATACAGTGTAATCTTTTATTTCCCGAGAGTGGGTAAACCGGAGATCTTCTCAAAGATTTGTGGATATTTCCTAGAGGATATGGCGAATCAACATTTGCTTTGTTTAAGGCGAGGGAAAGGCTGTGCCAGGAAAAAAGAAATAATGCAAACATTTAGCAGTAAATACATCTGTCAGCGTATCGCCTTTTTCAAGGGAGTTGTGTTTATACCGCATCTGTTTTATCTGGTATCTGAATTAAGGGATTAAGGGGTGGTTTATGTTGACTGAAAGATATATATTTTTTGCTTCAAATCATACTCATAGATATTGTATTACCTAGTTTTTAAATACCTATATACTCAAAGCAGATATTAGATAGCTAAAACTACTGTTGGGATGAACGATATCAACTAAAGCTTTCCACAGAAACTTCATTTTGCATCCATTGATTGAAAAAATCTGATTTGATAACTTTGATAAAATCCTTGAGCTATTAAAACAGAAGGTATTGAAAGGCAACTTTCTGCAACTCCTGGACCAAGGCACGAGGTTCCAGCCCATTAATAATCTTATAAAAAATAAATTACTCATTCCGGTAGGTCGTGTTCATTAGTGGGATGAAGACGGACACCTAGGCATAGTTTGAAACGGTTAAGGCTCCCTATCTTGTATGAAAAGAGAGTTTAGAATATTTACAAAGATTTATTTAAGAGAAGACTGAGCAAGGTCGTGGGTGTGAACTCATTAGACGGTCTTTGCACGTTTAGGTTGCGACTCCCCTGGTGAGGTCCGGCAGCAGGAGCGGCAGCACAGAACGTCCAATAGAGGGCCGCGAGAAGTCCGGTTCAGCAGAGGGGTTTCAGGTCCAGTGGTGTGAGCAGGAGGGAAGGTAGGCGGGTGTACAGGTGGAACCCTGCGGAGGACACAGCGTGAGGAGCGTAAAAGAATCCAGGATCCAGGATTGTCTGCAATGCTCTGACAGGCTCGCCGAGGTTGGAGAGCCGTATAGGAACCTAGCTATCGGAGGCATTGCAGACGGAGTCGTAGCAGTAGGGATGGAGATACACGAGACATTTACTAAATTATATACATAGAAAAATAGAAAGGACTACGAGCCATACAAATGTTTACATACCCAAGCGTGGGCCCTCCGGTTCACTAGGACCAAATGTCATAATGTCATCTTACCACCTTGACCAAATTTCAATTCGACTTAGTCCCAAAATGCCTGTAGTCCAAAAAGACTGAATTGCAAAATACCTAAATTTAAAAATGCCTTGCGAAAAAGGTACAGTCACATGCAAATAAAATGGAACCTCCTTTACAGTCTGGCCACTTGACATATGACAACTAGTTGTCAATCTTTCATCTTCATAAGTTTTCATAGATAAAGTAACATTATAGTTTTCTCACGTCATAAAAGTTCATGAAAGTTTGTGCGTTTATTTTATAAATTTAAAATTTCACAATGGATATTGTAAAAAGTGATTTGAGATTTATTGGTAATCAAAAAGAAAGCCCTGCCTTGCTCCATAATGGACATAAATACAATCGCGGTTATACCAATAAAGGTGGTAGTACAATGTGGCGTTGTGTACACCGGCCAGATTGCAATGCATTTCTTACGTTGAATGCTGACAAAAACGCGATTCTAAGGAAACCGACCAGACATTCATGCAAGTCGAATCATGAATAGAATGAACGCGACATTATACTTCATCAATGCAAGAAAGATATGTGCAAAACAATGACACGGGTCAAAAAAGTCTATGATAAAGTCGTTGTTAAAGCCGTGGAAGAAAATGAAGATTCTGTATCATTTTCGTTTGAAGAAAAAAAAACTCTTTGTACAGAGCTAGACAAAAATATTTACATACGGAATTCTCACGCCTAAAAGATGTGCGGGCACCTAAAATTTTGACTGAAAATTTTCTCTGCATAGAAGATGGAGGACAGAATAAGTTGTTAGTATTTTCATCTTTGATATCCCAAAATATCTAATGAATTTAAAAGAAAAGAACTTGCAGTTCTTTGGCGATGGGACTTTCAAAAGGGTGCCTAAACCATTTTGTCAATTATTTACCGTCCACATTAATATCGGCACTGATATCAAAAGGACGAACGTCGTACCGGTTATTTATGTGCTTTTGCCAAACAAAACTACGAAAACGTACAAAAGATTATTTACGTTGTTACGTGATGAAATGAATGTCCAAATTGACAAATATAAATGTGACTACGAGATAGCACAAATTAATGCAGTGAAGGAGCTGTTCCCAAATTGCCATTTAAGTGGGTGCTACTATCACTACAACAATGCAATTTGGAAAAAAGCAAAAAGCACAGGAGCAGATTCGACCAGAGACGGCCGCAATAGGGTAAAGTTGTGCTCCAATCTACCATTATTGCCACGAGAAGAAATTTTTCCTTGTTTCAATCGCATTTTAAATTCATTTCCGGATTCAGAAGATGCAACACAATTTATAACTTATATGCAAAAGCGATGGATGAAACCGGGCAGTTTGTCAATAAGTTTTGCTGAAGATAGGCACAGAAGCAATAATACGGTGGAAGGGTGGCACAGGCGTCTCAACGTTCGTATGCCACACAAGCCGACATTGGTGCGGTTTCTTGGCAACGAAGGAACGAAGCGAGATATCAAGATACGCGTTCAAAATGTACATTATTTAGTTCAGCCAGCAGAAGGAGAAATGAATTTTTTTTCGACGATCAGTATGCCAAACAACTGATCGAGCTCAGAAATGGCGCGGTAAAGCCCATATCATTTTTAAAAAATCTTATAATAATAAGAAAACGTTCATATTAGTAAGTTTAATAAAATGTTACCTAGTTTTATTTTTGGTTGTAAGAAGTTTTTTTCAGTATTTTTGACGTCTCATTAAATGGCCGTGCATCTCAAAAGGTTTAGGTGCAACGCAGTAGAGTTCGACTCATATGACCAAAAACGCAAAAGGCTTACTCCCAGCAAAAACATTGTTTTTTGCGGATGATAATTTATTGTGTGAAAGTATCAGGACTGCAGAAGTTTCTAAGAAGTAGTAGTACACCAAGTAGTAACCCAACCAAACTTAAGTCTGAAATGTCTGTCCGAAGTGTGTGGTTCTACGTCACCGAACTTCTGAGACGAAAAGTCTGGGTACCTATCGGACTAAATCACCGAACTACTCAGACTAGCGGCTTTTATCGTGATAAAATACGCGGTTGGCCAAAATTCACTTTGCATATTCGGTAATTTTCTAATGTGGCCATTTACGTGATTTTCCAAAAATCTAAGTATATTGGCCTTTTGCGTTTTTGCCGCAACTGTACACCACGACGCATTTTTAAATTTAGGCATTTTGTAATTCAGTCGTTTTGGACTTCAGGCATTTTGGGACTAAGTCAAATTGAAATTTGGTCAAAGTGGTATGATGACATTATGACATTCGGTCCTAGTGAACCGGAGGGGCGTGGGAGTCAGCAATCAATTACGGCACATCAAGTAAATGCCTTATGTACACACACGTTATTTACAAAATTAAGTATATTAACAATTGTAAGGGACTAGCCCATCGCTGCAACTATGGCATAATGAGGAGATAAAAATAAACTGACATAGAGGTCACGTCTAAGCTATTCAGAGCTTAAAGAAGGAATGCGTCAAAAACAATCGAAGAGCTACCAGACGAAATTCCAAGCTTGAATTCTGCCTTAGCTTTTCAGAAGGCTAGTCAGCCAGTAGGCTTGTCAAATGAAATAAAAATAAGTTTTACTACAATCTGAATACTTAAATACGACTTAATAGTAAGTAGAACTTAATTTTAAGCAGACCATGTTACAGTACCCCCTGTTTAGGATAGGATTTTTCCTATATCAAATCCGCTGAGACTCTACTAAGTCCTAAAAACGATCAGTCAGGCTCTGCATATTCATCACACATTCACATTACTATCAGACATCAGCATCACACAAAGTTCACACCAGAGTCTACACAAATATAGAAAGTATAGACTCAACATTCCATACAGGGTGACATATTAGTCAGCATAGTCACCCAAACCCAACTGTAAGAGATGACAAAGAATAGGCCTATTGAGAAAAAAATAAACATATAGGTATACATAAAGAGTGAGCCATAGTAGCTTAGTTACTACTGTCAGCTCAACATCAATGACGTAGGGTTAGCATCCCTCGCCAGTGACGGGTACACTGCGACCTGGTAGAGGCCTAGAGGAGTGTGCAAGTAGAACTCCACCAACCGGATGGGGTTGGCAAAATTAAGTAGTTATATAACACTCAATAGACCAAGTAGAATAGTCATTCTAGAGTTATTAGCTAGTTAGGCAAGTACTCAGCGGCTTCTAGAGAATAGTAGGGTATAATATGGCGCCTTTGTAGATAGTTACACAGCTCTTTATAGTTATACAGATACGACACCTATTTACAAAGTTTAAAGAGGAACAAAGAATTAATTAGCGAGTCCTTATTTACGAGAGAAAAACGTCGAAAAAGTTGCATTACCGAAGTTCTTATTTATAAGAGGGAGCAAAATCAAAAGTCGAAAACTTGAAAAGGTTAGCCAAAGAGGTCAATTTAGACACTTGAGAGAGTGTTTTAGAATTTAGAGGTTTAAATTTTACGAGTATGACATAAAAGGAGATAACAACCTATAGAGTAGAAAATTAATAGACAATGACACACAGTTAGAAAGTCAGGGAAATAAAACGTAAATAAAAAATCGTTATTGCTATCTACACAATATTTATGTTTATGATACAATTACAGCTACGAGGCAATGTCTACGATAGCTAAATACCATAAAAAACACACAAAGCCATTCAAACGAGTTCTTAAGTGGGCGCCAGTGCAACGGTTAGGGCTCCCTATCTTGTATGAAAGGAGAGTTTAGAATATTTACAAAGATTTATTTAAGAGAAGACAGAGCAAGGTCGTGGTTGTGAACTCATTAGACGGACTTTACGCGTTTAGGCTGCGACTCCCCTGGTGAGGTCCGACATCAGGAGCGGCAGCACAGAACATCCTATAGAGGGCCGCGAGAAGTCCGGTTCAGCAGAGGGGTTTCAGGTCCAGTGGTGTGAGCAGGAGGGTAGGTAGGCGGGTGTACAGGTGGACCCTGTGGAGGACACAGCGTGAGGAGCGTAAAAGAATCCAGGATCCAGGGTTGTCTGCAATTCTCGGACAGGCTCGCCGAGGTGGGAGAGCCGTATAGGAACCTAGCTATTGGAGGCATTGCAGACGGAGTCGTGGCAGTAGGGATGGAGATACACGAGACATTTACTAAATTATATACACAGAAAAATAGAAAGGACTACGAGACTACGAGCCATACAAATGTTTACATACCCAAGCGTGGGGGTCAGCAATCAATTACGGCACATCAAGTAAATGCCTTCTATGTACAAAACACAAGTTATTTACAAAATTAAGTATATTAACAATTGTAAGGGACTAGCCCTTCGCTGCAACTATGGCATAATGAAGAGATAAAAATAAACTGACATAGAGGTCACGTCTAATCTATTCAGAGCTCAAGGATGGAATGCGTCAAAAACAATCGAAGAGCTACCAGACAAAATTCCAAGCTTGAATTCTGAACCTTTGCTTTTCAGAAGGCTAGTCAGCGATTGTCAAATGAAATAAAAAGAAGTTTTACTACAATCTAAATACTTAAGTACGACCACAGAGTACGACTTAATAGTAAGTAGAACTTAATTTTAAGCAGACCATGTTACAAGTTAGTAAGCGATTTATGACATCGAGATTTGAGCTATCACTGATGATTTGAGTGACCGAGAACAAACAAATGAAGATCGCCCAACACGATTCTCATACTTTTTCGATAAGTCGAAAATTTAAGCTTACCCTCAACGACTTATGCTTCTCGAAGGTTACCCCACGAAAACTTGCTTTACGAGGGTAGAACGTAAAAGTAACGGGTCCATTAAGTTCAGCTCATTGCTTCCGGTCAGACTGGCACGGTTTTTTTATTTGAATGCGGACGGAGCCATTTGATTGTAAGTGGACCACGGTACGCCTATCTTTTTATCCCTTTTTATGTATTCGTTTACTGCCTACTGCCTACCTTTTGGGCAAACAATGAAGGTGGTATCGGCAAACATCGGAAATTGTGTAAAAATGTCGAACACAAACAAAAGCTTTACTATTATTTGTATTGAATAATTATAAAAGCTTCACTACATATAACATGATGCTTACTTTATAAAGTGATATTTTTTTCTTATTGGTCACTTGCTTTTCCATACCAACACAGTAAAAAACAGATATTGAGTTTAAAATATTTATACTAAAGATTGGACAAAAAATACATTACGACAAAGTGAAAATTCGTGAATTCATAAATGACATTTTTATAGGGCTGCGATTGGGAAATTGCCAACTTATAAGGTTGCAATAAAAGTGTCACTTAGAGGGAAAAAAGGTTCAATTTATTGCTACAAAAGGAGTTGTAATATTGTCTTAGTACGGAGGAATTGCATAAAACAGCGAAAAAATCATCATGAAATACGAAGAAAATTGGACCCTATCTAACTAAATACAAAGCAAAGTCTGTACATATAAACTAGGAATGTGATTTTGGTCGATAACATTCGGTTATATGGGTATTATTATTTTCTCTAGAATTAGTCACTGCTGATTATATTACGTTGGCATAATTTACTGCAGTAAAATTATGCCAATGTAAGGTAAGTATGTTGAAAGTAGGAGCAGATATTTTTGCGATCACTAAATGGTAGCTTGTGAGCAGATTATCCGAATCCAAGCTAATCCTGACCGTGTAGCGTCTTCTAAAAAAACCCGTGGAGTGCAACGCTGGGCCGCGTTGTGCTCCACGAGCTTTTCAGAATTTAGAACCGCTAGAAAAGCCAGAGCGCTACAGCACGACGCTGCGTTGCACCACACGGGGTTTTTCAGCGGTCACATTGACAATTCATCGCCTGAATAGCCCGTGAGGTACAGCGCCTGCGACGTTATGTCCCTTTTCTAGTTAAAAAACCGGAGTGCTTCAACGCAACATCGCGCCTATGTTTTTCCTAATTTTAGTACTCTAAAATTATTTAATATTTATGCTTCGGAACACACCTCGGTTTTTTGTTGCGCGGATCGACCGCGAGTGAACGGAACATCACTAGCTAGCTGTCACTTGCATAGCTCTTTGCACGTGGTAAAATTTTCGGCATCAGGTATTGGTATTATGGGGCTATGATTCGGATAAATAGCAAACACCGTTTATAGTTTAATGGAGATTTTTATTTATATATATATAAATATATGTCACTTGAAAGCAATATCGACCGACTCCTAGCACAGACAGTACGATAAAAAGAAACATAAAAAGATGGCCTTACTTTTGCATATTTAAATCGATTAATAAGTAATCAATTGATTTTTGAAATAATAAATTCAACACGCCCGCTCAAAAATTAATTTTCATTATACAATTAAAAAAAAGCTAATTTAACTAAACGGACCGAGTATAACTTTCAAGTGTTCACTGGAAAAAATACAATATGATGATCCAACATTCGTTGCTCAGGATTAGGGAAAACCCAGAAAAACCTAATCAAATCATTTCATTCACTTCATGAAATGAATTTATAGAACTCATTATTTACATTATATACAACAACAAAAAATGTAATTCTAAGTTCATCAACACAAATACAGAAAACTATTTTACACCCATCTGGCTTCTCATTCCTTGAAAAGTGATGGCAGGCAACGGCTTTGTCAAAGCATCCGCCAGCTGCTGACCTGAGGGTATGTAATTGAGTTTTATTACGTTTTTCTCAATTTGCTCTCTTGAGAAATGATATTTAATATCAATATGTTTAGATCGCTTATGGTTTGATGGGTTATTGGCAATACTAATGCACCCATTGTTGTCCTCATAGATCAGAATAGGCTGATCTATAACCATATTGATACTAATCGCAAGAGATTTAAGCCACAACGCCTCCCTCACAGCTTCAAATAATACCATATATTCAGCCTCAGTAGATGAAGCTGCGACAGACATTTGTTTCTTTGTACTCCAAGTAATTGTACAATTATCAAAAATTCTGAATAAATATCCAGTTGTAGTTTTTCTGTCTTTTGTATCATTACTACCCCAATCAGAATCTACATATCCACATAGAATATTTTTGTAGTCCTGACAACTTTGATAACGCAGCCTTAATTCAATAGTACCTTTTAAGTACCTCAGTACTCTTTTGAGACACTGCCATAGCTCTATGTTATTTTTATTTACATACCTACTTAGTACATTTACACTTGTACTTCAGTCAGGTCGAGTGCATAACATGATGTACATCAAGCAACCTATGACTTTTCTACACGGGGCGTCATGTTTCTCGTCAGAATTCAAAGCCTCATAATTCAGTTTACTTTCTAAAGGGGTCTTTACTGAATTTGCATCTTTCATATTAAATTTACTCAGAACAATTTTTATGTATGCACTTTGATCTAATGTTATTTTATCATCGTACCTTGCAACTTTTACACCTGTGGAATAAGTGGAATAAGCGTTCATCAGATAATTACTATCATATTCTGTATAAGATTTAGGTGACTGACCTTTGAGCCTATCACTCCTTCTCAGTTCAGTGTCAACATTAATATTTTCTGTGTCCTGCATCCGGTAAGAGCTATTCTCATTATTTACACCAACCGTTAGATCAGATTGGACGTCATGGTTTATTTTTCGAATTTTAGTCGGGCAAATATGATCATCAGATTTACCGTTATCTGATTTCGAGTGTCACCAAAGTTTCAGAGTTCTGAAACTTTGGTGACACTGATTTAGGCATATTTTCGTTATCAGTTTTGTCATGAGAATTTTGAATATTCTCTTCAGGCTTTTGCGTAGGCCTGGACTGCAGAAACTTTGGTGACACTGATTTAGGCATATTTTCGTTATCAGTTTTGTCATGAGAATTTTGAATATTCTCTTCAGGCTTTTGCGTAGGCCTGGACTGCAGAAACTTTGGTGACACCGATTTAGGCATATTTTCGTTATCAGTTTTGTCATGAGAATTTTGAATATTCTCTTCAGGCTTTTGCGTAGGCCTGGACTGCAGAAAATTTATTTCATCTACTATAACATCTCTGACTACAACATATTTTTCGCTTTCTGGGTTCCAAACTTTGAAACCGTTTGGTTCATATCCCATAAGGACACCTTTCCATGACTTGTTATCAAATTTTGCTTTATGCGTTTTGATATGAACATACACAGTTGAACCAAAAACCTTCAGATATTTAATTTGAGGCTTTTTACTATGCCACATTTCAAATGGTGTTTGTGTTTGTCTGAGAGCTTTAGTTGGTATTATATTTATCAAATACACAGCAGTTAACACTGCTTCGCCCCAGAACTGTTTATCTAGTTGTGCACCGTTTATCATTGAACGAGCTTTTTCGGTTATAGTTCGTACCATTCGTTCAGAAACACCATTCAACTGCGGAGTTCGCGGAACTGTCAAATGATAAGTGATTCCCTTCTCAACACAATAGCTTTTCATTTCGGCAGATAAATACTCTCCACCATTATCACAATACAAATTAACTATTTTGGTGTTAAATTTTGCTTCGCATGAAACAAAATCTTTGAATGCCGCGAATACATCGGATTTGTAAGTTAGCAGGTAGGTAACACAGTAATGAGTGTACTGGTCAATAAATAACACGAAATAGTTTTTGTTGTCAACTGTTGTAGGAGTGATGGGTCCACAGACGTCAGAATGAACTACGTATAATGGTCGCTTAATATGACTTTTATCTTTGGCATGGTTAAATGGCAATCGACTCTGTCTTCCGCTTATACACGCTTCGCATAAATCATCGTTTGGCATTACTGGAATAATTTGCTCTGTGTCATCAACCATTTTATTATTCTTTAGCTCTAAGAATTTCGTCTTGCTAATATGTCCTAAACGTTGATGCCACAAAGTATAATTATTTTGGGCACTGCTGCATGCTTGGTAATTCGGGTGAGTCACGTTAACAGACGCTACAAAATCTACAGCAATTAAATTATTGGTTGACCTACCTGTCATTATTACTGTACCGTCTTTTATGATTTTGGCTCCATTTTTGTCGAAAATTATTGTCAGTCCCGCCCTTTGCATCTTTGATACTGACCATAAGTTGTATGGGACCTCACTGCAGAACAGTACGTCCTCCAAGACTCCTTGAACGCCCGTGTCACTGGTAACACGCAGGGTTCCCTTTTTGGTAGCTGAAATAAATGCACCATCCTTAGCTACTGAAATTTAAGTGGAGTTAGCAGATTCGTATAGTCAAGGAAAAGATCATCCCTGTTCGTTATGTGATCCGATGCTCCAGAATCCAACAAAAAGATTATTTTGTCCTCTTGATCCTTTTCTTGATATTGTCCCGTCATAAATGCAAATCCGTCATAATTTGTCGATGTGGATGGTTGCCTAGTATCAATGGCCTGAACTGTTCTTGTCCTTTCCATCGTTTTAGGCTGGTTCATCATTATTTTATGCGCGCGAATTAGAAACTTCCAAACGCTGTATTTTTTTCACCATTGAAAGGTTTTATGTTACTTTTCATTTTTACACCATCCATTTTTTATTACGGTATTTCAAACTTCCAAGTTTTTAATTTAGTCCCAATGTTTTCTTTGCGTATACTGGACCCAGTAACCTATTGGTATCATGGGGCTATGATTCGGATAATTAGCAAACACCGTTTATAGTTTAATTGAGATTTTTATTTTTATATATATATATATGTCACTTGAAAGCAATATCGACCGACTCCTAGCACAGACAGTACGATAAAAGGAAACATAAAAAGATGGCCTTACTTTTGCATATTTAAATCGATTAATAAGTAATCAATTGATTTTTGCAAATGAAATAATAAATTTAACATCAGGCATCGGGGCCTTGGCCGAATGGTATTTCAATGGTAATCTCGTAATAATCTTAAAGAAATAAGTTGATTTCACGTCATCGTAGTGAGTGCTTCGTGCCGTGAAAATTTGAAGTAATTCGGTCACCAATTCGTCGCGCTCTGATAGCGACTCTTGTAGTCGGCAGCAGTAAGACAGCACCAGCAGCGGGCTACGACACGAGTAAGATTCGACTCCCAACACCCCCCACCCTTGTGTTCCTCATCCCGTACTCCTGCCTCGAATCTGAACTTTCGCATACCAGTCGACGGCGTCAAGGTCAGTACTACTTTGTGACATTCCATTGTAAAACAACCCTTCATAGATTCCACCCTTTCGGTTGAGGCGTGGCTTTAACCAAAAATGTTTACTTTATATAGATCAAGTTTGTTCAAGTTACAATCTTTATATATCTAATGATTATGGAAAACATAACCGTTACCTTCATTAACCCATTACTGCGGCGATGAGTTAGCCTCCTGTCATGCAAAACGGAGTAACGATACACTTTCTAAAAGTGGGAATAATTATGCTTCTGCCACCCATTGGAAAAAGGCGTGACGCTATGTTATGTTAAAAGAAAATATATAAACATTTATGATTCAATCTTGGATTTGAAACTAGATCTTTAAGATTTTAGACGTTGTGATTAGCAGCGTTTGTGATGATAGCTGCGGAAATGGGCTAGTCCCATTTCATGCAAAATGGAGTATTGAACAATAAAAGTGTGCACAATTGTGCCTCTGCCACTCCATATATGGGAAATGACGTGACGCAATGTTATGTGGTTAGGTAGGTAGGTATTTGAATAATGGTGATTTGGTGAGCTATTAAAACAAGTCGCTTTGTATGGGTCTCCCCTCCTTAAATTCATGAAATCTCGTTGACGTACCCACTGCCACTACCTAACTATTTCATTATTTGATGCTATCTATAGCGGCATCCGAAATAGGACATTCTGTGATAATTGCAAATCTCTACCTAAAATGAACCTTGTGAGAGACCGTGAGAGACATTTTTAATGTTATTCACACTCCAAGTTATCGTAGTTTACCTCTAAAACTTAAGAAATAGGTACAGGAAAAAAGGTGGAGTAATAAACAATAACAAATAAAACATACAAATAATAGTAAAATTATAGGTTGTTGTTATAGATATCAACCTACCTTGTTGATATCTGCATGTGGACACACTTGTTTTTTCTGAAAAACTTCTAGTTTCTTTATACGCAGCCCAGCGTTGTACCCCACGGGCTTTTCAAAAAGCGCGACCGGGTACATGATGCTACGCCGCACCAACGTCGCAGGCTGGGGCGCTGTACCGTTAGCAGTGCGGGACCCCTACATGTAAAGCCCATTACCGACGTAGAAGGTTACTCGGAGGTTATTGAGGCGGTCTTTGCTACCATTAGTAATCATTTTATTAAGTTGCTCAGTGTAATGGTACAAATACCAAGCAGATAGCTGACCTCCCAGAAGTTCAAAAAAAGCGCCATCTATCACAACAGAGATCTAACTAATAAACAATCCGTTGTTAAACCTTGACTGCAAGTACCATATATTGATTTGTTAATGGATGAACAAGACAGCCAAGTAGTAAGGTGATACTATATTTATAAACCATTTTCGAAAAACTTCACCAGGGCCGATCAACATTATACGCTTATTCCGTTAGAAATCCATAAGTTTAACGTGGTGTAAATGGCTATGGATCAAGATTATGTATGACGTAGCAGGTAAGAATACTCAAAGCCTAATTTTTCTAATATTGATGATGTTGGTATAATTTTGGTTGTTATAAGTTAATTTTACCGAGCGAATTACTAATTATACATAAAAAGCATTTTAAATTTAAAATTACTGTATTTAATTGAAATTTTTCAATAAATAAATGAATATCTGTAAACTCAAACTATGATACATCTTCTATATAGAGAACCAACATACTTACATCTCTCAAATTTTTAAATAAATTAAATATACATATTTAAAAAGTTGTAACGAGTGGGGTGTGGCCAATAGTGCTACGGAAATACCAATTTATTGAAATTTTGCTTCGATATTAATATTTCAAGCCAGCGAATGCCCATAAGCATAACCAGCTATCATGTTGGAACACATTTTACTTTAGAGCATAAGGATCGAAGATCTCATAACCTCTTTGTCTAAATAGCTAGCTATAGCTCTAGTTAAGATATTTATTATTATTTTGAATCCTAAAAACACAAAAGGCCCCCTCTTTTGCACGTTTTTATTTCATTTTAAATGTTTTCAACAAAAAATAATAATTTAAAGTAACGTGAATCGGAACGTGTTTTAAAACAATCACCAGCGGCGGTTTTAATGCTTTTGCGACACTTCGATGTAAGGAACAAAGCTATGCGTCAGTCTACCTTCCCTTGCCAATCGAAATACGGAGAAGATTGACTTAGGAAGTGTCATAATTCCATTCAGGGACATCACTTCCCTGATGCGTGTTTCCGCGCCAAATTAGTAACTGTCAGTTTGAACCAGTGATTTTGGGCAATAAATTATAAAGTATTTTATTATTAATTTTTGTTTTAAGGTATATGATATAGGTGAAAATGTGAAAATTCATGTTTTCTATAGTTTTTGGTCCGAACTTCGCTCGTGTCCCAGTTAACCCCCACAAGCTTTTAATCAAGTCCAAATCTGGGCTTTTAGATGGCCACTCATTGAGAGTTATATCATTCTGAGCGCCAAGCCACTCTAACCAAACTTCAACGGTGCAATAACAATTATCTTTTAAACAATATATTTGTCCTTCTGGATATACATTGCGTACTGTTGAAATCATACAATTTTTACATGAAAATGTTTTGGTGGGATTTCATTTCTTTTTGTATGTTTTCTATGTGGCGTTTGTTTCGGTCGCTTCCGGGGGTTGAGGGGTGAAAATTCCTAGTTTTAATATTTTTCGGTTGTTTGTGTACTAATACTAGCCTACATAACAAATTTCAGCTTTCTAGGACTTCAGGAAGGCCCTAAAAGTTTTGTTGATCAACAGTGAATGAGTAAGTCGTAAGTCAGTGATGAAATCGGGGTTTTTTAGATAGCAATAAAATCTAAAGTATAAGAGCTATGCACCTGAAACTATTTGGGTTATTAAACCCAATAGTCTCAATAGTAAACACATTAGTGTTTACTATTGACATCATATCCCAAGAATTTCGTCGATCTGGTATAATCCAAACCCAAGTTCTGAGAGTTCAAAATAACGACGAAGCGTTACGAGAAAAGGTGGGTAGTGCTCCAGTGCTTCGCGCTCTTCTAGGCGAGGGCACTACCGTGCCCCCAGATCCTGTCTTCGTCTTAGAGATTTATTTTTAACCATGTAGTAGCTCTCATGCTGCACGAACACATCGCACGTAGTTTTAGCGCCCTCTGGTGTGTCAAAACAAAAATTCGAAAAGTACACCAGCGGCAAACCCGGCTGTGGCAACCCCGCGAACCTCATTGTTTTTTGTGCGCGCACGACGCCTATCACGTAGTCGAAGGGAAAAATAATTAATAAAACACTTCAAAGAGGGGTTTGTGAAGTGAAGTGACCAAGCCAAGACGCAAGGAATCGAAGGTGGAGCGTTGGAAACGTAAAATCAGGGAGTATGAGGAAAAGCGGCGCCCACATAAAAGGCGCCGAATAGTGCTTTCGTCCGATGAAGATGATGATCATGAGGATTTAACATGAAATCAAGGAAAGAGAGTGTGTTTCATACACACGCCGAGGGCTTTGCATATTGCACTTTACTTTTTTATGTTTTGTATCGGCATGATAACCTCAAAAGGCGGTTTTATAAGAAGGCGTGTCTTGGCCCCGAATGGCGTCATCCAATATTGCATATTGTAATTGCGAGTTACCGCAAGCGTTGCCTATTGCAAATCGGTATTGGTGAGCGTTTCTATGAGACATTTATTGAATAATATTTTATGACTTTCTGCATTTTCATAAAAAACGGCACATATTGCGTTGCTCACATTTTTGAGGTTATACCTATAAATACTCTTCTCAAATCTTGCTTTGGTCGTATTGGGCATGCTATCATGCTTAAATTTATATTATAATTTCCAGGTATATTACCTGAGCCACCACCGGTAATTGAGGCCTCTATAGAGGAAATCCTGAACCCAACTGAATCAGATCTGGTGGGTAACCCTACTGCTACAGAAGATACATACTTTACAAGCCGGTCTACTTGAGGAGGCAAAATTAGGCAAATTTAGAAGATCAAACGAACTTACCTGAAGTGAAGTTCGATCATAATTATCCTGTCTTCGTCGAAGAGATTTAAGGTCCCTCCCAACCCATACATTTTCCGTTCAAAAATGATGCTTTATTTTTTCTCTAAAATAATGAGAGGTTCGCGGGGTTGCCACAGCCGGGTTTGCCGCTGGTGTACTTTTTGACGTTTTGTTTTGACACACCAGAGGGCGCTAAAACTACGTGGGATGTGTTCGTGCAGCATCAGAGCTACTACATGGCTAAAAATAAATCTCTTCGACGAAGACATAATAATTATGATCGAACTTCACTTCAGGTAAGTTCGTTTGATCCTCTAATTTTTGCGTTCTTAATATCAGAGACTATCTGTGGTAGCCATTATAGTCTATCACCCAACTCTGCACCTAGGTATTTTATGGTTGAAACCTTGGATATTTTCATGCGTCTGCAGTTTTTTCCGTTCGTGTCGTTACATGTATGCGCCTTGACACTCAGATTGTCGTAGTTTGGCTTTTGAATTGAAAATGAAACATATTTTGTTTTATCGATGTTGAGTGAAAGTAGATTTGACCGCAGACCTGACTCAGCATGAGTTTGCATCTCGCCCCAAGTCTTTCCCCGAAACACCAAGCCAGTTTTATCTGCATAGCTGTAGACTTTACCATTTACTTGTGAATGTTGGCAGAGCTCGTTTATGTAAATCATGAAGAGATTATTTTTTCAAAACATTTGGATAGGGCCGGCAATGTAGTTAACAATTAATCCACTAAAATATTATTATTATACTTTAACGGCTCCATAGTCTAATGGGTTTCACGCTTGCTTCTCACACAGGAGATACAGTTTCGATTATTGACCATGTACCAATGAGATAATTAATTTATCTTAAGTACATTATCGGAAGGAATCAGTGTTTCGGATGACAAATTAAGCTGTAGGCTAATATCGCTACGTGGTTCCTCCACCAACCCGCACTGAGCCAGCGTGGTGGAGTATGGCTTAATCTTACACGAATCCGGGTTAATGCCTGTGCCCCTCGGTGAGGACATTAATAGACTATATGTATTATTTTACCTATCTAAACATTAATATTCTTACCTTATGTGATTCTGGTTCTCAAAGACAATATACTTTGATGGTTATAAACGCTGGCCAGGTCTTCTCTACAATATGTTATACCGTCATCATCAGACTTAAAATGTTTTTCCTCAGTAAAATTTACCATCTTGTTCTCCTAATCATAATTCCCGTTAAGATAATTTGATGCGAATCTCATTCTGGCTTGACGATTGGCTTCGGTTAGTTCTATTTTTTTTGGCAGGTGTATGCTTGTGGATTTCAGCTGCATGTAAATATATTTCAATTGATATATATTAGGTCCTTACATATGAAATTGGCGTTCTGCATGGGAGGATCATAAAGTCGTTTTTTTTTTTAAATATTATATATTTATTTAATCAAAGTATGTACCATTGCTATCTATACACTTTTGCCATCTCATAGGTAGTTCTTTGATCCCTTTACTAAAAAAAACATTCCGACGGGAATCAATAAAATCTTTGAAGGTGGTTTGGACTGCCCCATCGGAGTTGATTTTTTTCCCTTTCAAGATGTTATCCAAATTTTGAAAAAAATGGTAATCTGTTAGAACAAGGTCCGGAGAGTACGGTGGATGTCTAAGACATTCTAATTGAAGCTCCTATAATATGGTAGCCGTCTGTTGTGCGGTGTGTGGTCTAGCGTTATCATGAAGCAGCAGTGGCCTAGAGCGATTGACCAGCCTCGGTTGTTTAACAGCTAGCTTTTCCATCATGATTTGCAGTTTCTGACAATAGACATCTGCCGTAATCGTCTGGCCAGATTTAAGAAAGCTGTAGTGAACGACACCAGCACTAGTCCACCAAACGCTCACAAGTAACTTTTTTGGAATAAATTTTCGCTTGGGGCATGGATTGGCTGGTTCGGCAGGGTTCAGCCATTGCTATGAGCGCTTCTGATTATCGTACAGGATCCACTTTCATCACAGGTAATGATTCGATTAAAAATCCTTTCATTTTTGTGCCGGGTGAGTAATGCAACGCAGAATTCAACGCGCGTTTGTCAATTTGCTTCACTCATTTCGTGAGGTACCCACCTTTCAAGATTTTTCACCTTCCCAATTTGCTTCAAGTGGATTAAAACAGTTTTATCACTAACACCGCAGCCTGCAGCTAACTCGGACGTGGTTTGCGATGGATCCGCTTCCACAATAGCCTTCAATTCTTCATTATCAACTTTGGTCTGCGGCCATCCACGGGGTTTTTTCTGCAGGTCGAAATTTCCAGAACGAAAACGTTGGAACCAGAAACGCATTGTGTTTTCTATTGCGGCACCGTCGCCATATACATCATTAATCCTTCGAGCCGTTTCTGCAGCACTGGTGCCACGGTAGAACTCATACTCGTAAATAACGCGATATTTCAAGTTTTCCATTTTGTAAGCTGAGTGACGCAAGAAAAAAAACAATTGATGAAAAAACAAATGAACTGTTATTTTAGAAACAAAAATACATGAGTAAATAGCTATAAAAATTTGAATTTTGACTTCCTAACCATAGAGGAGATATTTGAGATCAAAGTGGCCAGTACGGCGAAACGCCAATGTCATATGTAATATAACGATTTGATGTTATGGCAGTTGATCGACACATATTCAATGGTTCTTAGGTGTGGAGCCTAACGATTTGACGATGTCGGTTAGATGCATCTGTGAAGGTCATTTTCGTCTTTATTAGCCATTTTATCACGAAACAATAAATAGTGTTGCAATTGATTACAATAAATACTTATAATTTCTACTTAACGCGGTACCTAATTTCTAGATATACCTACTTTTGGGTTTCTCCCCGATATTCTATTATTTTAGCTTTCATAAAATCTATTAAATGATACATGATGCCTTATGAACTGGTGGATATTTATAAAATCACAATAACTGCAGTAACTTGAATGTAATTGTGAGTGAACAATAACGCTAAGTGAACAATATTGTTGTTAAGTGGGTATGATTATGATAAATTACCCTCACCTTATTATTTGCTAATATATTACGTGAGATTCGTAGCGATTAAGACGTTTCTGCGTCATAAATGTAGAAAATATGATAACCAATTTCGTCATGATATACAATTAGTCAGTTCGTGGGACGAGCGCTTGCTTCAAAAATCGTTGTAGGTTAGAACCTGTCTACTTACCAAGAATCGTGGTAAGTGGCGCTTCTCGCTTGTAACGAACATTTGCTGTCCAAATAGTTCATTTGTAGATCTAGTGAAGATGATTAGTCGCGGTATCTATGATGAGTACAGCACTATTGTAATTATGGTAGGAAATCATTCAAACATTAGTCGGAATGATTTGAATAAAAGTGTTGAAACACTTCTAGACTTACATAGTAGGATGAAATGCAAATTTATACTATGCAATTTTCCATATGCCTGTAATTTGACAGAACTACAGAACAAATCTGTGCATAGAATGAATATTCATTTATTTAATTTAACATGTCATCACAGCGATGCTATTTTATATTTCGACATGAATAATTTTATTCATAACTTTACTCTGACACGGGATACATTGTACCTGTCTAATAAATATAGAAAATTAGTAGCTACATTGTTAGCTTATAATATATGCGACGCAGCTACAGTTGGTTTAACTAAGTTCAACTTGACATCAGCTTATTTTAAGAGTAATATGACATGCACCCCTATTGGGAATTCACCTGTTAATTATACTTTGCATGCAACATTGGAATCTGTTCCAAGTAATTTAAATTAGTTCATAAGACAATAGAGGAAATCTCTAGCATACAAGAGCCACTAAATATGTCAAAATGTAAGCCCCAGTTAAATATTGCCAATCAAAACATCCAGGGGCTACCTGGCAAAGAACTTGTATTAGAATTATTTCTAAAAAATTCTGACATTGATATTATTTGTGTTACTGAAAACTGGTTGAAGGAAAATATGATGTCTTTTAACATAAATTATTACAAAATTGTCAGTTGTTACAATAGAAAGACTGCTGATAGAGGTGGTTCTTTAATCTTAGTGAAAAATAATATTAAGGTGAAACAACGGAAAGATATTCTTGCACTTACTGTTGAAAGACAAATAGAGGTATCCTGTGTTGAGTTAGATAGCCATATTATTGTTTGTGTCTACAGGCCACCGAGGGATGAAAAAGGCCATGGCAATTTCGAAATATTTGAGAAAATTATGGAGGAAGCCCTCATTAAACTTTGTAATAACAGAAAAAAGTTAATTATTTGTGGCGATCTTAATGTAGATCTGCTTGCAGATACAACACTGAAGCGACGATTAATAACTCTGTTCAAATCATTTAATTTATGTCATGTATTTCTAGAGCCGACTAGAATTACACTTACCAGCCAAACTTGTTTTTTGTGACTGTGCATTCACAAGTAAAAGTGTAATTAACTGCTTACCCTCCGATCACAGTGGTCAAACAGTTTCATTCCCAATTACTATTAAGGATAAGACTGGTCCATCATTTTATAGGCCTATTACATCCCATAGACTAGAGACATATACGAAAAACTTAGATATAAATTTGCCAGTACCGGATTTTAATAAACAGAACCCAAACAAAATCTACTCAGACTTCTTCAACATTATTCTGACAGAATTCAATAAAGTTTTCAAATTAAAGAAAGTCAGTGACTACAACGGTAAATCTAAATTTAATGACTGGGCAACGTTTGGAATTCGTAAAAGTAGAGTTATCTTGTATGACCTTTATGATCAAAAAACCTAAAACTTTGATCGAAAATTTCATGACTATGTTAAAAAATATTCCAAAACTTTCAAGTTGGTTTGTAGAACTGCAAAAACTTTACACATTAATATAAAAATTCAAAATTCAAATAATAGAATGAAAACAGTATGGCAAATAATAAACCGCGAAACTGGCAAAGTTATACCAAGGGACAGTGATTTCTGCCTAAACATAGGTGATGATGTTGTTAAATCCAACGCTGATGTTGCTCGAGCTTTTGAAACATTCTTCACCAATGTACCCGTACTCACAACGGACCGTCTAAATTCATCTCCATTTGAAGCAGAGACTTTATTAAAAAATAACACTAGCGTCAGTAATGTATATTTAAAATTTCATCATGTATATCCCCAGGACATTGTCAAAACGTTTAAATTACTGAACTTAAAAAATACGGAAGACCTGTGGGTTATATCGGTCAAAGACATTGGTTCAGTAATTCTAGTTATAGCCCCACACTTAGCTTATATATTCAATAAATGTGTTGACGATGGGGCTTTTCCAGACCTCATGAAACACAGTAAACTTATACCGCTGTTCAAATCGGGAGATAAGGGCGATCCTTCAAATTTCAGACCAATATCTGTTCTTCCAACACTAAGTAAAATATTTGAAAAGAATATACTCAATCAAATGCTCTCACACTTCAACCGTACAAAACAACTCCACGCTAAACAATATGGTTTTACTAGGGGTAAATCGACTACGGATGCAGGTATTACCCTTGTATCTCATATTTATTCTGCATGGGAGGCCGCACAGGATGCTATCGGAGTTTTTTGCGACCTGTCAAAGGCGTTTGATTGTGTTGATCATAATACGCTATTAATTAAATTAAATCATTACGGAGTTAGAAATAAAGCGTTGGATCTACTAAGATCATACCTAAGCAATAGAATTCAAAAGGCAGAACGTTAACGGCGTACAATCTGATGGATCGGGTGTTAAAATTGGCGTTCCACAAGGTTCCATATTAGGCCCTTTCTTATTCCTGGTATATATTAATGATCTGCCTTTCATGGTGGAGAAATTAACTGACATAGTGTTGTTTGCTGATGATACTTCAATGGTCTTCAAAATTGAAAGACAAAAAGGAGATTTTGATGATGTTAATGGTGTATTGTCTTTAACCTTGAATTGGTTCACAGTTAATAATTTATTGTTAAACGCCGGTAAAACCAAGTGTATCAAATTCTCACTTCCAAATGTCAGGCAAGTTGAGACCAGTTTAGTGTTAGACAAGAGCACGTTAGAATTGGTAAATGGTACGAAGTTTCTTGGAATAACCATTGATAGCAAATTGCAGTGGGGACCCCACATAGATAAATTGGCTGGTAAATTAAGTTCTGCGGCTTACGCTGTTAGGAACATCAGACAAAGCACGGATGTGGTTACATCTAGGCTAGTATATTTTAGTTACTTTCATAGTGTGATGTCCTATGATATCTTGTTGTGGGGGAAAGCAGCGGATATTCAAACTATTTTTATTTTACAGAAAAGAGCTATTCGAGCAATTTATAATTTAAAACGAACAGACTCCTTAAAAGAGCTTTTTAAAGAAATTGACATACTAACAGTAGCTAGTCAATTTATTTTCGAAAATATAATGTATGTACGCAAGAACCCTACAACATTTTCCAAACTTAGCAACAGCTGTAATGTTAACCTAAGAAATAATCACAGACTATGTGCGCCCCGTTTTAGACTCGCGAAGGTTAGCAATTCTTTCAAGGGTCAGTGCATTCTCTACTACAATAAGATACCTCTGGAGATTTTGAATTGCCATTTGAGCAATTTAAAAAGCATGTTAAAGCGACTTTGTCGAAAAAGGGATATTACAATGTTCAAGATTACTTAAATGACAGGACTGTATGGGGTTAATCTGGCTCAACACAGACCTTGCTGTTAATAATTTTGTAATTACTTATTCCTGCTTATTAATCATAACAATTAAATTTTTCATATTTGTATTAGTTAAGCACAACCTATTTTTAAAAGAGATCTAAAAATAAATCTGTGGGAGTTTCTACGCCCTTCTTCTCCCACAGTGGTCCAATGTAGAGAAGAGGCAAAAAATGACATTTGCTAAGTATATGTAAATATCTACAGTAATAAAGTACTTTGACTATTGACTATTGACTCTCAGCTCAGTCCAGTGTGAATTGGACTATTTAAAAAAAGATATACTATACTAAGATATGCAAGCTCCCTACGGTGTTCCGCAGGATGGCATCCTTTTTCCTCCTCTCTTCTCAGTTTTCATCCATTCCATCTCGGATATATTGTCTTCTTTTATCATCTCTATAAAGATGACCTACAAATTTATCGGATTTTCCCCTATGTGATCTGACTTAGACTGTAGAGGCTTTGAATGCTGACCTCGACCATAGTATAAATAAGAAATAGTAAGTTCTAGGCCCCTGTTCGCATGATAACTACCTACTCTTGCTCAAACTGATAGGGTTGTCGCTTAGCGCCGCGGGTTGCGGTGCGGATTTGTTGCGTCGTCGCTCGTCGCTCGCTGCACGGTAAAACAAGTAACTGCTTACAGGTGATGCCCCGTATTCTGCCTCTGAGTGCCGCTTGGAGGGGGTATACTTCGCGTATTGTAAAAAGATCACGTCTGAAGTTAGGCAAACGTGAAAAAAGCGACTTTAACGCAACTGCATAATGCAAAACTCGCTCCCGGCGCGCTTCAGGCCTATTCTTTTTAGAATACCCAACCCAACTCCCCCCTGCAAGCCGCAAGTCCCCCCTCTAGACGATCACGAATGCGCGTATCACAAAGAAAATCACTGAACAAAAAATACTGTGGTGTTATAGGACGCTATAGGTAGTTATAGTTACCTACTGAGACTGTTACCCGAGTTTCTATTAATGCAAAATTACTTCTCAATCGGTTAAAAAAAATATCTGCTTGAAAATTAAGTTGCAAGATTCCACCCGACCAAACATACCTGCATAGGACAACATACATTGCAAGTTAAATAAAAGCTTTTAATGTATACCTACCTATTGTAAACACAAGGTCGTATGCCAATAAGTTATTAGCGATTAGAGTTAGTGAAGTAAGTAGCATTTTTGTGTTTTCACCGATCCAAAACCTAAAACTTACTTTACAAACAATATATAGGTACTATTAGGTATGGATACTCACATTTCCTTATCTTGGGGTACTTTGAAAAATACTAGATCCTTATTTGTGGAATCCTTATTGAGGCAATCGTATAATGCACAATGTTTAACCATCTTGCAAAATAAGAATATCTGTGCGCGGAAATCACACTTGTTTGTAAACAAAAACAAGTTAACACGTGCCGCCCGGCCGGACGAATGACGTTGACTCGTCGCATGCATTACTTGCATAGCCCCGTCTCGTAGCACGCGAAGGACGCGAGATTCGGCAATGTGTGCGTGTGGCGGTGCGTGCTCATACGGAATGCAATGTAGCTGTTGTGTGCGGCTGTTCTCGCTGATTTGTTTGAAGTGAACCTGGCGTGCCTCGAAAGCATCAGGAAATGGGCTCTTTCGTATGGGCTATTAGTCAACTCAGGTAATTTTCAGGCGATTATACTGGGTATACGGCACTTACTTAATTTGCTGCAAAATAGGTCCGTTGCTCCCGTGACGGCACCATAGTCAAGTATAGCGAGAAAGCCAAAAATCTTTGTCAAAATTTTTGACAATCTATTATCCTGGTCGCCCTATGTTTGTGAGGTCAGCAGACGAGTCTTTGCATCCTTTCATTCCCTTCGGCGTATGCTATACTAAAATCTCGAGCGACTTCAAAATCTCGGGATTCGTTTTATCTTAGGTCTTCGCAAGTACGACCACGTGTCCCAATATAGCAGGGAATATGGCTGGCCACGATCCGACTTCGTCGTGATATGCACATTCTCTCTTTCCTTTTCAATATTTAGAGAAATCCGCGCTTTCCCGCATGTGATGGGAACATTTTGAGTTTCTTTTCTCTGGGGATAGACTTCGGAGATCTCACACGTTGTCACTTTTGTCAATTCCTCAGCACGACACTGTCGCTTACCAGCACTCGTTTAGGTTTAGGGAAATACGTTTGTGGAATGCACTTCCTTGCGCTATTTGGGATTGCACATCCTTGCTCACTTTTAAGAAAAAAATTGAAACAGCTTCTCCTCTCTTCCGCATATTTGGTATCTAAGGGTGTATGTGTTGTGATTTCTCTGAAAGTGAGGTGACTTTTTCTTTTAACTCTTAATTGTACACTAGGACTACCTCTCTATATATATATTTTTTCTATCCTCAAAGGTTAACTGTAAGAAAATTCTTTTTAGAAATAAGCTCACCTTTGCAAAATTTTATTGATATTTTTCCATTGTCTTTCCTGTGCAATAAAGAATTATTATTATTAAGATATTTACTGTTAATGTAAATGTTGTTTAAGATTTTAGAATTTGGATAAAATATTGGTAACTGTCTGTACCTTTATATTTTCATTGCAATAAAGAATGATTACATATATGAAATAGTACTTGGTGACTTCAACTTGATTTCATGTGGTATGAATCCGGTATAAACTTGGGCAACATAACTACGTCAAAAATAATCATTATGGTATACCAGACATAGGACAGAGCGATATACTGTGGACGGGCCCCCGCGCCTGCGCTGCAGGTTCTACCATCATCGCAGCCCCCGCCGCTGCCCGATCACATATGTAAATGATCCGCCACAAAGCTGGTTCGGTAAGGTTAATTTTGGTGCACTCTATGCGTCGCTTTCTTCTGTAGATTGGTGTGACTTGTACAATTATATCGATGTCGAAAGTTCTGTTGATGTATTTACTGAATAAAATGTTGGTGGGACGATTGTGGTCACAGAAAAAGGCATGAGGGAGTAAGTACTCGGTATATTTAATTAAAATGTTTCACTTTTGACATTTTGCACAACATTTAAAACAAATATTCCCACTTGAAGAAAATCAAGGACGATGGTAATTAATTTAGCAAGGAAATGTTTACATATTTTAGAAACCGAGTTAAAGACCTCAATGATTTGAATTGATATATATATATATGTGTGTCACCGTAAGATAGTCAAAACCGTTAGTTGATCAACTATCGACAGATAGTAAACCAGACCGACAGGGTTTAGAATTTACGTGTCTTTTGTTCTTACATGTCAACCTAACACGAATACTACTAATATTATATATAATATACTACCGCAGTGTTTGCCCTGATATTTCGTTTGCAATTCAAGTTTAAACCAGTTTACTATTTAACGGTTTTAACCGTTAGTTTATCAAGTAACGCGTCATATAGTAGTTTATCAAGTAACGCGTCATATAGTAAGCAGTAAACTACAGTTTCCTATCTGTCGATAGTTTACCAACTGACGAGAAAAAAAACGTTAGTTTATCAACTAACGGTTTTGATAATCTTACGGTGACATATAAACACTGACCCAACTACATTCTGGGACTTTATTATTGACCAACGTAAGACTAGACAGACTTCCATGAGTACATTTATGAGGGTAAAAAGGTGACCGGAGTCGAAGTGGCAAATGCGTTTACCTCCTACTTTCGATCTGTGTTCCTGTCAGACAAACCGATATTCGACGCGGGAGCAGCTGAGCGGAGTGCCGGACTAACAGGAGGTTTAACGCCTATGGGGGTCGACGACATTTCTGTAGCAGACCTGATCCAGGCGGGACGTCAGCTAAAACCGCAATCATCCCTTGGTCCTGATGTCATCCAATCTTTCAATGTAATGATAAGGACTGTTTGTCTTCACTGGAGTAGCCTTTACTCATACAATATAGCCTTGAAAACTTCAACATATCCAATTCAATGGAAAATATCGTATGTCACACCTATGCTCAAGGATGACAACTAGGCTTAAGTTGCAAACAATAGACCTACCTACCACCAACTTGTTGTTGTCTATTATGTGTGATCAGTTATGGGCAATAATAAGCGAGTTTATGTGACCTATTTTGACTTCAAGAATGCTTTTGATAGAGTCCACAATGATGTGCTGCTGCATAAACTCGCTGCCATAGACATCCTTCCTAATCTACTTAAATTGTTTGCCAATAACTTCGCCAATAGATTACAGTACGCACAATTTTCTGGCATGAGTTCAGTGACTTATGACGACACATGTTCTGGAGTAAGTCAGAGTTGCAACCTTGGTCCTACCCAGTTGAAGTGATTGAGACAGAGTGTCTCATGTTCGCGGATGGCTTGAAGCATGAAGCATGCACTGAGTGCAATGCTAACGCTGGCAAGATATTGATAGGGAGCTGGAATGGAGTGAGAAATTGCTTGGCCTTCCATGACTTACACTCGGCTCAGGACTCCGATCTGTACTCCAATCGCGATTGTAACTAAAATACGTGAGTTAAGACTGACTATGGTTACAGAACTGACTTTTAATGACCATTTCATGGAGTCATATAAGAGAGCTTACAGGTCACTTTGGTTTGTAATGGGGCAAGCAAGGGTCTTCAGTGGTGTGTCAAAAGTTATGTACATAGTTTCAAAAAAATCTCATCTCACTTTAAATTCAAAACAACTTATATTGTGTTCTCTGATTACGGAGAAAAAAGACAATTGATAGTACATAAGTACGACTACTGAACGTACGGCGTGCTCCATTTATTTATCATAACTTTCTCCTAATCCAGTTCCGTTCCATTATCTTTTTGATGATTTTCTTACTCTGTCACTTTCATATATTGTTATTTAACAGGAATGAAATGTAGAACTCGTTTTATTGTGGAAAATTTCTGCATTTATGAACCTTCTTTTTTGTGTGTGTTTTTTTTTTACAGTTTCTTTCCCGGCAAGCCCAGAGTGACTGGGTTTAGGTTTTTACTATTGATTAATTGTTGTTCACTTCAGACATTTTATAGCTTTTTTAGTATTTATATTTTTATTTTTTTATGGATATCATACATAATTTTACAGGTAGTCATTAGTCAGTAGTTTTCTCTTATTCTTCTTTCGGTGACTCTGATAGTGCGGGAAGTGTTGACTCACTTGCGGATGCATCTTCACACAATCTGAGTTCAGCTTCAATGTTATAGATATTAACGCCCAAGGCATTTCTTCTAGCTATGCTAATCTCCTCGAAACTATCAGCGATCAGAGTAAACATGAAGTTCTTGTCTCAGAATACTTTCTTAAATTATCTCTGCCTTGCTCCATGTATTGTCTGCTAGGGTTCAGGCTATATCGCAACGATAGGACGAGTTAAACTCATGGTGCAGTTGCTATCTGATTCTGACATTCCTTGCAAAGTCTTCAGCCAATCTCCAAGCTTTGGCTGACAATCCCTTTCTTGAGATCAGTTTGCACCACAAATAATATTCTTCTGGGTGTATATGCACACATTACTTTGAATCTTTCAAAAAGTGATTAAGTGACTTGACTCCTCTGTATAGTAATACTGTCATTCTCAGTGATTTTAACAGTGTTTTTTAAAAAATAACGCTTGCTTTGCTAACCTTGAATATATTATAAATTCCTTAAACTTGCACATTCTTCCCCTTAGCGCCATTCACTTTCACTACACTGTAATCTCCGACACAGATAAGGTGAACTCTCATAGTCAGCTTACCTGTCTTATCAAAAGTTTGTCCTTTATACAAAGATAGGACCCATAAGCGTTAACTCAAATTTCTTGATATAAGAAGCTTCAAAGGTGTGAACCTTGATTCCCTTAACTCCGACGCCTCATCTGTTGATTGGACCCTGTCCTCACAGGTGAAACCTTTACTAACAAAATCCTGAAGTTCCTTAATCCTGAAGTTACTCAATTGTCCTGGGGCTGTCCGACAAACCTATGAAAAAAGTCAGGGTCAAACATCTCCCTGCCCCGTGGTTGACCGACACCATCAAGCGTTTAAGGGCAAAAATAAACTGAGCGAAAGAACAAAATAAAAGAGACACAAATAACGAGAATAACCTAGCTTTTAAATGAATCCGTAACCTGTGCAACCGCAAGTGCCACGACGCCAAGCGAAGACTTAGGTCTGGAAGTTCCTTTGACAGCTTGATTATTCTAGCCGCGGCAAGAAAACCCGTCGATTTGCCTTTGCGCGCCAACAAAATGATACCTATTTTACACCATTGACCGACCGCCCGCATCACGTTGGGCCGCCTCACATAAATATTATTTCTGACTCCAGTTCTCGGGTTATTCCTTGAGAGTTATTTATTATCAACAGCTGATAAAATAGACATTTTACTGGTATAAGTGTTGACCGTATTAACGACTCTCGTACAGTCATTCATAGCTGTAAACATTTACTTCAGGCGTAAAATGTACCAGGGACAATATAAAAATTCATTTCTGAAAAAATAAATCGTGAACCTACTAATTATATGTATTTAACAGAATCCTGTATTAATATTACATATGAAAAAAAAAAACTCACTTATCTCAAACAAAAATATATTTTTATCAATATTTAAACTTTCGCTCACATTTGCTAGCGCGCCGTAATTATTAAGACAGATTTAAAAAAAACATATCTAATGTTTTTACTGAAAACTCGTGTAAGACATTGGTTTTTCAAGATAATAACTTCATATTGACATAAAACACTTTACTTTACTCTAAAATAAAGCAAAACATTTCCAACTTACCTGATGGCAACACGGAACAAAAACAGCAAGAGAACAACAATAAGCAAAATAAATATGGCACAAAATCGGGTTTTTAGCTAAATCCTTTTGATCAAGCAGTAGTGGAAGGAACTAATCTCTATGAAAATGATAAGTCCAGAACAATTATCAGCTAAACACTCACATTTTTTTATATTTATCCCAGCACAACAAACAAACACAAATCACTGAAATTGCATTCAAACTAGATCTAGCGCTATGATTCGTTGGTGGTGTTGTATGTCTAAATGTTGGTAATCCCACTGGGAAGGAGTGAGTGAGAACACCTAACGAAGTACTTCATTGGTGTAATAGACATAAAAGGTTTTTGGCAGAAAATCGTTGCATTTGCCTCTGGATACTAAAGTATCCAGAGACAATCTACGGAGAAAAAAGTCGTGGATACAAAAGTATCCCGAGACAATCTATTGCAGAAAATCTTGGGATACTTTTGTATCCCAGGGCAAATAAGCGGTTAAACCCTTGGTGTTGACAAGTCCCAGGAATCTTCTTTAGGTAACATCGACCTCAACGGTCCCAACCAGTTCTTATCTTCTCCCCCCCGTCGTGATGGACCTTTCCACTACAGAGGCAACCCCGTTGTCGCTTATGGTTGAGGGCTGCAGTTTGTCCCTCACCGTTCAAATTAAGACTCATTAGAATCGACGCAGTTTGAAAGGCCTAGCTATTACATAAAAAGCTGCTGGTGGTAACAACGTCAGCCAAATGATAATCCACAGCGTTCTTGAAGAGTTTCTTCCTCCAAATACCGAAATATCAAGTTCTCTCTATCGATTCGTTAATTTTTCTAGTCTGTGGAATTAAACACTTGTCTTCCCTCTGCCCCAAAATTCCAAACTTTTTAATGTTTTCCAATCTGGGTTTAGACCTGGGCGTGGTACTTCAGCACTTGTAAAAGTCAGCAACGATATACAACTAGCCATACATCAGAATTTGGGCACGACACTGGCCCTGCTTGGCTTCAGCAATACCCTTAACTGCGTCGATTTTGAGATTATTTTCGCTATATTGAGAGGTCAACAGCAAATAATTAAGTCTGAAGAGACTGAAACTCAATAGTTTGACCTTTTCTGAGGAGTGCCTTAAGGTGACATTCTGTCTCCTCTTCTATTTTTAGACTTTATACACACCATCACCGACGTCCTCCATTCTTCATATCACCTGTATGCAGATGTTCTCCAAATTTATCGCCTTAACTCCCCCACTGCGTTTAATCCGTGGAGGCACTGAATGCTGACCTCGAGAATAAGAAAAATTGGCCTCCTCATACGAGCTGTTAGTAAACCCAAAGCAAGTAATTATAGCTCTGGGCTAGCGGTGACATAAAGTTGTACTGAATTTCATTGCGTCACACAACCCAGATCACTCAAGGGTTTAAAGAGAGTTCTCTTCTCATAGTTCTTATTGCTATGGCCATAAAAACAAGTTTTGAGATATACGCACGGCGCTCACTGGCGGCCCCGGGGCCCTGGCAGTGGTAGAGAAGGAGGGCGGCGCTGAACTTATTTGAAAATCGAGGTGGTCACGGCGAGCTCAACGGAAAACAATTTATATAAAACAAAACCCGCGATTGTTGCAAGACTCTACAACTGGACTAATTTATCAAACATTAATTTCACATTCATCATCATCATCATCATCATCTTTAGCCTGTCAGGGAACCCAATGCTGAGTATAGGCCTCCTCATATACATGCCACTCGACCCGGTCTCGTGCAACCTGGGTTGACTGCTTTCCTGCTATCCTATGTCATCAAACCATCTGGCAGGTGGTCTGCCGACTGATCTTTGGCCTCCTTTTGGCCACCAGTCAGTTACTAATCTGGTCCGTCTGCCATCTTATCGCCTTGCCAAGGGTCCTGTCCACTTCTACCTGAGACGTGTTATCCGTTTACCGATATCAACCACCTTGGTTTGGCGACTGATTTCAGTATTCCAGATGCGGTCAGACAGCCCAATATCTAATATGGCATGCTCCATGGCTCGAAATTCTACAGAAACTTTGTGTGAAACTTTGTCCTTTGTGAGTGTCCACGTTTCAGGACCATAAGCAAGAGTGGGCAGCACACATTGATTAAATACCTTGGTCTTCAAGCATTGTGGGATGTTCTTAGTTAGAACATCCCGGAGTTTGCCGAAAGCGGATCATTAGATCGTATGGCGATCTCGTTTACCTCGAACTGTCGACCAAATGATAAACAATGTCCTAGATATGTATACTTCTCAACCACTTCTATGCGACAATTATCAACAGCAAGGTTGATATCGTCGCTTGTGAAAGTGTTCGTCATTATCTTCGTCTTGGACATGTTTATCTAAAGGCCGACCTCTTTTCATCTAGTCTACTTTATTCAATGCGTCCTCCAGGACATTGGTGTAGAGCTTGGGCGAAAGAGTATCACCTTGGGAGATGCCTCGTTCTATCCAATTATGAAGGTATTGGAAGACGGTCATCAATTGCTCGCGCGCAGCAAAACTGGCTTGACGCGCTATTACTATATCTATCTATTGACTTACTTAACATCGCGATTAATCGCTATGGTGAAGTGTTCTAAATGCTCGAAAATTGTCAGCAAAAAGAGCCCTGGCATACAGTGTACAAAATTTAGCAAGTGGATTCATGGCTCCTGTGCGTCCATGACTACCAACAAGCTCAACGTACTTTTTGCAACGGAGTCGGTAGATTGGAAATGCCGTGCCTGACTCAGAAGCGCGAAGCCGCAACGCTTATTTTGCATCCTGCCCGATTCTGACGAGGACGAAAATGATAACACAGATACCGTAGCTGTACCAAAAAAGACATCCAATATGGATAAGGCAAAACTTCTAAGAGACATCCGAGAGGAAGTTCAAGAAATACTAACCGAAGAGCTAGAAACCTCGCATGAGTATCAAGATTATGAGTAAATGATTACGAAAGAATATTGTCAGCCTACAAGACTATTATCAAACTTGTAGAAAACTAGTCCAATGATCTATAAAATACATGCAAAAACCTAACCCTGAAAAATGAGATTCTAGAACAAAATTTAAACTACGTACAACAAAGCCAACTCCTGAATAAGTTAGAAATATGTAGAAACAAGCAAGAGGAAGGAGAAGATGTGGAGAAGATCGTGAACAATATCTGTGTTCATCTATATCTTAACCGGGAAGATATTGTAAAGTACTATAGAAAAGTTAACAAAAAAAGAGTAAGACTACAGCGAATAACAAACCCAAACCTGCTTTTGAAGTGATTGTGGCCAAACTAAAAGAGCGACGTTGTGAACAGTGTTGCCTTGCCGATAAAAACCACCCAATCACTACCAGGACCATTTGACGACTGGATGACATCAAGATCTGCTTACGTGAGTCTCTTACACGTTCCACCACCTTTCTCCTATGGAAAACTAAGACCGCCTTCAAAGACCTAAACAAATATGTCTGGTGTAAAAACGGACAGATATTGATTGGTACGGAAGAGCGAGAAAGAAAAAACCTTCAGTTTCAAATATACTATGGACATCGAGAGACTAGCATCTTCCCTCGAAAATCAAACGTCCACATCATGAATACCAAATAATACCTTTTAGAATTAAATGGATGATATCACATGCTCCATAGAGGAACAAAACTATATAAATTGGAATGTTTTTACTCGTGACATACCGACAAAAAACAATATCTGTTATTCCTAGACGTAAACATCCGATCCATGCTGAAAAACTTCTCCCAACTCGAATACATCGTTGCAAGCAGCCCTCGCCATAAAGCTTGTATAAGTACAAGTAATTATTATCTCTGAAGTTAACATATCGGATCACTACAAAACTATAGGTAGTAGGTACACTATAGTACCTACAATATTAGCATTAATACTAGTAAGAGGCAAATATGTGAATGGGTGACAAATAGAATCATACAATGTGTAAAAAGAGGGATGATTTATTTTAAATTTGTAAAAAGATGAGAGTTATCTACAAAATAGACTATTGTACAATATACACAGTCAGGTCATAAGTTCTGTCACACAATAAAAACTTTTGAATTTACAACGCTGGCCACAAAAAAGTTTATTGAATTCGAATTTTTCATGAAAATAAAAATGTGTACTTTTTAGAATTTTCCTCATTTTTAAATATGGAGTGGACACTTAAAGAAGACCTTGTCGCAAATATTGCGTTGTATCGTTGCGGTTACGCGCCAATTCAGATTTTCGACTTACTGAAAAATTTGAATATAACCAAAAGATTCGTTTATCGTACCATAAAACGATACAATGAAGACTCTAGTGTAGATGACAGGTCAAGAAGTGGTCGCCCTAGCTCTGTTAGGACTCCAGCAGTGATAAAAGCTATGAAGGCGCGAATTCAAAGAAATCCCATACGTAAGCAGAAACTGTTGGCCCTTCAGATGGGGTTAAGCAGGACCACGGTGAAAAGGGCGTTAAATGAAGACTTAGGGCTTAGGGCATATCGAAGAAAAACAGGACATCGTTTGGACGCTCGTTTAATGGACCTGAGACTGAAGAGATGCGGCGCTTTGTTGAAGCGGTACGCGGGAAAAAAGCATCGGGAAATTCTTTCTTCGGATGAAAAACCGTTCACCGTGGAAGAGAGCTACAACAAACAAAATGATAAGGTGTACGCACACAGCAGTGAAGAAGCAACCGTATTCCGCGTGTCCAACGAGGTCATTTTCCATCCTCGCTCATGGTTTGGTTGGGAGTCTCTTATTGGGGCTTAACTGAGGTACATTTTTGTGAGAAAGGCGTAAAATCGAATGCAGTTGTGTATCAAAATACAGTCCTCAAGAACCTTGTGGAACCTGTTTCTCATACCATGTTTAATAACAGGCACTGGGTATTCCAACAAGATTCTGCGCCAGCTCATAGAGCGAAAAGCACACAAGACTGGCTGGCGGCGCGTGAAATCGACTTCATCCGGCACGAAGACTGGCCCTCCTCCAGTCCAGATTTGAGTCCGTTAGATTACAAGATGGCAACACTTGGAGGAAAAGGCCTGCTCAAAGCCTAATCCTGATTTGGAGTCACTCAAGGCATCCTTGATTAAGGCAGCCGCCGATATTGACATCGCGGGGGTCATTTTGAATAAAATTTATTACCATAAGAATCTTTGTTTTATTAAGTTCATTTTGTTATATAAATGTTTACATAAATAATAAACATGTTTAAATTATTTCATATTGCACATGTGACAGAACTTATGACCTGACTATGTATATAGAAATAAAACTAACAAACATGTAAACAATGTAAAAAATAGTCACACAAAAAAGCAAATAAGCAGTAATTTCAAAAACTCAAAAAAAGTCTGCGAGATTGTTAGCAGGCTCCGGAAAAATTGGTCATAACTCCGTATATGATGTCATAATGAAAGCATTTAAATACAGTGATACTAAACAAATAGCGAATAAATTCGCCATAACTTTTAAAAATAATGTAAAAGCTTAACCAACTCCTGTAAGTGGGGTGTTACAGGAGTTGGTTGGTTGTTAGATAAAAATACTTATATTGATACACCCAACTTATGTATGAGACTTAAAAAGACCGATAATGACATAATCTACACAATTATTAAACACATTAATGAAAAAAAAGTTCAGGCTCTGATAAAATATGACAAAATTGCGATCAAAGTCAAAGTCAAAGTACTTTATTACTGTAGATATTTACATATACTTAGCAAACGTCATTTTTTGCCTCTTCTCTTCATTGGACCACTGTGGGAGAAGAAGGGCGTAGAAACTACCACGGATTGATTTTTAGATCTCTTTTAAAAGTAGGTTGTGCTTAACTAATACAAATATGAAAAAAATAATTGTTATGAACTTATGATTAATAATCAGGAATAAATAATTACAAAATTATTAACAGAAAGGTCTATGTTGAGCCAGATTAATTCCATACAGTCCTGTCATTTAAGTAATCTTGAACCTTGTAATATCCCTTTTTCAAAAAAGTCGCTTTAACATGCTTTTTAAATTGCTCAAATGGCAATTTCAAAATCTCCACAGGTATCTTATTGTAGTAGAGAATGCACTGACCCTTGAAAGAATTACTAACCTTCGCGAGTCTAATTCGGGGCGCACATAATCTGTGATTATTTCTTAGGTTAACATTACAGCTATCGCTAAGTTTGGTAATGTTGTAAGGTTCTTGCGTACATACATTATATTTTCTAAAATAAATTGACTAGCTACTGTTAGTATGTAAATTTCTTTAAAAAGCTCTCTTAAGGAGTCTGTTCGTTTTAAATTATAAATTGCACGAATAGCTCTTTTCTGTAAAATAAAAATAGTTTGAATATCCGCTGCTTTACCCTACAACAAGATACCATAGGACATCACACTATGAAACTTACTAAAATATACTAGCTATACTAATATACTAGATGTAGCCACATCCGTGATTTGTCTGATATTCCTAACAGCGTAAGCCGCAGAACTTAATTTACTAGCCAATTTATCTATGTGTGGTCCCCACTGCAAATTGCTATCAATGGTTATTCCAAGAAACTTCGTATCATTTACTAAATCTAACGTGCTGTTGTCTTACTCTAAACTGGTCTCAACTTGCCTGACATTTGGAAGTGAGAATTTGATACACTTGGTTTTACCAGCGTTTAACAATTAATTATTAACTGTGCATGTTGAATGTGAATGTTGCATATGTCCCTAGCTGATTCAGTAATATCATACGGCTTAAGTAGCTAGTTCAAAACATATGTCAACAACGTAAACAGATTGTAATTAAGCCTAATTAACACCAAAATGCCAAGCAATGATGAGTTTGGTCTTTTCAAACAATCTAATGAGATAAATGTTTTCGATAAAATTAAAGTAACTATTATCTGTGAGGAATGTGACAGAATCGACTCCCTCGTAAAAAGAACTCGTCCTAAATACCTACTCACCTTAGAATATCTTCCTACCTATATTCTACTGGATCACTATAAGTATTACGGAACACGCATATCGGAGTACATTTTGGCCATGTCCCTAAATGAATTGCCTAAGGAAATTGTTGATAAAATTATGCATGACGAAAACAAATGTAGAAGAGTTCTAAAAATCACAACTTAAGCTAAACCTATTCAGTAATATGTATTTGAGTAACTCAAGTCTTACAGCTAAACCGTCTTAGGTTTCAGTGAGATTTTATCATGAATAAATACTTAAAAAAATACAAAGGCTGGTTGAATTCTCTACATTTCTCCATACGTTGCTTGACTATGTGTATACGGTCTTAAGTGGAATATTCTCTTCGGAAGCCGGATTGCTCCACGGTTGATATTCATCGAGGTGTTGAGTCAACCTGTTGCACAGGACTTTGGCAAACAGTTTATAGACCTGTGATAGCAGGCTAATGGATCTTTTTTAAATTAAATTTTCTGGAATTTTGCTGATTGGCCTTATCTCTCTCCTTGTGGAGAATGGTGACTACAGCATTCTTCCAGGCCCTTGGAGTAACCCCATTTATTAAAATAATGTTGTAGACCTTATTCAGTACTTTGAGTTCGGGATTGCTTCCTGCCTACAGCATCTCCACAAATACTCCATCTTCATCAGCTGCTTTTCCGCGGTTCATCTGACCCAGAGCGTGTCTCACTTTGTTATCCGTAATATGATGCAGGTCATCCCAAAGTTATTCCACTGGTTCCACTTTTGGGTCAGATTCTTCTTGCGTAGTCGGCTCCAACTATGTTTGGTTGAATTTTACATTAATCAAATTTAACAAAATAGTGTTTTTAGTAACCCTACTTATTATATTTTCCCGAAGGAGGTACGTTTTGTCTTGGGCACACTTGAAGCCCTCACTGCACTAAGAACTAAGTTCTCTTTGCTCAGGAGTTCAATCTGTAGTCCTTCTTTACGTTCAGAATTCAAAATCGCGCCCGTGACATATACCAGGGCTTTATCCTCTTTGGGCATTATCCACTATTAAACCCTGGAGTGATCTAGGTTCTGATATTATGCAATTCAGTACAACTTTATGTGTCCGCTAAATCCTGGAGCTATAATGACTTGCTTTAGGAAACGTTTGCATGATAAGTAAAGTGTCAGTTTTAAGCATGGTAAATAAAGTGTCATTTTGGGCACACTTGAATCCCTCACTGCACTCAGAACTCAGTTCGCTTCGCTCGGGAGTTCAATCTAGAGTCCTTCTTTACCTTCTTAATGGGGTGCAAGCAAGATAGCCTCCCAGTGTGAGTATCTGGGGTTAACCCATGAGGACCCAAAAAACCGAATAGGGTACCACCAGCTATCACAGCGCACCCTGGGCGACATGGATAGTAAAGTGGGGGCATTGCCAACACTTTGATAGCTATGTTGGCGAAGATATCCTGGTTCTTCTGGGGGTTGTAGGTGCCTTCGATAGACTACACACGTCTATCTGCGTTAGTCCTGCGCAATTGAGCGCTGTGAGTGAGGATGAAGGAGTCCTGGGGGGTTGAGCCAAACGGGGTTGGATCAGTTACCTTTGGGAGACAACACGTTCTCTTTGGTCCGGATGTCATGCAAAACGGCAGCCTTGCAACTAGCCACTGCAAGGTAATGGACACGCGTACTGTTAGGAAGAGACGGGAACAGTGCCGCAGGCGAGGGGTGGTGGGGTCCTCCGAGAGGACACTGGGTCTCAGCCATGCTAAAGGAGCAAGGGCATACGGAGCAACTGAGGAGACTACTTCGAAACCTTCAGCCGTACTGCCTGCAGCACCCGATGTCGCGCATGTAGACCCAACCTGCTGCACCTACACCGTCTGGGTAGCCCTGGTGCCAATGTTTGGCATTCCCAAATATGATATAACATTCCCAAATATGATATATTGGTATAACACTTAGAACCTAAGAAGCGTCGAGAGCCATCTCAAACTGGCACGTATCCGCAGAAGCATCATGCTCAGACCTCAGATAGACTCGATACGATATTAGGTAAATACAGTCGAGGCAACCCCAAAGCGAAATCCGCTCCGAACTGACCGAGTGCAATATGGCAAACGGTTGGATCACCTCCTGAAACAGCATGGAGTGCCAGCTAGAATATCGGGTGCCAAGACTCTAGAATACCAGATAAGCAACCTAACTGAGGTCATCACGGTTAGCAACCACCATGCATGCCTCCTAGCAACTCCAGTAGCAACGATCAACGCCGCTGCTGACCTGTGGGGACCTGAGCTGGAGAGGCTAAGAAGTAAAGTAAGGCGCCTACTAAATAGGGCAATGATCACAGCTGCAGATGTAGACTGGGATAACTACAAGGCAGCTAAGTCCCAGTATAAAAAGCGCCTACGTTACAGAAGTACAAACTTGTGGCGCAAGTTCTGCAGCAACATTGAGAGCTGCGCACAGGCGAACAGGGTAAGGAAGGTTTTCTTCCAAAAATCCAATCAAACCCCTGGATCCCTGCGCAAAGCGGACAACATACTCACCGACACTCCAGAGGCAGAATGTACATTAGTACAGATACACTTTCCTGACTGTGAACTACTAAGGATGGTCAACTGGACGAAGGAAGAGACTACACCGACAGAGAAGCAGTGGTTACTTGCACTCGAGGTAATCAACCCACAAAAAAACTCGGTGGGCTATCAACAGCTTTAACTCGTTTAAATCGCCGGGACTGGATGGCATATTCCCGGCTTTGCTAAAATGGGGTGGAGACCAACTAGTTCCGGCATTAACCAATGTCATGGTGGCATGTCTAGCACACAGATATGTACCGAGATACTGGAGAGAGGTAAAAGTAATTTTCATACCCAAGCCAGGTAACAGCAACTACTCAGATCCTTAATCCTTTAGACCAATCAGCCTTACCTCGTTTCTGCTGAAAACAATAGAAAGGCACAGCCAATTCAGGGTTGAGTAACCAAGTTATCAGTTGAGTCGCAAACCAACTGGGAGACCACCAAAAGGCAAGTAAAGAGAGCTCTTGAACAGACATTCCCCTGCTTGCACAGTCAGCAGGGTTAAGATTCGTGGGCATGTCTCCACGTGACGCGGTTCGTGCTAGCTGCGATCTTATCCACTCAATTCTGCGCTGGGTGGAATCATATATCAAAAACCGTAGCCAAATAATAGCGCTGAAAGGGCACTTATCGTCTACAGCTGGAATCCCCTCTGGTATTCCGCAAGGATCTCTACTAGGGCCTTTATTCTTCATAATTTTTATCAATGACCTGGTGATAAAATTCAATAGTCCATGCTTGTTATACGCTGACGACCTCAAAGTCTTTACACGTGTCCGTACACAACGCGACTGCACAACCCTTCAGGAAGACTTGAACACACTGTCCCACTGGTGCGCAGACAACCGCATGTTTTTGGCTGCTGACAAGTGCTTCGTAATTACGATGACCCGTAACCACAATCCTGTCCTGTCCGATTATACCATAGGGGATGTAACGCTGCAAAGAAAACACGAAGCCCGTGACTTAGGCGTTATTTTCGACGACAAACTAAGTCTTAATCAACACTGCTCAGCCCTAGTAAAAAAATGTAACCAACTTCTTGGATTCATTTCAAGAGTAACTAAGTCCTTTAAGAAATCAGAGAGTCTCATTCTGTTGTATAATGCCCTTGTCCGCTCCAGATTGGAATATGCGTCTGTCATTTGGTCACCATTTTACAAAACCCACATCGATCATGTTGAGTCAGTCCAGAAGCGCTTCCTACGCATGCTCTGCGCGCGTCTCGGTCTTCGTCGCGCGGTCAAGTCTTACGATAAAAGATGCGAACGTTTCTCACTGGAATCCTTAGAGTCGCGTCGTAGACTCCAGGATCTGATCCATCTTCATAAAATAATAAATGGAGCAATAGTAACTTCTACTCTCTCAGAAATCAACTTTCAAGTACCAAGCAGGTCAGTCAGAATACCGCGTCCTTTCTTCATCCCAACATGCAGGTCGAACATCAGCGCCAATGACCCCATGCTTCGAATGTGTCGTCGCTACAATGAAGTTGTGGCCACCGAAGATGATGTTCCTGACATCTACCACGTCTCGTTGCCTTGCTTTAAATATAAAATGCGCAAAATCCTTAAGCAGGTATGATAAATCATTGATTGTACCAGATATCGATCATCATTTATTTATGTTTTTAAATTGTTTTTTATTTAGTTTTTTAAGTCCGATTTCATCTCTAAATTAAGTTTTTCCAATAGTTAAGTAGGTAATCTTTCCATTGTATGTAGTTTTTGTTTAGTTAGTTCTAGATTTACCTTACACCATGCTGTGTACACATACTTTTGGCGCTGGAGACAGCCCCTTTTGTACTTGTTTTGTTGCTGTAATTTGATGTATTATCTCTAGTGCAGTTTTGTGTACCTAATATAATAAATAAATAAATAAATTGGCTTCGAAAGTCTGAAGCCGATGAGGGGGCGTATTGATATATGCCATGATTATGGTGCTGTCGGACCGACACGCATGGTCTGAGATAGTAATGTGAGCTGACAAGTGGGTCAACATTTTAGTCATGAGCTAAGATAGAAGATCTGCAGCTGACAGCTCCAGCTTGGGAGTGAAGAGGTGGTTCTTAACTGGTGACATCTTTGAATACATTCAAAGACATGGTGACATGTCCATTTGCATCAAGTTTGTGCAGTTTAATGACAGCAACGTAACCAGCTACGGAGGCATCCGCAATCTCGTGAAGCGATTTCGTGGACGTGGGCTTGTGGGGGCAGACGTGCCGAGGTAACGTAGGTTTGAGAGCTGAGGAAGATCCTCAGAAAGGTGTTATCTTGTTGTTGTTCTGGGCTCGTCCCATCTAATTTTTAGGAGCCATTACTTCTGTAGAAGTTCCTTTGTGCGGAAGACAGTGGGGGTTACCCATCCATGAGAAGTCCTGTGGGAAGCTCCAGGATAATGTTTGTAGGAAGTGAAATGGAACACAGCTATCCAGTAAAATAGTATGATCGAAGAAGAGCGATCATTACAACAGTGGTTAGTCTTGAGAATATAAATATCAAGATACCTACATAGATACATCACACCTCCACCAACTAAGAAGTATTCCTTAATTCTTATCTAAATAGCCATATCATAAACCGTAATGAATGATGAACTTAGTATATACAGAGAAATGTAACTAATTTAGTAAGGATATAATTACCTTAAACTAGTAACTTAACCAATAAACAGTACACAAAACCAATCGATATCAAAACCATATCTAAGTACTGGATTAAGTACTTCTCTAGGTCTAAGATCGGGAGGACGTGAGACCGCTACTGGCAGCTCAGACGGTCCCGCCGCAACTTCGACACTTACGGCCGATGGCAGGCCCACTCGGCTGTGAGCTCTCCACTTCCGGTGACACCCGTAACTCAGACTAGATGTCCGGCTCTGGGAAAGATGTCAGCCTGTTTCTTCTCTCCGACCTCGATTTGATCTGATCTACATGCTTGGCCGTAGGTGAACCGTTTTCTCTATCTACTAAATAATTCCGCGAACCTAACTTGTCTTTAATGGTTCCGCTAACCCATTCTATTTGTCTCGAGTCTCTTAATAAATGGTGTGCGGTGTGCGCCCGTTGAGCTATGCTCCTCATTACGAAACAAGCTAAAACGCGCAAAAATCTCCCTCAATACTTTAATAACTGCGCTCGCTGTTGTTCTAGGCATCTCAAAAATTTCTAACCATTTAGTAGTAGAATCTATTATAACCAAAAATGATTTTCCTAGAATCGGACCTAAAAATCCAGGTGTAATCATGACCAGGGTTCCACCATGTATGACCAGGGCTGTGGCGGCGCGCGCGGTGGGGCGCTTGCCTTCGCGGCGCACCCGTCACACTCACGGCACGCGCGCTCGATGTCCTTTTCGATGCCGGGCCACCACATCACACTGCGTGCTAGCGTGAATGCGTAGCCTTCATTTTAACCTTGATGACTCACAAACAATTCTTTCAATCAGTTTCCCTTAAAGAAAATGGAACAACTAATCTTGCATCACTAATAACAACTAATGATGCACCCCATGTCGATGTATAACTAATTGCGTCTATTAACAAAAGGTTTTCAACAACAACAACATCACCTTTTTTAACACGAGATCACTATGCAAATGTTTTTGTACTGTTTTGTACATAATTTATATACGTCTTCTACTCACCATGCTTGACAGGATTACCCACCGGCAAACGCGATAACGCGTCAGCCGAATTTTTCGTACTACACACGTACTCAATAAATCAAGTAATCGTATCCGGACAATAACACCGCCCAGCGCTGCATCCTACTGGCGGCCATCACTGGTATGCCGTGTTTATCGCCAAAAATAGCAACTAGAGGCTTGTGATTGGTTCGCCATAAAAAAGATCGTCCCATACAGGTACTGGTGGAACTTCCTTATACCGAAAATAATTGCGAGAGCCTCTCGTTCTATCTGAGAATAAGCCCTCTCCGCTGAGTTGAGAGAGCGTGAGGCGTACGCGATGGGGCGCTCGCCGCGTGACGTCATATGCAAGATGACGATACCCACACCCACGCTGCTGGCGTCCGTGGTCAGCAACTGCGGTAGCGAGCTGGAATAGTGCGCTAGCACTTCACTCGATACTTACATTTCTTTTACTTTATTAAACGCCGTCTCGCACTTGTCATTCCATGAATATTTCGTTTCTTTTTTAAGTAAAGGTATACAAAGGAGACAGCATAGTGCTAACGTTAGGTATAAAATTTGCATAGTAGATCACTAAGCCCAAAAAAGAACACAGTTCCATAACATTTTGCAGCACCGGTACCTTTAACTGTCTGAGGGATCTGTCCGCGCTACATTCCATTAATATTTATATTAATGAGGACCGGGATAGGCTGCTTCAAGTCCTGGAGAAGGAACTGTGTGATGCCCACTAACATATCACACAGCTGGAAGAAGCGGCTATTAGCTCTGCCACAGTGACCACGCAGAGCTTATTTGATGAGTTGGTAGCAGTTAATACCTCCTTGGGCCATGTTTCTGTTGCGGGCTGTAGCTTGCCCACTATGTCTATTGACCTTACTATGGATGACTCAGTGTGAAATATGACAGCCAGCAGCAGGGACAGCACACACAAATTGAAACTGAGTAAAAATAAGTTGAGAAAATATGCCAAAATTAATAAGTTTATAAGAAAAAACAAAAAAATGCTAAAAAATCAAAAAAAGATTCATAATTAAAGAAGGGATTTAGATAAACTGGAGCTGTGTACCACTCAGCTTAATTATAACCAGATTAGCTATGAGGACAACATGCATGAGCTAAGATGCAAACTTGACCAGGCGGAACGCACCCTGGAGCACTACATTGGCCTCTATGACAAAACCAGAGCGGAAACCAGGGAACTGAATCTAGCTTTGGATGCAGTTTTCGGTAGCTAGGTTAGCCTAGAAACTAAAATAATGGAGAGCTGCTGTTGTGTGCCGGACTGTGCTCCGTCAGCTTCTTCCCTTCTGGATATCAGCGCTTAATATCCAGGTATAAAAACAATTATGTACAGCGATGAACAATATGGGCCAATTATTAAATATGTATATGGAGCATACGGTTATAAATAATTGTTTACCAAACTGTAATCTGCATGATATTATGCAAAAAGTAGATAACGATACATATAGTGATGACTCTTATTTAATCATATGCCTCGGTAATAGGGGTAATGTGAACAAGTCTGACTTAATTAAATATTTAGACAAGCTCTGTTCTTTAAAAGTAAAACAAATTGTTATGTTCACATTCCCTAACAGCGACAGCCTGCCACAATCAGATAACAACCTTAGATATAAGCTGAATAAGACCTTGTATACTATATCATGCAATAATATTATACATGTAATGGAGACTAACAGTTTTGTTAGTAGAAATAAATATTATTTGACTAAAGGTAAATTATACCTTCCTTGTAATTACAAAAGACAACTAGCAAATTCGCTATCCTATTATTTTAATATAAAAGCCAAAAATGTGGCTACACATAATGCCTTGGAATTGTACATGAACTCTTTTAATATATCAATATTCATATAATATGTTCTGTTAGACATAAAATATCAATTTTATGTCTAACAGAACATTGGCTAAAAAGCCATGAGCTCATGTTCAATTTCAGTAACCACCAGGTTAGTAGTTCTTTTTGCAGATCACTTGCTGTTCGTGGAGGCTCTCTAATATTTCTAAATAAACACTTAAAGTTCAAAAATCGTAATGACATAGTATGTTTATCAGTTGAAAGCCACATTGAATTAGCATGTGTTGAGATGGAGCGCATAATTGGTATAAGCGTTTACAGCCCACCCTCAGCTTCATTTGATGTTTTTGAAAAAGTCATGGATGACATATTATTTAAAGTATCAAAATCTAATAAAACTCTTATGATATGTGGAGACTACAATGTAAATTTATTAGAAACTTACTCCCTTAGTACTAGACTAACTAACTTATTTAATTCTTACAATTTAAAGCCACTTTTCATGAAGTCTACTCGAATAACTGAAACCTCAGCAAATTGTAGAGACGATGTTTTTGCTTATCCAAATGAAAAAAATGTACTTATTTTTTTTTTAAGTAATTTAAAGTCAGACCATTTAGGTCAATACATTAGACTAGAAATTCAACATAAAAAAAGTTCTACAAGAAAGATAAAATACATTTGACTGCACATCGGTTTCAAAGATTAAAATTGAATTGGGATAGCAAACTACCTATCAATTACTCAAATAATAACCCTAATGAGTCATATTGTATTATTTTTTTACAAATTTAGCAATGCATTCAATGCAGTATTTACTACCAGATCGATTGTGGTCTCAGACAAACTTTACTTTAGTAAGTGGGCCATAGTAGGTATACTTAAAAGTAGACAAAATGTATATGAATTATATAGTGAAAACAATGGAATCATAGTGAAGCGTTCAAGGATAAAGTAAAAAAGTACTCAAAAATCTTTAGAAAAGTTTGTCAAATTGCAAAATGAAATTATATCAGATCTAAAATAAGAAAAAAATATAACATAATTAAATTAATTTGGGATAAAATTTAAAGTGAGACTGGAAAGGTCAGTATTAAAAACAATGAATATGAATTAAAAATTAATGTTATTACTTTCAAAAATGATATTGATGTAGCTATAGCGTTTGAATTTTTTTTTAACTGACATCCCAATCTCTCCTACAAAGTCTTTAGACTCTTCCAAAGTAGTCGCTGAATCTTTGCTAAAAGACTATGTACCTAGATATGAAAATCAATTCTCGTTTAATTATGTACATGATAAAGATATTATTAAAGCCGTTAAATCAATAAATGTTAAGAAAACTGCAGACCTCTGGGATATTTCTGTTCATGATGTGAAGCCCCTAATAAATGTTATTGCACTTGATTTAGCTTTCATATTTAATACATCTATTGAAACTGGCGTGTTTCCTGATTTAATGAAACACAGTAAAATAGTACCTTTGTTTAAATCGGGTTAAACCCTTCTAACTTCAGACCGATATCGGTATTGCCTACTTAGTAAAGTTTTTGAAAAAGTAATTTTAAATCAACTTCTTACACATTTTAACACCAACTACTGAAGCCGGTATTAAGTTAATATCACATATATATGATGCCTGGGGGGAGTCGCATGATGCTTTAGGAGTATTTTGCGATTTGTCTAAGCCTTTTGATTGCGTTGACCATGGGACATTGATCAGGAAATTACATCGCTATGGAATTAGGGATAACTCTTTAGATCTTCTCTCTTCTTATTTAAATGACAGGATACTATGGGTGTGCCGCAGGGTTCCATACTCGGGCTATTCCTGTTTTTGGTTTATATTAATGACTTGCCACATCTTGTCAGAGATAATCATGAGATTGTACTGTTTGCAGATGACACTTCACTTTTGTTTAAAATGAAACGACGCAGTTTGAACTTTGTAGTCAATTGGTTAATTGCCAATAATCTTTTACTGAACAATAACGAAACTTAATGTATTCGGTATATGCTCCCTAATGTTAAACAAGTATCGGCTAATGTTAATGTTAAAGTTGAAAATTTAGAAATTTTAGATAGCATGGTATTCCTAGGAATTACCCACATGGGGCCCACACATAGATGAGCTATCGAAAAAACAAAGTTCCGCAGTTTATGCAGTAAAAAAAATCCGTCTTTATACGGACGTGGAAACAGCTAGACTAGCTTACTTCAGCTTCTTCCATAGCATTATGTCTTATGCCATACTGCTGTGGGGGAACGCTGCAGGTCCTAGAGAGTCACTGCGTGAAACACGTTTTGTTGTGGTACAAAAGATGTCCTCGCACTGGTCTTCCAATGGGCTGGTATGCTTGTGTACTTGGGGCTTGTGTTGTCTTTGTGTATATCCTGAGCGGATGGATCGGGATCTGTATGAGCGCCGATAATGTGGAGTTAGCTGACATTTTTGACAGGTGAGGTAAATAGGGCGTCAATTGGGCCTTTAAGTGTTTAATAGAAAACTGTGCCGAAGGCCTCCCGTGGCCCAACGAGACCTTTATCCAGTCCAAAACTTATCCTAGAATGTTTGAGCCAATCGGAAATGGAATCGGTGGTTGGCTTATTGTGTGAGTGAGATCGAGTACCTACTCCAGTGGTAAGGTATCCGGTATGATTTTTTTAAACGTGGACTGTGGCTGTAATTTTAGGTGTATCACGGTTTGTTGGCCTTTATACAATGGTAATTGATGCCTTTGAGTGTTCACTAACTAACTAAAGGTAACTTCAAACCCTGAGCCATGCGCATATAAATTAGGGTTAACATTGATCCACAATCTAACAAAGCCCGAGTTGATTGAAACTGGCCATGTATATCTGATATATTTAACAAGACCGTTGGCAGTAAAATTGGTGTGATGGCGATGTGTTTTACATGTTGTGCAGGATTTGAGTGGTTTTCTAATGCGTCCGCATTTGTCGACTGGAAGTTTTCTAAGTAAGTATGTAACGGCACTGTGTGGGTATAGTGTAAGGATGAATGGGTGACTTGGTGAACGAGGGTGTTAGTAGGGCGAATGAGTGTACTGATTCTATGTTTTCATGCTTCATAACGACCTCTCCGAGACGCACTGTTTGAGCGAGATTGAGAGGATCGGTTTTTGCGTAGAGGTACACAGGTAGTGAGCTGTAGTAGTATGTGTTGCGGTGCAAAGAAGTGTGATGTCTATCTTTCCCAAGCTCCTTGCAGGCCTGTGTTGACCTGCATTTATTTGGAAAGTTAGGCACAAGCAACGCCTGCAGTGATTTTTTGCGTGGACGAGTTCCCATCTCCATTTCACAGGCTGGTTGTTATATTGCGGGCATGCGATCAATTTATGTGCCTGACCCTTGCAGAATTGGCAACGCGCTGAGTAGACTGGCCTGTGGTGGGGGTGCTGAGTGACGATAAAAACCTGCTTACCCTTGGGCGGAGATATCGGTCTTTATTGCTGAATCTTGGTCGTGCTGAGCAAACTGAAGTGCGCGCGGATTGAGTGGGTTGAGCCAATTGAACAAGCCGTCCTGAGCTTGGGCGCGATGAGGTCTGGGCCTGGAGGCTGGCTGGGCTAGACCACTCATTTTCCACGCAACGCGCGTTCTCCTTCAGGAACTCAATGAGGTTTTAGAATCTGGGCAGAGTCAAACGGGAGCCATATATATATCAAAGAGAGTACGGAGCTCATCCTGTATTTTTCGTACTACTATGGACACGTAAACGTAGACCGAGTCCTTCATGGGCAGAACTAATTTGTGCAGGGCTGATTGAGCCGAGATGAGTGGATCGAGAAACAATGCGTGGATATAAGAGCGCGCAGCGATTTGTGGCAGGGATAAAATAATGTCCACAGACCGGTCAATGAGAGCGCGACGGATTTCGAAGCGCCTGGTCAAAATGTCCATCACTATGGCATAATTCTCATTAGTGGGCTGAAGGTGAGATACCATGTTGGACGCCTCCTCAGATAGGCATGACAAGAGATGACAAGAGCTTCACCGCATCCGAGACCGTTAACATCTCGTCCGTCAGACTTCTAATAATGGCCACGAAGGCGGGCCAATCTTCACCTTTAATGAAAACTTGTTCAGAGGTGCCGGTGCTTTTGTGCTAGATGGGTGTAAAGGTACGGGCAGATCTCGATCTATTATTCGGTACAGAAGTTGAACGGGAAGGTCTTTGACGTGAATTTCTTGATTCTCGGATAGTAGCCCTAGATGTTGACGGGAGAGGTGACTCAGTTGGCAGTGAAGGCGGCTGTATCAATGGAACAGCGGAAGTAGATACCGTAGACGGTGATCCATCGATTATTTCGTCATCCTGCTCCTCTTCAGTTACGTTTTCTTCAGCTGTCACCGAAATAGGACATTGGGATCGAAATCTACGTCCTCATCGTCGAAATATGCGATTTCGGAGATATTGCCATTCTCCAAAAAGTCACATATGTCTTCACCCGTAAGAAAACGTCCTAAAAGTAATAAATTTAATTGAATTGAAAGCCACAAAACACCAAAACAACAAATAAAGGCAGAAAAATAGTTAACACCAGGTTCACATGCTACAACCGGTATGCTACGATCGTGCGGGTTTAAATTTCGAAGGATATTCTCGACCATCTATTGAAAAAATTTACAAAAATGACATGATAACTTCTTCAACAACTAATAAACAAGCAAAACACAGGAAAAGGTTTTTCAAAATCTATTTAATTTATCGAAATAGGAGTCACTTACTTGGGTAGGCGTTCTTCTAAAAAAACGCAGCCATCCTTACCACGTCCTTTTGGCGACTGACGAGTCCGAACTTGCTTCAATGCCACTACGGTATATTTTGGCTTGCTCTCAGATAGACTCACCAACGATCGACGCCGGTTGCGATCGCAGAAATAGTTTCGGGTACAGTGTAGAATTTTTGAAAGTCAAGACTCAACGTTGTATAATCTCAGGTGCAAAGGGAGATCTCCCAATTCAGTATAAAGTTAAGAAAAAATAATTTTCAAAATCGTGAGACGAGTACTCGCGGTAGGCATTTCGGAAAAGCAAAACGTTTTAGAACGGAAGTGGCCATTCCGTTCATCACTTGGTTTCCTGATAAGGCGTTGAGAGTTCTGATCCTCGAATTTATTACAAGCAAGGCAGCTGTCCGAATTTCTGTAAGTATCATTTTGATCCTGGTGCATTGGCAAGCCAGCTTAGCGTATTCGAGGGTTGAAACTCCATTTTTTTTCTGCAGACCGGGAAACCAGTCCGTCTCTGACGTGCAAGCAATGGTGGCAAGTTAGCTGCTTTTCCGGTAAAAGTAAGTATCAAGGCAACAGGAATACTCGTCTGCAAGGTATATTCAGGTTCTCGTTTCCGTAGAAACTCATAAAATAACATAAGTTCCGTAAAAGTAAAGTAAAGTTGGATAATCTTCACCTGGAAAATGCGTATTCGAAGACTTTTTAGTTCCTAAACAAAATGTATCATATTCCAGGATTCTTCGCTTTAGTAGGAGCTTTGATCTTAGTGCTTAGTCTACAGGGTGTAGAACTGGTGCCCTTCCTCGTGGGCGACTGACCTTCCTGATAACAAGGCGGCTCCGAGAAGGCAAAGGAACTGCGTTTCCTTGTATGGCGTCTGTCACTGCCATTAAGCGGTGCGGTCCCAGGGAGGCCGGACATTAACTACTTACTTACACCACAAATCACACTCCACTCCATACTCAGAAGTTCAATTTACGCATGTATTTTTCCGGATTGGCAATAACTACCATGAATGTATTAGATAAGTCCAGAGCATTAATTAGTTCTTAATTGCCAAGGATAAAGCGAAACTACCAACTCCAAAAGAGAACTTTAAAGTAATATTTATTTAATAATGTCGAATATGAAATATGTATTTAGTTAAATAATCTTGTCTGTATTAGCTCGTACCTAGACCGGCTTTCAATTAAATCACTCATCATCTATCTCCTACAGGGTTTGGGTTCAGGTTCTCGCTATATGAATTTTGCATTCCCACTTATATACAAGGTGAAATTTGGTCTTCACATGTGTGACCAAATGTTGTCTTGAGCAAAGTTGTTCATAATGATGGGTACTATCATTCCTTAAAATATGGTCACCTAATTAAATGTCACCTTGTATAGGGGTACTGGCGCTCAAGAGGACCTAGTTTACTACTCTGCCAAACCGAGTATACGACCCACTACTGAGCTAGGCAATAAAAATTCATGTTACAAAGACTGTCCTAATCGCAACAAAACTTTTAACAAATCCCCTTTTACTAATCCAAAAAAATATAATTAGTCATGACTTAAAAAAATCTTCTAACTTTAACTATAAATTTTTACTGCTCTTCTATTCCAACTGAAAAATGCATTCTGAAGTTTCCAAAACGTTAGCGATGTCACCACAGAGCATTGAATATTAGAGAGAGGGCAAGCCGCCGCGTAGCGGCTGACCGTTATATGCACAGTGTGCATACAGTGCATTCAGTTGCTCTCAGCGAGAATACCCGAGTGAACGCGCCGATCGCCTTAAAAAACTGACAATACTTAGGTTTATATTCTATAATGCTGGCCTGTGCAGTTGTCCTTAGTGAAAATCGCAGTGATTCGGAAAATTTCCATAACAAGGGTATAACATTGCACAGGTAAATACTGAAAATACAATATTTCTTTAATAAAACAACACGAACAACGAAATATTCCGAGGAAGTAATGCTATTGAGTCGCATCCAGATTCCGTCTCTCTCATACTCAATAGCGTTACCTACTAGCGAGAGAGATAGGAAATAAATTTAATGTCCATGACGCTGTGTGTGCTGTGTGCGTGCTTTATGAAACAATGTGTGCCTCATGCGCACGTATACAGCTACGTAACTGCTTTGCCTGTGTTTACCAATACAAGAGTAGGGATAAATGTGTAAGTGGGGGTTCGTTGTATTTGTTTAATGATACGTTGTGTGCGTGAATTCAGCATGCGACAATCGGTTTGCATACAAAATGGAAAAAACTACACAGGTCAGGTTGACACAAGACCTTAGATGCTTTTACTTTATGTTTGAATTTATAAATTAATAAAAGACACCAATTTTATAAACATGCAAATACGAGTGAGTACCTATGTTCTTTAACGAACTGAAAGCGTTCGTATAGAAAATCACATCCCGGACTTGAAGAATCATACTCCACTGAGGACACACTAATTTTACACTTCGCCGGACTTCTGTCGGCACACATCAAGATGTTTGTTGTCAATGTTATGAGGTTTGCGTCGAGGTTAACGCGAAAACGTAACACTGCGACTTTCTTGACTGACGAGAATACCTCCAGCTAAATAACTAGCTGTTTGGACTGTTGCGGTTTTTTGAAATTTTAAAACCCCTACAACTCCGCCTATTTGAATAAAAGCCCAAAACTGAATCGACAAAAAAGTCTATTTAATAATCGAACCCGCTTACAAAAATTGACGAGAATCAGTTGAGAAATGCCGCCTTTACAGGATAATAGACGTTCACACATCCGGCCATACGAAAGCATTTATGCCCAATCCTTCGACGCTTCGTTCGCTCGGTCAACAAGTGACTAAACAGAATTTACGTCATAATGTAGATAACGAAATAACAAAATACTTTAACAGTTTTATCACATTACTTTAAAGGTATTGTGAGTCTACAGGATACAAAAAGCTGAAATAATAACATAACTTATTAAATAAATATCGGATGCGCCCATCGGATAAACCTAACCTGAGAGCTCCAATGTAGTCTTTAAGCGACGAAGATGGAGATACGGAGTCTTCATATAATGTTTAGTACAAAATACGTTCCGGTTCTAAGCTGGTATCCTACCAGTTTAGTGCCGTCATTTATATCCTACAGGACGTAGAAACGTGTTCAAGTGACTTTCAGAAAATTTTCAAAAACCAAAAATGACATAACCTTTCTGTCAATAAAAATGCCTAAAATGAAGTATTGATGAATCAAGCCACTAAAAACACCAAGCAAGCATAGGAGATCAACAATGTGTAATATCTTGCGCGAATTAAAAAGTCAAAAAAGTGTAATAATATAACAATATTCAATAATATCCCTACTTAAATATTACCTATCAAAACATGCAGTTAGTTTTGACACCGATGTTATTTGTATTACAGAACACTAGTTAAAGGAAAATATGATGTCTTTTAACATTATAATATATACAAAATTGTCAGTTGCTACAATAAAAAGACAGCTAATAGAGGTGGTTCTTTAATCTTAATAAAAAATAATATTAAGGTGAAACAACGGAAAGATATTCTTGCACTTACTGTAGAAAGACAAATAGAGGTATCCTGTATTGAGTTAGGAAGTCATATTATTGTTTGTGTCTACAGACTTCCGATGAAAGCCATGGTTATTTTGAAATATGATAAAATATAATAAATGTACCCATCGATGGGGCACAGGAATTTGCCCGGATACCATTATCCATTATTTTAAAGGCCTATTACATCCCATAGACTACAGCCATTTACGAAAAACTTAGATATAAATTTGCCAGTACCGGATTTTAATCAAATCGAATCGAAAAATTAGTCGCGGAACTTTCAGCTAACTAACTTGCTACATTAATGCTTTAACTCTTATAAAGAAACGTTTACCATAACCTATAAAAATGGTTGATATAGTCCATAATATTCGTGAATATACTTGTACAACATACGATGAATTTACACACAAAGTTACACCGAGCAAGAACTCCTTGTTTTGTCTTCACGTCAACATTAGATCAATGATAAACAATTTCTCACAATTAGAATATATTGTGGAAACTAGCCCAAAAATGGTACACATAATTTTGGTCACAGAGGCAAACATTAACGTTGAGATGCTAAAGAGACATGCAAAAGTCTCTTTAGCATCCAAAACTACGAGATGCATACCAACCTCAGAAATACAAGAAAAGGTGGTGGAATAATTGTTTACGTGCATAAAAGTGTTTGTTTACACCGAGCTATCGACTTGCGGACTTTTAACTTTGAGTGTTTATCTGGTAATATTGTGACAAGTGACGGATACAATCTATATTTATGTGCCATCTACAGACCTCCTAAACTTCCAAATCAAAGTGATTCTCGTGCTCGCTTCACCGGTGAGCTATCGCGAATGATCTCACGATATGCACCTAAACAAAACCTAATCATTATAGGGGATATGAACCTAGACTTAAAAAAACCTGATAGCATTGTTAACCAATATCTAGACTACCTATGTGAACAGGGACTTGAATGTGGAATTAGTCAGTATACTCGAGTGGAAAAGAAAAGTAATATCATTACTAAATCGTGTATTGACCACATCTTTGTGCGAGACGGCGGTGGCGCCTATCCAGAATGTAAACAACAATCTATACATACAGCAGCAATAACTAACTCACTGGCTGATCACTACATAACTGGTTTGGAAATCGTCGCCGGCTCGCAGAAGGATGTCCATAGCACTAGTACACATACAATTATAACTAAGTTAGATAATGCTATGGTCCGTTCTGAATTGATGAACGTTGACTGGAGCGATGCATTAAGTTGCAGTACCCCAAATGATGTTCTAACTTTCATAACTGATAAATTTTCTGCTATATACGATAAATGTAAAGTAAATATTAAAATAAATACTGGGAAAAGACACAGAGATGAATTATTCACCATAGGAAAAAAGATGAAAAAATATACAAAAGAGAATATTATATAATACATATTGAAACAAGACGATAAATTTATTAATAATGTAAAGAGTAACAATATTAAAAAACAACTTAACTTAAATAAAAAAGACCCCAAAAATTTTTGGAAAATTATAAATAGACTGAGTGGTAAAGTCATCCAGTCAATTGATGATATAATAACTAAGTCGTTCAAGCTAGACCCAATTACCATAGCTAATAACTTTGCTAACGAATTTCATGACAACGTTAAAAATATCTGCTCGTACTGTGATTTGGATTGTCTTACACCTGAAAATTACAAAAGATCACCCGACACCACAATTAGAATGAAGAAGGCCAAAGAAACGATAGTTTTTTCTATTATTAAACACCTAAATGACAAAAAAAGTCCAGGTTGTGACGGGATTCGGGCAAAGGATATCAAATGCATAAGCTCAAACATTACTCCAGTAATTACCCACTTAATTTACGCATGTATAAGCACATCATTATATTCAGACAACTCAAAATAGGTACCATAAGATCAATTTATAAAAAAGGTAAACACACAGATATAAATAACTATAGGCCTATTACAATACTGTCATGTATAGATAAAATAGTGGAGAGATATTTCGGAAAATTAATAAACAGTTTTTTGCAGGTAAATAATGTAATTAACACTAAACAATTTGGATTTCAAAAAAACCGGAATACTTCCCAACTATTGTCTCAATTTACTAATGAGGTTAATGGGTACATGAACGACCGTAAACATGTGCTCGTGATCTTCATTGATTTTAGTAAGGCTTTTGACACCCTGAGGTTTGAAACATTATACTCTAAATTACAGCAAAATAGTAAACAGGGCCCATTTCTGGAATGGATAAAAAACTACCACACCAATAGGGCTACTCGCGTAAATATCGCTGGAGTGATGAGCAACAGCATCATAACGGAAGAGGGCACCGCGCAGGGTTCAATTCTCGGACCGACTGAATACCTACTGTATGTTAATGACATGTGTAACATCTTCCAGGAGGGTTCTGTGTACCAGTTTGCTGACGATACATGTTTATTGGTAGCAGATAGGGATATAACTATGGCAGAAAAAACTATTCAAAATAACTTTGACATTATGTGTAAATGGGCCCATGATGTCGGGTTGGTTATTAACTCACAAAAAACAAAGTTAATGCACATCCACTCTCCCTACCTAAAGTTTAATACTAACCCGACTATTGTTGCCCACGCACACACATGCCTGCACCAAACTATGAATGGAACATGTCATTGTGAAGACCTTGAATTAGTAACACACCACATGTATTTGGGTCTGATTATAGATAGCAGCCTTAACTGTAAACCTCACATAAACTATATCTGTGGGAAACTTAGAATAATCATGTCAAAACTATTCATCCTAAAGCATAAGTTACAATACAATATCATCAGAATGATATTTATGTCTTTGGCAGATTCTCTATAATTACTTACAGCATAAGCAGCTACGGCCGCACGCACAAAACAAATCTGGAGGCTCTTTATGGATTACAAGTTAGATTACTGAAACTCATTGTACCAAGCAACATAAGGAACCAATTCAGAAATAATGAAACCGAACTTTTTAAATACTGTGGTACCCTAAGTATATTTAATAAGGTAAAAATTGCTGTAATATATGAGGAGTTTCATAACCTATCTTCGCTTTTCATTCGAACCAGATTAGAAGGCTTACGTGACCTATCCTATCTTTCTATGTGAAGAGCCTAGAGTGCGACAAAAAAAGAAAATATGTTTTGCAAAAGCATCACAAGGCTCAGCAGTGAGCAAATTGTTTTTCTTTCATATTAGTTAGGTAGATATAAGTATAAATAATTGAGTAAGTTTGTAAAGGCGCATCAATAGCGATCTCTCTTTCCGCATATAAACCGCATAAGGTTTCCGCGGAGAGCTCATATGTGGAAAAATTAGTAATAAGTTCACAATTCACAATTCTTTATTGCACAGAACATTAAAACAAAACATTTTACAAGAAATTAAAAGGCAAAGGCGAGCTTATCTCTCAACAGAGATTTTTTACAGCAAACCTATCAGGATAGGATACATATAAACTGAAAAGGGTAGTCTAGTGCAATTATAAAATTACTAAATACCAATAAAATATAATACTTACTATAAAAATACATATAATAAAAGAAATAGTAGATAAAATAAAACTAAACAAATAATAATAATAAACAGATAAATACAATTACATACTTATATATACAATACCTATGATGAAAGAGAAAGTAAGTGCTCTTTCAAGCGATTCTTAAAGGAGAAGAGAGTGGGACTATCCCTAATAGTGCAGGGAAGTGCGTTCCACAGCCGAATTGCCCTCAGCCTGAATGAGTGCTCGTAGGCGACGGTGTTATGCTGCGGAATACATAGAAGAGACACCGTGTGAGATCTCCGTTCCTTGCCTCTGGAGAAAAGGAACTCAAAACGTTCACGAAGGTAAGAAGGATATCTGGGATTTCTCAAGATGTTAAAGAGTAAAGCCAATATGTGGAAATCACGGCGAAGACGAATCGGGAGCCAACCCAGTTCCTTGCGATACTGCGAGACGTGGTCATACTTGCGCAGCCCGAAGACGAACCGAATCCCGAGGTTTTGAAGTCGTTCGAGTTTATTCAGTTGTTCTTCGTTTGCACTCACCCAGCAAGCATCGGCATAGTCAATTAAAGGAAGTAGAAGGGACTGGGCTAGAGTGACGTTAGTGTGCCGTGAAAGGAAGTATTGTAATCTCCGAAGAGAGTGAAACGATGCAAAGACTCGTCTGCTGACCTCGGAGACATGGGGCGACCAAGACAGCATGTTATCGAATACAACTCCGAGATTTTTAGCTTTATCGCTGTATTTGATTACGGTTCCGTCAAATATTAGAGGAGCGATTTGAAGTTGTTGTAACAGGTTAAGAGAGCATCTGGTTCCCAAGATCAAGGCCTGTGACTTGCTCGGGTTGACTAGAAGCCCATACGAGAGGGCCTATTTCCGGATATTCTCGAGGTCAGCATTCAGAGCCTCCACAGCCGGAGTCACATCACGCGGAGAAAAATGCCGGTATATTTGGAGGTCATCTGCGTAAATATGATATGAAGAAGTAAGTACATCAGAGATTGAGTTGATAAAAACCGAGAAAAGAAGGGGTGAAAGGATGCCACCCTGAGGAACCCCAGTGAATAGATCGCACCAATCGGTGGATGTCTCCTCAGACTTGATGCGTTGTTGTCGATCTCTGAGATAGGAGTCAAACCAGAGGGCGGCATGAGAGGAGACATTAAGTGAATGTATGTTTTGTTTTAGATATAAAAAAAAAAAAAACAGTACCCTAATAAATTATATTTAGACTTGACTTCTTCAACATTATTCAAACAGATTTTAATAAAGTTTTTAAATTAAATAAAGTCAGTGAAAACAACGGTAAATTTTAATTTAATGACTGGGCAACGTTTGCAATTTGTAGCAACGTTTGCAATTATCTCTTTGTAGAACTGCTAAAACTTTATACATTAATACAAATAATACAAAATTCATATAATAGAATAGAAATTGGAAAAACGGATTGGCAAATAACACTCATGCACACTCACTTAGCTTATATATTCAATAAATGTGTTGAAGATGGAGCTTTTTGGACACTGTTACCTCTGTTGAAGTTGCGATACAAGGGTGATCGTGCAAATTTCAGACCAATATCTGTTGTTCCAGCACTAAGTAAAATATTTGAAAAGATTATACTCAATCAAATTCTCTCACACTTCGACCATACAAAACAAGTCCACGCCAAATAAAATGATTTCACTAGGAAAAATCTACAATGGATGCACTTTAAAATTGATACCAAAAAAAAGATTTTGATGATGTTAATGGAGTATTGTTCACATTGAATTGTTTCACAGTTAATAATTTAATTTTAAACGCTGGTAAAACCAAGTGTATCAAATTTTCACTTCCAAATGTCAGGCAAGTTGAGACCAGTTTAGTGTTAGACAGCAACACATTATAATTAGTAAATGATATGAAATTTCTTGGAATAACCATTGATAACTAATTGCAGTGGAAACCCCACATCGATACATTAGCTGGTAGAGCTGACGCTGTTAGGAACATCAGACAAAACACGGATATGGCTACATCTAGGCTAGTATATTTAAGTTACTTACATAGTGTCATCTCCTACTATGGTATCTTGTTGTGGGGAAACGCAGCGGATTTTCAATCCTTTTTGATTTTACAGAAAAAAGCTATTCGAGTAATTTAAAATTCAAAACTAACAGTCAACTTAAGAGAGCTAATTAAAACAAATTGACATACCAACTGTTAGCTTAGCCTCGCGAAGGTTATCAATTATTCCAAGAGTTCGTGCATTCTCTACCACAATAAGATACCTCTGGAGATTTTAAAATTGTCATTTTAAGCAATTTAAAAACCATGTAAAAGCGACTTTGTCAAAAAAGGGATATTAATATTACAATTTCCAATGACTGTTAATCTAACTAACTCAACTCAGAACTTACTGTTAAAAAAATGTAATTATTTTTTCCTGCTTATTAATTATAATAAATAATATTGTAATATTTGTATTACTTTACAACCTATTTTTAAACGGGATCTAAAAATCAATCTGTGGGAGTAACTACGCCCTCTCCCACAGTGGTACAATGTAGAGAAGAGAAAAAAACACGTTAGCTAAGTATATGTAAATATCTACTGTAATAAAGACATTTGATTTTGATTCTAACTCAGAGATTCTTTAACTCTCTTCTCGGGCTATATGATCCTTATAGATACATCGGTTTCTAAATGTAAACTTACATGTTTCTAAGGTAACTCACTGGGCTGTAATATTTTTTCAATACATAAGTTTTTTAAATACGTAACGCGACAAATCTGTGATATGGTGACGTCATCAAATAGTATTCAGTATCTCAGCGTGTAGAAATCTTGTCTTCAAGCTGTCGAGCACGATGTATATTTCTAGATCGCGACAGTCAAGTAAAACTGTCATCAACGTTATAGATTCAGAAATAAGAGCCATATTCTATCAAATAGGTGAGATCATCATTGAAAACATCATATTAAGGTCTTTTTGCATAAAAAAACTTTGAAATTGGATACATTTGTCACGTTGACCGTTGACATGTAAAATGGTGAAAGTATTCTGATATTGACTCCGTCGTCCAACAAAATGAATAAACATTCAAAAAATACGTATTTTAATTAGTGTACTTGTGCCGGCTGATTCGGTTCCTCACGTACACACGTATTATTTGAGTTTTATCCCAGGCACGCGTCAGCCATCACAGATAATGGATTTATCATGTGGTAAGATCTCATATAAATTTGTATATAAATCAAGTATTTATAATAATAAAGTTAGATAGTAATTGTGCATATTCCAAGCCTTTTATTACGTCTCCCGAAGGTAGTCGTCAGGAATTGCCTAAACCGGCAAAGTGGTGACCCGAAAACTGAACATTTCAGCAACCTTCGGCTACTAGCAACATGTCCGTGCCACCGGCAAAACAAAACCCGTGTGCAGCAGCAGCAGCTAACCTGGAGGTGCAAGCAATCAGCACTTCATCAAAAATCGCCGATTACTGGAAGGACAAGCCCCGGTTATGGTTCGCACATTTAGAAGCAGTAACCACCCCCCCAGAAGTTAGGTGATTTAAAAATTCCACCTAGTTCTTACAAAATTAGCCAAAGAAGAGATCGAGCAAGCCAGTGATATAGTAACATACTTATCAGATAGCGGAACGTACCAAAAGCTTACTTAAGCTTAGTACCAAAATCGAGGAGCTAGGAGGAGATCAAATCAACGACGAAATGGCAAGAATGTTTTGGCTAAAACAATTACCAAACTCCTTGACCTCAATCCTTATAATAAATAAGGAGAAAGGTAACGATGAATTAACCCAAATGGCCGAAGATGTCTACGAAGTCTCAAGTCATGAGTAAATTGCCGCGCTAAGCAAGGACGATGACACGGTAACGCACCTGACCGCTGAGCTAACAAAAATGAAACTTGAACTGGCAGCAATTCAACACAACAACAATCGTTGGCAGTTTTATCGAAATAAACCGTTTTCAAGTTCACGTCACAGAAGTCTGTCTGCTTTTACGAGAAACTCGAGTTTATGTTATTTTCACGCCCGTTTTGGCAAAAAAGCTCACAAGTTTACTACATAAACAACAACAGACATTACCATATACATCACAAAAGGTACAACGACAACAAAAACAACCAGTGCAACAACAACAAAAGCGTGCTCATCATATTATACAACAGGTGCCACAGGTATTTCAACAACAACAGGAACCACCACCAAAGTAACAACAAGTGCTACAAAACCCATCTTATTTTATTTCATTATGCTCCGCCAATCCCAATGACATAAATACGGTGAATAATTTGAAATCTACAACAATGTCTACTGTCGCATCAAGCCAGGCTCTTCTGTCTACAGCTCTGGTCAATGTGACAAACAATGGTAACACATTCACTCTCCTTAGTCAGCCCTCATTTAACAGTGAAGCTGCTCAACAACAAATTGGGTGTCCTACACAACAAACTCATAACCAGTGTGTATCTGTTGTTCCAACTAGAAAGGAAAATGAAAAAAAAACAGAATTTAAACAAATATATAGTCAAATCATGCATGAATACGCACACCTACCGCATATGAGTGAGGTTCCTTGTCCAACCTTCAGATATTGTCTGCCTCATCATCATGCAATCATTCGAGAAAACAGCGAGACAACGAAATGGAGAGCTGTCTTCGACGCCTCGGCTAAAACTACGTCTGGTTTATCATTGAACGACATCATGGTCGTTCAGGACGACTTGTATTCAATTTTGCTTCGATTTCGTCAACAAAGATATGCAATCTCAGGAGATTGTAGAAAAATGTATCGCCTGATATTGGTGGAACCTAGTCAACGTCATTTTCAAAGCGTGGCGTCATGTCGAAATGTCTCCCGTCAAAATATTTCAGTGTCACTTACGGTACAGCTTCCTCACCTTTCCTTATACAAGATGTTTACTACAGTTAGCCAAAGATTGTCCTGACCCTAAAATATCACAATTAATTAAAGAGGATTTTTACGTAGATGACTTTTTGTCAGGAGCACAAACAAAAAAGGAACTGCAGCATATAGTTAACTCAGTCACTAGTATTCTAAGTTCAGCATGCTTGCAAACGGGGTGGCTGAGGAACAGATGCGACCCCGTTTAGCGAGTTTACACTTCTCTAGTTTGCGTGACAAGGGGCTAGCCAATCGCAACTGGAAAATTATTATATCGGTAAAACATATGTATTTGAAAAATTCGGATTGAGAAAATAAATGCATAGGAAAATATATGTCCGGCAAAAAGAAAATGTAGAAATTAAAGCGTGTAGAAAATTATACTACAAGTAAAAAAGGGTAGAAGAAATAAATCGTGGGAAAAAACACGAATGGAAAAAAAATACAAGTAAAATATTATTTCAGAAGAATTATTTAAACACTCCTATGGGTGTCTCTGTTAGGACGTGCGCATGCAATTGAGTTGCATCATCCATGTAATGCATGTGTATTTGGTATCTAATAGCTTTCTACTGGTATGTGTAACTTTTTTTATTCGACCCCGGCGTACTGCATCGGCTGATACAGGTTTGGTCAATGGATACTTTTTAAGGAGGTTGTCAACTTGTATTATGTGTCTCACCACCCGCTGCGCCGCCGCCAACACGTCTTGGCACAATAATGGCTGGATACTCCGGATTTTGAGAGATAATTCACTTCAGGTTTTTTGGTAAATCAATCTGAGTATGTCGTCACTCTAGCCTTCTGAAACTGCAGACTGGTGCTTCTGATGCCTTTGTTTCATCTTGTTGGTTTGAAAATTGACAAGGTTTTGTAATAATTAAGACAGAGCGAGACAGAGTTTGTGTAGCCGTGTTGAGCGCGCGCGCGATGTTATATTTTTTTATTCACAGTTTGTCAGTGCGTAGCGCGCAATATTCTATTTTAATAATCAGTGTAATCATCAAACTATAGCTACAAAAGTAAAATTCCTTGAATTAGAACTAGCTCAGAGATCCTAACTAAAGGTCATGTACTTTAAGCCCTATAGATTTCCTACGCAAGACCTATACCGTATTTAAAAATTACTTATTATTAATCTGTGCTTACGGTGAGAAAGCTGTACACACTGAATTTACTGATGCAAAAACATAAATCATTGTCATACAATCCCACAAGCAAAAGAAGGAATGATATAGTTGTTTCCTGTAGTGTTAAAACAACATTTGCTATGCACCAATATAAAAAGCAATCCGTTTATATATACAACAAATTAAACAAAGTACTTAACATTTACCCGCTGCTGTTATACGAAATGAAGAAGAAAGCCACCGAGTGGTTATTGACCTTAAATTATCAAGAAGTGGAGGAGCTGTTTAAAGTTATTGAATGAATTTTATAAACTACTATTTTGTAGGCATTTGAATATTGATCTATTTATTTACTAATCTATATATAAATGTATGTGTTTATATATGTATTTTACTATGTATATATATATATATATATTATATTGTATATATCTATCTCTATTTATTTATTTATTTAGCTAGTAAAGTTTAATTTAGTATAATAATGTTAGGTTTTATAATAAAGTTCCTAGATTAAATGTAACTTACCTGTAACGAATCTGTTATTAATTTAGGAAATTTTCTTTTCTTTTTCTTTTCTTTTTTTCGTCTAAATGTAAATAACCTACATAGTCTAAAATTGTCGCAAACTATTTTAAATGTATTATATGGAAGAGCGGGGTATCCTGGCACAGGTACTTTATACCTAAAAGGATGCCCCATCAACTACTGTAGTTAGTATGTAAGCTTTGCGAAATAAATTATTTGATATTAATAGGACAACAGAGAGTATTTCTGGCAGTAATATTAATATTTGTATAAATATACCTTCATCTTGCCCATTAAATCAAGTTACTAGTAATGAAAAATGTAAAAGTAAGAATATTTTAAACGTGGTTCATCAAAACATACAGGGCATGTTAAGTAAAGAACTGGAAATTGAGTTATTCATGAACTGTAATAATATTGATATTTTATGTATAACAGAGCACTTTTTAAAGAGTTATCAGTTCATGTTCAACTTTAATAACCACCACGTTGCTAGTTCGTTCAACAGAAAAACAGCTGATCGCGGTGGCTCCTTAATACTTGTAAATAATAGTTTTAAATATAAGGAACGAGTTGACATAGTGAGCCTGTCTGTTGAGCGTACCATGGAAATAGCCTGTATTGAACTTGAACAACTTATTGTAATGAGCGTATACAGACCACCAGATTCATCCTTTGATTTATTCGAAAAGAAAATGGATGAAGTGTTGATTAAAATCAGCGATAAAAACAATTTTTTTATAATTTGTGGTGATTTTAATGTTAATCTGTTAGAGGATAATAATATTTGTACTAGATTACAATCTTTATTTTTATGTCACAACATGAACTATCTGTTTTTGGAGCCTACTAGAATTACTGCAACATCTGCTACCTGCATTGACAATATATTTACTAACATTACGCCCATTTTCAAATCGGTCATCAATAAATTAACCTCTGATCACTCTGGTCAGATAGGTATATTCAATATTAAAATAAAAAAGGACCAAAAAGAGGATATTACATGTGTGCCCGTTAGTGACACTCGGCTTGAACACTACAGGAATAATATTTTAGATAAACTATGGGAAATACCATACAGTGACGATCCAAATTTGTTGTACAACTCAGTATTTAACCTTGTCAAAAATGAATATGATACGGTATTTAAATCAAAAACTATAAAAGTGAATAATAAAGCTTTGTTTAGTGATTGGGCGACTTGGAATTCATAGGAGCAGACGAAGATTATATGAACTCTATGAAGAGAAATCATATAACAAAAATACGGCCTTTCTAGATTATGTTCGTAGTTATTCAAAAATGTTTAAACGCGTTTGTGCCGTAGCAAAATCTAATTTCATTAAAAACAAAATTGAATCTAGTAGCAATGTAATGAAAACGACTTGGCAAATTATAAACAGAGAGACTGGAAAGGCCAAAGCTACACATAATAACTTCAAGCTTAAGATAGATAATCAATTGCTAAGTACAGACCTAGAAGTAGCAAAAGCTTTCGAAAATTTCTTTACGGACATTCCAGTTTCAACAACCAAGTCTTTAAATTCATCTCCCGCTGCTGCTGAATCTATACTTAAACAAAACTTTGAGGAATGTAAAACAGATTTTAAATTTAGGCACGTAAATAATGAAGACATTGTAAAAGCGTTTAAATCCCTGGAAATGAAAAAGACAGCTGACGCCCATGGTCTATCAGTAAAAATTATTAGTTCCATTGTAGATTGTATTGCACCTCACCTTTGTTGTATATTTAATCAATGTATAGATAATGGTGTGTTTCCTGACTTGATGAAACTAAGTAAAGTTATACCTTTATTCAAAGCTGGTAGTACATCAGACCCCACCAATTTTAGACCCATATCGATACTACCAACGCTTAGCAAAATATTTGAAAAACTCATACTTAATCAATTGCAAAGTCATTTTTATCTCAATAATTTAATTCATATTGCTCAGTTTGGTTTCACAAAGGGTCGTTCAACAGCCGATGCTGGTGTTGAACTAATCGACAATATTTTTGATACCTGGGAAGATGCAATGGTTGCAATAGGTGTCTTCTGCGATCTATCCAAGGCTTTTGATTGCGTCCATCATGACACTCTTGTCAGGAAGTTACGCCATTATGGTGTAAAAGATCAGGCACTTGGCCTTCTGGAGTCATATCTAACAGATAGAGTTCAGATGGTCGATGTTAATGGGAAAAGATCACCTGGGTCTTCAATAAGTATGGGCGTACCGCAAGGTTCAATTCTTGGTGCTTTCTTGTTTTTAGTATATATTTATGATTTACCTAACCTTGTTAAAGCAAAACATGGGTTAGTATTGTTTGCCGATGATACTTCTTTGATATTTAATGTTAAAAGACAGCAATCAAATTATGACGAGGTAAACAATGCTATCTCTAGTATAGTGAACTGGTTTACTGTTAACAATTTATTACTTAATGAAAAGAAAACTAAATGTATTAAATTCGTGTTACCCAATGTGAACCCGGTAACTACAGACATATTTATAAAAGGACAGAGATTGGACCTTGTGCAGTCGACTGTATTTTTGGGCATTACTTTAGACGCCAAACTACAATGGGATCCTCATATAAATAAATTGTCGAACAGACTGAGTTCGGTAGCGTTCGCAGTTAAAAAAATTAGAGCTCTTACCGACGTAGACACCCCTAGACTAGTCTACTTTAGTTACTTTCATAGTCTAATGACCTATGGTATTTTATTGTGGGGTCACGCAGCGAATGCTAATAGTATATTTATTCTGCAGAAACGGGCTGTTCGTGCAATTTATAGATTAGGGCCTAGAGTGTCACTGAGGGAAAAGTTTAAAGAAATCAATATTCTGACATTTGTGTCTCAATATATCTATGACAATCTTGTGTATGTAAAAAGAAATATAACTAATTTTCAGAAGTACAGTGATATACACAATTTTAATACTAGAAATAAAGACAAGTTGGTTGCTTATGTAAGCCGACTACATAAAATTAGTAATTCTTTTAAAGGCAATTGTATACGCTATTACAATAAGGTCCCTACTGATATTAAAAACTTACCTTTAGACAAGTTTAAAATAATAATAAAACAGAAATTGTATAAAAAAGGTTACTATAGGATATCTGATTACTTAGAGGACAGATGTCCATGGGAATAGATTGTTTGAGTAACAGGCTTTTTCGATATATAATTAGCATTCATTTTGTAATTTGACAATATTTTATTTAAAAAAGGAAACGCAAAAGATGCGACGACTGTGGAGTTTCTTCGGTGAGCTCTTCTCCACAGATTCCGCCATTGTGTTAGTGAACTCACCCAAAAAAAATGTAATGACGGATCTAAGTGATGTAAAAACATCCTATGGAAATAAATGATTTTTGATTTGATTTGATTTGATTTAGTCAATGTTTAACTTCATCACCACCATGTTACCAACCCCTTTTGGAAAAGACAGGCCGTAAGGCGCGGCAATCAATTTCTGGTGGTGGCCCTATAAACATCTGATTACCGCCGGCGATTGGGCTGGGAGCTCAGTTCTGGCTGGCATTGAATCCTTTCTGGTGCAGTCATCGTACGTGGCGTTTGAGCGGACAGAGCAAGGCGCACCGCTTAGTTGGGAGTTCAGTATTCGCGTGTCGCAGGTGATGTCTGCCCCTTCCACTTAACTAATTGTCATTTGGTTTTGGGGAACCTACCATTCATCAAACATCATCTTTAATTCCCACGGGGATAAGCGAATAGGTGGAAAAATCGGCGTTCCACAAGGTTCCATATTAGGTTCTTTCTTATTCCTGGTACATTTTAAAGATCTGCTTTTTGTGGTGGAGAAATTGACTGAATAGTATTGTTTGCTATTGATAATTCACTGGCCTTCAAGATTAAAAGACAAATAGAAGATTTTGATGATCATACTAATCAGTTGATATTATACTGTCAAACGCTGGTAAAACCAAGTAAATCGATTTCTCACTTCCAAATATCAGGCATAATTAGACCAGTTTATTGTTAGACAGCAACACGTTAGAATTGGTAAATGATATGAAGTTTCTTGGAATAACCTTTCATAGCAAATTGCAGAGGGAATGCTACGTAGATAAATTAGCCGGTAGATTAATGTTTTATCATATGAGAATTAAGTGTTTGACTCTTTAAAATGCATAATTTTTCCAATTTACAAAAAAATATTAGAGTTTGAGTTTGAGCTCTGCGGCTTACGCTTTTAGGAACATCAGAAAAAACAAGTTAGTTAATTATTGAAAATATAATATATAGGTAAGAACCTCATCAGTTTCCAAAATTAGCGATAGCTATCATAATCACAAACTTGTTGCACCCCAGGTTAGACTCCAAAAGTTAACAATTCTTTTAAAGGTTAATGTATTACATATGTACTTCATCAGGATACAAAACCACTATTTGAGAAAATTATCAACCATCCACTTTATGTGAAAAGTAATATTACAACATTCAAATTTACATAAATGACAAGAGTGCAAGGTTTTAATCTAACTCAACACAGAATTCGCTAAATAAATTTAAAAATTCTTTTACTACATATTATTAATAATTAAAATGTATGTGGCCCTGGGCTATACGCTAGTGAAAAACTGTTGCATAGCCCAGTCTCCTATTTGAATAGGTTTTATTTGAATTATATTCGTCTAAACACAATATTTTGATAGTTCTCATTGTAGAGAGATAAGATGTCCGTCTCGCCATCTAATCGACAATAACCAGTCTGTGATTTTACTTTTGATCAGATATGAATTAAGGTAGTATATTACAAGAATTTTATTGACTTTATTCAAGATTTGAGGTCCCCTAACACGATTGCTGCATTACGGGGAGTATTCCGCGCAGCACACTAATTTCATCCGGTGCGTGGCAAAAATACAGCGTCATCTCGCCTGTGCGGGAGCTCGACCTCTGTGATTTAAAGAATCAGAAGTACAAAAAACAAAAATAATAATAATAAAAACATATTTGTGATTTACGTCGAAAATATGATCAGGTGACATTTTACAAAGATACGGAGCTTAATGAACCCCGCTCCGACCAGAAGGTAAAAAATACCTTTAAGTGCGGTACGCGGTCTATGGAACCCCGTAATTTTATTGCGTACCAGTACGGGGTTTAGAGCATTTGCAATAGTGATATTCACGGAGCATAACGTAATTATGAAGCGTTCTCGACGGATGTTGGAATTGTCCTATGAAAGACACGATGGCATTACTCCCATATCGCCTTCGCCAAGATCATCTCGATAGTCAGCATCATCAAAAATGTTGCGCAAGGTGTTTAAGCGGCACCCAGGAACTCCTCCAGAAAATTTCGATATTGTGACTAACCCTAGTTCTGATCATACATCTCAGCAACTTCGTTATGTCGGCTATAAATATACTTCTGAAGAAAATATAAGTACGAGTAGCAGTTCAAGTGAACAAAGACTCAAGATCTTGCAAAATGTTATCGTCAATTAAGCGGAGAATGATAATCAACAACCAGATTTATATCAATCCAATTGCCATCGAGGTCAGATGTATATCTGATGATGCATAACCATAACCGTCATTTAATTATTGTAAAGTGTACATAGTGAAATCCGTAATTGGCCTTATTTTAAGTTTATGTTTCCGACTAGCTGTAAGAATGGCTGTCTGATTTTTGTTCATTAATAAAATAAAATAAATAAAATAAAATACGTTTTTCGAGCCGTTGGACATGAGTTTTGATAATAAATGCAGTTCTTTAATCGAGATTTCTGTTAGAGACCAACAGATGAGGAAATTCACATCAAAGAGACTACACCAGTTTCCAGATAGCATTTCTAACGCTTCACTGAACTCAGGTATTACTTTTAACAGGCCTTTGAACGTGAGTGTAAGTAATTGCGGCTTGCTAAGTCATATTTCTGTAAGTAATATGTTAATACTTGACGAACCTCTAAATGAAGAACAAGACAACGAAAGCAACTAAAAGGGCTAAAAGAGTGAAGACGTAATTTAACACCAATAACATCAGAAATCTAAATTCCCAAAGAAAAAAAGAATGCCCGAATCACATAATACTATTACTGATGAAGATTCTTCTGACGAAGTTTGTAGTCCTTCTAGCTCTTCTAAATACGAGACGATAATATCCTCAAATGACATGTCTGATGTGAATTACATAGGTGATGATATGAATGTAGGTGACTATATTGATATTATGACGGAAAATGAAAATTATGTATTAACTAGTAATGGCGATGATTAGATTGATATACACGAGAGCAAGCCAAATATTGGAAGCAGTGAGCAAAATTGTGAGATGTCTATACCTGAAAATATTGCTAAGCTGTTTGTGACTGATAAAGTAGTTTACAAAATGGTTCTGGAAACAAATTATTATGCTGCAAAGATGTTGAATAATGAAAACTTGAAAGATAAATCTCGTTTAAAGGTTGGACTCCAACTAATACGCAAGAATTGCATACTGTTTTTGGTAAACTATTGATTACGAGATGGTCAAAGTTTCTCACATCAATGATTACTGGTCAAAGAAAAAATCTACAGAAATGATCATATACTTTCAACAATGCAAAGAGATTGATTTCTTTGCTCTTTAGATGTTTGAATTTTAGTCGTGATCATAATGACGGAACAGACAATTTGTACAAGGCCCTGGCACGGCCGGCTTAAATTTCATCAATATATTAAAAATAAAAGTCACAAGCTGTAGAAATTGTGTACAAAGGAGGGATATACACTTCATGTAATAATTTATACAGGCAAAGGTGATAACGGCTGTGTAGTTATTAATCATGGGAAGAAAACAATTGAAAGACTCATCAGCAATCTTGAAAACAATGGACGAATATTGATTACGGATAACTTTTGTAATTCAGTCAAACTTGCTGAAGAATTGTTGAAGAAAAAAACTTTAATTTGTGTCACTTTGCGATCTAACATGAAGAGGTTGCCAAAAGAGATATTAAGTGTAAAACTGAAAAAAGGACAAGTAATTGAAAAAAATAATCAAAACGAAGTAAGAATAATTAAGTGGATATATAAATGTCCTATGCTGTTGATAAGTGTAAAAAGAACACTGTTGAAGATAAGTCGGAAAGTTAAAAATGGAATCAGGAAGAGTTTTAAAAACCAGAATGTGTGCTGTGTGCTAAAATAATAATAGCAAAAAGGGAATAGACTACACTACCCTAAAAAGAGGCCTGAAATGGTTTTGCAAGGTCGTAATGAAGTTTCTATGTGGAAAAGCGTTGATCAATGCTTAGATTGTTTTCAATAGAGTAAAGAGTTGTAAAATGTCGAAGTATTTTTTTGTAGAAGTGTTGAAGCCTTTACCAGACATGATACTCCTAATACTGGTCTAGAAACAACGACAAAAAGAAATTAAGAGAGAGAATGAGCGGTCGACTTGCAGATAATAAAGTAAAAAAAGTTAAGACATTTCGTAGGAAATGAAAAAAGTCATATTGTTTAAAAATGCTATTATTTAAAACATTAATGCGTGCGGTAATAATGGCGTCTAGTACAGATAACAAAAATATGTAATCGTTTGTGTCTTAAAATGTTTTTCATACTTAATTTTTAAAATGATATCATTTAAAACATTGACCGCCTTGCTATGAAAAAGTTATTTTCAGTAAAGTAACTGCATAAGTTATATTGTGAATATATTTTATTAGCAAAACTAGCAATGGCGTCTAGTATAGGTAAGAAATATTAAACAATTGATTATATCTTAAAATAGTTTTATACACTACGTTTTCAAAGCTGCCATTATTAATATCGAGTAAGAATAAAACAAAAAAAAACAGTTGTTACCTGGTTACATATTTTATTAAATGTTAGAAATATTGTAAGAAACGCAAGTTACCACCAAATAAGTACGGTTGATAAGAGTAACTTTGTAACAAGGAATTACAATTTCCAGTGCAAATATTTACAGGTTTTATTATATTTATGAATATAAACAAAAATCATTTCCTATAAAACTACATTTCAGAAGAAGGGAAAAAAATCCTCCCCATACAGAGTGTCACTTGATTAGAATGTTTTATGGAAAGGTAGAAAAATAGCACTTCCGAACTATAAGTTATCAGGGAAAGTTGTTTATATTTAATAAGTGGAGTGAATTCCGAAAATATCCGTCTGTGATTTTAGTAGCCTCATCTCATTATATAAACAAGACATCTTTATCGTTTATCTAGTTGATTTTTTCAAATTGTTTTTAGTTTAATAATGCAAATAACAGATTTTTCATAATTAGCATATAATAATAATAATAATATAATTATAATAACACCTTTGACACGATTTACACACATTGATCTAGCCCCAAACTAGGATTCCATGTATCTTGGTTACAAGACAACGATACACATACTTTTATTGATAAATATTACACTTAGATAGATAAACAATCATGACTAGGGTACAAACGTCCATTCTCATCAAACAAATATTTGCCCCCATCGGGACTCGAACCCGTGACCCTTGGCTTCGTAGGCAGGGTCACTGCCGACTCGGCCATTCGGGTCGTCCATATAATATTGTTTTAGTATTATTTTGAGTTTTGTTTGATTCCGACATTTTTTTTTTTAATAAATATTCTATACAAATTATCGACGAACTTTGGTTCCCATCACTATCATTTTATCGATAAATTATTATTCTGTGCTTTACGGGGCACTTAAAGCCCCATATTTAATGATTTCTAGTGCGAGAAGGAAATGGAAAAGCCCTGCACATTTATTTTTATTATAACTTTATCAGGGTTTGACGTACCAATCTGCGGAAAGATCATCACATAGCACATTTTGTAATATTTCAAAGGAAAAAATAAAAAAAGAATTAAACATCAATTTCAGACTTTTATAGGCATTCAAAACATTATCTGTGTACCGGGCACATTTATCCCCCTAGCGCACAAAGGGAAAGTCGTTGACGGGGCGCAATTTGCCCCGTAACGCAACAGAATGAGGGACATGGTTTTAGATTCCCGCAGTATATACGTTTTAAAAGAAATGATTTTTCGGCCGAATTTGGTGCGGGTTTTTGAGAAATCGAAGATATGATAGGCCTCTACGTTTTTTCGATGGGGTTGCTAACTTTCTGGAAAGGAACGGAAATCTCAAAACCATTTCGAGACGTATTTTTTTTGTAAATTTTCTATTTATCTGATTAATAAAGAAGGTTTCTTTTTGTTTTTTAATTTAATTTAATTAAAATAAAAAAAAAACACAACGATATTAATTTGACCTATCTATGACGTCATCATAAGATGTATGGAAAAATGCCTTTACGTACCCACCTTAAGTACAGAAAAAAATAATGTGAAACGTCAATCAATTCCCTGTAAAGTCAGTGATCTATGAGTGACCTCTCATTATTGTAAGTTATATTCAGCGTTTTGTTTTGATATTTTATCGTTTCGTTTTTATTCATTACGACAAAAACGACAAATTTTTAAAAAGCAGTCTCACGAAATTTACCTCAAGTAACCAATATTTTAATGTCGAAGTTCATGTCGATTTCCAACAACCATAACATTGCTGAAGTCAGAGGAGCCAAAGCCCTAATTTAAGTAAAATACTAATGCTGAGATCCTGCAATCAAACTATTCTGATTGTCCAGTTTCTGCAGATAAGAATTTTTAGATTTTTATTATCAGCTACAAAATTGCTTATGTAATGCCGTGGCCAACGATTGAAGTTTTCTTGATGATGTATAACGCGATTGATATTTAACTACAATATGCTCTTCCTCTCAACGACCCAAGGCATCATATGATGCCATTTTCCCGTTATAGGTTTCGAATTCTAATACCATCCTATAAGGTCGGCATGGCAAAATCGCGGTGCCTTAAACCAACCGGAGGGTTTGAGAGATTAGGCATATTGTATAAATTAACTTGTTTGTTGTGGTAATAGGTATGCAATTTTGTATATTATTGTACATATCTTTTCTTGCAACATTAATAATAGCTATTATATTTATTTTAAGGTGGCTGCAACCGTTCCCCACTGCTTTTATTTTGGCTAGTTATCCGGACCTGTGATTACATATATCACTATATACCCATTGTAGCTGACAGAAGCAGGCGCAGGACAGGTAAGGACTTCGGTAGGTAAAAACAGCGATTTTTGGAAGCTTGTGCGTAGGGAGCGAGTACATGCGCTTTGGTTGGCGGTCAAAGGGTCACTGGTCGTGACAAAGCTAGCTAGGCAACACACACACCTACCTATATCCTATATGTATACCTACATATATCTTAATTATTTATTTATTATAAGTATGTTTCTGTTTCAGGTGGAACCCAGTCGTCGTGTACTTTACATCATTCTCCCCCCCATTGTCCTTTCAGGACAATCATTCTCGGCTGCAGTAGGGAGCAAGGCCACGCGGGTCACCGGTCTGGTAAGTATTCCCGTCTTTGTCCTTATGTCTACAATGCGTACTCGACCGTCGGCGCCGGGGTGGACGCTCTCAATTATTCCTTTAGGCCAGGTATTTCGTGGTAGTTTGGGGTCAACTATGACAACAACGTCTCCTTGTTTCAGCTGATGTCCTTCTTGAAACCATTTTTGGCGTGGTAACATAGTTGGCAGGACTTCTCGCATCCAGCGTTGCCAGAACATGTCTGCTAGTCTCTCCGTGATTCTCCATGATTTTCTACTATAGAAGTCGTCATTATATAATTTCCCAGGCACAGGTAAGTTCGAGGAGGACCCGATAAGAAAATGATTGGGTGTTAGACTTTCAGGGTATTCGTGGTCCACGGAAACATGGCTCAAGGGGCGGCTGTTAACTATATTCTCCACCTCAGCTAGTAATGTTATCAGCACTTCTTCGCGCGGAGCCCGTTCGTTCAGGATTACTCTTAAGGCCGCTTTCACAGTACCAATAAGCCGCTCCCATGCTCCAGCCATGTGAGGACTTGCTGGAGATATGAAATACCACTCTAGTCCACGGTTGATTAACTCGTTTTTTACGGTAGCTTCTTCATTGATCGCTTGGAATGATTTTTTCAGTTCGGCCTCTGCGCCTCTGAGGTTTGTGGCATTATCCGAGTACATTCTGTACGGCCAGCCACGCCGCGCTGCCATTCGCCGCAATGCCATTATAAATGAATCTGTTGACAGCGACGGCACAAGTTCCATATGTATGGCGCGAACAGTGAGGCAGGTGAAAAGAACACCGTACCTTTTTTCTCGACGGCGTCCGACTGTAATTTCCATTGGGCCGAACAGATCGACTCCACAATAGGTATAGGGTCTCTGATGATGGGCAAGGCGGGCTTCGGGCAGGTCTCCCATTCGTGGGTTGGTAGGTCTGGCTTTCCTTATACGGCAGTACAAACACTTCGCAGCAATTGTTCGCACAGTAGGTCGCAATTTCAATAGCCAGTACTTTTGACGAATAACGTTAACTACTGTTTCGGTACAGCCATGTGCTGCCATCTCGTGGTAGCGTTTAACTATTAATTTTGGGATATAGTCATGTCCATCTAAAATTACAGGTCGCTTAACACTTGGGTTCACGTTCGCAGCAACTTCTATTCTCCCGCCGACGCTCAGTAACCCATTTTCGTTCCAAACTGGCGTTAGTTTTCTCAGGCGACTGACCGTTGATATAGGTTTATTAATTTTAATCAGATTTACCTCCTCCGGAAAAGACTGTAATTGTGAGTAGCGCAATAACTCATATTCAGCGTGCTGCATAATTTCCGAGGTAAGTTCAGCAGTTCCAGACGTTCTACATTTTTCAATAAACAATAGCACGTTCGCCATGCATCGGCACAGGCGGAGCCAGGAGGAAAATCTTGTTGGTTCCGGAACAGGTACGTAATTATTATTGTAATTTTTCACAATCAAGTTGACTTGTAAAGTCTCATCATCATATTTCACGATTTTTTCAGGCCGGCCAATCCTCGCGCGGCATGTGCAGAAAGTGTGGACCTCGCAGCCATTCCCCTTCGTTACTCAGTTTGTAAGTATTAATTTTTGTAGCTTTGTCGGCGATATTTAATTTCGTAGGTATATAATTCCATTCTTGAGGCTGAGACAACTCGTCGATTTCTCCGAGTCTGTTAGCGACGAACACTTTATAATTGCGCGTGTTATTCTTTATTTGACATAACACTATCTGCGAGTCCGTCCAAAAAAATCGATCGTTTATTACTAACCGGCTCTTGCGCGCAATTGTGTCGGCGAGGCGGCAGGCCATCACAGCGGCTTGCATCTCAAGTTTAGGTATAGTTATACATTTGTTTATCGGAGCGGCTCGGGATTTACAAGCGATAAATGAGACATTGATTTGTTTGTTTGCGAGTGTCTGTCGATAATAAGCAACGGCCGCGTATGCAGCGGGCGACGCATCGCAAAAAACGTGCAGTTCAAGTGTTGTCTTATTCTGGCAGTCGCTACTGCTCGATGCATTCATTGTTTTGTCTTGCTCACTCGCCTTTGAAGTGGCGAAGTGATATCTAGGCACTCTCAAGTGTTGTAGCATATTGAGCTCTAATATCCAGTCTTGGAAGGTCTTATTTTCATTTTCCGAAATCTTGTCGTCCCATTTAATATCACTTTTCCAGGTATTTTGTAGCATTATTTTTGCTTTAACTGTGAACGGAGCGAGAAACCAAAAAACATCAAATATGGACATGAAAATGCGCAAGAGTTCTCTTTTCGTAGGTTTTCTTTGGAATTTCAGAATGTCCGTAGGTATGCGCTTGAGCGATAAATCGAACCCGAATGAGTCACTGGCGGGAAACCACAACAGTCCCAGCGTTCTTTCTGGTAACTCGTCGCAAGCGGATTTGATTCTTATTGCCTTGTCGCTTAAGGTCTCTTTCGACATGTTAGTTAAAACTTCTTGTTTATTACTAATCCAATTTCTTATCTCGAAACCGCCTTGATGATGAATATAGGATATTGATTTGATCATTTTACTTGCAGTTTCGATGTCATCCAGACTTTCAATATAGTCGTCCATGTAGTGGGACTTTAGGATTGCGTCGGTGGCTTCAGGCATCTCGTATTTAAATCTGGTCGCATTTTTGTTTTTTATATGTTGTGCGATGAACGGAGAACAATTTGCACCGAATAACAAAGACGTCATGACATATGTTTTGATTTCGCTGTCATTAGTTTCGCGCCACAAAATCGTAGGGCGTGTTGGTCGTCTTCTTTTATTTGAATACGAAGGAACATGTCTCTAATGTCTCCCATTACGGCGACGGGCTTCTCACGAAATCGCAGTAGGATGCCCAGCAATGATTGGAGGAGATCTGCGCCTTGAAATAAAAAATCGTTCAGCGATTTGTTAGCTACTTTAGCTGCGGCGTCGAAAACCAGTCTTAGCTTGCTTTTGTTGGGGTTTTCCACTCCAAAATGCGGGAGATACCATTTTCGCTCCCTAGGTGCCGAAATCTCGTAATAAGTTAGCTCCCGTGCGTAGCCGTTTTCAAATAAATGATGCATTCGGTCTCGGTATCTCGACGCGTAATCGTTGTTTAGTTGCATTTTTCGTTCAACGGAGAGAAATCTTCTTAACGCCGTAGCATAAGAGTCTGGCATTTTTGATCCATTTTTCCAGGGTAGGCCAACTTCCCATCTGTTATCATTAAGTTTTGCAGATTGATCCACCATGTTGAGTGCACGAATTTCATCCTTATTTACACGTGGCGTAGAGCTTACTCCAATTGATTCTATGGCAAATGAGCGTCGAACCAATTCGTGTAGTTGCATAACTTCGTCATTGTTTGCATCGTTTGAGAGCTGCAGCGTTGAATGTGCTGTGTGCGCATGTGCGCCCGCGCATGCGTGCCTCTCCGGCTGGGAAAAGCCAGGTAGCGGGGTGGGGGCGCCGGGCGGACCGCTGATAAGACAGATCGGCAGGTCGTGCGCTTCGTACAGCGTCGTAGTTAGCGTATGCTCAGTGGTTAGTGGCCCGCGCGAGGTTGCGGGTACGATTCCGTGCAAACACCACCCCAGAGGTGTTAGGGTAGCACACGGTTCGTTTATTTTGCGATGAATCGTCTTCAGAGTCATGATGAGATGGAAATTATCTTGTCCAATTAATAATTTGGGTTTTATATCAGCACAGGTAACATAGTTTTTCAGGTTTCGTAAATGTTCATAGTCTTCTATGTTCACTTTAGATAACTTTTGTGTAGGTAGGTCTAGTTCACTAATTTTACGCGCACGCACTTCGTACATTTGGTCTCTTGTGTTAGACAGTTTAAATTTCACAATTTCACTTTGACAAACGATGTCAGAGTTCCACGCGCCTCTCATACTTAACGTTTCAGGCTGACCTTGTAAGTTAATACTGTCCGCGAGATCAGCTGACATGAGGGAGACTGTTGCACCATCGTCTAGTAAAGCGTACGTAGTAATTATACCACTCGGTCCATGTACTTTCACGCGTACTGTTTTTAGCATTACACTAGGACTGTTTCGGGCGGCTATAGTTTTTGTCACTGTCGTTGGTAGGTTCATTGCTGCTTGTTGTCGTTAATTGGGTAGCACTGGTTTCTGCATTCAGAGCGTCGCTGCTGGAAAGTGAAGCTACTTTATGGGGCCAGTGTAGTAAGCGATGGTGAGGTAGGCCGCACTCGTCGATATCGCACGGCGCGGCCGGGCAGGTTTCTTTCCCGTGCCCCGCTAATAAACACTTATGACACATTCTGTGTATTTTTATAAATCGCCACTTGTCCTTACGCAGCGCGCGTTTGAATTTCGTGCAGTTTGAAATCGAGTGAAAATGTGTGCGACAGAATTTACATTTTGCGTCGCTATTATTGTCGTTGTTCAAAACTGCGTGTGAATAAACTCTTCGTTCTTCGATTTTCGGCTTGAATGGTTTATTTTCAGGTTGCGCGTGAATGTAGCTTATTCCAGCTGAGGCGATTTTCAATGCTTCTTTATGTAGAAATTCGGAAAAATATTGTAGTTTTGCCTTCTCGCCGTTGTTATTGTCGTAAATGTAATCTGCCCATTTGTTAAGAAGTGTAGTTGGGCATTTCGATAAATTGATTTATTGATTGTACGGCGGCGACGTTCACGATCTCGTTGTGATAGTTATGTGGCAAGGAGGGCAGTTTCCTAAATTGTGAAGCCAACTTGAAGACAATTATTTCAGGACGTCCAAAACGTAGCTCGAGTGCTTCTAAAATGGTACTTGGAGTAGTGTCGCTCATGAGCAGCGACGAAACTGCTTCCCTGGCATCACCGCGGAGGCATCTGTTCAGTCTTGCGATGTTTTCACTATAACTGTATTTACACAATTTTGTTGAGTCTTCGTAGCTTCTTTTAAATTGCGACCACTCGAGTGGGTCGCCGTGGAATGGGGGTAGGTCCTTGGATGTGGCTAATCTTGACATGAAGTTCGTATTTGCGCTCTGTGTCGCGGTGGCAAGGTTGGCAATCGCGTGCGACAGTTGCAAAAAATCATTTGAAGTGGCTAGGGCGGTGGGCGCTGAGGCAGGTTCATGGACGGGATGGTCAACGACCGGTTCCTGTACACTGTTTTCAAGCCATTGTTCCACTTTCTGTGATGCTGCTTGCATTGATTGGTTATCACTATAGCGACTTTTTCTCGAGGAACGGTCATCGAGCGCGGCGAGATCAGCTGCCAGCTTCTTATCAATCAATTCCCGGTCGATTCTCGCCTTGGCCTCAGCTGCCCCTAGCTCTAATTGTTTTCTGCGTGCCAGCAGTGAAGATCTGGAGCTCTTGGCCGAGGGAACTGAGGCGCGGTGTTCGTCGAGCACTGTTTTCGAGATACCCTTTTTTCTGTAGCTTCCTCTTTCTGTAGAAAATTGGTATCCAGTGGTTTTAAATCCGTGAGTTTTCCTGCCGGAGGGCATGTTTTCGCTGAGAGCTCTTCACTAACGTTAGCCATGGAATGTTTCAACTTTTCACGAACGTGAGCGCGCTCACTGCGAGATACAGCCTTAGCGTGCGGTGGCGGTGTGCTGAACATTTTGTTCACTGTTTTATCCGGAATCCCTTTTGATCCTGGCTCGATGGACCAAATGTAGCTGACAGAAGCAGGCGCAGGACAGGTAAGGACTTCGGTAGGTAAAAACAGCGATTTTTGGAAGCTTGTGCGTAGGGAGCGAGTACATGCGCTTTGGTTGGCGGTCAAAGGGTCACTGGTCGTGACAAAGCTAGCTAGGCAACACACACACATAGACTCGCGCCCGTACACGAGCGTTTATTCACACATTTACATAATGTTACAGGCACACGGCAGTAGCGGGTTAACATACCAGGTAAGTACCTATATCTTAATTATTTATTTATTATAAGTATGTTTCTGTTTCAGGTGGAAGCCAGTCGTCGTGTACTTTACACCCATGGTATATCGTGATGTTATCAAATAGTGACCAGATAAAGAAAGACACGATTTGATGAAATATCGAATACATATAGGAACAAGAAAAAAAATTGTAATAGAAATGGAACAACCGGCGAACACTTCATGGATGGTTCAAGAAGATAGTTCACACAAAACCAGTAAGAGCGAGTTACTGTATCTTGAATAGTAATGGGAAATAATTAAATTAACTGCTATACGCCAAATGCTGTTCCATAGAGAAATCTTAAAAAAAAAACTCTAAAGGATACATCAGATTGAAAAAAAAATAGAAATATATTCAGATAGTCAAGCAGCAGCATGCATGCCATGCACCCGCCAGGCGGGTTTTATCGAATATTGTTTGCACGCCGACGACTCGCCTTGCAGGTTCAGACTATACATAGTTAATGATGACTTTTACCCGGCTGCCGACTCAACTAGCGGGTCCTACCACACTCGGCTAGCTAGGATTGTTGGTCACTACTTTCTTATGATAAAATAAATAAATAATTCATACATTTTCGTATCTGTAGTATTTTTTTAAATTCTTGTCTCGTTTTTAGTCATATAGTACTGTGCCTCGACACTAAATGATGTATACATAGATATGCGTGAGCACCTAAATGTAAATGTGAATGTGAACACACTGAGTGAGTGAGCCCCGCTTTCTTGCCTCATTTTGCTTGCTTCATTAAAGCTCCATAATTTGAAAATCGAGGCGGACGTTGGGAACTTTTAGCGCAATCCTAAATGACGTCACAACCCGCAAAGTGAATCGGTGGAACTCGCCATTCTATCTGTAAATGCACCCGCGTAGTGAGTGCTTTGCTCTGGAATACGGTTTGCACACTTTTTGTTATTTGCACCCTACTAACGAGTCTTAGAAAGTACTTCCGCCAATTTATAATAATGTAATACGTGGGGCGCACTGTAAGTTTCCGGAATGAATATGAAAAAATACTATTAAAGGTACAAAATTAATTTATTGTTTTTCAAAATAATCTCCCTTGGCGTCTATGCACTTTTTCATTCGATGAAACCAGTTTTGAAAACTTTTGTGCCACTCCTCTGTGGTGACCTCTGAAACGTGTTTTTCATACTCCTCGACAGCCTCTTCTGGTGATGAAAATCGTTGACCGCGTAATTGGTTCTTAATTTTTGGGAACAGAAAAAAGTCACAAGGTGCCAGGTCGGGACTGTATGCAGGATGACTCATGAGTTCTACATTTTTCGCCTTCAAAAAGTCGTTTGTCTGTCTGGCCGTGTGAGAACTAGCATTGTCGTGGTGCAGGATGATACGGCGTTTACGGTTATTTTTACGGAGTTCGTCAATAACTTCCGGCAAACAAATGGTCGTGTACCAGTCACTATTCACTGTACGACGATTCTCTAAAGTAACAGTAGCCACGTGTCCAGTTTTATTAAAAAAAGAAGCAATCATCCGCTTAGATGCACTTTTCTTGCGCGCCACTTTGGTTGGTTTCGGCTCATCTTGAAAGACCCATACGCTCGATTGCTGCTTTGTTTTGGGATCGTAGCAATAAATCCATGTTTCGTCATCTGTTACTATGTCCCACACCAAATTTGACGCACCTTCGTTGAATCTGGTAAGCATGGCACTGCACCAAGTGACGCGGTCCGTTTTTTGAGCCTCGGTCAAGTTGTGTGGGATCCACCGCGAGCACAGCTTTCTCACACCCAAATGTTTGTGTAGGATTAATTGTATTTGACTCATGCCTATTTCTAAGGATGCGCGAATTTCATGGTAGGTCACATGCCTGTCTGTTTCAATCATACGGCGCACAGCATCGATGTTTTTGTTGGTCACAGCGGTGGACGGCCGACCATCGCGAGATTCGTCACTGAGATTGATACGACCACGCTTGAATTCTGCAAACCAGCTATAAACAGTTGTCTTGCATGGTGCTTCATTGCCAAAAGGTGTTTCAAGCCGAGCGATGCTCTGTTGAGCTGTCAAATTACACTTAAAATCGTAGAAAATCACACTACGAAAATTTTCCCGAGTTAAATCCATGTTGATGCAGACACATAATTTTTTAAATGGCGCCACAAGGTAAAAACAAAAGGCAGTCAGATGAAACAAACTGCATTCTACAGCCAAAGAGTTCTATTTTCAAATGTTGCAATAAATTTTTAAATATTGTTTATGTAAGTGGCCAGTTCCGGAAACTTACAGTGCGCCCTATGTATATATAATAATGTTTCGATATATTGATTGTGGCCAAAGTGAAAAATTTAAATGGTCTGGGGCCAGACAGCAGAGAAGTGCACACCTTAGATACTTCAACTCAATAATAGGGTTCATTCATAAAACTGTAGGATTGAGGGGTTCATTTTGCTTTGCAGCTGCAAAGATTTGGAACGACCTGCCACCACCCTTACGAGGAAACATGAGTAATGCTACCTTCAAGGAGAAAGTACGGAAAAAAAATTTCAGAACTCATTTATTACACGGCTAAACGAACCCTTAATATCTACCCCATACTCTGGTATCTATAGAAATATATTGGAACTATGTATGTATGTAATTTGAAAATATTGGTATCCTTCCTTCCTAAGTCTGTAGACGCCGTCCAAGGGGAGTCTGGTGCTTTTTACCTAACTATAAACAAATAAAGTATCGTTAGAAGCGTCTTAAGTAATAATAACAATACCTAAATGTACTAAGAATGTTATAAAGGTGGGTACAATTTGTGTTGTAGTTATTTATAAAAGTAATATACAGGATGTTAACGGGGTCGTGTAGCAAGAAAGAGAAAATAGACTTGGCACTTAATTAGGAATACAACGCTGTAGATTGGAGTGCATAAATTAGCACTTTTTTCGCAGGTAAAAAAAAACTAAAAATTATTCCCTATTTATTAATTATTATGGTCACCCTAATCACCTGGTGACGGTTGACAATTACCTACTACTTACTCATCTAATCATTTGTTTATTAAAAAGGTTTTATCATGAATGAATAGGGTAACCATAATCTGAGTTATTAACTGGGATAAATAAATTGTTGATTAGTTTAAAAAAGGCTGTAATTTTTTAAAAATTTGCCATATACTTGAAATCGCATTAATTCTTCGAGTTAGGACCGATAGGTTTGAATCATGACCCCGTTAACACCCTGTATATATAAATAATCAAAATGCATATAAGAGAACTTCGGGTTAGGAGATTAAAATTGGGTGTGACTTGGTTAAAATTTTGGAGAATGTCACTTCAGGTGCAGGCAGGGAGTTTTTCGGAGATATAAACCTCACATTTATTGAAGTTTAGTGTGAGGCCTATCTCACAGAAACGCCGTTTGATGGTGTTAAGGTCGTTTAAGACTGAAAGGGCCGTTCCTCTCAGCGTACCGTCGTCAAGGTACCATAAGTTGAGTTCTGAAGTTAGCTGGGTAATGGTGGGGTGGATCACGAGGCTTACAATTACGGGCCCTAAGGGGATCTCCCTGCTGGCATCCGACGCTCGACGCAATTTTATGTTCGCCAAACATTAATTTAGAATGTGTGCCGTAGCACTGCGTTAGGTATTCTGAAATTTCCGGAAGTTCGTTTTAGATTTGCTGCAAAAGCGTACTTCGATTAATCGAGTTAAAAGCATTCCTTACGTCTAGTTTTAGTAAGACTTCGAAATTTGAATTTTCCAGAAAAGTGCGTGTGGCGTGCACTGCGGCCTCACATCCGCCCCTGACGCCGAAACCAAGGGTTTGAACTTGTCTGTTAGGCGGGTATGAAACTCGTGGCCGTAGAGAGCTCCCTACTGCTATTGGAGGAATGCCGCCATCTGTTTTTTTGTGCTATTAGGTTAGCGCCGTATAAAATAGGAGCTATTTCACTACATATTTTACCTGATAGAATAAGGTTAATCAAAGTTCAATCAAACAACTCAATCAAAGTTCAATCAACTCCTTAAGTAGAGATTCGCCGGCATCATCCAATAACTTAGGACTTTGAGATGCTGAAGAGTTATGACATCTAGACCGCCCGCAGAAAACCATTGTAAAAGGAAGGGATCGCTTGTAAAGTGGCAATTTCGGTAACTTGCAGGGGTTGCGTGGCGATAGCCGGCGGTGCAGGAAATGCACCGGTGTGGAGGGTGACGGATGCTTGTCTTTAAGGGCGGCGAGCACTTTTTCAAAGCGAGAAGCTAAGGTGTCGCTGGAAAATAAAAGTTTGGTGGCAATTCTTATGTTGTCGTCCGAAATTTTGCTCTATATTGCTCTAATTTAAGTTGGTGTTGCAATTATCCCTGAAAGACGGCATCGAGAGATCTGCTGGGAAGTCGGGGTGAAGAACATTGTCTTTGATGATAGCGATTAGGGTTCGTTTAGTAGTTTAGTTTAAAACCAAGTAGTTATTTAAAAGAATGAAAGCGGGCCAGCTAACTCCGCAAGTTTCTTCATATGTAATGTAATGTTTCAACCGACTGTATTACACATTGTATCCTTTTTTAAAAAGGCCTATTACAAATATATTTACAAAATTCTCGCAGCATCAGGGGGAAGACGTCGGCGTTCGTACATGGTTTACTTATGAATGCATATGATTTGTTGGTATTTGCGAAACGAACTTAATGGCGTGTTCGACTCAGAGGTAAGCGAGCCTCGCTATGATGTCCACCGAGCGGACCGCAATGTATTGGGGGGTGGGGGCGTGGGCGGACGACGCCCAGCGAGTTACTCAGGCGGGGGAGTGATGCTGCTCATGCGGCACGAGCTGGATCGAGAACATAACGTTCTCGTTGATGGTATTTCTGCTTATATCCGCCAATGTTGCCCGGACGATCATTACCTTCAGCTTAGTGAGATCAACTTACCCGAAATTTCATGGAGATTGCATTCTTGTGGTTTTGGTTTGAGCCCATTCGGTACTATAAATGACAGTCAGCAGCAGCTGGTCGACGAAATTTCTCTAGAAGGCTGGACCCAATATAATAATGTATTGAATGGTGATAACAGATCGTTGGAACTAGTTTTTAGCGATTGCGATGCGACTGTGGTACGAGGGACCCATTCACTCGCTCCGCGAAGATATCCCTCATCATCCGCCCTTGAGATTTAACTCCCTAACCTAGGCATGCAACTATTGCGTACTCCTTCCATTAAGATTTATAATTTTAAAAAGGCTAATTATTCAATGATACGTGATAAACTTGTAGGAGAGGATTGCTTTTCAATTTTAAGCATATGCCTGTGCTGGACAACTTTTATAGCACTCTGCACTCAGTAATTGAAAAACACGTACCATTTATTTTTGGAAATCTCGAGGGTTACCCGGTCTGGTTCTCTAAATTGCTAATAAATATGTCAGCAGAAAAAGCAAAATTTCATAAAAAATTGAAACGATCAGGTAATCCTCGTGATTACGACAGCTTTTCACTGCTCAGGAGACGTCATAACAGGTTACTGCGGCAGTGCTGGAATACAAACATTCATAGAACAAGAGATGCTTTTGTCAGCGACCCTAAACAGTTTTGGCGCTTTGCTAAGGGCCTCCGCCGCGACCATGGACTTGCAGAATAGATATCATATGGCGCTAAAACTGCCAATGGTGGTTAAAAGACTTGTGAAGTATTTTTAGACAATTTTTTGTCCGTATATGTTGACCCAAACAACCGCTTATTGCCTGTTTATGCTTCTTTGTCTGATTTGAGCTGTGCGGACTCCATTTAGCTGTCAAGCAGCTTTGTCCTTAAATACCTCAAGGGCATTGACACGAATAAGGGTGCAGGCCAAGACAAAATACCGCCCGTTTTTATTAGACAGTGTGCCGATGTGCCGATCAGCTCCCTGCCCTAATGTGTACACTCCTCCGCAGATAACTCAACGAGCAGTGCTTTCCTACTCACTGGAAAAAGGCTTTTATTGTACCCTTTCAGAAGGGTGGTCCTAAAAACAAGGCAGAACAGTACCGCCCGGTCTCAGTGCTGCCAGTTTTTGCTAAACTCCTTGAGCTTATAGTCCATGATCAGGTATACCCTATCATCTCTCGTAGCATTCCGCCAAATCAGCATGGTTTCATGAGGAAATGTTACACCACTTCCAACCTGGTTGAATTCGTGGGATCTGTTGCAGATTTCATGGACAAAAGGCATCATATCGACGCCGTGTATACCGAGTACTTCAAATATTTTGGAGTAATCGGCAACTCCAAAGTTCGGAGTTTAATTGGAGCAAATCGGTGAACATGGTGATCTGCTCAGATGGTTCGAGTCTTACCTCCGTAATCGAAACCAAGTTGTCCGAATTGGGCCTCATCACTCGCGCTTTGCTCCCATTCCTTTCGGTGTTCCACAGGGTTCCCACCTGGGGCCACTGCTTTTCAATATCTGCTTGTTTTACCTATGTAAAACATAGGTAAAACAAGCAAAATCTGAAGCACGAGGCTATCCTCGTGCTTCAGATTTGCCTGTTATTCAATGTATGCTGATGACACAGCGAGAGATCGCGCGTGTCGCGGTGCTGTGTGGACGTGCGTACGCTCACTTCTAATATTCTTTTGAAAAATTCGTGTCATTAAATTGTGATTGATGATTTTGCAAATTTTTTATTCCTTGTCGCACTTGGGTGCCTCTTATGGACTGTCTCCTCCCACTAGGCGGTCCTAGAGCGGGATATAGATTCCTCAAGTGTTGCGCCGCAAACAAAAGCTGGTGATTCGCTGTTAATCCTGCCGAGATTTGAACCGCCGCCCGACTGTGCATCGGGTTTGCGAGGCGGGCGTGGTGCCGCTGGGCCATACGGTGTGAGGACGACGAGACGAATTTACGCTTCGCTTACTGCGTGGACGCCCACGAGTGCTACGCGAGAGTGCCACGCGCCGTAACGCATCTCCTGTGTGCTACGGGCTACGCCACATCGTGCATTCCTGAGCCGCGCTACGCTAAGGGTATACCTGTATTGTCGTCTGTGCCGTTCAAGATGCCCAACATACAGCGCTCTCCTCCACATACTCCTACAGTGCCTGTCACTACTCAGCTGCCACCGAAGGCCCAGATAACGGTGTCGTAACCAGACCTGGCGCAAACAAGGAAGCAGCAGGAGGTAAGCAATATTACGCTGCGTCGACCTCGACTCGGCCATAGCGATGACGCCGACCCGTTGCAAAGTTTGTTGCTGGAGGTGCGATTGTTGAAAGAAGAAATGCAAGGTATGCGTGATGAAATGCGTGAATTCAGACGCGAAACAATGAATTCCGCTCAACGCTTGGTGCATGCAATCAGCGGATTGAAGAGGTGGAGCGGCGGGTCGATGATCTCGAGAAGAGGGTCACGGATGAAGTGGTGTCGAAGGTTTTGGAGTAAGCCATTACCAACCTTCAGATGGAGCTGAATGATCGGGACCAAGATATGCTGGCGAACGACCTACAGTTTAGCAATGTCACGGAGGAGCGCGGCGAGAACCCTGTACACCTGGTGTCGTGTGCTGTCGGTGTTCGACAAGAAGAGGAGCACAATTTTGGTGTTGCTAGATTTCATATTATATTATATATCACATATTATTTCAGCCTTGTATATATGTCGCAGGCAATTTGTTTGATTCTGCATTTTACAAACGGCGGTCGTCCGTTTACAAACGCGCGCTGCTATGTAATATGCCTAAGGCAAATTGACACTCCTTTATGTTTTAAGCATTTATTGTTGTTCTTACATGTTCAACCTAACCGAAGGGTAAAGGGGGCTTCGCTTCGCTCACCCCCTTTACCCTTCACCTAAGCTACCGCAGCGTTTTGCCCTGAGAATTTGCTATTTTAATTTCAATTTGTAATTTGCCTTCGTCATATTACATAGCAGCGCGCGTTTGTAAACGGACGACGCCGTTTGTAAAATGTGGAATCTTACAATTTGCCTGCCACATATACACACCGATCATAGTTTATTCAAATATTAGTAATATTATATAAGTATTGTACGCACACTACACGGCAATTATGGCACGTGCGGTCACTACCTGGCACTAACTGAAAATCAGCGCTGAGGGCCTCCACCCCCAGCACAATGCTGAGTTAGTGCCTTTTGCACAGCAAGGACACACCGTGACCCTGGCCAATAATTGTTTACAATTAGTTGTGTTTTTAGATGTTTTGTTTTGTTTATTTTACTTTTTTGTTTTGTCCTACTGTAAGGTGTGTTTTTTGTGTGTAATAAATGTCTTTCTTTCTTTTCTTTCTCTTTCTTTCTTTCTTCACACAAAGATTTTTCTTCCAATATTTGACATATCTGATTGTCACAGGCTCCAAGAAGACCTTGATCGTCTTTGCGAGTACTGCCGTCTTAATAGTTTGGACCTGAATCCTAAAAAATGACAATCGATCACGTTCTCCAGGATGTGTTCTAACTTGTACCACCAATGTATATTAAATTATCACCCCATCGAACGTGTCACTGAGGTGAGGGATCTCGGGATCATATTAGACTCAAAACTTACATTTGTATCTCATTATGATGATATCGTCACCAGAGCTTTTAAGATGTGTACGAGCTAACACGTACATGAGCAGAATTAGCATTTATATAAATTCAGTCAATTTTGCACTTCTTGTAATTTCCTACATTTTAGGTCAGTTCGTGTATAGCCATCAAGCGAGCGTCGCGTTCTCACTCTCATTTACTCACTACATCATCCATCCTACTTCTACCAGTCTTTCAATAAAGTTTTACTATCAGTTTAATCAGTCTTTCAGTCATATCAGTCTCATAGCTCCGGACACCCCGGAACATTGGTCCTTCGAACCGCGGAAAAGCGGGATCTGAGCCCGTGTCCATGTCGTGTAGACGTTATTCGTGTCACCATTTCCGCTTGCCGTGAAACAAACTTAGTGCCGCTACGGTGTGGACAGTCTACTGCAGAATTTCAGCTGTGCTATCAAGTGTCACAGTGACTATCAGTGATCAAGGATTGTAGTGAAATTGAACACAGAGTTCATTCATCAAGTATCAGCAGAGTTGGCCTGGGTAACGTGTTCCCGCTAGCCAAGAATCAAGAGTCCAGCAGCATCAGGAGCGTTGGCCTAGGTGTCGAGTCCCAGCCAGCCGCTTACTAGCAGTCCAGCAACAATCAAGTAGTACCAGCAGATCAAGTAAGATCTTTCCGTTTTACATACCTACATTATGGCTTCTGTCAACGAAATCAGTGCTGCTCAGCAGCAACTAGCTCAAGCAATCGAATCAGTTTTTATCAATTTCATAAAGGATAGTGCGGATAGAAAAGTATCGGGCTATTTTGAGAAGAAAATAAACCTTTTGGATAGCCATTGATATGAATATTAACGCAATTTTAATAAAATGTCTGCCATAGACATGGAGCCAGGAGTGAAGCAGTATATTATGAACGATAGGGAGGCAGTGCTTGAAAGATATACCAAAATCAGAGAGTATATTCTGGCTCAACAAACTTTGGACAAAGAGATCGGAAACGCCTGTTATCAAGCCAGCTAGTTTTGTAGTCCAGCCTCCGGCGTTTGGAGTCCCGGCGGGGGCGAGTAGCAGTGACCACCCGCTGGTTTCTAGCGCAACAGCAAGCAAGACTGAAGAGATGCTGAGGAAACAACAGAGCAATTTCAGGGTTTTCCATGGTACCTTATCAGCTATTAGTATGGATGCAGTTTCCGAAAAGTGGGAGTCAGACGATCTTCTTAGCACCGTACAGTCCCGCTGGGGTACAATTGATAAATTGCACTGGGAGTTAGACAGCGATTTAAATGGCTCTAATAAAGATTACGAAGATGCTTACTACAGTTACGAAGAGAAATACGAGGCTATCAAGAGAGCCACAAACAAGAAGATGTGGTCCGTTTCTCACATCGGGAAAACGACCCCTAAAATCGATTTACCTATTTTTTCCGGAAATTACAACAGTTGGATTTCATTCAAAGACTTATTCGGTGAAACTATCCATAAAATCCCTTCTATGTCGAATGCTCAGAAAATGCAATATTTAAAATCAAAACATAGGTAGTTACAACAGATATAACATTACGTGTTAACAAAATTGACTTGTACCCACTAACGGCCAAGTCCCACAACATTAACTTTAATAATAAAGAAATCGCAGTAAAGAACCTTAGACTTGGCATCTTCGATTATCCTAGTTTTTATAGTTTTCTCTTTATGTGGCCCATAAACCCTAACTCTGTACCAAATTTCAGCTCTCTGAGTTAATGGGAAGTACTAGTTCTATTCTGATGATCATGAGTGAGTGTCATAAATGCGAAACTTTGCTTTCGCTTAACTTCGGAACTAAATGACCTACAGACTTGAAATTTTGGATTTTAAGTATATGATTATAGCTTACTGGATGACGAAAATTTATGCGTTCTGGTCTTATCCTTAAGTTCTCAAATAGGGGCCTGAAAAAGCGGCGAAATGGTTCCAGTAAAGGATGGTACGGCAGTGTTTGTTTCGCGCTCGACTTGGCGGGGGCACTGCCGTGCCCCCCGATACAGCACTTGCACATCAATTCTGAGAATTATGACACTTGTTGGGACATACTAAATCAAGGCTACAATAATGAAAAATTAATTTTTAACTCGCATATGCAAATCATTATGAATTTCCCGGTTATGCAACAGAAATAAGTCGCTCAAATAAAACGATTGCACGACACACCTCTCGAATGCCTTAACGCTATGAAAAATATGGGAATCGATATCAGTACATGGGATCCTATGATAGTCTATCTCTTGTCACAGAAATTGGATACAGAGACCTATACCGACTACGTAGACGTAGAGTACCGGATTTAGAGGTTTGGAGGCCTCGGGGCAACAAAGGAGTGGAGGCCCCTACCCTGGTCCCAAATTATTTTCCAAATAAAATGGACAATTTTTTTTCAGTAGTTTTATAAATAATTTATTGTGAAACCAAGTGTAGATTATTTTATTATTTAACAAATATGTAAATATGATCGACAACAAGAATTATCTGAAATAAAATTTTAGAGTTAATTAACGGAACCTTCCCAGCTTCTTTCGCCGGAAAATGGTTGATGATTTCGCTGAAATCCAGATCCCGAAGTAAATCACTTTCAATGCTCAGGCGAGAAAGTTTTGATAGATGATTTTGTCCCATCGTGGTTCGAAGCCTATTTTTAATAATTTTTATGTTTGAAAATGAGCGCTCTCCAGTGCCATTTGATATCATCAAAACCAAATCAATTCTCAATGCAATTTTAGGTTTGGGAATGTAGCTCTGAAATTTTGATCTTCGAGAATTTGGTAGTAAAATAGTTCCGGAGATTGGCCTTTTCCGTAATCCTTTTTGTATGAGTCGATCAAAGACACAAATTGAACCAACTCATTACCAAGACTAGGTAGGTTTATCATCCTGATAAACTTTCACCAATGCCTCTGCTGTAGTGTGCAAATTTTCAGCATCCATCTTCTCGATGTGATTAAGAAATCCAAATCTTGAACGTACAGCGTCATAGGCTTGCAATCTTTTGGTAAGAGAAACACATAGCTGGGATAAAGGCGGATCCCTTGCATTTCTCCTTTGGTGACAGATTTGCGTCGTGCCGTTTCCCACAATCGAGCGGATTCAACCTCACGTTTCTCGTTCTGGTCCTGGTGCATGATTGTATGTATTCGTCAGTCTGAGATATTTTTTTTGGTAGCTTCCTCGTATTCATCAAAATCGTTTATTTTGGATTCCACGAATGATTTCAATGATCCTCGCACTGCCGATACAACAATCATTTTCGGGTCTTGCAACACCTTGTTTGTAGAGTTGAATCGCTCCCAGAAGTCGTTCCAAAAGATTGCGAAAAAAGTGGTTTCGAGACCACTCATCTTCTGTAGAAGGTGCGCTGCTGCATTCCTCGCGATGTCTTTTTGCTCTTTATCGGAAGATATGCTTAGAGCTTCTTCGATTTCCAAATAACCGTCGACTAAGGCTTTCGTAGCTTCAGCTCGACAAGACCACCAAGAGTGTCACTAAGCTTTTTCAAGACGTAAAACTACCCGTTATTTTTCTTCGAGAATTTCTCAATTAGAGTTCCGTATCGTTCTGTACTTGATGTGAAAAAGGTATTTAAATTTGGAAAGAATTGAACAGCCAGCTGATCGACAAGAGTTGACAGCTGCCTTTCCAACTAAATTAAGAGAATGACCAAAACATGGTACAAACGCCGATAGATGATTTTTCTCCAAAATAAGAGCCTGAAACCCTTTGTATTTCCCACTCATATTTGCAGCATTTTCGTACGATTGGCCGCGGCAATCCAAATGTCTATTTGATGGTAACCTAAAAATTTGAGTAGAGCGTTTGCTGTGGCTTCGCCAGTATGACCGCAGTTTGGTAAAAAGGTGAGAAATCTTTGTTTTGGCGTCGATCCTTCCATATAGGTATATCAAACAACTATAGTTAGTTGATCTATGCGAGATTCTTCGGGAGTAGAGTCCACTGATACAGAATAATATTTGTTTTTTTTTATCCTGCATACTATTTCAGTTAGTACTTTATCACCCATAGAACTGATCAGATCTTGTTTGTATAAAGTAGGTCCTGTAGGTAAAAGTAAAACGCGAAAAATATATCAAAGGAAAAGTAGTTTACTAGTATTTACTAGTCTGAATTATATATTTTTTCTGAAGTCTATTGTGGGAGCCCCTCTTTTGTGGAGATCCCGGGGCTGTAGCCCCAGTTGCCCTCTCCTAAATCCGGCCCTGAGAGTCTGCAAACAACCCTAGGGATTCATGGATCTACATTTTTTATAGCAACAGGATTCCATGGATTACATGTAATAATCGGAACTTGAAATTGAACGTTGAAATTTACAACTCTAGAAACATCGCGCAGAAAGCAGGATAATTCTACGCAAAAGAATCAAGTTACAGCTAAATATCAGTCTTCAAAATATAATAACTACAAAAATGCATTTACTACAAACAGCAATGCAATTTCGCAATTGAAAAGCAACAACGGAAAAATCATGTCAGCCAAATACCATTGCGCATTGTGCAACAGAGACTAGCATGGAATCAAGGTTTCTAGATATGCCTTCTTTCAACAGATTAAAGACAGTGAAGAGATTGAACATCTGCCCTAATTGTTTTTTTAAGCATGAAAATAATTGCATTTCGGAAAAAGTTTGTCGAGAATGTAGTCAAGTCCATAATAGTTTGTTAGACGAGGCGTTTGCGCAGTCCCTACATGCGCCGTCGGACGGGTGCGCACAAGTGGGTCACGCTGGGCGGTGACGATAAAAAGCTCTACCAAAGCCAATGCAAGCTCGTGAAGGAATAACAGAAGCAGTTAGGCAGAAGTATCGCTACAAAATTACCTTTATGAAGTACTTTTGCCTACCACTCTCATCAATGTTCAAGCAGTAGATGGGACGTATATCAAGATGCGCGCCCTTTTGGATCAGGGTTCCCAAGTCTCACTCATCACGGAGAATGCAACCCAGCTCCTGAAAATACCTAGGAAGAAATGCAATGGTGGGGTCTCGGGAATCGGCCAAAGGAAAACAACTGTAAAGGGATGATTACTATCATCTGCTCTTCAACTGCGAGTGACTTTTCCTTTGAAACAGATGTTTTGATTATGAAGCATCTTATAAAAGATTTACCAAGTCAGTCTATTTCCAAACCTAACTGGTCATACCTGGAGCACATCCAATTAGCTGATCCAGAATTTCATAAAAGTCGCCCTGTAGACGTTTTGCTAGGTGCCGACGTGTACTCAAATATATTAATGAGCGGGATTTGCCATGTACCGACCGCTCAACAAACTCAGCTCGGATGGATTTTGAGTGGCAATGCAAAAACATATCAGTGCAATGTAGTACTCAATGATATCGACAGTATTCAAAAATTTTGGGAGATAGAAGAAATATCCGAGCAGTCAAATCTATCTTCTGAAGATCAGCAGTGTATTGAGTATTATCAGCAGACAACATCAAAACGAGATGACGGTCGCTACGAAGTTAGGCAGCCGATAAAATCAGATTATAGAGAGAAATTGGGCCAGTCAAAATCAAAAGCGATTGCTCAATTTTACAAGTTAGAGCAGAAACTTTCAAAATGTCCGAATATTGCGCAAAATTATAAATTATTCATTGACGAGTATGCATCGCTCGGACATATGATACCCGCTGACACAGTACCTGCCAGCGGAAACAGCAGCATATTAAAATTATATTTGCCTCACCATTGCGTCACACGCGAAGAGTCCACGACTACCAAGTTGCGTGTAGTTTTCAATGCATCAGACAAAACTTCATCGGGGGAGAGTTTGAATGACGTAATGTGTAGGGGCTCTAATCTGCAACAAGATTTACAAAGCCTCATTATCAGCTGGAGGCAACATAAATACGTATTTACGGCCGATAGAGAAAAAATGTTTAGGCAGATATGGGTCCATCCTGAAGATCAAAGGTTGCAGATGATCATATGGAGAGATAATCAGTACGAGAGGCTGCAAGAATATCAGTTAGCCACGGTGACTTACGGCACTAAGGCCGCTCCATTCCTCGCCATGATGACGCTTAAGCAGTTAGTTCAGGATGAACGAATGAACTATCACAGCAGTACAACACCGAGTGTCTAGGAATAGTCATTCTACATGGACGATTTGATCCATGGTACATACTCTATAGAAACCGCCAGACAATTACAAGCCGATATGATAAACCTGTTACAAGAAGGGAGGTTTAATCTGAGAAAGTGGTAATCAAATGTCCTGGAGTTGCCAGAAGGCGTAGAAGCAGATCAGAAGCAGCCAGAAAATTTTGACTTCAAATAAGTGTAGTCAACCAAAGCCTTAGGCCTCGGGTGGAATCCACAAAATGATGTATTTACGTTTCAATCTGGAATATTACCATCATCTTCAAGACCGACCAAGCGGTCTCTTTTATCAGACGTTTCGAAGCTTTTTGATCCCCTAGGGTGGCTCGCCCCAGTCACTACCAAGCTGAAAATTTTCTTTCAAGATGTATGGAAAGCAAACATACAATGGGACGAGTCCGTACCGCAAAACATCTGCGACGAATGGATCAAAAATAGGGATGAGATTCAGTTAATTCAGTTTGAAGTACCAAGGTGGCTGCAGACACAGGAGAGAGATCATGTTTGAACTCCATGGGTACTGTGACGCTAGCACTAAAGCGTATGCGGCCGTCGTTTACTGCTAAATAAACAAGAAAAATCGGGCGACAGTCACCTTAGTAGCAGCAAAGACAAAGGTCGTTCCACTCGACAAGAACACCTCATTACCGCGACTAGAAATTTGTGGTACGGTTTTACTATAAAAATTAATTAAAAAAATTAAGGAATGCTTAGGAAATCATACCATAACAGTCTATGGGTGGACCGATTCGATGGCTGTACTTGGTTGGCCAAATGATGAAGCAGATAAATGGAAACCGTTTGTTGCCAACCGTGTCAGAGAAGTTATTAGTGCCATGCCATTAACCTGTTGGAGATACGTCAAATTAAAGGAAAATCCAGCAAACTGCGCAAGCCGAGGTATCACTGCTTCACAACTCAAGGAACACTCGTTGTGGTGGCAAGGGCCCGCTTGGCTCCCTAAATTCTGTCCGGAAAATTGTGTCAAATATAAATACACTACTAACGAAAAGGCAAAGCAAGTCAAGCAAGCAAGTGTGACGCAAATATCAAGTGATTGCGACACTATAAAGCAGTTGTTGGAAAGGCAATCTTCATTAAATAAAGCAGTAAGGATATTAGCATGGGTCCTGAGATTTACAAGCAAGAAAGAAAAGCAAGATTATTTGACAGTACAAGAGTTGAGAAGAGCAAATATGTTAATAATACAAAGCAGCCAACGGGAAATATTTTTGGACGAAATAAGCAACTTGTCAGAAAGCAAAGCTGTCAGCAGTAAAAGCAAAATAGTTAGTTTGAGTCCTATATTAGATGAAAATGGCATTCTACGAGTCGGGGGGAGGTTGAGACATGTAAACCTGAGCCCTGAGATGAAACACCCTGCCATCATCCCAAGCAACACGAGACTAGCAGATCTTATCATCGATCATGCCCACAAAATAACATATCATGGTGGTGCTCGTATAACCACAGCTTTTATCAGACAGAAATATTGGCTTCTGGGTGGCAACAATGCCACTAAAAAACGACTACGCTTGTGCGTTAAATGCAGTAAATACACCCTCAGTTAATGGGAGACTTACCATCAGCACGCACCAACCCATCGCGCCCATTTTATCACTGTTGCGTCGATTACAATGGCCATGTCAACGTCAAAGCCAACAAGGGCCGTGGTATCAAAGGGATACGTGGCAGTGTTCGTGTGTATGGCTACTAAAGCCGTACACCTAGAGCTAGTCTCCGATTTAACAACGTCGGCCTTTATTGCTGCATTGAAAAGATTAGCCGCTAGGAGGGGCCAGCCATGGCATCTCTACAGTGATCAGGGGTCGAACTTTATAGGAGCCAATAAAGTTCTGAAACAAGAATTCGTGATATATAACACAACTCTCATCACGAAGCAAGTGGCGTCAGACTCGCTCCAATATCAAGTTAAATGACGTAGTAATAATAACGAAGAGTGGCTTTATGAAAAAACCAGTTGTCAAACTTGCGATAATACCAGTCAATCAGAATGAAGAGCTAAAACCTAATCCTAAATCAAGAATCAGAAAGACAATATCAGTCTTATCATCTGTACTCATGGCCCTATTTTTCATGTTTTTAGCAGTACCATCTATAAACTGCGCCTACAGTATATCTCCACTACAAAACAACAACACCCTGGGTTTCGATCGTATTAATAACATGAATTTAATTCGAGACGATTGGCGCCTAGTTGTCTATTACGATACTCAAACTTATCAAGAAGGAAATATGGCGCTTGAAAAGTACATAACATACCTGAGTATGCATGCAGAAAAATACAGTTGCAGTCATATTGCGAAGGCATCATGTTATAGCTGCGTCATGAGGCCACTGAACTTCAATATTATTATGATATCATTATGAATCATAATTCCCAAACGTTGCTTCGTCGGCGGCGCCGTGGCCTGGTTAATGGAAAAGGATATATTGCTAACAGCCTGTTCGGCGTCCTGGATGAGCGTTTTGCGGAAAAATATGAGCAAGATATAAACCTTATCAAGACGAATCAGCATCACCTTGCAGCACTCTGGAAAAACCAAACTTCGATAGTGGAAGCAGAGTTTAACATGCTGAAATGAACAGAAGGCATGGTGGACAAGCATCATAAGTTAATTAACAAGAAACTTAATGACATCAAAAATGCAGTTGAGCAGATAAAATCAGGAGTACAGAATGTCTCGCTTATCAGTGATTTTTTTGCCAACGGCTATGATTGCAAACAATAATTTAATCAGTTTAAAAAATATTCATCAGATGTTACTTGACGCCGTGGCAAATATATAATGGCAAATTCAATTTCCATTTACTTACCCCGGATCAGTTATGACATGAGCTTGGTGTGATATCTGAGCAGCTCCCAAAGGAATTGTCATTACCAATCAAGAAAACAGACAGTTTATTAGAGATATATAACTTACTACAAGTGCGTGTTTTAATTACAATGATTTCATATTCTTGTTGAGATGTTAAGCTAGAACCCAATATTTGTTTTGTAGTTGTCGTGTATTTGGAGTTGTTAGTCAGAAAAGAGGGAAAAATTTCTGTGGGGCTTTCAATTGGGTTGCGACTAAAGAAATCTGCATGGCCTATGCCTACCCTTTTTGTAAGTGATATCGAAATCGAAATCCTGCATGAAGGTCCACCAACGAGCTACGCGTGGGGATAAATCCTTTTTGTTCATTGGAATTGCAATCTGTGATTATTTGAAATTTGATACCTAAAAGATATACCCTGAATTGTTTCAAAGCGTTATAGATAGCCAAAGTTTCCAGGTCATAGGAACAGTACTTAGATTCAGCAGGTGAAGTCCTTTTACTATAATAAGCAACTACCCTTTTGACATTATCAACTCTTTGTACTAGTACTGCTCCGTAACCTAATGAACTAGCGTCTGTGTAAAGTTCCGTTGGTAACTTTGGGTCAAAGACTACTAGTAAAGGCTTTGTGGATAATATGTCATAAATGCTTTATGACATAATCCCTAGCATTATCCTGCTCAAGTCCCCATTCCCATTTTTGGTCAGTTTTTAACAATTTTGTTATACAGGCTGTACTAGAAGCGAAGTTAGGTATGAACTTTCTAAAATAACTTGCTAGTCCCATAATCTGGCGTACTTGTCTGATATTGGTTGGGACCGGGGAATGAACCAAAGCAGCTACTTTTGAATCACTAGGTCTTATACCTTCCCGAGATATATGCCGTCCTAAATATTCAAATTCTTAAAAAAACCTGCGATACTAAGTGCTTCAAGAGTTTGGTCGAGATACGATAATCCCTCTATGGTAGAAAAAGGAATTAAAATATCGTCAATATAGACAAGAAGAAATTGCAAGTCTTGTACAGCCTTTTTAATAGCTCGTTGAAACACAGCTGGGCCGTTACAAATACCAAAAGGCATTTTAACAAATTCATAGATTTAGTTCGCCTGTGCTGACCGTGCTAATTTCATCCAAGACAGAAGGGAATTTTTCAAAAATATTTTTTATCTTTTCTTGTACTTCAGGGCTTAAATGACCAATTTTTGAATCTAATTCACATAAACCTGAATCTGAAGAAACGAAATTAACTTCTGTTTTGGATTCTATATGCTTCCTGACTAAACGACTACCAGAAGAATCGGTTATAATCTCTAAATCTGGATAATTAACTGCATTTCTACCGATTAGCAGATCATAACCAAAATCATCATCTCTGACTACATAAATATCAAGTTCTATACCAACACCTTCAAACTGAACGATAACTGTAATCGTGGCAAATACGTGGATTTTGCTACTACCTATACCATTTAGGTACAGAGATGTCGGTGTAAGATGGCAATCTATTTTTTTTGCTACAGATTCCTTAATTATTCTACAACTCGCACCTGTATCAATAAGTGAGTTTATACATTGATTGTTAATGGAAACAGGTGTGAGATTTAGTTCTGCTGTTGTAGTGACACCATTATTTAGGCTAGCCATTTTGACGTCGACGTCGATAATGCCACCACAAACTAGTTCAATCAATTGTCCATCCGTAAACGCTACATTGGTATTGCGTAGCAATCTCAATTTTTCCCTAGCATATTCACTATAAGACTCCAATGTGTCTGATGAAAATAGTACCGCTTTGAGTTTCTCCGACAAATTTTTCTTTTCGGGGTAAGCATCGATAATATCTCTGCGAAGATTTTCCCAAGATCTACCGTCTGAAGGCTCCCATGATTCATACCATGATAAACAAGAACCCTTAAGGGCTTTACCGGCTTTAGCTGCTGTTTTAAAGCTGCTCCACTTGAGTTCTGTGGCGAGAGACTCGATACTGTTGCACCAGCTAGCAGCTCCGCGGTCGCTCCGCTCGGGGTCGAAGAGCGGTAACGCGATGTCGTCATCTTTATGATGCGTAGTGGTCACTGCATCGTGAATCGCTGATAAAAGACTCGTGATCGCCGCGGCATCCATCCTGGAACTTAGAAATAAACATGTTAACAAGAAGGCTCGGGCTATCCCACTTCTGATGTTGGATTATTCTCTATAATCTCGATAAGCAAACCTAGATTCAGCAGATTACTATTAGGATCCCTGGTTATCCATTATATTCACCATCACATTCCCTAATAATGACATCTGAGAAATGAAATAACACATTACCTTATATTTCATTTATTGAAAGTGAAACTTGAGGGAAACACAATGAAAGTACGATTTTATGTGAATATATATTACACTGTATATAAAATAAACTAATCTACTGTCGGATATTTATTCGCATGGTCATAAAACACCCAATATCCTTTATATCGTCGATATATCTACAAAGCTAGTTGTTACAATAGAATATCGCCTCTTTTTTATATAGGATACAAGTAGTACAAAATAATATTAAAACAGATTTAGCACAATGTAAAATAACATTGAGCCAGAAGCATAAAAGCACAATGAAAGGCAGGATTAATTCACTTACCGAGATTAGTTCGGAACGGACGCCCAGACACAAGTCACCGGCCATGTTGTTCACTGTTGCTTTTATACCCTGTCTGACAATAACAGATTTGCCGCCACACGTGGCCGCTTTGGCGCCACACAAACATAATTGTAGAAAGACAGAAATACATGTAAAATCTTAGTGATTTAAATCGTGTAAAATATTATTAATTATTATGACAATTATCTGATATTATGATATTATTATTTATTATAAATTATATTTATAGAAACAACTATTTCGAATATACCAGAAATTGATTGAATAAGGACTTGTAAATTCTAATATGATTTCCATAATTCATTTCGCATTTTATGATGAATTTTAGGCTATTTATTTATGATTACAAAATTATCTTATAAAATAATCATATTTATTACGGAAATGCGGAAGTGACAATGACAGGATATTGACTTGAACACCAATTCTTAAACGTTGTTAATAATTTAATTTGTATTTCATAATGAATATCCTGTCATTAATTTATAATTAATTACTATTTTACTGATATTTTATTTACAATATTTTATTATATGCTCTTACGGATACGGATATTCTGTCACGTGCAAGAGTTACAGTCAACTTTATAATATTTGAAATTAAAATACCCCTCATTGGGGACGATATATCTGAAATTTCAAAGGTAATTCCGATTCCCCAACTGATAGGCAATAAAGAGATAACAATAGTCCCAGTGTCGAATTACGTCGCAGATGATCTGCGGCGGGATGCGTTCATTTAAATATATATGCAGGAGATAAGGTCCTGCTTACATAAAGATCAAAAAAATATTATATGCCATATCAAGAGGCCGATTCATATAATCAAGGACGAAAAAAGTTTCTGTGAAGTATTCTCAAACACAAGAAGATGTAATACGATAACGCGACCCTGCAGCAATCAATGGATAGAGTTAAACAAAGTAAATTCCTATATCTATTTTTATTGCCAGCAGTGTCAATTGAAACTCGTATGTGGCGATCAGATTACCCCACTCACAATGACTCACGTTGGGTTCTTCAGTATAGATCAAGGATGCGTTATCAAAACAGCTGATTTCTTTATGTATTCACATAGACACGAAGTCACTCAGATTAATGTAAGTGCTAAAATAGAATTACCAGAGATTTTACAGATAAATCATATTATCAATATATCATTACCAGATCCATCGACATCCAACGTGGACAGAGTTGATTCAAAATATATTCAGAAGGAGCTTCAAAATATCAAACAGAATATTGAAATCATGAAACAGAGCGAGCCTCTAGCAGTCGGAGTTTCGTACAACGATATCCATCATTATGCAGCGATATATATATTGTTCGCCCTGGTAGCAGTTATCGTCGTGGCGAGGGCGTGCCCGCCACGGCCATGCCACGACTGCCCCCGCCGCGGCCGCAGCGGAGCCACCGGCGGCTTCGTCCGCGTCGGCAGCGTCCATCAGTGTACAGTGCACCGAACATTACAGTGAATTAAGTGAATTCACAAAGAGAAGTGCGCGGGTACCCGGACCAGCCAAACGCACTCTTTTTACTAACGAGCAAAGTGCGCGAGTGTTGATGAAAGACACTTGTTCATCCCCAATAGTGAATCGACCAGTTTTTTAAATATCTGATAAGAATCTCCTGGAAGTCCAGTAACACATGCTGAGTTGGAGCCGATTCGCTGTTGCGATACACACCGCAAAGCGTCGTTCTGCCTATTCCGATTTTGTTACTGTGTTTTGTCGTCATGTGTATCTTTTATTTCCCACTTGGTTTTGTTTATTTATATATTTTGCGGTGTCTTGTGTATTGTGACAGTTGAATAAATGTGCTACCTATTCTATTATAAGAAGAAGAAAACTTTCTGAACTTAATGTCACATCCAGTATATGGGTGAAATGGTCTTGAGGGATCAACCGATCACCCAAACAAGACCAACTAATAAGTAATAATGATAATATATCCAGTATAAACAAAATTCAAATATTCGTTTTCATATTCATCTTCATATTCTTTATTACACAGAAATCTTAATGATAAGGTAACAAAATATTTAATGAGCAAAGGCGAGATTATCTTTATAGAGAGATTCCTACCAGCAAATCTAGGCAGGACAGGAAAATTTGTGCAACAGGAGAGTCCTAGTGCGCAATAAATCTATATACCTCTAATTATTTACGAAGCTAAAACATAATCATATAATAAATTATGTATATACTAAATCAAATACTGTAGCACAAAAATAAAATAAGTGCCTATAAGTACTACTTATATACACATATAAAAAAAAACCTGTCATGAAAAATAAAGCAAATGCTCTTTCAATCTTTTATTATCAGTGAAAATTGAGGGACTATCTCTTATTAGAGGGAAGTATCGAAGGGAAGTTCCCCAGTTGGATCACCCTTAAATTAATAATTATAAATAAAAATAATAATAATAACCTAAACGAGTGTTTGTAAGCGGTAGTGTTACCATTAGCGGAGATTTCGCAAAATATTGAACACATAGGAGAGAATTTGCATATCACGACGAAGGTGGATCGGAAGCCATCCCGACTCCTTGCGATACTGTGAGACATGGATATACTTGCGCAGCCCGAAAACAAACCGAATCCCGATGTTTTGTAGTCGTTCGAGTTTGTTCAGTTGTTTTTGGTTTGCACTGATCAAGCAAACATCCGCGTTGTCGATTAAAACTAGTGAGAGGGACTGAGCAAGGGTGATTTTAGCCGCAGCTGGAAGTATTGCAATCTCCGTAAGGAGTGAAATGACGCAAAGACTCTTCTGCTGACCTCACAAATATAGGGCGACCAGAAAACAATTTATCAAGTAAAACCCCAAGATTCTTTGCCGTCTCGCTGCATGTAATTATGTTACCATCATATTTATAGGGTCGACGACGGGCATTTTCTAAAATTCATGGCCTGCGATTTGCCCGGGTTGACAAGCAGACCACATGAGATAACCCATTTTCTGTTGTTATCGAGATCAGCATTCATCGCCTCAATAGTCAGATTAACATCACACGGAGAGAAGTGCCGATATATTTGGAGGTCATCTGCGTAGAGATGATAAGAGGAAGAAAGAACGTCAGATATGGAGGAGAAAGGATTCCACCCTGCGGAACACCTGTGGAGAGATCACACCAGTCCGTTGAGATCTCCTCAGACTTAATGCGTTGCTGGCACTCTCTCAGGTAGAAGTCAAACAAGCAAGCTGAGTGCGACGAGACATTAAGCGACTTATATATCGAAGTCGACGCAGTCGAAGGCGCTACTGAAATTAAACAGTGTAAGAACCGTAAGCTGCTTCTGATCCATGGCAGTTTACTGTCGTTAGTGACTTTGAGCAGTGCTATGGTAGTGCCGACGACCGACCTAAAACCTGATTGGTGGGATGCAGTAACATTCTTGAGGAAAGTTAGGAGGAGAGTTAGGAGTGAAAAAATGATTCCAGAGCTTTTGAGAGGATAGGCAGAATAGATATGGGACGGAATTCTTTAAAGGAGGCGGAATTAGACGTTTTGGGTAAGGAAATCATACTATATCTACAGATATACTTCATAATTCATAATTCTGTATTAAACACAGTAATTTAAAAAGGTGAGTATTTAATCACACAACAAAAATACTGATTTTCACAGCAAAAGGATCAGCAAAAATTATTTTTATGTTTTAAGTATTTATGTTGTTCTGAAATGTTCAACCTAATAGGAAGGATAAAGGGCGCTTCGCTTCGCTCGACCCTTTTACCCTTCACCAAAGCTAACGGAGTATTTTGCCCTGATATTTGTTCTGAAAATCAGTATATTTGCTGTGCAAATCAGTATTATTGATGTGCAGTTTAATATTTCCCATTAAAAAATATACACGAAGAGAAAACATATGTGCAAAGGCAAGCTTATCTCTAAAAAGAGATTTCTTCCTGCAAACCAAGGCATGATAGAAAAAAATATTAGAAAGTGTAGGCAGTGCACAATATCTAATTAATAAAATACATATTATTAAATTAAGTATCTATAAAATGAGGAAAATAAAATACATATAACTACTAAATTAGTAACACTAAATACATACATAAACCGATACATACATACATAAAGTTTACATATAATAATGATAATATTCATCTACAACTATCACCAAAGAGAGAGGAAATGCTCTTTTGCCCAGTTTTTGAAAGAGAAAAGAGTGGGACTGTTTCTTATAGTACAAGGAAGTGCGTTCTACAGTCGGACCGCCTGCAACCTGAACGAGTGCTCATATGCGGAGGTGTTATACCTTGGAGTGGCTAAGAGTGAGACCGTGTGAGATCTCCGGTGCCGATCTCCTGAAAAGAGATACTCAAAGCGGTCTCGAAGGTAGCTGGGGTAGCGCGGATTTTTCAATATATTCAAAAGATAAGAAAGAATATGAGAGTCTCGGCGACGACGAATTGCTAGCCACCCCAAGTCATTGCGATATTGAGAAACGTGGTCGAATTTGCGCAGGCCGAAGATAAACCAAATTCGAGATTCTGAAGTCGTTCGAGTTTGTTCAGTAGATCTTCGTTCGCGCCATTTTATGATAGAGAAACAATAGGTTTTTGTAACAAATAAATCGTGTACCTGGTTCCTAAAATCATGGCTTGTGATTCGGTCGGGTATACCAACAGCCCGTATGATGAGGCCCAGTTTTTCATATTCTCGAGGTCAGCATTCAGTGTCTCTACGGATGAAACTACAACGCCGCAGGGGGAAAAGTACCGATAAATTTGGCGAAAATACTTATTACGATGATTTAGAGAAAGTAACAACAGAAATTATATGTATGTAACAGTTACATTTACATTGTAATGTAGTTTAATAAGTCTCTTGGTGCCAGTATATTTTGAAGCTTTAAGAATGCTGTACTAAGTTTGTTTAGCGGCAAGGGTACTATGTAAAATAATAATAATAAAAGCTCACCAAGTATTATGCAAACATTGCTTCTGCCCTACATTAAGATACCCTGTGTCGTAGGTACCAGAAAAAGTGACGTCACGAACATGTAAACATCCAAGACCTGAGATTGTTTTTTCTTCCTACCATAATCAATCCTTGTAGGAACCATAATTGAAAAACACACAGTGCCTGTTTCACAATATACAGATAAGTTATTATATACGTTATTATGATATATTTGTCACCTACGGCTTATAAGGGCTTTGTGAAATAGGCAATCAAACTGTAAACACAAATGATAATATAACAGAAAATATGGTATCGTACCATTGTAATGTCATAGCAACAATACATGTAGGATCCATTATTGAAAAACACACAGTGCCTGTTTTCACAATGTGCGCATTATTTACGTTATTACGATTTATTTGTCACATACGGCTTAAACGGGCGTTGTGAAATAGGCAATCAAACTGTAAACACAAATGATAAGATATCAAAAAAATAAGGTATCGTATCATTTTAATGTCGTAGCAACAATACATGTGTCCTGTATTGTACGCAACAGAATTATCAGTAAAGGTATGTACAATACTTATTAATACGAAAGAGTAATAATTAGTCTAAGTTAATACGTACTCGTAAATCATACCTATTTCCCGTTTTGGGTTTCACAGCTTCGGATTTAGATCCTTCAATGACTTATTGGGTCTGCTCAACTCTTTATATTCTTACTATATCCAAATTTTATCAATTTCAGATTATGGCAATGGCGAAGAGAGTCGGTAAAGAACACTACTATTGGTATTTGAATGGCCTGACGAGTCGCGTTGTGGCCGAATCCGGTAGAGCCAGTGACCGTTTTCACCTTGGAAAAATTATACTGAAAAGTTTGAAAGATGCTCCAGATTTTGTTCTTCAGGTAAACAAATTTTCTTGCTAGAGCTATTTGATAATCCGGAACAATGGACGGGTCAAAAATCCTTAATGGGTCATCCGAAACACTGAACGTCCGATAGTGTACCTAAGATAAATAAAATATCTCTTTGGTACATGTTCAGGATTCGAACCTGCATCTCCTGTGTGAGAAGCAAACGTGAAACCTATAAGACGACGGAGCTCTGTATTCACTCTATTTCAATAGGTATTAGGTAAGTTAAAGATGAGCTCTGAAAATATTTAAAATACACCCGAATTAGAAAAATTACAAGTATTGGTAAAAATCCTGAATTGCTCCGAATCCTCCCATTTTGTTGGGAAAATAAGGGATTATAAAAAAAATATATTTTGAATTGATTTTTCATACGTCGATTGAAGATGATTGTACCAACAAATCATGTTATTTGGATATTTGTTCTTAAGTGTCACATATTCGAAATATTTGTGGAGTGCCAAAAGGGCATTTTTGTAAAACTTATTATCTCTCTACCGTAAACCTAAAGATGGGCGGTCTGATTTTTTATCACTTAGCTCATAACTGAGTGTTATATACAGCTTGATTTAAGCATTTTATATATAGATTTATTAGCAGAAACCGAAGCAATACACTTTGTACTTTAGTTAGTCACATGTGTTGATACAAACTGTGTTTTTTGACTTATCAAGTATTTAGTTACTAACATACAATTTTTTATTTTACTACTACTACTAAAACCATTATATGGAGGTGCAAATAAGTGGGCATACGCAAGCTATTGCAGTTACGGTTAGCCAACTAAGTATGTTTTTTTAAATAAGTATGAAAAAAGCGGTCCCTCGGAGGTTTGACGGCGGCAACCGCAACCGCTTAGTGTGTAGACCCACGTAGATTCATTGTGACAAGACCAATAGCTCCATTGTGATTCTCCATCTCTGACATTTCTTACACATATGCTGTTATTTAAAGCGAGTGAAAATAGAATTTGAAGGGAAATAGGGATGTGTCAAAAGATACTGTTGCAATACTGTCCAAATATACTTGTTCAGGCTTCTCAGCACCTAATGACCTCGTAGGGGCCCATCAGCTACGAGGTAGCGTAGCGATCAGTTGCCAAGAAGTGTGAACGTCGGCGATTCACCGAGCTAATAATTATTGGGGTCGATCTAACCTGGTCTGTGCTTCGGTCCCGTCAACCTCCTGTCTCTCTGCAAGGCCCGGGTGCACCCTAGGCTCTTCTTGGTAGACAGGTTCTTCAGCCAACCAGGTATGACTGGCAGGCCAGCTTCGATGAGCACAGTGTTCCAACACAGGTTATGTTACGTGGGAAAAACCAATCGGCCACGTAAATGCGAACTTTATCTGGTTCGGGGAACCACAACACACTCAGCTATATAGACAATCCTGAGGGAAACCCGAATACATTCCAGATGGCTTGCGATTTAATTTCAATACCCTAACCAAAGCGCGTTTACATTGCGAGGGCTTTCGTCTGTCAGTTGTCAAAAAACTGCTAGGTTGGCAGCAACGTCAAATTCAAAATGGCCGTTCAGAAACCATCGATCGAATATCGATTTGGAATCGAACAATCACCCGCCCGGACAGGCACCCACCTGTCCCCTAATCTACGGGCAGCCGAGACAACGTTGCTACCGCTCGTTTTAGAACCGAGCCTCCTACTAGAACCTCTGCAGACCGGGGGGTCCCGTCCTTGCCAGGGAACAAGTTAACAATGCGCCCCCTGCGCCAACGTAGTGGCGGTAGGTTAGCATCCTTAACTAGAACGAGGTCACCAACACTAGGGGGGCTGGTTTTGTCAGTCCACTTAAGGCGCTGTTGTAAGATATGCAGATACTCGAGCGACCAACGCTTCCAGAAATTCTGAGTAAACTGCTGCAACATCTGATACCTTGACAACCGATACAATTTCACTCCCTCGAAGGGGTGCTCGGGCAACGCGTTAAGTGGCTGTCCTATCAAGAAATGGCCTGGGGTCAGAGCCTCCAGGTCATTTGGATCCGAGCTGAGCGGACACAACGGTCGCGAATTGAGAACGGCCTCGATCTTACAAAACAATGTCGCGAGCTCCTCAAAAGTCAGCGCGGTCTGACCTACTATACGCCCCAAGTGCGTCTTAGCTGACTTAACTACGGCCTCAAAAATCCCACCCCAGTGGGGGCAAATCGGTGGGCTGAAGGTCCACTGTATACCCCGACGGGAGAGGGCCGTTCCAATATCCACTTTATTTACATTCAAAAAGTTGACTATCTCTCGTAAGCATCGTTCCGCACCGATGTAGTTAGTGCCGTTATCAGAGCGGATCAAAGTTGGAAGTCCCCTTCGAGAAACAAACCTATCCAAACAAGCAATGAAAGCCTCTGTCGAGAGATCAGCAACGAGCTCGAGATGTACCGCCTTGGTGGATAAACAAACAAACACACATAGGTACGCCTTGTATTGCCCCTTCTACTTAAGATACTACTACATGGCTGTAGGGCCAGTCCGATTCTCTCTTGGCAAGCCAGGGTGGTCCCCACCACAAATGGTGTCTAACGAGTTCAGGAGCCCGACATCCCCTGGATGCACAATCAGACGGGTTCAATTCTCCTGGTACATGTCTCCAGGTCAGTGGGACCTCAGACGACACAATCTGGGAGACACGGTTCGCAACAAAAACCTCTAAGTTATGGACCGAAGCCTTCAGCCAGCACAAAACAATCTGGCTGTCCGTCCACGCGTACACCGTATCCTACAAAACCACTGACCCACGCAACACTGTTAGAGTGTGATTCAAAACTTTGGTCAAAAGAGCAGCCCCGGACAGTTCCAGTTTTGGAATCGTCATCCTTGTCCGAATAGGCGCTACCTTGCTTTTTGCCAAAACCAAACGCACGTCGACCTCCCCGGTGGAGGTGACGGTTCGCAAATAAACCGCTGCCGCAAACCCTCGTTCAGAGGCATCACAAAACCCGTGAAGGGTTGCCCTGTAATCCCCAGCAGGGACCAATTTCCTCGGCAGCGATACATTATTTATGAGGCCCAACCATTGTGCTAAATCATTCGATACAATGCAGCCCTGAGCTCCAGAATCTAATAGGGCGCGAACGTATGTTGGGTTGCCCGCCAAATCCCAAACAAGCACAGAGGCGATCGGTAACACCACCGTCTCCGGTTGGGGGGCAACAAATTGGTGGGCCGCAAATTCCTAGCGAGGGCCCCCGGGGCCCCAATCTGCCTGTAACCGATCAGGTAGGCAGCTATACGCCAGAGGGTCCCATTGTACAAATGGCCCACGCGCCGGTTCCATTGCCACCCTACGACGCCCCCCGAAGGGGGGTGGGCGTGAATTCAACCGTGGCCGCTCCATGAGCGGGGGGGACATCACATGCGACCGACGAGGACGAGGCGACGAGCGGGGCGACAACTGAGGCGGCGTCCGAACCGCACCCGCATAGCTCGAAGGTGTCCCATGCCAACCGCCCGTTACGGCCTGCTCAACACACCCAATGTGCCGCTGAGTCGGATGCTGAGTCGCAACCGAGAACTCAGGGCCCCCCATGTGATGACCCTGAGTGCGACCCTGCACCCCTGGGTGGCCGCGTGCTTGTGGCCCCATTGCCCGCTGAGTCGGATGCTGAGTCGCAACCGAAAACTCAGGGCCCCCCATGTGATGACCCTGAGTGCGGCCCTGCACCCTAGTACTGCCCTGTGCACGTGGGGACGTTGGCCCCTGAGTTGCGCTCCGAGTCGCAAACGAATTCTCAGGGCCCCATGCCGTGTCACCCTGGGTACGGCCCTGTGGACGTGGGGACGTTGGCCCCTGAGTTGCGCTCCGAGTCGCAAACGAATTCTCAGGGCCCCATGCCGTGTCACCCTGGATACGGCCCTGTGGAGGCTGTTGGCCGGACCGGTTCATGCACAACAGATTATTGTGGGCCCCACCACAATATCCGCACATTTTTGTGCGCGTGCAGTCCCTAGCCATGTGTGGCCCGAGGCACAGGAAACACCAGCTCCGCTGCTTGGCCATCCGGCGCCGTCCCTGAACCCTAAGTTCCCCGAACTTATTGCAATTGGCCACAGCATGGCCAATCTGCCTACAACATGGGCAGGTCTCACTATGTGGGGTCAATGCACTCACAGTCCCATATGACTGCCGGTTGGTGCGGTCCTTCCTCGTCGGAGGACCTCTACTCACAGCGCTCCCGGCAGCTCTCTGTGGCTCCGAAGGATGGGTGAACGTCAACGCCAAATTCTCTGCCCGTCGAGCCTCCTCTTCCAAGAATCCGACCAAGTCGGAGAAGGCGGGCAGGTCCTCGGCCGACCTCCCGTGAGACTGTTCGAAACGAGTCTGCACGTCAGCGGGTAGGCGGGAAAGTACAATGTACAACAGTAGGTACGACCATTCACCAACCGGAAGTCCAAGATTCTCTAGAGCCTTGGTGACGGACAACAATGGGTTCAAAACCTCCGTCTGTATGGCCCCGACCTTGTTCACAACCGGGATACTAAACAAACGGTTCAGTTGGGCATCGGCCAACCTCCGTTTGTTATGGTAACGTCTGACCAACAATTGCCTGGCCGTTTCATAGTTACCCTCCGTAACTGTCAAATGAGCGACCAGCTCCCTAGGCTCACCCCTCAATGCTGCCACCAGCTGAGCCATCTTGACAGACTTGGTAATGTCCGATCGCATGTGCACCAAACTGTCGAACAGATTGATGAAGCTCATCCATTCACCGGACACTCCGTCAAAAGTAGGCATAGTTATGGCAGGTAACCTGGACCCCGAACCCTGAAGCGGCAGAGGTGCTTCAATGTCACCACCATGGCTGGACTCGCGCTGTCTACGTATGTCCGCAGCCTTCTGCGTGATAGCAGCTGCCATCTCCATACATTGGTCGACATCCCCTAGCAACCGTGACAGCCTGTCAGGTGCGCAACAATCAACTGATTCCGCCTGCGCGGACAATTCGAGCACCCTATTGTAACGTTCCTTAACGTCCATAGACCGCTCCAATACCACATCATGCCTATCTAAACGGTCTATCAGACCGTGTGCGGAGGAAAACCATCTGAGTTCCTTAGAAACACCCTTCTGGATTTCAGATAACGACATGATCGGAACGATACTTACTCACAATTTGCAGTAACTCAATTTTATTGGACCCTCCAGTCTACAACCCAAACGAGGGAACCCTAAACCACACTTAAACAATGTTGTTTTCCTTAAACAATAGGAACCGAGTTTTATATCTATATAAATTCTGTAAATACAATTTAGTTTCCCTTCATCATTATAACACACACAGATAGTCAATATTAGTTCAAGTTATAAATTGCTATAAACTGAAAACAATGTAATAGCCTGCTATCAATAGATGTAACTACCTATGTTAACCAAAACATTCATTCAATAGATTGACTAACTGGTAATTCAATTCAAATTTCAATTCACCTACAATGTACCTAAGTTGAGTACCTACTATTCTGAGTCACATCTCAGTACAACTGGTCATTTAGGGAAAACTGTAATATCTGTCTGTCTACTACCAGCAATAGACCTATAGCTTACAATACTACCAATCTATGTGGATATAGGAACACAACCAAGTTACCTAGTAACCGCCTATACCTACAGATTGATAGTCCCAAATCGTGCGTTCCTGGAGCCCTTGACGGCTGCAAATCTCAGGAAACCACGCTCTAGCTACCAAAATGTTCAGGCTTCTCAACACCTAATGACCTCGTAGGGGCCCATCAGCTACGAGGTAGCGTAGCGATCAGTTGCCAAGAAGTGTGAACGTCGGCGATTCACCGAGCTAATAATTATTGGGGTCGATCTAACCTGGTCTGTGCTTCGGTCCCGTCAACCTCCTGTCTCTCTGCAAGGCCCGGGTGCACCCTAGGCTCTTCTTGGTAGACAGGTTCTTCAGCCAACCAGGTATGACTGGCAGGCCAGCTTCGATGAGCACAGTGTTCCAACACAGGTTATGTTACGTGGGAAAAACCAATCGGCCACGTAAATGCGAACTTTATCTGGTTCGGGGAACCACAACACACTCAGCTATATAGACAATCCTGAGGGAAACCCGAATACATTCCAGATGGCTTGCGATTTAATTTCAATACCCTAACCAAAGCGCGTTTACATTGCGAGGGCTTTCGTCTGTCAGTTGTCCAAAAACTGCTAGGTTGGCAGCAACGTCAAATTCAAAATGGCCGTTCAGAAACCATCGATCGAATATCGATTTGGAATCGAACAATACTTATTATATCAAGTTGATTTGAATATTCATGCGATAGAAAATTACTGCTCAAACCAATGTATGTATCATCGAGGCGTCGATACGTGGCCGAATTCAATAAATGAATTGCCACAGACATAATATAAGATACTAGAAATGGCTGCCCAATAAAATGTGACTTCATAGTGTTGTGTAAAGATGAGTAGTTCCAGCAGACGTATCCGAACTCGGTACGACATCATGCCGGTACGATCCGTCTAAATTAACATACGCTATAGTCCGGTGGAGTCAGATCTACGAAGAGGATTGAGGAACGAGAGAAAGCGCATCTCCACGTCTCCGGTCCGGCGGAGTCAGACGTTCGTCGGTGCGACGAGGATCGAGGAATGAACTGAGCGCCTCATCCTACCGCCTCTGCCCGTGACCTCTCCGTATCTGTCTCACTTTCCGTCCTGATAATGCCCGATATATCGTGATCAACTTGAAAGAATAAAATGTGGCTTATTCAAAAACGTATTAGATTAGGAATTAGATAATTCAATAGTATAAAAAATATAATATTTTATATATTTGCCAAATATATTTCCGTGATATTTATTCGTGATATGGCCTGTATGTTTGTCCTACTTAAATAAAAACATTTAGATATACTGATTGATTATAAGGAGGTACCTACTAAATATTGATCACCAAAATGTCTAATGATTATCATTCTATATAGTTATAAAAACTGTCATTTTTATTTATCGCCCTAAAACTGAACATAAACCAACCAATCAGCTTTGGTTTAACCTTGGTTTAACCGCTTTCATATTTATTATTAAATACCTACTTTGGGCTTTAACCGAGGAACTTGAGCAACCTAGAGTAAACCGCTTTTATAGCTTTAGCCATAACAAATACATATATTCATTAGATATTTTACTGACCATCGAGCTTCATCATTTTTGGTTCTTCTTTTATGACGTCTTCGATGCATTTGGGCCACGATTCAGAGCGACTAGCTAGAAGGCGGAATAAGATTTAACTCGAGTAAACTTTGACAACTACATACAAATTTAAAAAGAGATGTCAAAGTTCACTCGAGCAAAGTCTTATTCAGTCTTCTAGCCAGTTGCCCTAAGAATTGATTTTGAACAAACCATGCCCATAACTAAAACTAATTATGACACTTCTTGCTAAACTAAGTTCAGATTTACGTCGGAAGGATAACTTTGGGAAATAATAATAACACAAATACACTATATTTCACAAAAAACTCGCCTAAATTCTGCTTAGAAATAACCTAAGCAGAATTTAGGCGAGTTTTTTGTGAAATATAGTATATTTGTGTTTTTAATTGTCTCTACAACTGAATGCGGTAACCAACATCGAGTGATTCCCTTGGAATATCGAGTTTCTTGATCACGTGACATGTATTTACATTTTCAGCCAAGCTCATAATATAATTTCCTACAGGTTTTGTGCCTGACACTAATTTTCTGGAGAAAAAATCAGACCTGCTGAGATACAGATAACCTAAAAAGGAACATTTTATAGTCATAGGATGTGAACTCTTATACCATAGCAAGAGGTTCAAAATCGCTTGAATTAAAAATATGGAAGCGGAGGAGTGAAACTCTAAATCCAAAGAAATAATGATATTATTATAAATATTCAAATATGAAATGGCGAATAGAAGCCAAATATCCGTTCAGAGCCTCCAAAGAGCTCCCAGTGTGTGCTCTACCCATACCAAATGATGAAATGCCAACTAAAGGTAAATGACCATTACAAAATAATCCGAAATTGTAAAGGCATAAGTAACATAATACTAATACGATAGTTGAATCCATTTTCTTCGATATAAAAAGAACGATTGTTCGACACGTTTCATAATCCCTTATCATTACCTTATATACATCCCACACACGAATACAATACTCAATCACATTTCTTAAAAACTCTGCAAGTTGTAATAATTGTCCTTGCTATTCATATATCCCGCCATTGCTATTCAATTCTCTGGGTATGTGTCCCACCAAGAGCAATGAAAGAATTTACACTTTTATGGATATATCCATAATCTCCCTGACAATCATATGCCCTCCAAAATTTCCACATGCTTTTGAATCAGTGGTATCAAGACCTCAGCTGACCTAATGTTGTCTAGGCAACTTCTAAGCGCAGGTTTTCACTCCCGTCTTCAATCATCCCTAAAACATGTCCCTCGATTCTTCTCTCTAAGACAAACAATACCACCTCACAAACTATTGACCTGTAACTTAAGTTATTAATACATTAATTATTAATTAAAGATTATGCAGATTTTAAGCCCTTTTGCTGTCGCGGCAGGTGCACGTGGCAGCAAAACCACTCACAACCCCTGTGGGTAGTATTAAATGATATTTTTTACTTTTCATAATACTTTGCTATAAGTAAGTTTTGTTGTTATTTGTACTTTTATAATAAAGTGTGTCTGTGCAGAAGCAGTAAATAAATGCTAATCTAATTTAAACTCATCATACCATCAAGTAAAAACGTTATTCTTAAACAACTTACTCATAGACAGAGAGTTTGCCCGTTAAACCAAATGTGTGCAAATATCGATCAATCTTTCAAAAACCCAAGTATCAAAAATGCTGGCATGTACATTGCGACAAATTTTGTTTTTAGAGTGGGGTTGTAATGGATATATTTCTGCTTAAAATTCGGTCCTCAGTTGCACAATTGTTGAGGTATGGAATTTTTAAAGGTCCTGGAGAAATATACCTAAAACATTTTACTAAGTTTATATTTTTTATATTATTTTTTGCTACAGTACACATAGTTTTCTGTTGTCTTTTTTTTCTAAATAAATCATAAGTACCAACAACTTGTAAACAGAAAATAAAGTCATGGACTATAAAAATAATTAAATTGTAAATAGGAGAAGGGAAGAAAATAGTTTCCAAATTCTGATTAATGAAAACTAAGGCTAGGAAGAATTTTCAATCACTTAATAAAAATCTTCAGTTCATGCCCTTACTAACGCTATGCCCCTACCCCGGCTCAGCGATAAACCTCTCTTATCCTGACTTGGTTTGTTTGGTCTCTTACTAGAGATAAGCTCGTCTGTGTATACTTATTTAAGGTATATCTTGTTATTTGAATTATTTGTGTACAATAACAAAATTATGTATTATAAAATAATTAAAGCCAAAAATACTACATATACACAAACAATGCTGAAGTTTGTGAAAATTACATTCATAGTTTTTGAAGTAAAACTTCTTTACGCACGCTTGATTTGGGGAGTAAGCTGGCGAATGCGTGACGAGAGCGTTACGAAAAGTGTGATCGGGCGAGGCGAACGAGAGGTGCACGCGCATATTTTCTTTCTCTCTTCTTCTCATAGCCAGATACAGTGCAGGAGATGTATTTTTGAAGCATTAGAGCTAATGAAGTTTTACTTCAGTTGTGCGGTCTAAAGCACACTCTTTTTTATGTTATCATACTTGTTATTTGTTAAGGTCTTGTCCTATTTGTAACTGATATTAGACCTCAAAATCGCAATACAAAATACGTCGGTGACAGGGCCATTTCAGAGGTTAATCCCAAAATTCAGCTACCATCGATATAAAACACAACATTCGTGGTTTGTTTTAGACACCAGATAACTTAATGTACCATGAAAACTGTTGAGAGAAATGGTTGGTTTGAGAGGTGAAAAAAGCAGGCCTTTTTCATTGGTCAAAAAGGTAGTCAAAGTTTAAGAAGCGGATGAAACTGTTATCAGCATCAAAAGTTCGAAGCCGAGCGAAAATGCCGGCGAGGTGTCGCCAACGCGAGTGAGCGAGACAGCGACTACCTAACTACGCTAGCCATCTCGCTCACTCGCGTCGACGACATATCATCAGCAATGCAGTATACGAACTTTTGACATATAAACATGCGTCGGAATTCCTCTGAGAGACTGATTTGCATATTTGTCCGCGAAAATATCCACAAATACAATCAGTTATTTATAGAAATAGTGTTATCGATGTAATTATATATTTGTACTAACCGAGATTCTATAAACTTGTAGGCTCGGAACAGGAGAGTCTAGTCCGTACATACTTTTTATCCGTTTTCGTAATCTGACGTCTCTAACTGCCAGAATCTCAAACGCCCGAATTCGTAAAATCGCGGTGATTGTAATTTATTTGTCTAACTATTTACTTGAGTAAATATTTATTGAATTTATTTATTTATGATATTTAACCAATACATTGATGTTGTTCGAGTGAACTTCTTATATTTTTATGTGCCTACGGTTTCAATTAGAAACAATAGGCACGTGAAAAACACCTATCACCAAGGTAGGAATTTTCTGCCATACATGTGACCATGCAGCTACTTCTTATTGACAATTCAACAAACAATTCTTAATCTTACTCATAATAACCTTTATTACATCACGAAGTAATTAAATAGGAAATTACAGGTCCACCAAATTCTCGATTTCTCACACGAATAATTTCTTTGGTTATCTCGATAAAGATTGTAGATGTTTTCAAATTTTATGTTTTTAGATCGACGCTGGCGTTGATGTCAAAATAACTAGCAAGGAAATGCTACAGAAGTCTGTCAACTGTGCCAACTCACTCAGAAATCTTGGACTAGGTGTGGGTGACTGCATGGTTATCATGGCCCCTAACCATATCGATCTTTGGGTGCCATTATACGCTGCGCTTTACTTGGGCATGATGGTAGCTTGTATTGACAGAACACTTGAACCAGGTGAGTTTAATGAGTAATATTACGCAAAACTTTTTGTGTTTGTTACATCACAAAAATTGTTAACAGCCAAGTTTTATGGTTATTAATAATTCATTTCTCTGTTTCGTAACTAAAACTTGCTACTAACTTTCTCTATGATGAATTTTTTGCCTCAGATAAACGAAACTTTTTACGTTTGTCTCATAAACTTAGCGCTATCTACGTCTAACTCATTAGACTGTTTTCTTTTCCATGGTAATACAGCAAAGGTATACATTTATATCCTGTTGATTATTCATACTTTTTCTGAAATATGAAATGTATTGTTAAAAGAGAAAATAATAAAAGATAAGAAAACAAAATGTGACTCTGCTATTTTTCAATGCTGAATGAATAAAAAAGTAGCACTGTCATGGGAAGGAAATGCTTCATTTTTGACATTCGCTCATATATGCCCCGCAGAAAGGTAATGCGCTTGACAGTTCCCTTCAAAATTGTTATTTGACGTCATCGCCCAGGGACATGTAGACCGTGTGAAGAAAACATAGTATGAGTAGCAACAATTATGGTCGAGTGTGATCGCAAATGAAAGAGAGAGAAAGAGAGAGATAATGTTTTATGATTGCATTAGGTACCTCTTTGATTTAATTATCACCTGTAAAAGTATTGATTATTGTATAATCATGTTACATTTACTGCCTCCAAATTTCTTTGGGGTTGCCACTTTATCCAACTGCAAACAGAGTTATGTACCTTGGCAAGACATCCAAGAAAAGAAAAAGCAAAATAAGTGACTTATTAGAGGACTTCTGCGTGTTTTAATGGACAAACCAAATATTTTAATAAAAACACGCATTAGACTATGCTGCCATCATTTATTTTCTTGGTTTTCTTACCAAGGTATCTGTATTGGCATGAATCTACCTACGGCAAAAATAAAGGTGAAAAATGAGGATATATGCAGTTACGCCTTGTTATGAGGCGTGTAATTGTATGTTTATAATACTTGTTCTTTTCCTTAGATGTACCCACGGTAACCACATGATCATTTGTTAAGTAACTGGATATTGGATAACCTACTTTATCTAATGAATAACACATAATTATGACGTTTACGTAAAAAAATCCTGGAGAAGGTAAGTACAAATACACCCCAAACAAAGAAAGAAAACATGAACAAATAAAAAAAAAATACATACGCAATTGACAAAAAGAAATGAAATCCCACCAAAAATATTTAATGGAAAAAGTTGCCAAGACAAGACCATATGGCCCGCACTGTCAAAAAGTTATCAAATCTCATGTAGAGCCAAGCTTAAGAAATAAGAAATAAGAAAAAAATAAGAAATAAGAAATTTATTTGCTATGTCAAGGGTATTGTACAGTAATTAGTTTTAGTACATTAATTGAACTTCTAATACAGCTAGTCAATAAATAGCATGCAAATATTTAGCTGTACTGGTATTAATCATTTTGAAAATTTCAAAACTCCTGCAGTGAATAAATACAATTGTCTAAGAGCCATTTTCGTAGTTTAGATGTAAATAAGTTAACAGGAAGGTTTTTAATATTTTGAGGTATTCCATTGTACACCGTTAAACAAATTGCGTTACAATTCTTTTTATACAGTGCTGTTCTGGGACGGTGTTTTAAGACAAGCCTATCAGGATTTCTGGGATTTCTGGAATATAGATCACTAGCTTTGGTAAATATATTAGTGTTAATTTTAACAAATTTAGCCACTTCCATGATATATAGACAGGGAAATGGTAGTATTTTCAACTCACGAAATAATGGCTTGCATGATACGTGCTGCGGTTCTCCAACTATTTGTAATGGCATTAAAGGCTAAGGTCGAGCCACCGCTATCAGTAGCTATGATCGTCTATTCTACCTACCCCAAAAAGAGATTGTCCCGATTCAGCTGTAAAATTTGTAAGTTAAGAATGGTAATTCTGAATTTTTTGTTCGTTGAGAAGTTCGTTAGGCGTGCAATAGTCGAACGGAAGATTGGTTCAAGAAGTTACGGTTTTAAGTTAGACAGAGAAAGCATATATGCCCGCAAGCCGGTATTTCGCATCAGTTAGCGGTGTATCGCGCCAGATCGATCGTTGTTGTATTTTGTGTGATGGTACCATTTATTTTTTTGCATATATGGGCGCTTGGAACTTCTTTTAGTGGTCGACCACAATTTATAATATTTGTTTGGGATATCGTATAGATATCCGTCGTAGTTTTACGACGTGAGTACTCAATGATATTTCATATGCTCGCTAGTAGCGGCTTGTGGTGGTTCCAATTATATAATTAGTTCACGGCAATAACGATCCGAATAGACCGGTTTACACAATTACGATTTGATTTTCCGAAATGGGTTTGAACTAGCGGTTACCTCCAAAGGTCCGTAACGTTTTGAAACCTTCAACTCTGCGCAATTTGAGCTGGATGTTATCGAAACGTTGTCATTAGCGCTTTTGGAGATCTAACCCACACCACAGCGAGGTACATACTCCGGTAAATACCGATCTATATATCTCGCTGACCGCAGCACTTCCTCGACCAAGCCCAATCATAAATATTTGACTCAGCCTACACATTAGACCTCCAGCGAAATTCACATTTAATTTAAAGATGCAACTTGAATCCAAACCGATCCAAGGCAAAGCAAAACAATCTACCCGGTTCTAAACAATGAACTTTAGACTGTAATTTGATCTCTTCGCGCGTCCCCGACAACACTCAAATGTCAAAAATATCAACAGGATAGGTTATCTGTGTTGACAACGTTTAAACTTTGTTCTGAATTTGTTATTTCCATCCGCGGAACCTCATCGATCAAACAGTCTCCCTATGTCCTGCCAACCTAGGTTTAGCCGCAACTAAACTCCTGTCTAGCCTAGTCTAAAATCCTAGTGTTATACCACGTCCATTATCGACACCACTCGAAAATGGTTGAGTTTGATTTGAATGTGCTTGTATGGTTAATGACTGTGTGTGTGGGAATTTCAAAACTCGCTACTCGAAAGTAATGAGGAAAAGATTAGCCCCCGAATATCCTAAGAGCCAATCCAGGAACCCTATGGTGAAGGAAAAAGGAAATTAGGGTCGCTCCAAGCCCAGACTCAGACTCAGATCAATTACCTACAAGTTCTTATCTAACGACCCAAGGATAGGTTTGGAATTTGGGGTAGGTTGATTTAAAGGATAGGAACCGAGGAATATCTCGGCGCTTCAGACACTCACGAAAATCTACTGTAACACGCAATCACAATCCGTCCAGTTCAGACGCGTAAAACGGCAGACCGAACTGTTTAGAAATTACTGAAAGACCAGTGTCACAGTAGCTTGACGCAGAGACTGAATGCTTTCCCCTCCCACGCTCCCGTATTTATAGACCCCACATGTCTGGAAAAAAAATGGCGTCCTTTGCAAACACGCGCTGCCCAAGCGAAAGCTTCTTATCTCTAACTACACAGGGTCTAATTTCAATCAAACATGCCATGCAGATCCGCCGTTCTACAAACTTTGTGTACGCATATTCACTATGATCAACCGTAGGTTATCACTCAAGTCATTTGCTATTGCCGATACACAAAATCTGTTGATCGCTGACCATAAAAAGCGGTTTTGATTAATTTAAGCCTTCCCGACCGCTAGCGTCTAGGACAAAGACCACTGGAATGATATTCAAACCCGTGATGTCAAACTCGCCACGTCGTACCAAACAAACGCAATTGTATATTTGCAGTCAACATAATAGCTTTCTCCGTATCGTTTCATAATAACCTTCCATTATTTAGTTATTCATAATTTATTCAGCGCGCAGCCAAATCGGCTCTGATCCCTACACATCTCGCAGGAATGCGACAAAAAAACCTGACCTGAACTCTGTTCCTGGAATCATCCCACGCGCTCGGCTCATTGTTTTTTGCCAACCTTACCCTGAGCTACTCAAAACCCCAAACGTTATATGAACCGATTCTCGTATTCAAAACAGCGCGGCGATGGGCTAGCCCTCTGTCACGCAAAATGAAGTATCAAATGTACTGACTCTTGTGTACCATTACAGCCCCCTCCCAGACCTTGAGACACTGTTTATCTCAGTTAAACATGGCGCAAGGATCTCATTACCACAATGCTAATCCATGCTTTGTCCATATCCACTCTATACGTACGAACCTCTCAAATCATGTACCCAGACTGATGAATCTGTCAATTATATATACAATATTTACACAACTCGATTGAGCTCTCTCCTGTCTTATCTTATTTATCTATCTAACTATACAACCTCGCTTACCCGCAACTTTTCCTCATTCGTATTACTATATATATACAATGTTTTTTTTGTTTTTTGTTTTTTTTATTTTTTCCTTTCTAAACCATGCAAGATCCTTAAATCTACAAAGTACGAGAGCTACTCAAAAACCCAAACGTTATATGAACCGACTCTTGTATTCAATGTGTGTAACTATACAGCGCGGCGATGGGCTAGCCCTCTGTCACGCAAAATGAAGTATCAAACGTACTGACTCTCGTGTACCATTACATATTGACCGGATGCATTTTTTTTGAGCGATAAAAACGGCTTGCTTGACGGTGCCGTTCCCCCAGATGATCAAGGCATATCTGAGTATTGATTCTATATATCCGTCTTCTCAAGATAAATACAAATCTATTTAATTTGCTGCACACTTTCTTGGTATGTTCCTTCCAATTTAGATACTTATCAATTATTATACCGAAGAATGTTACATGGTCTACATTTTCTAATTGTAGTCCTTGGTGATTAATACTCATTAGTTTCTTATTTATATTATAGTTTTTTGTTAAATTTACTTTTAAATTGGAATTGATTAAATATTTTACTACTGTTGTCACAGTTTCATTAATAATGATAACTTAAATTATTATTTTTTTGTGTCACTATTATTGAAATGTCATCGGCGAATAATATACATTTATGTTTGATGTGGTCTGGGAGATCATTTATATATACAAGGAATAAGAGAGGACCAAGTACACTGCCTTGTGGCACTCCGTATTTATTGAACCTAGCTTGTGATCTATATGTTTTTGAGGGATTATCTTCTAATCTTGTGATTTTTACATATTGATATCGGTCCTCTAATAACGTTTTTATCCAGGCCAGTGTTGGGCCTCTTATTCCGCATTGCTCAAGTCGTATAAGTTTGTTTAAATTATCCTCATAAAAATCTCTTCGATAGACGAACACTGTTTGTGGTATGCTAAATGTTTTTACTGGTATGTTTAGCATCTGGGCAGTTTCATGATCAGATAGGCCAAGCGGAATTATGGATCCCTTTCCCTCTTTTACAGTGCTTATTATATGATCAAGGCTCGTAGGCTTGTCAATGTGATTAGTCAGATTATAATAGTTTATGATGTCAAGTAGTCTATTCGAGTATATGTTTTCTTTAATAGTATTAATATTAATGTCAATAATTATTATTTTCTTAGGGATTTTTTTTAATACAATATATAACATTTGTTCGAGTTTATCTAAAAAGACATAAGCATTAGTTGGGTTTGTTTCGTTCATCAGTTCTATATAGACATATGATTATAAAATTGTGATGCGGAATCTGAGTTGCGCAGCACTCAAATGCTCTATTTTGGTATAGACTTTTGAAGTTATGTATAGGACTGTGCGGCAGTCCTTCTCTTACGAAAATACAGACCCCGCCTCTTTTTTGTACTCTACAGTAACTCTCTGCTAATTCGTACTCATGGATAGAAGCGTTTTGTTCATCACCTGTTTAAGAAATGTTTCTGAAAAACAAAGGACATCTGGGTATACATTGTTATCATTTAGTTCTGTGATGGTTATCTCAATGAGTTCTTTTTTTCTTGTTAAGCTAGCTATATTTTGGTGTAGCAATATGAAATTAGTTTGTTTAGGTTTGAAAAAAGTTATTGTTTCGCACTTCTTGTGTGATACCTGTCGTTAAATTTGTATTACTATGTTGTAAAAACACCGGAAATAAATTATTTATTTTGGTTTAAGTCTTTACTTTTTTTGGACCTCGTACTTTGTTTTTGAGGGTCTTTCCTTTGGGATGTAATAGGGAATTGTACCTGGTTTCGTATGACTTATTTTTGTGTTATTATTTGCTTTATTATTTGTTTGTGTATTCGTACCATGTTTATTTTTTAAAGCAAAGTTTACATCTATAGACCTTTTGGTGTATCTAAGATATTTAGTATCGTAATCATTTTAAGCGATCGCATTACTTATCATTTTGCTCATTGTGTCTAGCCTTGTGAAATCTGTTTCCCTGTTGTGTTGTCCTATTTTTGAAAAAGTACAATTTTTATGACTGTTACTGGCTATCAATGTATCATTGAGCTTGTTTTCATTTAAGTAGTCTGATTTACTTATACTAAGCAGTATCACATTGAGTTTGTCTAATTTTTGAAGAATTGCTCCCAAGTCCATCAATAGTTTTGTCGGGTTGTTGTCGTGTTCGCCAATTGATATTATTACGTAGTCTTCTTCTGGTATGCTGAATAGATCACATGCTTTCCCAATCTCTTCAGATTTTGCATTGGGTTTTATGAAAGAGGTAATATTGTAGTCTTTCGTCTTTTTTTGTGTTTTCATCTTATACTTGAGCTCTGATGATAGTCTTGTGCACTGTATTCCTCCAAAAGTGAAAATTGAACTTTTGCCTTTTCCAAAAATCTTGGCATGGTGTGTTTCAATTGCTCTTTTTATTTGTTTTCCTTCATTTACTGTTGTCTCTTCTTTGGTGGTTTTATTCACATTTACCTTGATATCTTCTTTCGCAGTTGCAGCGCGTCCTTTTTTAGTGTGCTTGTCTTGTTTATCGTGTGTTGAGAATTCTGTTTGAGACTTTTTATTCACATATACCTTGACGTCTGCATTTCCAGTTGCAGTGCGTCCTTCTTCCATGGGATTATCTTGATTATTGTGTTTTAAGGTTTCTGTTTGAGACTCACTCTCATTTGCCGCGTTGTAATCAATAACTTTCATAAATAATTTATTTTTCTTCGAGCTCATGCTGATGTTGTCTATATAAATTTGTTTTTACATGTCATTCTGTTGAGTAATTTTTCCAATAATACACTTTAGGTCATCGTTTTCGATCAAAAGATTGTCTATTTCTTTGTGTGCACTAGCTAGATTCTGTTTCAGTTCTTCAATTTCTTCTTTATAATTACATTCTCGCAGATTTCCCAATCTTAATTATAGATCTGGTAGACTTCTGTTCAAGGTTTCTGTGCTTGTACTGAGATTACTATTTTCCAGATTTTCATGCAGTGATTTTTGACGCATTGAATTTTATAATATCTAGGCTTGAATTTTTTTCTAAATGTTACTCCGACTGGGGTCATTGTCGTTTTATCAATTGGTGAGTGACTGTTGTTTTTGTGATTGGCGACTGGTCCCTTGGAAGTGGTGTTTTTTTCGCAGCTTCCTCGTTCACGGGGCATTTATAGTCTTTTTTAAGCTTCGATAAGTTTCTCATGTAGTGTGTCGCTGTCATGTTGAGACAACTATGGTGAAACTGGTAGTCACAAGTGGAGCACGTCAGCATCTCTGGGCCAAGAATAGTACCTCTGTATTTTGCAATTCATCTTGTGGACACTAAAATAACAAGCTTTTGGATATACTACAAGTGACCTCTGGTGGTAGGATCTTGGAACTAGATAGTCTTTTTTGTTTTTTGTACTCTTCTTTAGTAACACTCATGGATCATAGGTTATTCAAGTATAAATCAGTTGTCATCCAACAAGTGCTTGATTTATCGCACAGGTGTCACTAGTCACTAATGCTCAAAGTGAAAAGGAAAAAAGATGAACCGGGTGGGAATCGAACCATGTCCGCGTGGCACTGCGTAGACAGCCTGTTTAACCATTCGGCTAACGAGCGTTGTAATAGACTCGACGAAAATCGTCTATATATCTAATGTTGTTAGGTCAGTGAAGGTGTTCTGTGCGGTATGTCATTATTATGTCATAATTACATTGCGAGGGCTTTCGTCTGTCCGTCGTCAAAACTGCCAGATTGACAGCTAACGTCAAATTAAAATGACCGTTCAGAAACCATCGATCGAATATCGATTTGGAATCGAACTGTTATAAGGGGTCCGCGAATTCTCTTTTTAAAAAAAAAGAAACACTTTTTATTTACTATAATAATAGAATATATTCAAAGATCGGGATTAGAAATATGTGTGTCTACTGTATGACCGGCGGGGCGAGACTGACCCCTCGCCAACGACTTCATCAGTACAGGGCCTAGTTAAATGATGATGAAGCAGGTTCATCAGCAATTCACCATACATAGAGGGGATATAACAGCCCCCTGTGTGAGATGAAACTTACCGAATTTCATGTAAGTTTCAGATGAAATTCAGTCAATACGAAGTCGCGGACCAGGAGCAGATTCATCGGCTATTTGAATTTCTGGGTTTTCAGGATCACTTTGATCTTTACAGATAAGGGATTGTAGATACTCATACTTTTTACAAAAATATAAAATTATAACACTAACACAAAAGATAATTGATAATACACTAAAAATTGGAAAACTGACATGGTTTACAAATTGTTCTGATGATTTTACAGATTTTAGGTTTTCGATATTTTGATCAGAGAGTAATTTTAAATATTTAAGATTATCTAGGTTGATATTCGAAATACTCTGATGTGAAGTGTCCAAGTTTAAATCTTTGAATTTTTGTATGTTACAGCATTTATCGTCAGTTATACTATATTCAGGTCTTATGTTAATTATAGATACCTTAGGGTTAGATTTACTTAATAGCTTATTGCTTCTACAATACGCTATACACTCAGGTTCAATATTCAGTACGCCTGCACCGGATATTGTTAATTCCGTGAGGTTGTTATTACAGTCTATCGAAAGCTTAGTAGATTCAGATTGGATAAAAATCCATTTGTCATTACTTAATCTGTGCCAAATGTCTATATATCCGAAGAGAAATTTATGGTTACACTGGTTAGGCATATGAGTGATAGCTTTTGTCATAATTTCGGTTTCACAGGATGGATACCCAATAACACTGAAGATTTCGGTTTCGTCACACATAAATTTGTCCTCAAAGATAGTTTTACATTTCTGAAGGTTTTCCAGAGTCATATACACAGTTTTGTCTTTACTTAAGGCAATAAATGGTTTTTCAGATAAAATCATTGAAAATGTGTTTGATTTATTAACATTTAAGGGTGTAGGCACAGGTATATTTTTAAACAGATTAAACTCTGTGAGTGTAACTAAAGGAATCTTCACTATAAAAAATAGGTTATTATCTAAGAAGTATGATATCAATTCTGAAAGATTCATCAGTAAATGTATATTATTCAGGTGTAAATCAACAGGGAAGTCTTTATATTTAGGCATTAAATTGACATGTTTTAAAATATCGTTATACAGCTGTTTAGGGGTAATTATTGAAGGATGCAAAGTATTTGTTTTAGTAAATAGTACAGAATTTACAATATCTTCAACTTTAAATGACAATGTGATCATATTGGCTTGCAAACTGTTCAATGTGTGAGTTATTTGATTTTCGAATGCAAGTTCATTCATTATTTTGGAAACATTGTTTAATGAATGGGTTAAATTTTCAAGAGTGGCGTCCAGTATGGCTTCATTTCTATTTAGTTCGTACAGGGATCGGTTAAGATTTGAAATTGCCGATTGAGATACAATAATGCTGTCCGTCAAAGAATTTGTAAGTTTACTATCGTTATCGTAAAGTATTCGAATAGCATTATTATATTTTTCAGCATCCTCTTCACTTAGGGTGCCAAATATGTGTTTAAATACAGTTCCGACGCCCGAGAACCAGGCTGACCTTCTAATTGGACTACTTGAGGTGAGATGGGAAATAGAGTTATGGTCTCGTAGAATATCGCTGAAGAGGGAATCGAGTGGTTGCATCATGTTGTGACATTGACCTCTAATGGGTTCATTCTGTTGACATAGGAATCTGACAGTACTAAAGGTTTCACGAATATTTTCCAGGTGATGGTTAATGTAAGAGACGTCTATTGGAATAACTACGTGAAAATGGTCATCCACGACACGTAATGTACCAATTGGGTTAAAGAGTATCCCAGGACCCTTGGTGATCGGTTCGACGCTAGTAGCCAGAACTTGATTGTGATTGTTCACAATAAATCTGGAAAAATTTAATAACTACATTAAAATTAGAACTTAACTACATATCTAACCCTATCTAAGGGGTTATTCACATTCATGTGCTGGTTTCACTTGGTCATAGTGGTGTTTAACATGGCGTCTGTTTATTAGCAATGACAATGTGTTGTTTCCATGTATTTTAACCACCTTATATGGGCCTTTCCAGATTGGTGAAAGGGCTTTTCGCAATCTGAGATGGTTTCTTAAGTATACCATATCGCCAACTTTGTATGTAGAGATTCTGGTTTGTCTGTCATAATAAGCCTTGGATCTTTCTTTGGAGAGCCGGATATTTTCTAAAGCCTTTTCGCGGGATAGTTTTAATCGGTGGTTAAGCATTTTTACATACTCTGGATAAGTAACATCTGAGCGTAGATTAAAGACAGAGTCAGGGATATGTGGCTTATGTCCAAACATCAGCTCGAAAGGTGTAAATTGGGTTGTGCAGTGGGTATTACTATTATATGCTAGCATTGCTGTGTACACAAATTTATGCCAATTATTTTGGTTTTCATTTACATACGATTTTAAGTATTCTTTCAGCGTAGAATGGCTCCTTTCGATTGCGCCTTGGGTTTGAGGGTGATATGGTGAAGACCAGATTTGTTTTATCTTAAGGAATTCGCAAGTACGTTTAAAAAGGTCGGCAGTGAAGTTAGTCCCTTGATCGGTTAAAATCATTTTGGGGATTCCAAAGAGCGATATGAAATGAACGAGGCATTCACAGCATTCTTCTGCTGTGGCATTCGAGATGGGGTAAGCAATCGAGTATTTTGTCAAATCATCTTGGAGGGTAAGAATAAATCTTAGCTTCGAAAGTCCGGCTTCAGGTAATGGTCCAACTATGTCTAAACTGATACGGTCAAATGGACGAGTTGATGTTGTGGTTATTTGCATAGGAGATCTGTTTATTTTACGAAAGGCTTTGTTGGATTGACATGACTTGCAGTTTTTTACATACAGTTCAATGTCTGATCGCATATTTTTCCAGTAATAACGCTGTTTGATTCTATTGTACATCCTGGTGGAACCTAAATGGCCTGCAATTGGTATATCATGATTCTCTTTTAAAATCTTTGCTATTTCTGAAGGGACGGCATAAATTATGGTGTTGTGGCAAATGTTGACATTGATCTGGCTATTGTGAAATAAATACATAATCATGCCATAGATTTTTGTGAAAGCATGTTTGTCGAATGGATTTTGGAAGTCTGATATAGCAATTTCCGTAACATTTTCGGATAAATCATTTTTAACCGATTTCAGACATTGGAATATTTCTGGATAATTGCAGGAATCAAAATGATAGACTTTTGTGAATAGTAAGTAATAAGTTTTTCCTTTGTTTTCAATTTTTTTGAACGAATGTAGCTCTCTCTCGCTATTTAGAAGTTCTGTTGGATTTTCCATTTCAGATAATAGGTCTTGGATATACATATTTGATTCGTCAAGATCTATTGATGTGGGAACAAGGATGGTTTTGTATTGAGTTTTCAGCAAATTTTCATTACATTCGTTTATGTGTGTGTTATATGTTTCGTTTTTGTTGGAAAATGATTTCAGAAATTGGGAGTAGTCGTTGTTGGGAGAGTGTATGATTTGAGGTGATTCTGCTGGCGTTTCAGGGTGTGGTGAAAATGGAAGATCCGGGGGAGTGAAATCTATGTTATCGCCGTAAGGGCTTATATTATCATCGCCGAGATCTATTAAGTCACTCAATTGAATTGAGTCAAGATCAGGGTCTTGAGTTGACGTTGATGGTTGTGGCTCATTAGATTGTGTTTGTAAGGTTGAGGCTTCAGGATCAGTATCATTATGGAGAATCGGATTTACAGGGTAACGAGACAACGCATCGGCATTGCTATTGATTTTACCCTTTTTATACTCAATTTCATAGTCAAATTCCTCTAATTTCAGTCGCCACCTAACTAATTTAGAACCGGGTTCTTTACAATTGAAAAGCCATTTTAATGGGCGGTGATCGGTCACGATTTTGAAACGGCGGCCATAGAGATATGGCCGGAAGACTCTGGTACCAAAAATGATAGCCAAACATTCCTTTTCAGTAACGCTGTAATTACATTCGGCTTTATTCAAAGTCCGAGATGAATAGGCAATAGGGCGATCTTTGCCAATAGGCCCTTGAGAAAGGATAGCTGAAATCGCATAATTTGATGCGTCACAGGTGAGTACAAAGGGTTTGGAAAAATCGGGGTATGCCAACAAGGGAGCCGATGTAAATGAATTTTTTAAAGTCTCAAATGATAATTGATGTTCATGTTCCCAATTGAATGGAGTGTCCTTTTTAAGGAGAGAAGTTAGGGGTTTGGCGATTTTAGATAATTCCGGGATAAATCTCCGGTAATAAGACACGAGCCCAAGGAATGATTTTATGTCTTTAGGACATTTGGGTAATGGAAATTCTTGAACGGCTCTAATTTTCTCAGGATTTGGCTTGACACCTTGATCGGTGATGATATGACCAAGATAAGATACTTCGTTACGGAGGAACTCGCACTTATCCGGCTGAAGTTTCAGATTGAAGTCACGGAGCCTTTGGAAAATTTCGGATAGATTTTTGATGTGAGTTTCCAAATCGAAAGAATAGATGACAATGTCGTCGAGATAGACAAAACATTCTATTCCTTGAAGGCCTGAAAGAGCTAAATTCATTAGTCTCTGAAAAGTTGAGGGAGCATTTTTTAGACCAAAGGGCATTCGCGTAAATTCGAAATGTCCCTGAGGGACTGAGAACGCGGTTTTTGAAGCATCCTTATCAGCCATTGGGATCTGATGAAAACCGGAAGCAAGGTCAAGAGTACTGAAGTACTTGCATTTCCCTAATTGGTCAAGAATTTCAGAAATATTCGGAATCGGATAGGAATCTCCGATGGTGATATCGTTAAGTTTGCGGTAATCAATGACGACCCGCCACTTACGTTCACCTGAAGCATCAATTTTTTTTGGAACAACCCATATTGGGGAAGACCAAGGGGATGTTGAGGGTTTTATTATACCCTGACGAAGCATTTTATTTACCTGCGATTGTACTTCTTGTTTATGTATTTCCGGGAATCTGTAAGACTTCGTATTTACGGGAACAGAGGAGGACGTATTTATTTCATGTTTCAGGATATCCGTCGTAGTTAAATTATCATCGGGTAGGTGAAAAATGTCAGAATAGTTAGAACAGAGCTCATTTAGACACCTTTTTTCTTCTTTGTTCAAATGTGATATTCGTAACTGATTTAATACTTCAGTAGTACGGTTAACAGCATCTATTTTCCTTTTGGAGGAAAAATGATTAACTTCGTGGTGCTCATTAAATATTTCATTCACTGGAATTAATTTAATATTCAAATTGGAATTCACAACTATGGGGGATTCGGAGACATTAACGACGGATATATTTATTCTAGAGTTATTCTTTACTTTAACTATGCAGTTAGCAATTAGTAAAGACTCTATTGAATTTTGGTCTAATACGAAACCTTCTCCTACTTCAGGATTCTGTACAGAACACTCGATTACCATCTGTGTTCGTGGAGAAATGGTGTATGTAGGTTCTTGAAATTTCAGGAGTAATTGTGTCTTGTTAATCGTGAGAGTTTGTTTAGTATAATCTATTTTACAGTCTGTTTTTGTAAAAAGGTCATTTCCTAAAATACCGTCATATGGTATTGTGATTCCAGATGCGACATAGAACTGGTGAGTTATTGAATTGAACTCAATCGCGATTCGACCTGGAGAAGACATCGGGTTTTCAGTTTGTCCTATTCCTGAAAATGATATTTTATCTCTTAGAATTTCAGGCATTATTTCAACAGAGCTTTTCTTGATCAAGCTTACGGATGCACCACTATCAACTAAAAGCGTCAAGGGTCGGGTAGAAACGGAGGTAAGTATTTCAATATAGGGTAAGTACTTTTTTAATGGATCTGTATTAATTTGATATATTTTTTTAGATGTCGCTGCTGTGGGTATGGACTCAGAGGATTTAGAAGCCGCTGCTGGACGTATAGATTCAGAGGATTTGGAAGCCGCTGCTGGGCGTATAGATTCAGAGGATTTGGAAGCCGCTGCTGGGCGTATAGATTCAGAGGATTTGGAAGCCGCTGCTGGGCGTATAGATTCAGAGGATTTGTCTTTCCGGTGGGGCTGGTTACCCTGTGGTGTAGACTGTTGTTTAGTCAGATTTTGGGATGAGAAAGTATCGGCTTTTGATGGTTCATTTCCCGCGCGACACCGTACAGGAAAACCTATTCGTTTAAATTATTGATTTCGTCGACTCCTTCATTTTCCTGATCGAATGAGGGTAAGTCAACATGGTGTACAGGGTGGCTAAACTGGCCTTGATTTTGATAGTTGCCGAAACGTTTGTTGTTGAATTCGCGTTTACGGCAGTCTTTAATGAGGTGTCCCTCGTTTTTGCAATATCGACAGACAGGACGAGAACTAGAATTATTTTGACCATTGTCGTTGGACTCGTTGGTAATGTTTATCCCTGCACGATTCTGAAATCCTCGGTTCTGAGGACGCTGGAACTGGCCTGACCGTTGAGATGGATTTTGATAATTGTTAGGATGTTGGTAACGATTCTGATTTTGGAAATTCGATGATTGTTGTGGACGGTTCTGGTAGGAGTTGGCACCGCTATGTGAAGTTGGATGTTTCTTAAGTGTTGCCTGTAATATTTTTTCTTCAGATGAGGCAAAGCTTATTGCCTCATTGAGGGTTGAGGGATTACGGCATCGAATAACGGTTGCCAGTCTTGGGTTCAACCCGGTCACGAATGCGTGTAATGCGAGGTCTTGCATTGCGGTGATGCGGCCAGTCAGTTCTCCTTTTAATTTGGTTGGTATAGTAATATTTATTTCAGTTATTAATTTTGCTAAGCAGGATTCTACGCGGAGGCCGAACTGATTAACCGCTTCGTTACTAAGCTGGCGACAATCTTGCAGCTCGGATAATAAGGCGGCATAATGTTTTTTCTCGCCAAACTGATTTTTCAGAAAATCTTCTAACTGATCAAATGTCTCAAATTCTTTGATAGAACACGCTATTTCCGCGCGTCCTTCCAATTGGCTTACAATATATTTAAATAATATAATTTGCTGGGAAGGCGAAGCAAGGTCTATCGCGTTTTGGCAATTGTTTAAAAATGGAGCAAGTCTGTCGCGACTGCCATCGAATTTGTTTATAAATTTCAATAGAATACTAAGCTCTACGCCTTTAGACGGTCCTGCTTCGTCTTTATCTTTTCCCATTATAGATGCGTGGGCGACACTCAGTCAAAACAATAACACAATTGAGATAAGAATGAGACAATGCTTGAACTCGGTTACACTACAGTTTGTTAATTTAATGTCAATGAATAAAACTTTTGTGGGACACTTTTAGGTATACACTTTCACTTTAAACTGGAATGTACTCACATTAGAAGGTAGATGATAGCTGGCATGATGTTACTCGATGTGACGAAATTATGGTCTGAATTGGTATTTGGTTCAGAACGACGTAGAAGGACTGGAATGTATGCTGGAACTTTCCTGGAACTCGAATGTAACTGGAACTGGGTTTGTGCTGGAACTAGAATATTGGAGTCGGTGCTGGGTTGCAGAAGGTAACACGCTGCTGGTGTTATTCTCCTGATCCACTTAGCGCACAGTGGACTCGCTGATAAAGTTGAGGTATTTTGAGTCTCTCGTTTTGCACTTTCACACACTTTTATATGGAACTGAAGGAGACGTCCGGGGACCTTTTGAGATCCCACCGCTGCCACCAATGTTATAAGGGGTCCGCGAATTCTCTTTTTAAAAAAAAAGAAACACTTTTTATTTACTATAATAATAGAATATATTCAAAGATCGGGATTAGAAATATGTGTGTCTACTGTATGACCGGCGGGGCGAGACTGACCCCTCGCCAACGACTTCATCAGTACAGGGCCTAGTTAAATGATGATGAAGCAGGTTCATCAGCAATTCACCATACATAGAGGGGATATAACAGAACAATACTAAATGTGGATATTGTTGTGGGCTCCACAATTTTAATGACTCAAGTTCTCATCATTGTTAACATTTTATTTTGTGTGGCTTTTTTCATTCCAAATAAAAAATACCAAAATAAAATGACATCGTTAACACGTGTAAGATGAATTGTCCTTTTTCTCCCCGTGACATGGTCTCTGCTCTCTATGGTGTCTGCAAGGACATGGAATACATGCAAAGAAATCAGAAATATCAATTACAACTGATAATTGAGGCAGAGAACAATATCGTCAAGAAAAGGAAGAATTCCACATAATAAAAGAATTTATTTAATAATCTGAAGAATAATCGCACATTACGAAAACCGAGTCAGCAAGTTAGAAATGCTAAGCTGCGCTAACACAGCCGCAATAGCCGCGAGCTTCTTGATAAACAGTCTGAATAAAACCCAAGAAATGCTCATGAATGCATTAGCTGGCACTACAGAGGCCATCTGGCCATGAATATTCAATGACATTTATCCTTTTCATCTTGAGTTCGCTGGAGAGAAAAACGTCAACATCAACAGACGGTTTTGACTATCTTACGGCGACATATATAAAAAAAAAGTTTATTGCAGAACACATGGATGGGTTATTGGGCGGATTGGCTAGATACGAGAATAAACACAATTTGAATGCAATGTTTTAAATCCTCGTTTAAAATAATCGAACAACGAAAATAAAACGTTTTTTACAATGGCAGATTGTAAAGGATTAGGGAATGGTCACAGATAAAATATCCCTGTGCTACATTAACGAATGTGTAAAATAATCGATTCGAGTACTACAATGGTATAGGATATAAATATTCATTTTATCATAATAATATTAATAACAGTCATCGATAGTTCAGTAAAACATATAATATATTGTGTATTTTTTTTGATATTACGAAAAATTCATAAATTTTCATATAATATAAAACTTGAAACATGTTCGTTTTTAATCGATTACGATGAAATTACAATCGATTATTTTATTAAAATCTGTGTTCAATTGGCACATTGCGTAAATGCTTCATGCCAATTAATAAAATAAAAAAGTAGCTTAAACAGAAAAGTAGAATTTTGCTCCCTCTCGTCGTGGAGCAAAACTTACTTTTCCGAATGAAAGGTGTGAAATAGTTATTTGTGTCACAAGGGAGCAAAATGACGTATTTACGGCGAGGGCGGTACATTGAATCCAGAGTGAAGGGAAGGATTCTACGATAGAATCCTGAGCGTGGCGAGGGATTCTAAGTTAGAATCCTGAGCGTAACGAAGGATTCAAGCGTTAACGCCCATGACGAAAATAATTTTGTTCCTGAGTGACACATACAACTTTTCACACCGACTATGAGGAAAATTTAAATTGCTCTAAAAAAATTAAATTTGAATTATACTTTTACTACTTTTACAGTAATCGAAAAACATTTTTTTTATATAATGACGGATTGTGAAGGATTAGGGAAAGGTCACCACATATAAAATATTCCTGTGTACTTTTACTATTGTGTAAAAATAATCGAATCGAATATTACAATGGTTTCGGATATCAATATTCATTATATCACAATAACAGTCATCGATTGTTTTGATTTCAATGTATATTTACACAGGAAAATTATACGAGTTTATGATATTTTTCACTGAGTTTTATGTTACCTTTACATTGAAATTATGTTGTTTATCACTGTTTTTGTATCCATGTCTTGTAATTGTTCACTATTGCACTGTTTGTTGTTATGGCTATATCGTGTCTATTTTCACCTTAAGCACTGGTTTAGTCCGATGTATATAGTAGATTTGATAGTGTCTATACTCAATTTATACTATTACACAGAAAATTTTATTTGATTAGGCTTAATTGAACTTTTATTCAATTTTTAACACGGAGGTACATTTTTACGTTTACGTTGCCAGACGTTGCTTCTAACACAAAACGCCCTAACTTCACAAAGTCTACATATTAGTCAAATATATGGCTATTTCGTTTCGAAACCGTCACATTGCCGTAAGGCGATGTTTTTCACTGTTTATTACTTTTCTGTAACAACAATAGTTTCTATAGTAAAAATTAGTGTTGTGAAATAAAAAAGATTCGTTTACCTACAAAAACTAAACATATTCGTATCTACAAGAACAATGAATATTTTTTTCTCCTTACGCCCATGTGATGGCAGCGATACGGCCAAGCCACATATTTTGACTAAGGTGTAGAGTCTGTGAAGTTAGAGCTTGTATAGTTAGGGAGTGCAGAGTTAGAAACTTGGCTTTACATGAGATCTGATAACTTTTTGAACTATATGGTCTCGTCTTGGCAAAATTTTATATGAAAATGTTTAGTGGGATTAATGAATAACTGTATATTACAGTTTTTAGAAATATAATTTATTTAATATATACAGTACAGAAAGCAATACCTACACGAAAAATATAATGGGTGCTTCTAAGCGAGATTTAAATTATGAAGAAAGTTAGACCACATGGAGGTTCATTATAAAAAAAAACTGATTGGGATATCGATTAAAAAAATGTTATCAAAAAAAGGATTATTTGATTGACATTATAGCGTGAAAAGGTTTTGGCAGTCTGCTATGCATAGGAAAGTAAAAAATAACGATTGCCCTGGTCACCGATGGATATTACTTCAAGCTGGAGGCGAAAACGAATATGTAGATGGCGCACTCCTAATGTTCAAAACTTACACAAAAACTGGCTACTAACATGACCAAACGAAGTCCGATAATTTCACAAAGTGGTTAGAACAAAAACTTTTGCCTAATATACCGCCGAATTACATTAGAGTAGTGGATAACGCGTCAAGCCATAGTTAAAAGGAAGACAAGCTTCCCAACATGGGTTCCCAAAAAGCTGTGATGGTGGAATGGCTCAAGAGACATAACATATATCTTAAGCTATTTGATCAACACGTCATTTGCGATGGACCGATTTCCTAAAGCACTAAAACCATGGATTATAAAACCTCTACATAAAAAGGTAACATGACTGAAGTAAATAACTATCGTCCCATTGCCCTAACTAGTATGTTTTAAAAAAATTATAAAAAGTTACGCAAAGGAAAATGGACAAACATAAAATTATAAATATTGAGCAAAACATTTTCAAAAAAAAAAAAAAACTACGAGTCTGGAGGGTTTCCAATTAAAGTCAGAAACTATAGAGTATGTAGACAAGGGAGAGCCGTTAGCCGTTATATTTTTTGATATGACCAAGGCATTTTACTACATTCCACATTCTTTGTAACAACAAACCACAACCCAGCCTTTCACATTATGGCTAAGCAGCTATCTTTTTGACCGCCGAAAAATGTTCACTCTCACATGATAATGAATAATAAATACATAGGTCTCCTCCTAAGATAAATAACTAAAGCTTCCTCAATGTAGTATCTTACCGCCGTAACTTTTCATATTACATATAAAGAGATTACTAAAAACAAATGTATATTAATCGCAGACGAGATTCAATGACAATAAAATGCCTCCACGACACCAAGTTTGAAATAGATGTCATTACTGGTATTAATGAGTTCACAGGATGGCTTGAAGCCAATAATTTACTGACGAATGAAAATAAAACCGTATACACTTAATTTAGAAATAATAATATGTCATTTTTTTTAATGTACAATGTAATAACATTCCGATTACCCATACACCATCCAAGGTATTGTCGTAGATGAGATCTGTTCTTGGTAACAACATATTGAAAAAGTCTGTAATAAATTAAATAAATATATATATGCCTTACACAAGCAACCAAGAACATCAAACGTGCAAATAGTTCTGATGGCATACCATGGATATGTGGCGTCTGTATTGAGGAACGGCCTAATCCTATGGCGAAATGCAAGAGAGATTAATAGGGTTTTCGTTTTGCAAAAGAGATGTATTAGAGCCTTCGGCCGTGCACATCCATTAGACAATTGTAAACCTCTATTTATAAAATTAAGAATCTTGTCGCTGCCAAGTCTCTATATCTTTGAAATGGCGTGTTTTGCTCACAGTCAACCAAATCATTTTTTTTAATACAGGAGCGCATACATATTGTGAACCCATCATGCAGGACCGAATTCTGTAAGAGAAGTTGCCACAGAATGTTAATAAAAATATATAATAAGGTCCCGCAGTCAATTAATTTAAGGCCACACTACTAAAGTGACTACTTAAAAAATGTTTTTACAATGTAGATGAGTACCTTAATCTTAAAATAATTATTTTATAAGAAATGACACCATAATAAGGCGGCAACAATAATATAAAATTACTTAAATAATCTTGATAAATGAAATATTTAAGATTTATAATTTTTAGTACAAATTTTGCAAACCCTGACAGGTGAAATATGAAGAGCACTTTATTACATTTACCACCACTAATTATACCATATATCAAGCAAATAAACAACTCATTTCATTTCATATGTTTTCCAGAAAAATGTACGAAACTGGAATTATGCATCATCAAATCCCACAAAAATCCTAAAATTACATATTGATATTTGGATCTTTGTCAAGAGTAGAATCTCCGATAAGAATGTTCAAAAGCTGGAATCTAAAATAGCGTCTTTGACTCTAGATGCTTTAAGATGAATTAGAAATAAAGCGTTGGATCTACTAAGATCATACCTAAGCAATAGAATTCAACAGGCAGAAGTCAAGGGCGTTAAATTTGATGAATCGGGAGTAAAAATTGGCGTTCAACAAGGTTCCATATTAGGGCCTTTCTTATTTCTAGAAAGTATTAACGATCTGCCTTTCATAGTGGAGAAATTGACACAGTGTTGTTTGCTGATTATATTCACTGGTCTTCAAAATTGAAAAACAAAAATAAGATTTTGATGATATTAATGGAATATTATCTTTAACCTTGAATTGGTTCACATTTAATAATTTATTGTTAAATACTGGTAAAACCAAATTTATCAAATTTTCACTTCCAAATGAGTTCCAAGTTGAGACCAGTTTAGTGTTAGACGGCAGCACGTTAGAATTAGTAAATGACACGAAGTTTCTTGGAAAAACAATTGGTAGCAAATTGTAGTGGAGACACACCATAGGTAAATTAGCTGGTAAATTAAGTTCTGCTGCTTACACTGTTAGAAACATCAGGCAAATCACAAATATGGCTACATGTAGGCTAGTATATTTTAGTTACTTTCATAGTATCATGCCCTATGGTATCTTGTTTTATTTATTTTATTTTACTTTATTTGGACAAACAACAGTAATAAACTTTACAAAACATAAATTACAAACACAAAATACATTGTAAGCTTACTACCTTATACGTTCATCACTAAAACATACATTTATAAAAATAATGTGATACTAATATTTTTTTGATAATTTTAAAATACTTAATCTACCTTAAACTCAAACCCATATGATTTGTTAGTTCTTTTTTAAAAGATGTTTTTTTGCTCCTAAATATGCCTATAGACAGCAACCTCTCATTAAAGGTATGGCAAATTCGATGTAGCGGCGCACGAAGACCGGAATTGGTGCGCGTTGGATTTAGATAAAAAAGTTTACAGGGACGGCGTGGCGTTGCTGTATGTGGGGCAAGGTATTTAATTTCTTCGACAAGCTCCGGACAATCATAGTGGTTGTTACATATGTTATATAAAAATAATTCGTCGGTTATTGTGCGTCTAGAGGCCAAACTAGGTACTTTATAGAGTGACATGAGGTTTTCGTAGCTCATTTTGCTACGTGTAAGTCTATAGTGTATCGATTTGAGGGCTTTTTTTTGTATGTTCTCAAGTTTGTCACTGTAAACGGCATAAAAGGGATTCCATACAATAGAAGCATACTCCAGTTGGGATCTTACTAGGGTTTTATAGAGTGTCATATATGTAAGTTTTTTATTAAAGTTTTTACTAACCCTTAATATGAAACCGAGCATCTGATATGCTTTCGTACAAATTTCCTCTATATGGTCGTCGAAAATGATTTTTTCATCGAAAAGGACACCCAAATCTCGAATTGAGGAAACCCTCTCCATTTCTTGGCCACCGATGTTGTATGGTTGAAGTATCTTGTTCCTATTACGCGTAAAAGTTATCTGTTTACATTTATTATGCGCAAGTTGAAGTTTGTTAGTTAGACAAAACTCGTGGAATCTATTAAGGTCTTCTTGTAAACTAATACAATCTTCCAGAGAATTATTTTTTAAAGATTTTTATCATCCAGAGAATTATTTTTGTCATCGGCGAACATTAGTATCTGACAATGTTGGAAGCATTGGTTAATCCTATTAATAAAAAGTGTGTATTGGAGAGGTCCTAAAATTGAGCCCTGAATTACACCAGAAGATACTAATCTTCTTTCGGAATGATATCCATTGATTGTAACCATCTGGAATCTGTCCCGTAAGTAAGACCCAAACCACTTAAGAAGGTTTCCGGTTATGCCATTGTATGCTAGCTGCTCGAGTAACAAAACATGATCCACTTCGTCAAATGCTTTTTGGAAATCCGTGTATATCACATCCACTTGAACTCCTTCATCCATGGCCTTTGTACAGTCAACTGTACAAAGGTTATTTTATATTTTTTGCATACATAAGCGTGTCATCGTTTTCTTGTTAAGTTTTTATATTCATTATTTTTAGTGCAATAAACGTCTTCATCGTTAGCGGTTGTTCCCTCATTTCAACTAGCACTCAACACTCACTGATATCATTATAGCTGTAGAACCCTACAGTTTTTGGTCCTTCGAGCCATTGCGACTTGGTACCGTCTGTTTCCTTTGAAGTGTGTTAGCAATCGGTTGGTCAGCCTCCCACCAGCGGGAACCACTGGCTAATTGAGAAGGTGCTTCAATCACACCAAAAGGTTGCGGATGTGCTAGGTCGTACGGACCATCGGCAGTGCCATATATCTGCATACGAGGTGGTTCGTCAGCATCTGTCGACATCTACAGTCAACAGCGCCACATTCATCGGGTAGCCACAGCACTCAGCTGGACTATCGAAGATATCAATCATTCAATCAGTTCGAGGAAGTCGCAGCAGATCAACTGGGCTTCAAGAACCTCGGGGAACTTCATCACCGAGCATCAATAAAGATCTATCGACTTGTACACACAGTCCATAGCGTCACGTTCATCGGGTAGGCACAGCATTCAGCTGGACTATCGAAAATATCATTAATTCACTCAGTTCGAGAAAGTCGCAGCCGCTCAACTGGGCTTCAGGAACCTCGGTGTCATATCAGCACTGAGCATCATTCAAGAGTTCTGTTCATAGAATACACTCATTCAATCAATCATCATGGCCGAAACTCTACTCAAGCGTCAACAGGAGATTCTTCAAGAGATTGAACGTGTCTATATCAACTTTTCCAAGGACAGCGCGACTCGAAAAAACGCTGAATACCTCAAGAAGCGTGTGGATACATTAGATCTACTTTGGCGAGAGTTTGACGGCAATCATGCAAGTCTGCAATCGTGCGAAGATAAAACAGGCGAATACTTTTCACGTAACATTTACGCTGAATGGAAGGCCTACTACGAGAAGACCAGACTTACGATAACATCATTCAAGCGACCGGTGGATTCAAAACCGGTGAGGTTTCATCTGCCGACTCCCGTGGAAACCGGAGAATTGGAACAACTTATCAGTCAGCAAGGTACTAATTTCCGTGCCTTTGAGCGCCACATGAACAGGATCGAGGCCAGCCACTTGGAAGAAAAATGGGAGATCGAGGATGAGCTGAAAACCCTGCATCATCTCTGGAAGAACATCGATATTCTCCACCTGCAGATAGACAATATTCTTCAAGGTAGCGACGGGGAGTATGAAAACGACTTTATAACCATCGAAAGTCAGTACACAGCGATTAAGAAGAAACTAAACAGGAGTTTGAGCTCTACAGATCATCTTCGTCACTCTACACCTAAGATTGACATACCTGTCTTTCTAGGAACTTACACTCAATGGCCAACATTTTATGATCTATTCACGGAAACGATACATAACAACAAGTATCTCACAAGCGCTCAGAAGATGCAGCATCTCAAGACTAAGGTCAAAGGGGAAGCTGAGCGCATAATTCAGCACTTAAACATAACAGCGGAAAATTACGGCACTGCTTGGAACCTCTTGACTGGTCGCTACAACAATCCTCAGGTTCTATTTACAAGCCATATAGAACTTTTTCTCAATCAACCAGTCATTCAGAAGGCGACGTCGTACGAGTTAAAGAGATTGTATGATACAACAATGGAAAGCATTCATGCCATTCATAACTTGGGTATCGATACTTCAACCTGGGACCCTCTTCTTGTGCATATCATCTCGAAAAAGTTGGATGCAGACACCTACGTCGATTACAAGGAGTCTCGTGCGTCACCCAGGACTATGCCAGTCTTCGACGATTTCATGTCATTTATCGAGCGGAAATTCATGGCCCTCGAACCAATTCAACAGAAGGCTAAGGATCCTGCATCATTGGTTTCTAAGCAACCGACTCATCAACCTTCGAAGTACAACTACAACAACTTCAAACGGAATAATTTTTCCCCGAGAGGTTATCAAGCTGCTACAACATCATACGGAAAGAAATGTCCGATGTGTGACGGAACCCACCATTTGTACCAGTGTACACAATTCCTTAACCAGCCAGTCGACGCAGTAATGAATACGATTGCGAAACTTCACGTATGCCAAAACTGCCTATACAAGCATGACAACAGTATTTGCCCGTCAAAAAAAACATGCAATACATGCGATGGAAATCACAATTCTATTATCCACGACGCAGCGGTTATTAAGCCAATGAACTCAGGAAACACGACCTCTACACGGCCGTCTGCATCTACGACAAATTCGACATCATCATTCAAGCGACAGCATAATGTTAATTACGTTGCGAGCGAGGAGGAAGAAATCCTTCTAACGACTCTATCACTCAATATCAGATCTTCAGATGGAACTCTAATCAACTTCAGAGCTCTTCTAGACCAAGGCGCTCAAGTTTCACTCATCTCTGAAAGCGCTGCTCAGCTGTTAGGGCTGAAGCGTAGACGCTATCAAGCGTCAATATTGGGCATTGGTACTAGCTCAAAACAGAGCAAAGGATTAGTATCAATGGAATGTCACTCAATCTACGCAGACTACGAGTTCATTACTGAAGCACTGGTTGTTTCACAAGTCATTAACAACCTCCCCAGCACTTCACTCCCGAACACCTCTTGGGAACATCTTCAAAATACAAGATTGGCTGACCCCGAGTATCATATATCGAAGCCTATCGACATACTCCTAGATGCTAGTGTCTACTCTGAAATCATCATGAGTGGACTCGTGAAAGGCACGCATCCATCACCCATTGCTCAGCAGACAAAACTGGGCTGGATTCTGTCGGGTCATGTTCGAACCTTCACATGCAACGTCGTTATTAGAAGCCTTGACGACATAAAAAAGTACTGGGATGTCGAGGATATCCATGGATCAGAGGAATCCTTGACCGCCGAGGAACAAAATTGCGAAGAGTACTTTCAAGCGACAGCCAAGCGATTGGAGAATGGAAGGTACGAGGTCGCTATTCCCATGAAAACAGGGTTTGAAGAGCACTTGGGACACTCGAAATCAAGGGCTACTGCCCAATTTATTCAGCAGGAGAAAAAAATGGCGAAAAATGTTTCATTATCTGAGGGATACAAAAAATTCATTCACGAGTACCAACAACTAGGTCACATGCGCCCGGCCGACTCAGCAGACACCCCAAACGCATGTTATCTTCCCCATCATGGCGTGTTAAAATTGGACTCTACAACAACTTCCCTGCGCGTCGTTTTTAATGCATCATCCAAAACATCATCGGGCCTCAGCCTCAACGACATGATGGAAAGCGGTCCGAACCTACAACAGGACCTGCAGTCACTCATTCTAAGATGGCGACAATACAGATATGTTGTCACAGCGGACATAGAAAAGATGTTCCGCCAAATACTTGTGAGAGAGGCCGACCAACATCTACAATCAATCATATGGAGAGACTCGCCTCGCGACCTACTTCGAGAATACAATCTCACAACGGTCACATATGGTACAAAGTCCGCCCCATATCTTGCCATGAGAACACTCAAACAGATTGGTCGAGACAATGCTCACACATTCAAACTTGCCGCCGCAGCTTTGGAAAGCTCTTTCTACATGGACGACCTGTTGACTGGCAGCGACTCACTCAGTCAAGCGAAGGAAATTCAACGAGAACTTACAGCTGTCCTGAAAGCAGCCGGCATGAGTATTCGCAAGTGGTCCAGTAACAAATCCGAACTCATAAAAGATTTGCCACCGGAATTACTCAACGCCCCATTCGAGTTCAAAGACTCTGAAACACGTAAAACGCTGGGTCTGCAGTGGAATTCCTCCTCGGACACTTTTGCATACGCATACAAAAGTGAGTGCGATACAAGTACCGTGCATTGTACTAAACGTCAGCTATTATCCGACATAGCAAAAATATACGATCCAATGGGCTGGATTACTCCACTTACAATCAAGGCGAAAATCATATTTCAAAAGACGTGGGCTTTAACGCTATCATGGGATGACGACCTACCTCAAGAAATACTTCATGAATGGCGGCAAATCAGAGACGACTTGAAGAATATTCCCATGTTTAAAATTCCCAGATACATAGGTGATATGGGAGAATCATTTGAAATCCATGGCTATTGCGACGCTTCCGAAAAGGCCTATGCCTGCGTAATTTATATCGTCTCACTAAATAAAGGCGAATATACATCCAAGCTGATCGCCGCCAAATCAAAGGTGGCTCCACACAACAAGGTGGTCACACTTCCCAGATTGGAACTACTGGGCGCACTTTTACTGTCACAATTAATGGCAAAATTCCTCGAGACCGTCACTTCCAGTAACTTCAAGGTTTACGCCTGGACAGATTCAATGGTAGTCTTGGGCTGGCTACATGGAAAGGAATCGAAATGGAAACCATTTGTGGCTAACCGAGTACATCAGATAAAGAAAATCATCCCACAATCAGCGTGGAATCATGTAAAATCGGAGGATGCAGACTGCGCCACGCGTGGAATGAACGCCACAAGTTTGTTGAAGCACAAGCTGTGGTGGGAAGGGCCTGGATGGCTAATCACCCGCAACATGAACCACACCGAGCAACAATCATACCCAGACCCTGCGATCGAAGTAAAAAAGGCCAGTGTGAACACAGCCTTAGTGCAAAATTCTTCATCACTCACTCAAGAACTGCTAAATAAATGTAGTTCGATAACTCTGGCTACTAAAATCACTGCATGGGTTTTGAGATTCGTCAGCCATTTGCAAAATAAGCAGACGACGCACGGCAGCACATTGACTTCAGCGGAAATGAACTCTGCTCACAACCTCATTATTAAAAACGCACAAATTTGCGACTTCGAAGAAGAGATTGCTCAATTGAATAAATACGGGCATATCAAAAGCAGCAACAAGCTCACGTCCCTCAAACCATTCCTGGATGAACAAGGAATATTACGAGTAGGTGGACGGCTCGAGAACGCCCTGGTCAGCTACCAAGCTAAGCATCCCGTCATCCTGGCATCCAAGAGCCGCCTCACTGAGCTCGTCATTCACCAAGCCCATATCTCAACCCTTCATGGAGGCCCGCGACTAACTTTGTCATTCATCAGAGACAAATACTGGATACTCAGCGGCATTCGTACCGTAAAGAGTCGAATTAGATTATGCATCAAATGCCGAAGATTCAACCCTGATAATCATCAACAACTCATGGCAGACTTACCAGGTCCAAGAGTCATTCCTTCTCGCCCCTTTACTCACGTCGGTGTGGACTTTACGGGTCACATGGATATCAAGTCAAACAAGGGGAGAGGAATAAGGACCACAAAGGGATATGTAGCAGTATTTGTCTGCCTTGTCACCAAAGCCGTCCATCTGGAATTGGTATCAGACCTAAGTACTGCAAACTTCCTTGCATCTCTGCGAAGAATGTGTGCCCGTAGGGGGTATCCCGAATGTATCTACAGTGATAACGGCACCAACTTTCGTGGCGCCGCTATAATGCTGAAAAGGGAGTATATGGATATCATTCACTCAATCAAAACGGAGAATGTCATAATGGATATCACCAACATGGGCATCATTTGGCAATTCAACGCCCCCGCATGGCCCAACGCTGGAGGCTTATGGGAAGCTGCGGTAAAAAGTCTCAAATTTCATCTAAGGCGCATCATCGGAGAGCAAAAGATGACGTACGAGGAATTCACCACGCTCCTACATCAAATAGAAGCATGCCTCAACTCGCGGCCTCTCTGTTCACTCACTGAGAGTCCAGATGACTTCTACCTCACACCAGGACACTTTCTCATTGGAGGATCAATGTTATCCAGACCGCAGACCGATCCTGACCACATGAACTTGTCAACACGATGGCGACTCGTCCAATCTATAAACAAACAGTTTTGGAAGATTTGGTCCAGCGAGTACTTACAACAGCTGCAGACACGCTCAAAGTGGAGGACTCCAACGGATAATCTAAAGATCGACGACGTAGTAATCATCAAGGAGGACAATCAACCTCCTGGCAAGTGGGCAATGGGACGAGTAAAGGAGATTCACCCTGGAAAAGATGGCCATGTTCGAGTCGTTACATTGAAAACTCAAAACAATGTATTGAAACGACCCATCAATAAACTCATAGTTTTGCCTGTTCAAGAAAGTGCTAATAACGCCGACGTGATCAAAACTGCTGCGTCACCAACACCTACTCCAAGCGCGGCTCAAGAAATAACACAAGGACGTCGCAAAACGCGTGGAAAAACAGTCCAGAGTCTCTTCGCTACAGCGTTACTATTTATGTCATTACTGACACCCGGCACGCAGCAAGCCTCAAATACATTCATGGTTACGCCTTTAAATGGAAGCCAAAACTTCTACTTCGACAAAATCTCAGATCTTCAACATATCAGAGACGAGTGGAAATTGGTTGTCTATTACAACATGTCAATGTACTGGCAAGGCATAGAAGACATGGATTTATACATAAATCACATACAAAAAATATGCCGCACAATGTGTCGACATCAAGAGAAACAATACGAAGGAGTCATATTACAGTTGGAGCATCAATTAAAAGAAATTACTCACTACAACGATATACTCAAATATCAAAACAAACGATACAAGCGAGGATTAATCAACGGAGTTGGAAACGTAGCCAGCTATTTGTTTGGGGTACTGGATGACTCATTCGCAAAGCAGTACAAGGCGGATATCGAGAAAATATCATTGAACGAGAACCATCTTCAGAAACTTATCCGGAACCAAACATTAGTTGTTGAATCAGAGTACAATATTCTGAGACGCCATGAAGGTATTATCAACACTCAATTCGACACCATGAGGAAATCTTTTCGCAACATATCGATGGAGGCCAATCAAGCCCGACTCGAAAATCAAAACAGCCTTTACATCATGTCATCGACTTTATCCGCAAACATTATTTTATCGAACTTACGGAGCATTCAGCAAAGCATAATCAGCACCATCACTGACGTCACTCATGGCCGCATAGATATTCATCTATTGTCTCCGGAACAACTAGAATCCCAAGTCGATATTATCAGTCGTCAACTACAGGGTGATCTAGTTGTACCCGACAAGGAAAACATCCGAAACTTGTACAAAATACTGCGAGTATCTGCAAGAGTTACCGGCGACTACCTCATCATGGAGTTCAGGATCCCGCTGATCACAAATGAAGTTTACGAGCTGGACAAAATCATCAGTCTACCATACAAGAAAGCGCTCAGTGCAGTGCGCATAACAACAGCCTACCCATACTTGGCCTTTAATCTCCGAAAGGATATAGTTTTGTTCCTATCTCAAAGCGATTTACAAATGTGCATTCACGCTTCAAGAGAGAGGATTCTGTGCCCAGTAGACAAGCCAATCTACGACATGAGATCAAGACAATCAATTTGTGACCTGAAGTTGGTCAACATGGAGTTGGAAAAGGAATCACTCTGTACATCGCAACAATCAACATGCGACGATAAATGGATCAAGTTACAACACGGCAGACAGAATGTCTGGCTTTACGCCTGTTGCGAAGAATGCACAGTGCGCATTTTATGCCCAGCTGACACGTTAATACGAACCCTGTCCGGCAACGGAATCATTAGCCTAGGTCAAGGCTGCACACTCAAGGGAAATGCATTTACGATCCTTTCACATAAGGACCGTTTCAACCGCATAGACACGGCGGCGTCTGAGATGGACCCACCATCACTGTCCATCCTGAATAACATCATTAACACCAACACGGCGTTCAGCGCTATGCCGCCAGTCTTAGAAGATCAGTCTATCAATGGAACAGACATTCAATGGAAGAAACTGGGAGCTCAGATTGCGCAACTGAAGCATCAGTCAACGCAGACGCTCACCGTACACGATGTCCATCAGTACATCATATCGTATAGCATGCTTGGCTTGCTGCTACTGATTGGTCTCATCGTGGGAATCGTCTACATACGGAGGAGACGAGCGCAGCAGACGCTGGATGTACCAGAGCTACCGGTGCCGCAGCCACGGACGCTCTACAGGAAGACGACAACAGAGAGGGGTACTTCGCCACAAGAAGAAGACCATTCCGTGAAGTTTGACCTACCTAAGAATATTGTTATTTAAGTTTACATAATTTTATACATTCATCTTATATTCTTTTAGTTCTAACTTATCATGATTTGTAATTTTATAAGTTTATATCTGTGTTCATCTCGTTCTCGGCAGCATGTACAGTCAACTGTACAAAGGTTATTTTATATTTTTTGCATACATAAGCGTGTCATCGTTTTCTTGTTAAGTTTTTATATTCATTATTTTTAGTGCAATAAACGTCTTCATCGTTAGCGGTTGTTCCCTCATTTCAACTAGCACTCAACACTCACTGATATCATTATAGCTGTAGAACCCTACAGCCTTAAATAGAAAGTTAGTTAAGTTAAGCTAAGTTAGTTATCGTGGACTTGTCTTTCATGAATCCGTGCTGTTGTTTAGCAATATTTCGTCTTACTTGCGTGTAACGAGATTCCTGAACCAGTGACTCGAAAATCTTTGGTATTGTAGAGAGGACAGATATGGGTCTATAATAGGTGATATTATTCCGAGAACCCGATTTGTGTAGAGGCGTGATATATGCTAGTTTCCAGAAGTCCGGGAAGCATCCTTCTTGAACACTGCGGTTAAGTATTATGTAGAGTGGATCTACTAAAAGATCGGCAGTGTTTTTCAAAAATATTGGACCTATTTTATCTGGACCGGGCCTTTAGATATATCTAGAGTTGAAAGCCTTTTTTTAATTCGGTATTTACTAATATGCAGATTAGAGATGTTTTCAGCTTCCGAACTTGTATTAAGTTCATGTATATTAATATCATTTAAATCAGTATCATTCGGTTCAAAAACGGAGCTAAAGAATTCATTAAACATATCAGCTATTTCGGATGGGCTGTCAGATGTTCTGTTATCCAATGACATTTTAGATGGATATCCCGATTCGTTTTTCTTCAGAGAGGCTACATATTTCCAAAAATGTTTAACGTTTTCAGAAATATTACACTCGGTTTTTGAGATATATGAATTGAAGTCCTCTTTCAAAAGTAATTTAACTCTTTCACGAAGGAGTGAAAATTCTCTATAGTCCGATAGATTATGGTAAATTTTCCACTTATTCCACACGGTTTTTTTACGTGATAATGTGCTTGATAATGCTTTAGAAAACCATGATGGAAAATTTCGTGACTTTGTTTTATATAGAGGTACATGTTTATCAATAATTTTGAATAAGTTTTCTTAGAATATAGAAACACTTTCAGTTACTTTTTTATTTTTTAAAACGTTTTCCCAATTTATTAATGACAGTTCAGATTTGATATAGTTAAAATCACATTTATTAAAGTTAAATTTGTCAGTTTTTTTTTGTTGAATTTGTTTTACTGTTTTTGTATTTTCAAAGGTGAACATTAACGGGGGGTGGTGTTGGTAATTAGGCCGCGATAACTCAATGTATGGTGGAGAGCATACGCAGTTATATATAGTATAGCATAGTAGCAACTATTAGAAAACATAAGATCTAATAAGCGATTATTGTTGTTGTAAATATTATTGTATTGTTGGAGTTGCATTAAACCCATGGTGTTATCAAGTGATTTATGAAGTTCTGTTTTAATATTGGGTACTAAATTATTTCCAGCAGAGTGGGGGAACCAAGTCAAATCTGGTATGTTGTAGTCTCCTCTAGCACAGAAAGTATAAGTAGGATAGTTCATAAATAGGTGCTGTAGCTTATTGAAATGAGAAACGTATAAATTTTTGTTAGTTTTGGGAGGTATATATGTTACGCATAGCATTAGAGTACTAATACTCAGAGGTATACTTATAAATAACTCCTCTGTAGTCTTATCTTCCAGTTCAAAGTGTCGCGATGCAGTATTTTTTTTATTGATAGCAACAACAATACCTCCACCGTCCTTTTTGTTAAAATCAACCAAGTTAGGATCGCGACGAAACATCGAATATCTGTTGTCTACAATTTCCGAGTCAAAAATACTATTGAACAGCCGAGTTTCTGTCAATATAATTACATCAAAATATGAACATTGTATATTATGTCTAAGTTCCATAAGCTTACCACGCAACCCACCACAGTTTTGATAATAAATACTAATATTTGAGTCAACCATTGATAACATAAAATTGCAATATGTATTTAAAGAAATATTTGTTTTGTTTAAGTTTGAGTTTTAATATATAATGTAAACTATAATATATCAAATTTATGAGTATAACATTATGGAAAATGAGCGGATGGGTTGCACCATAAACAACAGTTAAAATATATAGTGGTTGTGAATGATTGCGTGATTTGCAGAGTAGAATATATACGTATAGAACAGGAAAATATAACAACATGTATTTAAACATTGAATTTACAAGAGATGCGATGACATTGATTGTGAGACGGTATATTTTAACGACACACAGAAAATTTAAATATAAATAAATTAAATATAAATAAATTAGTCACACTACTTTATCTAAATCTTCATCTCTGCGAATAGTTATGACCCGGCTGTTGTCTTCTTTGCGTACTAGAATTGTTGCGTTCTTAATCCAGATGTATTTGTAATTCTTATCGTTCGCAACGGTGCGCGCTTTGGAGTACAGTATTTTATTCTTGAGTGTAAGATGTTCGTTGATGTAGACCCGGGACGACGGTGGTAGGGGCGCAGTGCCCGCCACAATTGAGTACGCGGTGGCGCCGCCCGCGGCCGCATTCAGCACTTGCGATGCAGTGAGCCCTCGGCGGGTCCGACCGGCCGCGATCACGTCGTCACGGAGTCTTTTTGTAGATAAGTGCACGATTATATTTTTTGCCTTCTGTGTTGGTTGGTTGTGAGCCACCCTATGGACGTCGGTGATGCAGGATACAGGAATAGGGACACCGATTGCCTTGTTAATGGTCTCTACGATATGGAGCAGGTTCTCGCCCTTCTTTTCCGGGATATTTTGAATCTCTATATTGCAGCTTCGCGATCTTTGATCCATGTCATCAAAATTGTGTCTGAGGGTGCGATTTTCAAGCCGAAGCTCATCATTTATTTGTTGAAGGTTGCTCATAATTTGTGACTGATCGGCTAGGTTATTCTCCAGAGTTATTATTCTACTAGACAGACCTTTAATTTTATCCAGCATTTCTTGCGATTTTTTATTGAACGACGTCTCTAGTCCTTTCAACAAGTATTTTACCTCATCAAATTTGGTCTCAAAGCATTTTATTACTTGTTGTATATCTATATTAACGATGGAAGATGGAATATCCGCTGATGTATTGCTAATCACAACCGGACCGGCAGGAGATTTCTTCTGTTTGCATGGTACACACTTAAGTTTGGTTTTATTCATTGGCAGGACTTTTTTGAACTCCAATTCAGTATACTCTGCACAATGGTAGTGCAATGTTTTTACGCACGAAGCACATTTTAGGCATTCTTCCGGCTTAATGAGCAGAGTGCATTTAGCGCAATTCATTTCAAATTACAAGTGCTGCCCTCTATTGCAAAAATGTGTAAACTCGATGTTAACCCGGTTGTGGTAAGCAATTTCGCCGCTCGGTCGCACGACCCGCTTGGATCAATTGGTAGGAGCGCCGGCTAAAGTGCCAAAGTGTTGAGGTTCGACTCACGGAGACACTACTGAGTTTTTCTATGTTTATAAGGTAAGTGGAGGTGACTCAGCTGATACAATCCTCTGGGCGGCTCGATGTCGGTCTCGGTCGGAGCTCTTCGGTAGAAGTCGCGACAATTGGTGAAAGGTCCGACACTTCCCAATATGGCCGCCGTGGTATATGGGACTTTCCTCAAGATGGAACGGGAGGTACCGATGTGTGAACAGCAGCAAACCGCGCAAATGAAACAAATAAAATAAATAATTTTGGGCAAAACTGACTCACGTCCGCTCCGGTTAAGTATCACTAGGTGTCAAAGTATATTGTTGTGGGGGAAAGCAGCGGATATTTTAATTATTTTTATTTTGCAGAAAAGAGCTATTCGAGCGATCTTTAATTTAAAACGCACGGACTCCTTAAGAAAGCTTTTTAAAGAAATTGACATACTAATTGTAGCTAGTCAATTTATTTTCGAAAATATAATGTATGTATGCAAGAACCTGACAACATTTTCCAAACTTAGCGATAGCTGTAATGTTAGCCTAAGAAATAATCACAGACTACTTGCGCCTCGGTTAAGACTCACGAAGGTTAGCAATTCTTTCAAGGGTCAGTGCATTCTGTACTACAACAAGACACCTCTGGAGATCTTGAAATTGCAATTTGAGCAATTTAAAAACCATGTTAAAGCGACTTTGTCGAAAAAGGGATATTACAATGTTCAAGATTACTTAAATGACGGGACTGTATGTGGTTAACCTGGCTCAACACAGACCTTGCTGTTAATAATTTTGTAATTACTTATTCCTGCTTATTAATTACGATGATTTATATTATAATATTTGTAATAGTTAAGCACAAGCAATTTTTAAAAGAGATCTAACAATCAATCTGTGGTAGTTTCTACGCTCTTCTCTCCGCCAGTGGTCCAATGTAGAGTAGTGGCAAAAATAACGATTGCTAATAATATGTAAATATCAACAATAATAAAGACATTTGTAATTTGGAATGTATTTTTTTATCTAAGAAAGATAGTATTTCTTCAAATTTAATTTCAAGGTTCAGAATGGTTTTTATCAGTTTGCTATAGACATTTAAAAACATATTACAGAAGAACTGCGATACTTTTTCAAAAGTTGTAAGCCGAAAGTGATATTTTGTCAAGAGGAGAAGTCCAGCGATATAGAGGCCGCATTAAATCGTGAGAACATGGATGCTAAAATTTTAGCTTTTAATAAACAATCTTATATTCAATTTATTAAAAATGGATACACAAACCTTTATGACTTCAAGTAAGTGGTAACAAAGTGTTGGCTCTCAGATAGTTCACACGATTTTTATATTATCTTATTGGAGGTAGTTATTTGGCTCTGTCCTCTTAGTATAGTTTTTTGCGAGGGGATGTATATTCTTTGTTGTTTTTTTTTAAATTCGAGAATATGTTCACATATTTTTTGCTATGAAAGGGACACGATGCAAGTATGCAACCCGTAGAGGGTTGGGAGACAGCTTCCTATCCGGTCTTGTGGCATTTTAGCATATTTTCTATTGCCGGAGACTCGGTTTTATTTCATAACGATATAAATTAAAATTGAAAAGAAGGAATTCCAGGGGTACCGCCCTCCTCTCCTCTACGGGTTATTTTTTGTCACTTTCGTATCGAAAATTATGTAAATATAACCTCAAATAATAGTAGTTTATGTGACTGCTACATAATGGAGGGCATTAATATTCGAGAGTGGGTTTATGAAACAAGCCGGAGGCGAGGCCTAATTATGTACAGTTACATACACTAGTTTATCTACACACATATCATAAGCTCTCTTTGATGTGTTCACCGCAACCGCATGTTTGACCGGCATTGTGGCATTGATCTTATCTCTGCTATTGTTTAGCTTGTTCTGTAGTACCAACTTCACAGACAAACTAGGGGCGGCACGCAGGCGGGCGTAGGCGTTCGAAATTTGAATGTCATAATATGTAGAAAATTTACACATTATGGTCATAATGTACAAATTTTCAGAAAATAAATGAGTTTTTACCAAATAGTTTTACATTATGCTGGTCTTAACGTGCGGTTTTTAGACGCAGTATAGAGGGTTTATGATACGTGTAAAGATAAACAAAAAAAAAACCCCAAAAACGATAGATTTCCTCGCAAAAAACATATGCTAGGGGGACATGGGAGTTTCCCCCGCTCCCCTCCTTAATGAAGCCGAACGATATCTATAGTTTACTCGTTACAAACAATTAAATAGAGGCCGTTGGCCCTTACATCGAATCGAGAAGTGTCAGAAGATTGAAGCACCGATGGTATTTTCCATCACCTGCAACTATTTTGTACCTGTCCATTCAGCTTGCTGTACCTACTGAGGCTTGAGGCACCAATGCCTCTTCTTCATGCCCAATGCATTTTTTGAACATTGTTTTCTTTACAGGGCTAATGACTTTGATCCAGAAGAAACAATTGCATCTTTGATTCCATCAAGTGGTACCACCGGGCAACCCAAATTCGCTGCTCTTGGACATGGATTTTGGATACATGGATTCTCCTGTTTCATGTATGTTATGACCATATTATAATCTTAAGTTAAGGCACTCGGTAGGATCCTATTTCTATAGTACGATTTACTTAAAGGACATTATTTATTTTGGGTCAAAAAGTAAACGTGCCGGCCAGAAAAAAAAGTGTAATTCGGATTAAAAAGGAATTGTGTTTTCTATCCGAAGTAAAATCGGATAGAACACACAATCCCTTTTTCTTCCCTGAATATGTATATGTTTGTGTTTTTATATTTTTGAACCTTTATGTTGATACCCACTCGACGATCTTAAATAAAAACAGGTTTTTTATCCCACACATTAAAGTGCATACTATGCCAGTTGTTTTTTTTATGTACTTTAGAGACGCTCGCGCAATCAAGATTAATCTAATGGCGTACTATTTATCAAATCGGTAAAGCCGTTGAGTAGTTACGATTGGACATAGGAAAAGCTTACTTAGCGGGAATGCCGTAGGATTCGACAGTAAGGAAAAAGGAACATTTGGGGCGAAAAGTAATACCTAACGTTTTGCCTTTAGGGTTCTGTACCTGAAGAGTGCCAAATTGGACCCTATTGCTAACCTATGCTGTTCGTTTGTCTGTTTGTCTGTATGTCCGTCTGTCTGTTGTTGAAATGTTAACAGAATATGTACATTATTTTTACACTACAGCATCAAATACAGAATTATACGCAATGAAAAATTTAAGAAACATATTTTTACCCGACTGATTTTTCCGAAAAGACGAGGGTTATGTATTTGACCTGTATGTATGTGTGTATGTTTGTGTTCGCTCGTAACTAGTCAATGTTGCAACTTATTTTGATAAATGAGACGTTATAACATTCGTCTTGATAGCGTGAGTTTCACTTGAAAATATATTTTTTAAACAAACATATAGTCGGTTTGTCAAAGAACCATGGAGTGAAGCATCACAGTTGTTAGACTGACAGATCACGTAAGGAACACGACGCAACGCTCCATCACTGGCATTGCTGACGTAGGCTCAAAGACCGCTAGCCTAAAATGGGACTGGGCCGGACACGAAATGGGTGCCAAGCGATGGGGCACCGGCGTAGGGGTATGCCGAGATTTCGATGGCGATGTGACCTGGACAAGTTCTTGTCAGACTGAGCGGGGGCAGCACAGGAAAGGAATAAGTAGTTCAAGAGAGGGTAGGCTTTTGCCCTGCAGTGGGACACAAAACAGGCTACATACAAAAAATATAGGTGGATTTTTTAGGCATAATTGATGTGCGGACAAAATTTTTAAAGACCCTTGAGCGTAGTATTAAAAAAGGGCCTAAAAGGCGAGTACGAAAACATATACTTATCTTGCACAATATATTAATAATGCACCTTAGATAAAAATGGGTAGTATTTAAACGAGTGACTGTATTACAAAGTGAGCGACCGACTTACTAAGTGAGCGAGTGACGAGAAAGCAACAGAACAGCAACTTACAAATATTAATTTGAGTTACTTAAAAAACAAAATGAGAAGCTTCATAAAATTTGAGTGAAGGTTGTTGTTGGAAATATTTGTTGTCAATCCGGATTGAAAAGTAGCCACAATAACCTATTCTAGCCAGAGGTTTTTGTTTGCATACACTTCGCTCCGCTCCGCTCCATTTTAGGTTCTTCAACGTTCTACTCTTACCTATAACCCGATTGAAAATAGCCACAATAACCTACTCTATCCAGTTCATTATTTGCTATTGCCCTCTTTATATTTCTAGTTGCTTACTTAGTAATTTGGTCGCACAGCTAGAATTTTCTGCCGCTCAATTTATAAAGACAGTATCTCATCATCAGTCGCTAAGTTGTTTTTATATTCGATCGTTTTATAATTCCCTGATAAAAATTAAGCGTGTAAGTCATAACTGCTTGTTTTGTGTGTCGCATTCGGTTTTTTTTAAGTATTATAGCATTTATTTGCGTTGTTCATAAACAATGTTACGGAACCCTTTGTGTGTGAGTCCGTTTTGCAATTGAACGATGTTTGTAGTTTTATTGTTGTTGTCTCTTTGATTTGTGAATTCATTAAAAATTCAAAATGTTTCAGATCTATGTATGAAGAGTTTCCGTCGCCAACTCGTTTGGTGCTTGTAGTGTCCCCTCTACAATGGATAAGTACTGTATGCGCTAATTTCATGGCAGCTATTACGCACTATACTGTAGTATCTTCATCATTGCCAATGACTGTCAACCATATACTTGAAATAATTACCGAATACAAGGTACGTCAAAAATATTTTCAAAAGTGTCAGCTCGAGCCTTATTTATAACTATACTTTAAAGTCCTCAGTATTTCTATTTAAATACTACTATTCTACAATCGCTATCTTTTCATCACATCCATTCGAAAAGACTTGTTTTGATCCGCGTAAAAAGGGTCTAAACTATATTAGGGAAAAAAGAACATCGCTGCCGTATGGCGATAAAGTCATTTTAATTTGGAATGTGAACATGGCCAGCACAGATGAAATAATCAATATTTTTTTACGGAAATGTGTTAGGCCTGTACTTTATATCCAGAATTCGGATGAATGCTGATACATTTAAAATAAGTTAGCGGATCTTCCTCAATTAGTGATACGGGAATCGAATATCAAGGAATATGTAGTGACAGGCACAGGTGTTATGGGAACGGTTCTTTTCGGAAACGGTTAGTATGTTCCGGAGCCATTCGGACTGCTAAAAAGTGATACACTATAAGACCTATACTAGACCTAATTTATTTTCTCCTGGAGGGTGGTAAAAAGTAGGGAAATAATGCTTCTGGTTCAGACAGAAGCAACACTATTTTCCACTCGAGTAACGTACATTTAACTCTCGCCAATTACTTGCTTGCTCCCTTGCTATACAATCTACTATATTATGATGTGACTTTTACTAAATAGGTAAAGAAAAGCGCTTTTTGAATGATAAATGCTTCACCATAAGATAAGTATATATGTAAAACAAACAATATATGTATTTGCGGGGATTAGATCAATGGGCAAAGAACAAACCGTTTTAAGTAAGTTCATAGATACATCTTTAAAAAAATAATAGTTTTTTTTTTCAGCCAACATTTTCACTGCTTAGTCCAAGAATAGCAGTGAATTTAGCAAGGTCGGCTGATGAAGAGATGAAAGGAAATCTCCGTTATTTAGAAGTGCTTATACTTGGAGGTAGCGCTGTGACAACTGAAATTATCAAAGCAGTCAAGGTACGTACGAACGTCGCCATCTCTTCAGCTGGGCAGAAACTAACAAAGTAATGAAGAAAATTTAACGAATACAAGATGTCCTACAAGTCATATCCCAAAGCTACGCCGAAAGTAGATATTCCTTAGATGTATCAAATAAGCATATTTTTACTCATACAACTGCAATAGAAGTTGGATGGAATTTGAGATATCGTTGGTTTAAAGGTTTTAAGCAAATTCCCCATTAGCCCGTTAGCCTTAACTTAAAATGGCCTTTGATCAGCTGTCGTGAAAAGATAAACTAGACACGGTATGGTAAAAAAGCTTAAAAACCGGTCAAGTGCGAGTCTAAATCGCGCAAGAAGGGTTCCGTACCACCGTTCAATGGAAGCGATGGTATGGAGTGAATAGTTTGGATTTTACACAGCAAAATTATGTTTACAAAGTTATTGGTGCGGTTACTTTCACACTCCATGTACGTAACCAGGTGCATCCATAAGTTTGTATGTGGTATTGTTGTATGGGAGCCCCCTTAAATATTTATTTTATCCTGTTTTTTAGTATTTGTTGTTATAGCGGCAACAGAAATACATAATCTGTGAAAATTTCAACTCTCTAGCTAGCTAGGTTCTTGAGATACAGCCTGGTGACAGACGGACGGACGGACGGACGGACAGCGAAGTCTTAGTAATAGGGTTCCTTTCTTACCCGTTGGGTACGGAACCCTAAAAAAACAAGCATATGCTACACTAATTCAGGAATGGTTCAGTACTTTTATCACAATATGATGAAAGAGGAATTTAATGCCACCTTAACTAATCAAACCGGGGCTCCACCCAATAAAAAAGGTGAAAGAAAAACCATGACTTCATTTGCTTCCGACTTTTGCATTATACTTAAGATTCTGGATTCCAGAGGCGTCACAGCTTGTTGAATCAGCAAGTTTTTAAAGGTTTCAGGACCCATAAGAGCTTTCGTATTTCTTGTGCTTTCAGTTATGTCCGCTGGTTATGTCAGTTATGTCAGAATTACTCACACATTTTCATGAGTGGCGCGATTTGGTTCGGCATTACGATTAGGTTAGGTCCGGTTAGGGTAGATTATTATGAGGGTTTAGTTTAGTTTGGGTTAGGATATAAATTTTATAAATCTAAAGCCGTCAAAAGTAACTAACCAACGAATATGAAAACGTGGATTAACCAACGCACAGTGATTCGTCCCATACAAGCTAGCCGACAATTCGATTTGAGGTATTTAACTAATATTTAGTCATTACCAATTAACTAATAGGTAGAATGATGAATTTTATATCGCCTTATGTGGTCGCATCTATTGTTACTAATGACTTCAAATGGGCATATAAGGAAATGCAAAGTTACACCCAAAACATTTCTGTTGCATCTTCCTTAGAGTTCGGTAATTATAAGTAAACTTACAAGTGTTATTGACTAATATAATTCTATATTTTTTATTGGTATGGTCATTTCAGTGTTTTGGAATTAATTCCTAAAGTTAAGTCCAAAAATGTCGAAAAAATACTATAACATTGACTTTATCTATTCTATTTCTACCTATTCTTATTCTAATCTATTTGAAAATAATCGTCTATTCATATAGTTTTTGAAAAATAGCTCAACCCAGGCACAACCAGGCATCATACAATATGGGAGTCGGCGGGACATAGAAAAGATCGGTACGTAATTTTTTATTACTTAAATATTAAATAACTCTATACATCAATTTATTGTTGATTACACACTTAACAAACCTAGACCAGGCTCAAGAACCAGTAATGATAGGAATACTGCTAGAAGATTTTTCAAAAACTACCAGCAGAGTTCCCAAATTACTGGTCTAGACGAGGGACTAATCAAATCTTTTTATATGATTTTAAGTGTCACGTGTTCAAGTTATTCCATAAACTATGGTTTGTTTAATTCTTTATTAGAGGAGACAAAGGCGGGTGCGCCAATATTGACCTAAGATTTCTACCTCGATTATTGTAACTCCGAAAATTTTGTTACTACAATTTTTCATTCTAACAATCACTACTCTGTTCCTAATGTAATTAATTCCAAATAATTCAACTTCATAATGTCGGTGACAATAAACATCTATTGTACTACTATTTGTTTTCCTATATTTTCTCAAAATAACTGTTTTTTACACTATTATTCGAAATCATATATTTTTATGTAGAAATGTTTTTATTCTAAAAATTGCAGATGAAAGATAATTGCAATTAATTAGGTCAATGTCGCTACCGAAATCGACATTTGGGCAGTAGGTAGGTTAGGTTAGGTTAGAACATGTAAAACAACAAAAAACACTGTTTTTAGAACGAAACCTTCCTACATATAAGTCAGAATAGGATACTATTAGGTCAGTGACGCTACCAAAACCGACATCTGGGCAGTAGGTAGGTTAGGTTAGGTTAGAACATGTAAAAACAACAAAAAAACACTGTTTTCAGAACGAAACCTTCCTACCTATAAGTCAGAATAGGATACTATTAGGTTGTGACGCTACCGAAAACCGACATCTGGGCAGTAGGTAGGTTAGGTTAGGTTAGAATATGTAAAAACAACAAAAAAACACTGTTTTCAGAACGAAACCTTCCTACCTATAAGTCAGAATAGGATACTATTAGGTCAGTGACGCTACCGAAACCGACATCTGGGCAGTAGGTAGGTTAGGTTAGGTTAGAACATGTAAAAACAACAAAAAACACTGTTTTCAGAACGAAACCTTCCTACCTATAAGTCAGAATAGGATACTATTAGGTCAGTGACGCTACCGAAAACCGACATCTGGGCAGTAGGTAGGTTAGGTTAGGTTAGAACATGTAAAAACAACAAAAAAACACTGTTTTCAGAACGAAACCTTCCTACCTATAAGTCAGAATAGGATACTATTAGGTCAGTGACGCTACCAAAACCGACATCTGGGCAGTAGGTAGGTAAGGTTAGGTTAGAACATGTAAAAACAACAAAAAAACACTGTTTTCAGAACGAAACCTTCCTACCTATAAGTCAGAATAGGATACTATTAGGTCAGTGACGCTACCGCAAACCGACATCTGGGCAGTAGGTAGGTTAGGTTAGGTTAGAATATGTAAAATCAACAAAAAAACACTGTTTTCAGAACGAAACCTTCCTACCTATAAGTCAGAATAGGATACTATTAGGTCAGTGACGCTACCGAAACCGACATCTGGGCAGTAGGTAGGTTAGGTTAGGTTAGAACATGTAAAAACAACAAAAAACACTGTTTTCAGAACGAAACCTTCCTACCTATAAGTCAGAATAGGATACTATTAGGTCAGTGACGCTACCGAAAACCGACATCTGGGCAGTAGGTAGGTTAGGTTAGGTTAGAACATGTAAAAACAACAAAAAAACACTGTTTTCAGAACGAAACCTTCCTACCTATAAGTCAGAATAGGATACTATTAGGTCAGTGACGCTACCAAAACCGACATCTGGGCAGTAGGTAGGTAAGGTTAGGTTAGAACATGTAAAAACAACAAAAAAACACTGTTTTCAGAACGAAACCTTCCTACCTATAAGTCAGAATAGGATACGCTACCGAAACCGACATCTGGGCAGTAGGTAGGTTAGGTTAGATTAGAACATGGAAAAACAACAAAAAATTACTACAAAAAATACTACTTTGGAACTAAACATACCAACAAAAAGTCAAATTATAGTACTGTTAGGTCAGTGTTGCTACCGAAATCAATATCTGGGCAATAGGTAGGTTAAGTTAGGTTAGAACATGTAAAAACTACAAAAAACACTACTTTGGAACTAAACATACCAACCAAAAGTCAAATGGTACTGTTAGGTCAGTGTTGCTTATGCTATAACAATATTATGAAAAACATGTTTATGAATGACAACGTTATGGTAAAAAACACTTAGGAGTTTAGATCAGTTTTAGTTGTAATATTAGTAATGAAAAAATTCGGAAACCAGAGTGTTATGATCTGCGTCGATAGTACTATAAATTGTATTAACGAAAAAAATAGGCACCAACATTTTAGGAAGAGTGATCATTCGGAGTACAAATAGTTAATAAGACCATTTTCGGAACTTAGACTTTAGATGAGCCAATATGGACCCGACAAAGGCTCTTAATATGAACTTGAAATATGATCGGTGTAATATGACTCCAACAATACACAATATTTTATTTCATGGAACTGATATCATGAAAAATGCATGCTTCCCATCGGACTCCTTTCTGAGGAAGCACAAAAGTCTAGGAATAAAGATTTCAGGAGGTTCCACCTTTCTAGTGCTAGAAAATCTTCAAGAGTAAAATACAAATACAGAACTTTTTATTATGGTGCTAATTACATCAGACCCATTAATAGATTATCTACGCGAAAAGCAGATAAAAAGTAGCCGGACATTTACTCCTGAAATCTTGAAACACCTAAAAGAGTCTGATGTCAATATGGTTGATAATCATATTACTACTCGTTATTGTATCAAAGATTGTGAGTTTGATAAACAGTATTTGTTGTCAGATAGTATTGTCTGTTCAGACTCAGATTCCGAGTGATTAAGTAACTTAGTTAATGATGTTGTTAATGTTAATTAGGTATACCCATTAGAATAGACTAATGGAATTCCTTTTATTACTCTTGTGTTGTTTTCATTGTTATGTTATTAGTAAGTACCTTATTTGTAACTTTTTTATAAGCATGTACATAATTTTATATTATTTTCTATTGTGTGTGTGTAAATTTGACTTGAATGAAATGTATTTAAAAAATATTTTCGAAGAACTATTTATTTTTTTTCATTTCAATTACTCGTTTCGGTACCTACTTATATTTCTAGTATTCATACCTCATGTTATACAATTATCATTTTACGATGTTTTATCATTGAATACGTAAGTCTAAGCAAGAAAAATGCATAAAATAATTATTGTCGGCTAGCTTGTATACGACGAATCACTGTGCAACGGCATTAATGCCGACTTCTCTCTATATCTGACTCCTTCTCTCTCTCTCTCTCTCTCTCTCTCTCTCTCTCTCTCTCTCTCACACACACGAACACACACTCTGCCGACCCTTACGCAAAGGTTCTTACAACTCGTGTGACGCCTCTGGAATTGGTCTTGCTCTTAAGGTATTTAATCCAGCCAACTCTTTTCTTCTCATACATATTAGAAATAATGAAAAAGTCAGTAACAGACGAGATATTCGGCGTTGTACTTCCACCTTTCTTAATAGACAGAGCCCTGGGTATAGGACTCAAGGTGGCATTAAATTATCTCTCATGGCATTATGATAAAAGTGTTGTACCATTCCAGAATTGGCATAGAATAGGCAACTTTTTATCGGACTTTCAGTGATTCGGATGAAACGTTAAGCTATGGGTCCCGGCTACTACCGCTACGTGGTAGTGGTCGTAAAACCCACCCATCAACCCGCACTGAGCCAGCGTGGTGGAGTATGGCTTAAACTACTACACCGGGTAAAGGCCGGTGCCCCACGGTAGTGACATTAATGGACTACGTTTATAGGCAACATACTAAAAAGATTTTCTCAAACCGTGTCTAGTATTTTTTTTTCACGGCAGCTGACCAATAGCGAAGTCAATGTTTTTGCTAAAGATTTAAGTTAATATTAAGTCATCAATTTCTTGTATCCTTTTCCATTAGGTTTCCATTACGGTTGCCTGTCAATATATATACGAGAATATCATGCATGTAAGAAAAAACATAGCTTTATTTAAAATTGTAGGTGATAGCCATACAATTAACACTAGAAATAGAAATAGGTTAGCACTACCATTATTTAGAGTAAGTAAAGCAGGCACATCATTCATGGGGCACTGCATTCGCTTTCACAATAAAATACCACAGGAATCATTGATCCTTCTTGATAAGAGGTTCAAAAACTGTGTTAAAAATAAGCTCATAAGAAAGTCCTATTATAGTATTAAGGAATACTTAGATGACGAAACTGCATGGTCCATACCATCTCAGCGCACTCGCCGGCGAATTTCCTTAGACCGAAACCAGTACCTGTAGTAAAGTAATTTTTTTAAAAGAAGGTATGGGGGAGTTTCTTGTTGTTTCTTCTTAACCCCGAGGCCCACCTTCCGAAAAGGTGTAGTATTTTTTTTATACAAAAAAATTGACTTGTAGTTATAAGTAAGTATAATTTTGACGTTGAATAACAAATTTTTTTTATTTATATTCAATAAAAAAATTGAGTCTGAGTTAGAGTAGTTAGAGTTGAGTCTGAGAGTCTGAGACTTAGGTATCTACAAAATGAAACTTGTGTTATCGTTCGTAACTATAAATGATAGCGTAGAAAAAAATCTAAAGGACTTTCCAAGAAAAGCTGGTACTAACGGTTTAAAAAATAGGTAATTGGAAAAAGAATTCTATGCACCTTTCATTAGAGTCATGTTGGGCTTATTCGATGCATCTAAGCAAGGTCTAGCTTTGGTGATGCTGTGGGACATGACTTAGAGGACACTAAGTATATGCAGTGTTAAAATAGGTAGAATTGCATTATCATTAATGTTCAGTAATGATTATGGCTGATTAATTTTAGATAAAAAGGGACCTTTGTCCTTTTTCGGTCTGAATATCTGTGGTTCTATTTGTCTAAACGGGTTAAGATAAAAGGTATGTCAAGTATAAATGAAGATGAGGTACATTATTCAATATTTAATGTAATGTTTAGGCAAATCTTTAATGTGTAAAGCAATAGGGTCATTTAAGCCTTTCTAAACACTTTGGCGGAAAGCAAGGCAAATTTATGAGTAATATATGTATAATGGACCGTAAATGTACGGAAAAGCTTTAGAACTTATACATTGCATAATATAATGTTACAGGCAATAGCTCCTAATACCCAAATCATGAGTATGTATGGGATGACGGAGACTGGAATCCTAATGGTAAACTACGATGCTTCTGATCACCAATTCTTTTGTCCAGTTGGGTGCAATAGGAAAAAAGTGGGTAAAATAACAGTACATGTTTTTGTGCATTATTTATTTTACTTAAAAATATATTAATATGTTGAATACTTATTCCATTGATCAGGCAACACCTATATCGCAACATATGTAAAAAACACAAAACGAGTATCATGCCTTAGCCAGATCCTCTAGGAATCTCTGGCAGAAGTAACAATTAGCTTAACTCCAATAAATCCATAAATATTTGTTTTTTTAGTTGATGAATGCTTCCACCGGTAAAGAGGTTACGGGACCAAATGAGACAGGGGAGCTATGGATAAAAGGAACAAACAATTTTAAGGTGCGTAAGTTCGTTTATACGTACTCAGATTATTGCTTTGAAGTAAGCTTGTAGGAAACTGATACCAAAATACAGTCATCAGAAACACTGTTTTTTTTTTTAAGGAATATTACAACGATCCTGCTAAAACCACAGAGGCATATTCTACATACGGGTGGTTCAAAACTGGAGATTTGTTCTACATGGATGACAAACATAACTTCTATTTTGTCGACCGCCTTAAATTACTCTTGAAATGTAAAGGTTACCACGTGAGTTCAACAACAACAATTAATTTTTTTCACCTTTCACAAAAATAAATGAGCCATATGTTTTATAAGCGGGAAACTTAATGCTATAAAAATACACTCTTCATAAAAGCGCCCTTTTATGAGCTTGCTTTATTACTCTTAATTCTTTACTCAGCTTTTATTCAAATTACAGATATATCCTGAGCAATTAGAAGCTGTGATCCGCCAGCATCCAAGTATAATGGACGTTGCTGTCACTGGGATCCCGGATGACGAATCTGGAGACCTACCGGTTGCTATGGTGGTTCGTCGAGAGGGCGCCCAAGTCACTGCTGAAGAAATCAAAAGTTTAGTGCGAGGTAAAGCCGGGTTCATAATACCTACTATAAACAAAGATTTTCCTATTTATGGCATATCATTGACACTTTTTGTTTTTCTTTTTTCATATAAAATTAAATATTTTTAAGTCCCGTATCCCAATGGCACCTATGAGTATGCCTGCCTTTACTCCCGTTTGGTGGCACTGGAGTAGTTGGAGACAAAGAGTTTCATTGTAATGAGGTCAGGTACAAATACACGTCACATGATCTTTCAAATACACTTGACACTGGCAAAAATAATCTCAATGGGGTTAGGATGGCATATATTATAATAATAAATAAATTAAAAAATCCAAGTACACCAGCTCCATCTGCACTGCAATGAGCTATTTAGATTAGGTGCTATTTGTGTCTGAACGAATAATCATATTGTATTTTCTTTATTGTTGCAGAATCTTTAACAGATAAAAAACAGCTGTATGGTGGGGTTTACTTCGTAGATAACTTGCCTGTGACTGCTACATCTAAAGTGGACAGGAGGAAGCTGAAAGAAATTGCGATTACTTTAGGAAAGGGCCTGAAGGAAAATAAATAATAAGAAAATAAATTAGACTAACTAATGTTATTGAGCCTTTGCCACCCCAAATGGGAAGATACGTGATGTATGTAATAAAATAAACAAAATTTATTTTTAGATGCTGCATTTTTCATCATAAATCTTTATTCGTTTCTACTTACAGTGAAACAACTACTGAGATATTCACGGGCACTCATTACATTTACTAGGTACGGAAACCAGAAATTAATTCCCATGATGTTCCCTGCGCAATATACCATTTTGTGAGCGCGGGAAACTTAAATTTGTGGCGAACATCTTACGCTGTTATTTGTCTATCGATTTCGTGTCAAAAGACACCCGTGGGGATTGATTCGATTCAAATTATACGTAATCCGAAATTACGATAGTCGCTTCCTACCCCCCGTCCACCTCCTGAGACCACCTGGGTGAACGGTGGGAATATTTTTTTTACCACTGTCCACCTCTCAAGTATTACATTAAAAATCTATAAATGTGTATTGGTGACGGTCCACCACGGTAATTAATGCTGGCTGGTGGTCATGATTTTGTCAGGTGTCACAAATTTTTACAGGTGTTATGATTTTGACAGGTGACCAATTAGTAATCAAAACGTAAATGTATTGTTACATTTGTGGTCACAATAACTATATACTAGTGGCCCTGTGGGCAGTAGACCTCGCTAACAGGGGGGATTGTGAACCAATTTATAGGTAAGTATTTTAGATTTAATCAAAATCAAGTAGTAAAGTAGCCGCACCAATAACTTTGTAGACTACATTTTGCGACATGGACAAGGTAACAAATTGGTTCGCCGCAAATAAATAACTTAAATAAAACAAATAACATTCAATTTATAAATAATAAAATGACATACGAACTCATAAATGTACGCTGTAATGACATAGAAATACAACACACACCATCCACTACGTTCTTTGGTATTGTCTTAGACGAACATTGCACTATCGCTTGTGACGAGAACCGAGTGTGTGATTGGTGTTGACGAAATTCTAAAACCCTACGAAGGGGACAACGACAAGTCAAATCTTAATATCGTGTTGTCGTCATTGGCTGAATCCCTACAAAGGTGACAACGGCACGGAAAAAAATGACATCCCGTTGTCCCCATAGTGGGGGCAGAGGCAAGAGGGACAACGGGACAAGAGGCTTTTAGCCTGTTGGCAAGCATTTACAATATGGATACAGGTACATATTTACCGATATCAAAGTTTGTTATGTGCAAATCTGATTAGATAAGGTATGATAATTCGCGGATACAAAAAGAAATAACCTGTAGATTTATTATTATCGTCAGGTTTACAGGATTTTAGTACTTCAAGGAAACTCGCGTCTATCTATAGTGCTTTTTACGACCCATTATGTTCCTTTAACGTTATCGATAAGAATAAGTGTCGAGATTTTGTTACTTATTTGCAGAAACGACTTTACCCCGGAACTCAGACGTGATATGTCATATTTTCAAACGGTATTTATGCATCACGCACTTCAGAATCCTTTTGTGATAAGGGATAGTAAACTTTTACCAAAACAGAGAAATATGTCTGTTGCTGGGTTTGACATTATGTGAGAGTAATTTTAAGTCTTTAAATAATCGTTTTATTATTAAATAGAAAATAATAAAACAGCCCGAATAAATAACATATGAGCGAATGATCATGAACAGCGGAATTTTCAAAATGCGCGAAAAAAGCTTTCAAGTTGCGCATTTCAGTAATTTTGTCAGACGAAGCCAGTATTTCTAGTCGCGCTCATTGTTTGTCGCCATTCGGTATTTCAGTCAGGTAAAACCAGTATTTTTGTCAAGCAAAAACTGGATTTACTGTCGTACGTTCAGATACTACCCTTATTTTAATAGATATTTCTCGGTCTAAGTGACAGATCGGGTAATGATGAAAACTGACCGGTTATTTTTCATAATAGCCCGCCTAACTTGGTCAAAATGATAAATAAGGCAGAATGCATCGCATTAACCGATCGTGATCTCCAGTCTGATTTGGTTGAAGTACATTAATAGTTTTATTAATTCACGAGATCACGATGTTAGTATTAACAATGCAGCATAATATTTTTAGCCGCCCCTCCCTTTTTTGATCAAAATGTGGGCACAGTAATTTTTCCGCCACAAGTTAGAAGATTATTTCTCTGGCTTCAACAGCGACATTTTTATGCACAGTCCGAGTTAGTGCAATAATTAGCATTCCCTAAGGATAAATTGTTTGTTTGTCTGATTTTGAATATACTTAATTGCACAAAAACAGAAAATACAGATACATAAAAATGGAAACTATGTGTACAAAGGCGAGCATATTTCTAAAAAGAGATTCCTTTCAGCAAAACCTAGGATGAACAGGATATGCGAGAAAATGTTGACCTATGTGCACAACATTAAATAATTTCCAATATTTATCATTACAAATAGATAAAATTATACCACAAAATATACATCAATACAACATAATTACATATAAGGGTGTGTCCTTTTTAGGTACGAATATAAATCTGTATATTATTTAATTTATATAATTTAACGTCTCCTCCCTCTCTGCCAGCTGGTTTGACTCTTACCTAAGGAACCGAAAACAGCGTATCAAGTCGGAGGATGCTTGTACGGAGTGGTGTGACCTCTCTTCCGGTGTCCCCCAAGGTGGCATTCTCTCTCCTCTTCTATTCTCAATATTTATCAATTCCATATCCGATGTCCTCTCTTCTTCCTATCATCTCTACGCGGATGACCTTCAGATCTATCGTCACTTCTCTCCTGATGATGTAAATTCCGCTGTGGAAGCGTTAAACGCTGACTTGGCTTGTATTAGTGGATGCGCATCGTCATTTGGGTTGCTGGTTAATCCGAATAAGTCCCAGGCCATGATTATAGGTACCAGACACTCTTTAAACACGTTGCAGCAATTGTCTGTCCCTTCTGTAACTTATAACGGTACTGTAATCATGTATAGCGATAAAGATAAAAACCTGGGTGTCACCTTTGATAATCAATTGTCCTGGTCAATGCATGTTAATGAGGTCAGCAGGCGAGTTTACGCAACTTTTCATTCCCTCAGGAGACTTCAGAACTTTCTTCCTCGCCAGACCAAAATAACTCTCGCTCAGTCCCTTCTTCTCCCCCTCATTGATTATGCTGATGTTTGCTGGGTGAGCGCAAATGAAGAACAACTGAACAAACTCGAACGACTTCAAAATCTCGGGATTCGGTTCATCTTCGGACTGCGCAAGTATGACCACGTATCTCAGCATCGCAGGGAGCTGAAGTGGCTACCGATTTGGCTTCGACGGGACTCTCATATCCTGTGTTTCCTTTATAATATTTTGTGGAACCCTCGTTACCCTAACTTCCTACGTGATCGCTTCGAATTTCTTTCTTCAAGCAGGCCTCGGAGATCTCATATGGCGTCTACGCTCAAAGCTCCAGATCGCTCCACTGCAGCCTACGAGCACGGGTTCAGAATCCGAGCCGTACGACTGTGGAATGAGCTTCCTTGCACTATCAGGGACAGTCGATCTCTAAATATATTCAAAAACCGGCTAAAAAAGCACTATCTCTCCCTTTCCAGTTAGATAATATATATATATTTGTATGTATTAGTTTATTATACGGTTTATTCATATTTTTACGTTGTATTTAAGTAATTGTGTATGCAGTCTATTTTTAGCAATTAGGGTTATCAGTATAATACATACTGTTTGTAGTATATATTAGTCGTAGTATTTATAGAGCTTTATTGTACGCGCAGGTCTTCCCCCGCTCAACCATCACCTCTCCTTCCATCTTGGTTTGCTGGAAGAAATCTCTTTTGAGAGATAAGCTCGCCTTTGTACATGTTTTTTTCTATTATAATTTATCTGTATGACTGTTTTGTGTAGTACAATAAAGAAATTACAAATTACAAATTATATGATTTAGGATAGTATTTAAACAAGTGACTGCAAATTAAAGTATTAAGTGACAAAAATCATTGATTTAGTATGTTGTATTACTAAGTGAGCGACTTGACTGCGAGTGACGAGAAATCAACATATCAGCAACTTACAAACATTAATATGAGCTACTTAAAACACAAAATGAGAAGCTTTTCTTTGCATACGCTCTTCTCCGCTACGCTCCAATTACATTTGTTTTTATTTTTCTTGCGGCGGTGGCAGAGCGTAGGTAATTCTGTTAGGTTTTTTATCAACACATGTATCATAAACCCTCTTTACTGCGTCCAAAAACTGCACGTTACGACCAGCATAATGAAATACTTCTTGGTAAAAACTCATTTCTTATCTGAATATTGATCATTATGACCATAATGTACCAAAATTTGTCATATTATGACATTCAAATTTCGAACGCCGATACCCACCTGCATGCCGCCCCTAGTTTGTCTGTGAAGTTGGTATTACTGAACAAGCTAAACAACTGCAGAGCAATGATCAATGCCAAAATGCCGGTCGAACATGCGGTTCCTGAACACATCAAAGAGAGCATATGATATGTGTAGATAAACTATTGTATATAACTGTACATAATTAGACATAAAAACTCTCGAGTGATATAATAATGAAACTCGCTCTCTTGAGTTTTAATGCCCTCCATTATGTAGCAGTCACATAAAATACTATTATAAACCATTTCCTTTAGCTTTAATTGCGTAATGCTCTATTTTATTTGAACTCTTTCCGTCTTACTACAAAAAATAATAAAAACACAGTATGATCACTTGTTTAGCAAAATCATCATCTATCATTAAACAAATGGTTAGCAAGCTTCTAAATTTCGTTACCACAAAAAAGTGTTTAGTGAGTATCTTACTAAAAAACGGCTAGATCATTCAGTTAATTTCGTTCGTTCATCAACTAATCTCAAAAGACTGAATTTCCAGGGCCGTACAACACAATATGAAAAAATATTTAAAAAAACGTTCATAGTTTCATTTTACGCGAATAACATAAGAATGAATACATAATTTGATGGAAAATTTTATGCTAAATGTAATTCCTTGCTTAGTAATAAAACATGGTTAGGTAAAGTAGTGGTAAATCCTTATTTTTGTGTAGAAAAACCGTTCACTTTAGTACTTTTATCAAACACGACTAAAAAATAAACAGCGAAACGGAACGGAACGACACACGGAACTGTCACTGAAAGTTCGTCAGACAATTTGTTTGTTTTGGTTCGGGATATTATTATTTATCCCTTGCTCAGGAAAGGAAATTCTTGGATCTTACTGCCCGCCCTGCACTAACCCTGGGTAGTGATGACGATCAACAAAACAACACCTAATTTTCCAGGATTTCGAAACAGAAAAGGTAAGAAATCTTCATAATCGTTTTCAGCACACATCAACCCACTTCTGGGCATAGGCCTCTTGGTTAGTGAGTCAAGTCGATCAAAGACAAGTCTCTTCTATCGCGCCACTCTCCAAAGTTCTTTGCCAAATGAATGCAGAGAGATGTTGACTTGATAATATCGTCGGATAATGCCACTATCTTTCCCTTTGTATTTTCTATCGCTACGGTCCGCTGTTCGTCATCCCCTCTAACCAAGTGTTTCGTCCACCTCTACCTTAGAATTTTGGTATAATTTCATTGAAATCTTGTCTTTTCAGCACCAGCAAAGCGGCCATACATACTTGAATCAAATATGGAAATAAAAACCCACAAATGTGATAGAAGATGAACATGAATTGTGGTGTAAACATTAATCCCTCAGATAGAAACATTAATAATGGAGATAGAAAATCTTTCAAGGAATTGGCGATATTAATGACATTGTTAATAAACAAATTAAAAATGTTGATATCAAAATGTGGTTTTACTACTGCTTCGCATTATTTCCTTTCATTCCAGGGGTCCTTAATGAATAAAGCCAGCTTTTCACTATGGGATATAATCTAATCTAAATTACATCTCAAGATGTAAAATAAATATAACAGAACGGGCACTAGAAAGACTGGCAAGCAATATTTATTTCACAACTTGAGTTGTTAAGCTTGGTTTACCCGAGGCCAGTGCTGGCTGGCTTGGTGTTGGCCTTGTAAAAACCTTGTATTGGCCTTATAAAATCAAGCCAGTCCCGTGCTGTCTGCGAGTGCTGGGGTGAATAGAGTACCCGTCTAGCTAGATTTACATGAGACCAGTACTGGCTACCAGTCTCACTGGCACCAGCGCCACTGTCTTCGTGTATCTGCCTGCATCTTAATACAAAATTCATTATATCCCATAGCGAAAAGCCGGCTTGTCTCCTTCACAAACTGGCCTAACTCCTGCACCAACTCCAGCTTGAGCGACCGCCCTGGATGGTTGAGTAGATCTCAGGCAGATGAAACTTCTCCCAAGATTGCTGTGGCTTGCGACTAGTATGGTTTTTATAGTGGATGGGCACACCGGTAGCAGATGTACAAATTTCATCCCATAGTATAAGTAAGTTAAGAGCGCTGGGCGACGTTAGCAGGAATTACTGCGCATATATACAGCTATTGAAAAGTGACTACATTCAAGGCCACCGCTCATAACGTGTCGCGCGACGTATACACTGTCTCCCAGTAGCCCACCATAAATTTCATCATTGGATGATATATAGCTTTATGTTTTTTCGATGCGGGGTGGCAGAGGCACAGTTGTGCCCACTTTTAGATAATTAAGTCCATTTTGCATGACAGGGGGATAGCCCATCGCGGCCACAAAGGAGGTTTCCCCACGATGTCCTATGGAAATATGAAGGTTTCCTCACGATAAAACTTGGCCTTTAATGGAGTTAAAACCGCTTTTTCGTAAACAAAACCAACACAGCAGAACAGCTGGTCAATAATTCCGCCATCTTGACAAACAAGACACTCATTAAACAAGCTTTCTCGGTTGCCTAAATTGATCACATAATATAAGCCATGCCTATCCCTGCTAAGACGCTAAAATCAGTTTTGTAGTAACGATTTTTATAATCATGTGTTATACAATGGTTAAAGTTTTTTGTGGTAAGACGTTATGTTATGTTTATTTGTTTATTCCTCAATCTGTTTATTAAATAACCACGTGGTTCAGACGAACAACCTTTAATTCTATGCTGCAGCTGAAACAACAACATCCAGATGTAAAAATTGTTGTTGATAACACAGAAGTGGGAATAGAAGTCAAGTTCAAACGTTGTGTTTATCAAGTTATAATAATGCCGAATTGTGTACCACAAATGAACACGATCGCAGAAACTGAGACTGGGCTTACTGTGGGTGCATCAGTAACACTCATGGTCGTGGAGCAAACATTCGGAAGATACAACGAAATCATGCCCAAATACAAAACACGAAAATTCGAAGCTATAGCAAGATGCTGAATTGGTTTATTTCGTAATTTTTATTCATTTCGCCAATCGCCAGTGGTACATTGACCACGAGAGTTATTGAAGACCCGAATGGCCGAGTCGGCAGTGACGCCGCCTACGAAACCAAGGGTCCCGGGTTCGAGTCCCGGTGGGGGCAAATATTTGTTTGATGAGAACGGATGTTTGTATCCTAGTCCTGGTTGTTTATCTATCTAAGTATAATATTTATCTATATAAGTATGTGTATCGTTGTCTAGTACCCAAGATACAGGGAATCCTAGTTTGGGGCTATATCAATGTGTGTAAATGGTGTCCAAGGTATTATTATTATTATTATTATTATTATTATTTATCGCTTAAACTTCACTCTATTAGTTGATGTCGTAGTTAAGTTTTACTAATGTCTCTCTATATCCCACTCGCTTATACTTATTTACAGCCCAAAAATTACAAAATAAACATTAACATTTACATATAGGCACATACATTGATTCTAGGATAACCTGTGTGAACCCCAACCGCTGTGCCACAGAGGTCGTCAAACTTCCTCTGTTTGTTTACGTTCGGCGATAAGACATGACCAGCGATCAAACCAACCAAACAGCGTGCAATGTGCGTTCCGCGGTTGACATTTTCACAGTTTGACACGGATAGATTACAAACTTTCAAAAATTCTTACGTAAAATTGTAATTAGTCTGTTCAGTCCACAATTAATCGATAGTTTACAATCTTGCGCGGTAGATGATAAACTAACGGTGTATACATTAATTACATTTACAATATATAATCCATGTGTATTAAGATATAATGGTAATAAATACATATGCAGGGTGACATTTAATTAGCTCATCATATTTTGGAGAATTATAGTACCCATCAATATGATCAACTTTCCCCTATACTAGGATTTTCAATTTGAGGCCAAATATGTAAGCAAAGGTTTTACCATTAGAGAAATGTATTCTAGATCTGCTATGGTTACTATTATAAGAATAAAAATAGCTATAATTTATTTTAATCTCTATTTTAAAACTGCTGAAACAACTTAACATACTCAGCCAGACAGATTTGTAAATATATGTAACATTCATTTAATGTGAAGGAAAACAGTTCTTTCCAGCGAAACTTAATGTGGTGCTTAAAACACTAAAGAGGTTCGTAACCTTTTGATTCTTTTTTGAAGTTATGCAAAACGAATCTGCCAAAGCCAAAAAAAAGTCACCCGGCCACCATTTTTGCGGACGCCAGTGAGATAAGCGCATTTAGTTACACTTTCCGTCGCAGGACATGAGTGGTGGCGCGGTTTCATAATACAATACTTTCAATACCACTAACAAAGTCGCTCTCCGCGTCTGTCTGTCTGTATATCTGTTTACTCCTAAACCACCAGGTTTTTACCATCAGCTAGATATTTTTTAACGGAAAGTATTACGCCGAAAACGATATTGATGTCTCAGTAGGCGGGTTCAAACCCCGCCCAGGGTAAACATTTGTGTGATGAGAACACTCTTATGTTTGCCTTTTTTCTGAAATATAACAAATAAAAATATTTTTTTCAACAACTGGAGTGTCATTTTGACAGTGACGTTTCTTTGTTTACACATTTGGCCTCAAATTAAAAATCCTAGTTAAGAAACATATGGTCGCACACGAAAAAAATATTGGGTCTCCCATAGTAACTTATAATCAGCAGATCGGGTCAATGTACTGAGGGACGTTTTTATTTTTCATTTCTTTTCTTGGGGAAAGTTGTTCATATTGATGGGTGACTATCATTTCCCAAAATATGATGAGCTAATTAAATATAATTCTGTTTATCCAGGAAGACCGCATAGAGTAAGTACGTATTACCAAAATGAGGTGATGTAACGATGAGAAAAACCCGGCAGGTTATAGTAGGTTTTAAGTTTTTCCCAATAAAAAAAAAATATTAGGTAACCAAAACTTAGGCTAAAACATCTTATCAGTGACTGATATTAATATAATAATTATCCAGTCATCAAAACTGTGTATAGTAAAAACAAGTAGTTATTTAAAAGAATGAAAGCAATATTGCGGGCCAGCTAACTCCGCAGGTTTCTTTAAATAAATGTAAATAAAAAAGTGATTTTGAAAATGTACCTATGTTGCGCAAGGGCTGCCGAGTTTCAAGTACCTAGTCCATGGACGTATTATCCATACGTCCATGACCTAGTCAATTTACTTCGTTAGTTGGTTAATTTTGACGCCTTGATAGTTTTGAAATTGGGGATTTATTTGTGATCGGAGTCTGGCAACTGGATATTGCTTTTCCCCATTTTTTGACAGTTCTGCACTACAGCCAACTTAAGCGCAAAAGGAAAAGTTATATGGAATCTCAGATGAACGAAACTCTATGGAATGTATTTTACTCGTTTATTTGAAGAATGGTACGGGCAATGGCAATTTCATATCCGTCACACGCACCTGTAGAGACAACAAACAAATATCGATACTGCCCACCCGCCAGTAAAACGCAGTAAAGCACTTCTGAGGAAAACGCGTTTTGAGTTTAAAAAAAATAAAATAAATACTTTTACAAAATAATTTGGAATATTTTTAATTGTTTTAATACCTTGGACACCATTTACACACATTGATCTAGCCCCAAACTAGGATTCCCTGTATCTTGGGTACTAGACAACGATACACATACTTATATAGATAAATATTATACTTAGATAGATAAAAAACCATGACTAGGGTACAAACATCCGTTCTCATCAAACAAATATTTGCCCCCACCGGGACTCGAACCCGGGACCAAGGTTTCGTACGCAGCGTCACTGCCGACTCGGCCATTCGGGTCGTCATAATTTTGTCGTTGCATTTTTTTGACAGCGTGAATACGAATTTTCTTGGATACTTACTTATTGTATGCAATAATGAATTGCCTAATAAATTAAATAAATCAATTTAAAATATGTATGGACATCTTTCTACCAACCTAATCCAATCTACACAAGTAAATTCCGGAACAAGCTTATATACTATTTAAATTATGTAATAAAAAAATACGGGTGTATAAAATGACATTGAAATTTTATATTCTTCTTTTTAGAGCATTTAAATAAAAGCTTTTTTTATATTTTTTACTTTTAATTTGTTTTTTATTTTTAGTTATCTATTAGTATTTGATGGAGTAATGATGTAATTTCATGTGGGGCATTGAGTTATTACAGCGTTACCCTGGCCACTATCCGGCTTCAGCATCTGATCAGCTCCAGGTCATTAAAAATATTCTAGGACCAAATTACTTGTCTAGATAAATCGAATGAGTCCAAACTTGATGGTGTTGCTTCATTTTATTACAGCTTTCCCCTGGCCACCTTCCGGCTTCAGCATCAGATCAGCTCCATGGGATTAAAATTATTCTAGGACTAAATTACTTGACAGGCGAACCGAATGAGTCGAAAGTTGATGGGGTTGCGTCGTTTTATTACAGCGTTTCCCTGGCCAACTTCCGGCTTCAGCATCTGATCAGCTCCATGTCATTGAAAATATTCTAGCACCAAATTACTTGTCAAGACAAATCGAATGAGTCCAAACTTGATATGGTTGCGTCGTTTTATTACAGCGTTCCCCTGGCCACCTTCCAGCTTCAGCATTAGTTCAGCTCCATGACATAAAAAATATTCTAGGACTAAATTACTTGACAGACGAATCGAATGAGTCGAAAGTTGATGGGGTTGCATCGTTTTATTACAGCATTCCCCTGGCCAACCTCCGGCTTCAGCATCTGATCAGCTCCATGTCATTAAAAATATTCTAGGACTAAATTGCTTGACAGAGGAATCGAATGAGCCCAAATTTGATGGGATTGCGTTGTTTTATTATAGTGTTTCCCTGCTAACCCTCCGACTCCATCATCAGATCAGCTTCAAGTTAGAAAAATACTACATTGTCATCCAACTTACATACGTTTGCAAAATTTTAGCTCAAGGTGATAACGGTAAGTGGGTCAAATTTAACAAAAAATAAAAAAATAAATCGATAAATTAAATTTAAAGTCAAGTTATATCAAGTAATACATAAAAATTTAAAATAAATTCATATTCATCGAACTTAATTAAATGTCAAGGAATTCCTCAAATGTGTAGATAGTTTGGTCGACAAGCCAACGCTTCAGGCGCAATTTTAAAATAGTGGCGGTGGGTGCATTGGTAAAGTTGCCAGGAAGACACGTCATGGGTCCGGTAGTTATACACTGCCGGACCCAGGACACGAGCCATCTTCGATGACTTTTCCGATTTGCGGGGCACCGACGCGAGTTTGTGACCGTGGCGTGTTGAACGTCCGTGGGTGTTGTGGTGCGTGCAGAACGGGTCCAGGTTCTCACGCACGTACACGGCTACCTGCAGAATGACTACGGATGGCAGCGTTAGGATCCCGAGCGCTTTAAAATGAGGCTTCGCGGAGACGTCCCGGCGGACCTGGACGTAGCACTCACGGCTCGTTTCTGCATCCTAAATGCCCGTTCCTTGTCCGCTGCGCGGCCCCACAGTTCTGCCCCGTACTGCAGCAGTGAGCGTACTGTGGCAAAGTAGCATGCTTGCACTACGTCGCGCACACAGTCGGTCCACGTGCGCGCCCTACGTGAGGGCGCGTACGTGGAGCGGTGTATTGCGCCAGATCGATTTTGTTGTATTTTGTGTGATGGTACCATTTATTTTTTGTATATATGGGCGCTTGGAACTTTTTAGCGGTCGACCACAATTTATAATATTTGTTTGGGATATCGTATAGATATCCGTCGATGTGTTACGACGTGAGTACTCAATGATATTTCATGTGCTCGCTAGTAGCGGATTGTGGTGGTTCCAATTATATAATAAGTCCACGGGAATAACGATCCGAATAGACCGGGTTTACACAATTGCGATTTGATTTTCTGAAACGGGTTTGAACTAGCGGTTTCCTCAAAAGCTCCGTAACGTTTTGAAACCTTCAACTCTGCGCAATTTGAGCTGGATGTTATCGAAACGTTGTCATTTGCGCTTTTGGAGATCTAACCCACTCCACAGCAAGGTACATACTTCGGGAAATACCGATTTATGTATCTAACTAACCTCATCACTTCCTCGACTGAGCCCAGCAATAAATACTAGACGCAGCCTACACATTAGACCTCCAGCGAAATTCACATTTAATTTAAAGATGCAACTTGAATCCTAACCGATCCAAGGCAAAGCAAAACAATCTACCCGGTCCTAAACAATGAACTTTAGACTGTAATTTGATCTCTTCGCGCGTCCCCGACAACACTCATATGTCAAAAATATCAACAGGATAGGTTATCTGTGTTGACAACGTTAATACTTGTTCTGAATTTGGTATTTCCATCCGCGGAACCTCATCGATCAAACAGTCTCCCTATGCCCTGCCAACCTAGGTTTAGCCGCAACTAAACTCCTGTGTAGCCTAGTCTAAAATCCTAGTGTTATACCACGTCCATCATCGACAACACTCGAAAATGGTTGAGTTTGATTTGAATGTGTTTGTATGTTTAATGACTGTGTGTGTGTGGGAATTTCAAAACTCGCTACTCGAAAGGAATGAGGAGAGGATTAGCCCGCGAATATCCTAAGAGCCAATCCAGGAAACCTATGAAGGAAAAAGGAAATTAGGGTCGTTCCAAGCCCAGACTCAGACTCAGATCAATTACCTACAAGTTCTTATCTAACGACCCAAGGATAGTTTTGGAATTTGGGGTAGGTTGATTTAAAGGATAGGAACCGAGGTATATCTCGGCGCTTCAGACACTCACGAAAATCCACTGTAGCACGCAATCACAACTCGTCCAGTTCCAGACGCGTAAAACGGCGAACCGAACTGTTTAGAATTACCGAAAGACGAGTGTCACAGTAGCTTTACGCAGAGACTGAATGCCTCCCCCTCCCACGCTCTCGTATTTATAGACACCACATGTCTGAAAAAAAATGGCGTCCTTTGTGGAACACACGCTGCCCAAGCGAAAGCTTCTTATCCCTAACTACACAAGGTCTAATTTCAATCAAACATGCCATGCAGGTCCGCGGTTCTACAAACTTTGTGTATGCATATTTACTACGATCAACTGTCGGTTATCACTCAAGTCATTTGGTATTGCCGATACACAAAATCTGTTGATCGCTGACCATAAAAGCTGTTGCGATTAATTAAGCCTTCCCGACCGCTAGCGTCTTAGACACAGATCACTAGAATGATATTCAAACCCGTGATGCAAACTCGCCACTTCGTACCAAACAAACGCAATTGTATATTTGCAGTCAACTTGATAGCTTTCTCCGTATCGTTCCATAATAACCTTTCATTATTTAGTTTTTCATAATTTATTCAGCACCAAATCGGCTCTGACCCCTACACATTTCACAGGAATGCGACAAAAAAAACCTGACTGGACCTTGCTTCTCCGAACCAACCACGTTCTATGGCTCTTTTTTTGTCAACTTACTTCGAACTACTCGATAACCCAGCGTTAAAGGAACTGACACAACTAATTCCGATTCTCACTGTACACTGATTGCATTCGTTAAGCGATGTTCCATTACAGCCCCCTCCCAGACCTTGAATCATGTTTATCTCAGTTAACCATGGCGCAAGGATCTCATTACCACAACGCTAACCCATGCTTTGTCCATATCTACTCTATATGCACGGACATCTCAAATCATGTACACAGACCGATGAATCTGTCAATTATGCATATAATATTTACACAACTCGATTGAGCTCTCTCCTGTCTTATCTTATTTATCTACCTAACTATACAACCTCGCACACCCGCAACTTATCCTAATTCGTATTAATATACACAGTCAGGTCATAAGTTCTGTCACACAATAAAAACTTTTGAATTTAGAACGCTGGCCACAAAAAAGTTTATTGAATTCGAATTTCGAATTTTTCATGAAAATAAAAATGTGTACTTTTTAGAATTTTCCTCATTTTTAAATATGGAGTGGACACTTAAAGAAGACCGTGTCGCAGTTATTGCGTTGCATCATTGCGGTTACGCGTCAATTCAGATTTTCGACTTACTGAAAAATTTGAATATAACCAAAAGATTCGTTTATCGTACCATAAAACGATACAATGAAGACTCTAGTGTAGATGACTCAAGAAGGTCAAAGAAGAAGTGTAGGTCAAGAAGTGTTCGCCCTCGCTCTGTTAGAACTCCAGCAGTGATAAAAGCTGTGAAGGCGCGAATTCAAAGAAATCCCATACGTAAGCAGAAACTGTTGGCCCTTCAGATGGGGTTAAGCAGGACCACGGTGAAAAGGGTGTTCAATGAAGACTTAGGGCTTAGGGCATATCGAAGAAAAACAGGACATCGTTTGGACGCTCGTTAAATGGACCTGAGACTGAAGAGATGCCGCGCTTTGTTGAAGCGGTACGTGGGAAAAAAGCATCGGGAAATTCTTTTTTCGGATGAAAAGATTTTCACCTTGGAAGAGAGCTACAACAAAAAAAAAGGTTAGGTGTACGCACACAGCAGTGAAGAAGCGAGCAACCGTACTCCGCGTGTCCAACGAGGTCATTTTCCATCCTCGCTCATGGTTTGGTTGGGAGTCTCTTATTGGGGCTTAACTGAGGTACATTTTTGTGAGAAAGGCGTAAAAATGAATGCAGTTGTGTATCAAAATACAGTCCTCAAGAACCTTGTGGAATCTGTTTCTCATACCATGTTTAATAACAGGCACTGGGTATTCCAACAAGATTCTGCGCCAGCTCATAGAGCGAAAAGCACACAAGACTGGCTGGCGGCGCGTGAAATCGACTTCATCCGGCACGAAGACTGGCCCTCCTCCAGTCCAGATTTGAGTCCGTTAGATTACAAGATATGGCAACACTTGGAGGAAAAGGCCTGCTCAAAGCCTCATCCTGATTTGGAGTCACTCAAGGCATCGTTGATTAAGGCAGCCGCCGATATTGACATGGACCTCGTTCATGCTGCGATAGACGACTGGCCGCGCAGAATAAAGGCCTGTATTCAAAATCGCGGGAGTCATTTTGAATAAACTTTATTACCATAAGAATCTATGTTTTATTAAGTTGATTTTGCTATATAAATGTTTACATAAATAATAAACATGTCTAAATTATTTCATATTGCACATGTGACAGAACTTATGACCTGACTATGTATATATATATATATATACATTTTTTCCCTTTTTTTTTTTCCTAAACCATGCAAGATCCTTAAATCCACACGGTAGTTACTCAAATTTACAGCATTAAGCTTACTTATATAACTTTTATACACTATCTTATTTGTCTACGCCCTTATTCGTCCTCAAATAATACCTGGCTATATTTATAGTATTGTAGTTACCCAATATCTCATTTAAAACCGGATCTACTAAAGTATAACAGTTCGGATATATCACTGCCGAAATAACATAAGGCCCTTAATACAACAATGAAAATTTCCGCATGATTTTATGTTCTTTATTTGAAAGCACAAATGTCTTAATTTTCACATAATCACCTATACGATAGACTTCTAACTTACGCCGTTTGTCTGCCTGTCGCTTACGTCGTTCACTAGCATTTTTAGAGTTCTCTATCGCTACATTCCGCACCTGTTCCGTATCTCGCACACTATGACCTAATAACCATTCATCGCCTAATTTCTTGTCAATAGTTAACGGTTCCCGTCTAGCAAACGCCAACTCATTAGGAGCAAAACCGGTGCTTGTGTGTTCGATATTATTGTAGCAACTTTCAATGTCCGGTAACACGTCGACCCAACATCGATTACTTCCGCCGCAATAAGTTCTAATTAGTCGACCTAGCTCGCAATTCACTGTTTCTACGCTATTAGAATTTGGACAATACACAAAAATCATGGCTTGTGATTCGGTCGGGTATACCAACAGCCCGTATGTTGAGGCCCAGTTTTTCATATTCTCGAGGTCAGCATTCAATGTCTCTACGGATGAAACTACAACGCCGCAGGGGGAAAAGTACCGATAAATTTGGCGAAAATACTTATTACGATGATTTAGAGAAAGTAACAACAGAAGTTATATGTATGTAACAGTTACATTTACACTGTAATGTAGTTTAATAAGTCTCTTGGTGCCAGTATATTTTGAAGCTTTAAGAATGCTGTACTAAGTTTGTTTAGCAGCAAGGGTACTATGTAAAATAATAATAATAAAAGATCACCAAGTATTATGCAAACATTGCTTCTGGCCCTACATTGGATACCCTGTATGGTAGGTACCAGAAACAGCGACTTCACAAATATGTAAACATCCAAGACCTGAGAATTATTTTTTCTTTCTACCATAACCAATCCTTGTAGCAACCATTATTGAAAAACACACAGTGCCGGTTCCACAATGTAACTAAGTAAGTAAGTAAGTAAGTAAATCGTTTATTTCCTTTACAAATATTTTTACAAAATTTTGGTACTTATTCGCTATAATATAACTAATGGATTATTAATATTTGTAAAGGCTGGAGCCTAAACTAGGATACCCTGTATTTTAGGACTCCAGGCCTCCATTTACACAAATTATGGTTAGTAATTTATTATAGTGTGTAGGTATGGTGAAAACATTGGCTTTGAAAGGAAAACTGATAATAAAAAGAAAAGAAAAAACAAAATTCGGATGAATTATAAAATAAAAACTACGAATAATGAAGCTTGTAGGGAGTGCAAGTCTAAGCTAGGCATTAACTTCAAGAAGTTTTTCGGTCTCTTGATATTTTAAAGTTAGCAACCAATTAACTACTGCATTCTTACATTGGTAATTGTTCATAGGATATATTTTATTTATTAGGTTACATTTATTATATAAGTATGTACCAAGAAAATTGAAGTACCTTTTTGCAAAGGAGGTTTTATGAACTCTGGGATGACAAACAAGATCGAATCTTCTTTTGTTTTGAGAGAATGATGGGTCATAAGTCAGAAGACCATGTTTTTTGGTTATAGTGGTGGCAATAAATAGTTGTCGTACTGTTAGGATCTTGCATTCATCATACAGCTTAGAGGTCGGATATAAGAAGGGTCGAAAAGTTAAGACTTTTAATACTGCACGTTGAGCAACCTCTAATTTATTTAACGTAGTTTTAGGAACGCCGCCCCAGATAATATTGCAGTAGGATAATATGGACTGACACATCGCATAATATACCTTTTTAAAAATTTTTTGGTCAGCCGAGTGTCTCAGTATTTTGAATATGAATATTAATTTTCTAGTTCGGGATGAAAGTAACTTAATATGTGTTTGGAAATTAAGATTTTGATCTATATTTACTCCAAGATATTTTGTGTGTAGGACATTTTCAAGACAGGGACATGAGCATTGTAAACGTAAGTCAGCTGGACAAGAATAGGCTATTAAGTTTAGGCTGTGGCAACGGGATTCTGTATTACGGATGGAAAACAGTATGTAATTAGTTTTGCTACTATTTATAGTAAGTAAATTTCTTCCGAGCCAACGCAAAACTATGTCCAAACCCTCTTGAGCTGTATGAAAAAGTTCCTGAAGGGAGTCTGCTTGAAATATCAGTGCTGTGTCATCGGCGAAAGAGACGATTTTGCCATTACGGAAGGGGATGCAACATAATGCATTAATAAAAGCCAGAAATAGGGATGGGCCGAGGATGCTTCCTTGCGGAACGCCATAAGTAACGGGTAGGGCATCGCTCGTTACATTGTCAATTTTAACGATTTGACCACGGTTTGATATATAACTATTAAATAAATTTAGAGTCTCACCTCTAACTCCTAACTGTTCTAATTTATCTATAAGCAGGGGAATCGAGACCGTGTCAAATGCCTTTGCGAGATCTAGAAATATAGATAGGCATTTTTTACCTTCATCCAGATTGGTGACAACAAAATTAGTTAGATCAAACACGGCATCAGCGGTAGATTTATTCGCCCGAAATCCATATTGCTGGGACGCAAGCAGATTGTTGCTTTCGAGATAATTAATCAACCTTTTATTCATTATTCGTTCCAAAATCTTTGATAGAGAAGGCAATATAGAAATCGGTCGATAATTAGTGACACGATCTCGATCCCCCGCTTTGAAGATGGGCTTTATAACAGCTTTTTTAAACACATCTGGGAAAATGCCGGTAGCAAGACTCAACCTGCAAACATGAGTGAGTGATGGAATAATTAAATTTTTATATTTTTTTAGAAACCAAGAGGGGATACCATCCCAGCCCGTGGCACAGTTATTTTTTAAGGTCATGATTATATTTTCAACTTCAGTATCATCCGTGTCGAACATTACGAAGGAATGAGCGACGTTGGACGAGTTTAAATTATCGGAACTAACGCCACTGTTAAGTGGCGTTAGTTCCGATAAGTAATTTGATCTGCTTAGCCAACGCTTTGCCTATGTTGGTGAAGTAGTCATTTACACTATTGACAGAGGAAGACGGAGAATCTGAAATGTTTAACAAGTTCGAAGCGGGATCCTTAGGTTTCGCCATATTGGTATTAGCTTTAATTACATCCCAAAGTTTTTTGCAATTAGCTCCAGCATCCTGAATTTGCGCTTTAAGGTATTCATGTTTGACTTTCTTTAAGATGGCATTGCAATAATTGCGGTATCTACGGTAAGTAATTTTGAGAACGGAATCATCTGGAGTAAGTTTAAGCTTTTTGTGCATATTATCACGGTTGCGCATGCACCGCATAAGTCCGATAGTAATCCAAGGTTTGATAGTTCTAGTCCGCCGGGGTAGCCTTAATAATTTTGTGTTAGAGACTAGGGCCAGAGCCAGGAGACTTACCAATAAACATGCAGCTTCATTAGGGTCATGCAATGTAAGGATAGGGTTAAAATTCAGCGTACTCATAGTAAGATCTAATCCAGCATGATCTATTTTTGAAATAGTTAAAGGAGCACTTTTAGGTTGATTACCATCTATACAAAAAATTACTGCGTCATGATCGGTTAAATATGAATGAAGCACAATAGTGGTATTCGGTTTTTTAGATTTAAGTATGAGATGATCCAAGCAAGAGGAACGCCTAGTCGGGAGAGTATGAGTGGGTAACATTCCATGCATAGCCAATAGATTTAGGTAGTCCTCATGAGTATTTTATGTGCTTTCAGGAGTAATATTAATATTAATGTCGCCCACAAGAATGATATAAGGGAATGAGACAAGCGATTCCAGGACAGTATTTAGGGATGACAAGAAGAGCGTGAAGTTCTGTTTAAAACAGTGGGGTCGGTAAATTGCAATGATAGCAGTGTGGGTAGATATTTTAATCATCAGGCAGTTAGTCTCGGGAAATATTGGTTCAGAAACAGAACACGACAATGAGTTATTGGTGTACACAACCACCCCGTCGTTTTTATTATAGTTGTCAGAAGACAGATGTGCATTATAACCCTGTAAAACCGGTATATTTTTTTGTCCAGGTGAAACCCAGCATTCAGTAAGAATTAGTAAATCGAAGCCTAAGTTGATTCGAGATAATAGAGTCAATAATCCGTCAAAGTTGCCAACTAAGCTACAAATATTTTGACAAAGTAATTTAGTTTGTCTTTAGGGTTGGGGAACATAAGATAATACTTCCTCAGCAATACAAGAAATAGGGTCCGAAATTTCAAACCTATCAATACTGTTAAGGAGATTATTTATGTCCGCGAATTTTTATAAATAGTGCAGAAGTGGTTTTAGATACAATGGTTTTTTAAATAAGTAAAAATTAATTTGTGCCGATTAGATGTTTGCCGAGAGAAAGTCATAATAATTTGTTCGTTTTCGCTTTGTAAGTGTTGTGTATCAAGAAACGAGAGTGTCATGAATGTGAATGTGTATGCGTGAGTGTGTTTGTGTTTGTGTGTGTAAGTATGTAATGAGTATGTATATTTGAGAACTGTTGAAGGTGAGTTATAAACAAAAACAGTCTTATTGCAAATAAATAAAAAGACAAATAAAAGGACTAAAATAACTATAGCTAGTCACAGTTCATTCCTCATTTTTGTTAGTTGGTCTTCACTTTTAACCAGTATAGCTGGTCCACCCTCACGTTTTCTTAGATAAACTTTACCGCCTGCCGACCAGCAGTAACTAAATGCTTTGTCAGTCTTCAGGGTTTTAGCTAAGTAGAAAAGACGTCTACTCTTGCTGGTTAGACACTCAGATATAAAAATCCTGTCATTTTTTTCAAGTCCTAGATGCGAGGCTGTAAGCTGGACAGAATTAGATTTGTAGAACTGCTTGCTGGCTTCTAGTATATTATCCTTGAAATAAGTATTAGTGAGTTCCATAATTATAGACGAGGAGTCGCTCTCTTTCTTGCTATATAGACGGTAGGTATATCTGATGTGCTCATATTTAAAGTCTAAGCCAAGGGAGACATACAACTTATTGCAATAGTTGTATAAGTTCAATTTAGTTTAATTTTTTACCTTGGGGACATTACGTATTTCAATGCTGGTTTTGATACTATGTTTTTCCAGTTCCTCACACTTACTTTACTTTCAATCGTTATAATTTGCTTCGAAAGCTGTTTACGATCCTCCTCCAAGCGAACAATTGAATTCTGAACTACTTCTACGCGGGCCGAAACATCCGATATTGATTTCTCAATTTCACAGTTTGTCTTCTTAATGGATTCATTTTGAGTCGTAATAAGAGAAACTTTTCTTTCGATCTCATTTAGACGAGAACTTTGCCTTTGTTCAAAATCGCTAAACATCGAACGTAGAGTATTTTGAAGTGTAGCACAGATATCAGCAATGTACATATAAGTTATTATTTACGTTATTACGATATATTTGTCACCTACGGCTTACACGGGCTTTGTGAAATAGGGAATCACACTGTAAACACAAATGATAAGATATGGTATCGAAAAAAATATGGTATCGTATCATTGTAATGTCATAGCAACAGTACATGTGTCGTGTATTGTACGCAACAGACTTATAAGTAAAGGTGTGTACAATACTTATTAATACCAAAGAGTAATAATTAGTCTTAGTTAATACGAACTCGTAAATCATACCTATTTCCCGTTTTGGGTTTCACAGCTTAGAATTCAGATCCTTTAATGACTTATTGGGTCTGTTCAACTCTTTATATTCTTACTATATCCAAATTTTATCAATTTCAGATTATGGCAATGGCGAAGAGAGTCGGTAAAGAACACTACTATTGGTATTTGAATGGCCTGACGAGTCGCGTTGTGGCCGAATCCGGTAGAGCCAGTGACCGTCTTCACCTTGGAAAAATTATACTGAAAAGTTTCAAAGATGCTCCAGATTTTGTTCTTCAGGTAGGATACAATCTTTTTTATTGGAAAACAATTTTTTTTTGCTAGAGCTATTTGATAATCCGGAACAGCTTAACGAGTCATCCGAAACACTGAACGTCCGATAATGTACTTAAGATAAATTAATTATCTAATTGGTACATGGTCAGGATTCGAACCTGCATCTCCTGTGTGAGAAGCAAACGTGAAACCCAGAAGACGACGGAGCTCTGTATTCACTCTATTTAAATAGGTATTAGGTAAGTTAAAGATGAGCGCTGAAAATATATAAAATCCACCCGAACTAGAAAAATTACAAGCATTTGTAAAAATCCTGAATTGCTCCGAAACCTCCCATTTTGATGGGAAAATAAGGGAATATAAAAAAAAAACAGATATTTTGAATTGATTTTTCATACATCGATTGTAGATGATTGTACCAACAAAACATGTTATTTGCATATTTGTTCTTAAGTATCACATATCCGAGATATTTGTGGAGTGCCAAAAGGGCATTTTTGTAAAACGTTTTATCTCTCAACCGTAACTAAAGATGGACTGTCTGACTTTTTATCACATAGCTTATAACTGATTGTTATATACAGCTTGACTTATTAAGCATTTTATATATAGAGTTATTAGCAGAAACCGAAGCAATAAATTTTGTACTTTAGTTAGTCACATGTGTTGATACAAACTGTGTTTGTTGACTTCTCAAGTATTTAGGGGTTATCGATGTGTATTTTTATGCGGTCTACTTTTACTAACTTGCAACTTACTTATACTCTGTTCAATTTTTGATTTTACTACTACTACTAAAACCATATATGGAGGTGCAAATAAGTGGACATACGCAAGCTATTGCAGTTGCGGTTAGCCAACTAAGTGTGTTTTTTTTAAATAAGTATACATTGTGACAAGACCAATAGCTCCATTGTGATTCTCCATCTCTGACATGATTTCTGACATTTCTCACACATATGCTGTTATTTAAAGCGAGTGAGAATTCAATTTTAAGGTAAATTGGGATTTGTCAAAAGATACTGTTGCAATACTGTCCAAATATACTTATGACTACAGCTTATTATGTCAAGTTGATTTAGATATTCATGCGATAGAAAATTACTGCTCAAGCCAATGTATGTATAATCGAGGCGTCCATACGTGGTCAAATTCAATAAAAGAAATGGCCACAGACATATAATAAGATACTAGAAATGGCTGCCCAATAAAATGTGACGTTCATAGTGTTGTGTAAAGATGAGTAGTTACGGACCATAATTGATCCAGCAGACGTATCCGAACTCGGTACGACATCATGCCAGTCCGATCTGTCTAAATTAATATACTCCATAGTCCGGCGGAGTCAGATCCACGAAGAAGATTGAGGAACGAGAGAAAGCGCTTCTCCACGTGTCCGGTCCGGTGGAGTCTGACTTTCGTCGGTGCGACGGGGATCGAGGAATGAACTGAGCGCCTCATCCTACCGACTCTGCCCGTGACCTCTCGGTATCTGTATCACTTTCCGTCCTGATAATGCCCGATATATCGTGAGCAACTTGAAAGATTAAAATGTGGCTTATTCAAAAACGTTAGGCATTAGAGAATTCAATAATAATAATAATAATAATACCTTGGACACCATTTACACACATTGATCTAGCCCCAAACTAGGATTCCCTGTATCATGGGTACTAGACAACGATACACATACTTAAATAGATAAATATTATACTTAGATAGATAAACAACCATGAATAGGGTACAAACATCCGTTCTCATCAAACAAATATTTGCCCCCACCGGGACTCGAACCCGGGACCCTTGGTTTCGTAGGCAGCGTCACTGCCGACTCGGCCATTCGGGTCGTCAAATAAATATAATATTAAACAACTGTACCGTTATTCGAAGCCTAATAAGTAAATGAGATATGCCTATCGTTTTCCGTTCCGTTTCATCCCTTTCTGTCCTATAGCACCATCTCTTTCCTTAGTCCCACCCCTTTCCACCCCCACCTGCAGTTAGCGTTCAGGTTTTTGAATCGCGATTTGCCTTCATTGACGTCTTCGTTCCCGTTCCGACAACAGCCTCGGTCAGACCGAGGGCGCTGTTTTATTGTAATAATACCCTGATTTTAATTTCATTTACAAGTGTTACTTGTCGAAGAAATCAGGTGAGTGTTTCTATTTCATTATTAATATCCCTGTGTCTTATTTTCATATCGTTAGCGCTTAAAATCGAGCTACCCGCATAAAATTCCCACGCTTTTCTATAGGCTTTATTTATTTATTTTTCCAAGGCCACATTTGTGGGCTATATTTAGATTAGAGGTAGCATTCGCTTACTTATTAATTTCAGACGAGAAATTTAACAAAATGGACGATCAACTTTCGGCTGATCATGCCCCAAATAAACATACTTCGGGGTCACGTCGCAGCAATAAACGAAAGAGAGCTCGTTCCTCTAGTAAGGATAGTTCTACCAGTTCTGCGTCATCGGGGAGTAGTTCTAGTAGCTCCAGTAATAGCGGATCAAGAAAATCCAGAGGTTGCTCTAAAGGTCGAGCAGGTCGAAACAAGCGCGCGTGCCGCCGGCGGCGCCGCGATGTCGACAATAGGGCTGATAGGCTTAATTTGCTTCTCACAGAGGTTTCCAATATTAAAAGCCGGCTAGACGAAAGAGATATATACAAGCGTGATAATTCCCCTCGCAATAACAGTGATTATTTGGACGATAATGTTAGCTACCAACTTTAAACAGTGAACGCACGGAGGAACTAGAACCTCAGCAGCCAGAGTTCTCACTAACCAGCATCGTTACTAGGGTTCAAGAGCCAGTAGTACCCAGAACACCAGCTTCTTATTTGGAGTTTCTTAAAACTATTCAGCGTTTTGATGATCCGGACCGGCGAAATGTTCGATATTCAGACGTTCAGAAAAACTACCGGCACAGCCCCGGTTTTACGGAATTAGAAACTAATGACGAAGTCAAACGTTACGACTCCTCTAAGACCAAGAGTAATACAGAAAAAGCTTTCGCTTCCCTGAGTTTTACGCTCTGTTAGGAGGCCTATGGTGTCTGTCTTTTTAAAAAAAAAACTACAATGTTCGCCTAACTAGTTTTATTGTCTTTTGACAAATCTTACAAGATCACTACGACACAACTTTTATAACTTCTTGAAAGTGGAGGCGACCGCTCCTCGCAATTGAACAATTCTAACTGACTAAAAAAAAATATTATTCAAGTAAATGGCAGGTAACCAAAGGGCTGACTCTGCAATAGAATATCATGGAAATATACACGTTACAAGGTGATCTGCTTGTTTAGCTTTTATTACAAAGAAAACAGGGTTATAACAGCTCCCCCATTTTGACGAAGCTTCATCCCTAAGAATGAAGCGAAGTAAATACATGATAATGATAATAATGAAGAAAGATAAATAAGCAGATAACCGATTTGATTTCAAGAAGTCATTTTACAATACATGGGAAAATTGAGAAAATGTTATTATACTTAGTTTAGCATCTTATCAAACTAAAAGTTAAGGTTCCTTCTGGATGGATGTTTATATTCTAATTTAAAACTTGTATGAGGGGCTGGTAAAGATTTGATTGACCTCTTCTCATCTTCGGATGAGGAGACATCAGTCATTTCTATGGAGTTGGTAATATTAGAGTTATGTTTCACCATCTTTTTGTTGTGGCATTGATTAAAAATCTGTATACAACATCCAGAATCCGGTTTAATGTTCCGGTACCTATAACATTTATACAGTTTGTATCCTATAAATAAAAACATCAAAATAATCAAAACATAAGTAAACGTTGAATAGTATTGGGCATATCTTATAAAGTGTGACTCTGACTGTAATTTATTTATTTCATTTTCCAAATTATCTAGGTGGTGAGATGCGTATTTCAAGGACTCTAAGTTAATTTTGCTCAAATTGATAGGGGTTAAATGAGGTAAGGTTTTGTTAAACACTTCTTTCTTACAACAGTCATCTTGTGTAATATCGAAAGTTATATCTAGAGGAGACTTAATTATATTAGTATAAGAATTACTTGGCATGAGTTGGATAGTCCTTGAAAATCCAATACATTCTTCAGTTAGTTTAACTATACCAGTTCCTATGATAGAATAGTCGACAATATCGTCGTGACATTTTATAGTAAGTTTGCTAGGATCGGACTGTACATAAATCCATCTATTATTACTAAGCTTTTGCCAAATATCTATCTGGCCTATGAGTAGTTTTGAAAAACATTGGGAAGGTAGTGATAATGTCACTTCCGTAAGGAGCTTAGATTCACAGTTAGGGTTACCTAAGCTAGAAAGTATTGAAACTAGTTCACATATAGAATAATTACCACTAATAAACTTACATTTGTCTAGATTATTAAACATAGCATAATGAATTCTGTTATCACTAAGTCCAATGTAGTTATCAGAAGGTTGAATGAGCGCAAAAGTACGGGTAACCCGTGATTCATCATGTGGAGTAGGTAAAGGTATGTTTTTATAAACCATGAATGTTTCTGACGTTATCAGTGGGACCTGCAGGACAAACACTATTTTATTGTTGTAGTAATAGGAACTAAGTTTGGACGCGTCAATTATAGAGTGGATATTGTTTACGTTAAGTGGCAATGGAAAGTCCAGACGTTTGTCTAGTTGGTTACTATGCATTGATAACTCATTGAACAGATTTAAAGGGCTTATCACACTAGGATGTAATACATTGACCTTAGAAAATAAAATAGCATTTAACGTAGTATCTAATAAATTCGATACAGAAAGTACAGAACTTTCTATGATGTTTAGTAAACTATTTATCCTAGAGATATAGAACAGTTCGTTGTCTATCTTGGTAATTTGAGACAGGATCCCATTCATGTTGTCAATTTGGGAGTTTATTTTGATTTCATTTTGACTAAGTTTGTAAATAGTAGAATTAAAATTATTTATGGTAGATTTAACAACATGAATGTTATCCTTCATCAAGTGAAATAGTTCATTTTCACTTTTCTTACACGATTCGATAGCGGAATCGTATTTTCTGGCATCATCGGCATCCAGGGTTCCGAAAAAGAATTTCAGGATTTCCCCACCAAATTCTAGAGATCGCTTGACTTTACTTTGGGATTTACTCAAAGTTATGTGAGATAGTGATTGCAGTTTAATTAAATTTGATTGCACTAAAACATCGATAGGGCTGAAAGCTTCTTTACATTGGATCAAATCTGATAGTTGTATTTTATTGCAAAGTTTCTCAGATTTTTGTAAAAGTGTTTCGATATTATCAAGATAAGGATGTAATGATATAAGCTCAATGTGTGTTACTACTTTCCAGTAGTCGTTATAGAAATTAATCGAAGTTACGGGTTCAAAGTAAATTCCTGGGCTATGAACTATTGGCGTGATTTTCGATTCAGCGCTGCATCCGTAGAGCAAGGCTCTGGAAACAAGGATAATGAAAAAGGTTATGTTTAGACTAGTTAGCAGGTTTAATTTCATTAGTATGGTGTTTGACATGTTTACGGCCCACTTGTAAAGAGACATTATGTTTGTTATGTACTTTGACAACCCTATATGGACCTTTCCAAATAGGGGATAGAGCCTTGCGTAACCTATGATGCTGCTTTAGGTAAACCATGTCACCGGTTTTATAATGTGAATCGCGAGAATGAGCATCGTAGTATTGTTTTGACCTTTCTTTACTTGCTATTATGTTCTGAATAGCCTTTTCACGGCTGAAACGCATCCTATATTGCAGGGCACGGATATATTCACTATAGGTAGTATTGTTAGACGTATCGTATAATGAGTTGGGAATAGATGGTTTATAACCATATAGAAGTTCGTGTGGTGTGAATCCAGTAGTACAGTGTGGAGTGGTATTGTAGGCTAATATAGCTGTAAATAAGTAGCAATGCCAGTCATTCTGATTTTCATTGACAAATGATTTAAGATACTCTTTTAGAGTTGCATGAGAGCGTTCAAGAGCTCCGTTTGTTTGTGGATGATATGGAGTGGTAAAAAGGGGCTTAATTTTTAAAATTTCTGTCAGTTGTTTGAAAAGATCTGATGTGAAACAGGTACCCAAGTCTGTTAGGATGTGTTTTGGAAATCCGAAAAGGGATATGAAATGCACTAGGTTACGTGCTATCTCTTCACTTGTTGCACCGACCATAGGGTAGGCGCTTGAGAATTTTGTGAGGTCATCTTGTAGTGTCAAGATGAACTTGAAGTTTTGGAAGCCAGCGTCCGGTAAGGGACCTACGACGTCGAGAGCTAATCGTTCAAATGGTTTAGTGGAGGTAGAAGTTATTTCCATAGGGGCTTTATTTGATATCCTTAAGGGTTTGTTAATTTGGCACAATTTACAATTTTTGACATAGTTTTCGATATCAGACCGCATGCCTTTCCAGTAGTAGGAGGCCTTGATTCTGTTATACATTCGTTTTGAACCTGGGTGACCAGCGATAGTAGAATCGTGGTTTTCTTTGAGAATTTTAGGAACTTCGGCAGGAGTTGGGTAAATCATTTGATTTTTATAAACATGTATCTTAATGTTCGTGTTGTGGAAAATGTGAGAGATCATGTTATAAATCTTTGTGTAAGCTATCTTAGAGAATGGATCGGAAAAATCTGGTAATGCAAGGTCTGTGGTCTCCGGACTATCTTCCAGAATCTGGTCTCGGAGTTTCATGAGTAAATTATATACATCCTTAAATTTAGTTTCCTCGTAGTGGTGGATTTTTGTGAATAGAAAGTAGTACATTTTATTATTCATATTTACGCTTTTAATCGTAAATGGTTCGCGTTCGGAATCAAGTAAGTCAGCGGAATTTAGTTGAGACATTAGCTCTTCACAATGTGGCATAGAATAGTCAAAGTCCAGTGAGACGGGACACGCGATTGATTTAAGCTTAGATAGATGGAGAGCTTCGGTATGTTCTTCCATTATGGTATTTGGAGTAGGGATTCTATTTGTAAATTGTTCCTTAAAATATTTTTCATATGGAGAGTTAAGTAGATTTTGGGAATCAATGATATTCACAGGACAACGTGATAACGCATCGGCGTTGGAGTTAAGGCGACCTTGTTTATATACAATTTCATAGTCGTATTCCTCTAGTTTAAGGCGCCAGCGAATAAGTCGGCTGCCAGGATCCTTAACGTTGAATAGCCAGACTAATGGCCGGTGATCCGTCACGATTTTAAATTTGCGACCAAAAAGGTAAGGGCGGAATGTTTTGACAGCATAAATTATGGCTAGTAATTCCTTTTCAGTGGTCGAATAATTTCCTTCAGGCTTGTTTAAGGTTCTGGATGCATAGGCTATAGGTTTGTCTTTACCTATATCACCTTGTGAAAGGACTGCACCTACCGCATAATTAGAAGCATCCGTTGTGATCACAAACGGGGCAGAAAAATCAGGATATTGGAGTAGAGGTGCAGTGGTGAGCTTTACCTTGAGGAGTTGAAAAGCGTTTTCTTGTTCTGAAGTCCAATCGAAAGGGATATCCTTTTTGAGTAGTGATGTTAAGGGTTTTGTGATTTTCGAGAAATTTTCAATGAAGCGTCGATAATAACCGACAAGACCAAGGAAGGATTTGATTTGCTTTACATTGGTTGGTACTGGGAACTCAGTAACAGCTTTAATTTTTTCGGGATTGGGACTGACTCCTTTGTCTGTAATTATGTGTCCTAAGTAAGCGACTTCCCGTCTGAGAAATTCACATTTATCAGGTTGTAATTTTAAATTGAATTGTCGCATCCTGTCGAAGACAAGTTGTAACTTGGTCATATGGGAATCCAGGTCATGTGAGTAGATTATGCAATCGTCGAGATAAACGTAACAGTGAAGGCCTTGAAGGCCTGAAAGAGCTGTATTCATGAGACGCTGAAACGTAGAAGGAGCATTTTTTAACCCGAAGGGCATCCTGGCAAATTCGTAGTGGCCAGTGACGCTCGAGTTAGTACTAACGGTAAATCCTGTTTTGAGGGCATCTGAAGCACTCATCTTTATTTGATGAAATCCGCTTGCCAGGTCAAGAGTGCTGAAATATTTAGAATGACCCAGTTGGTCGAGTATGTCGGTGATAAGTGGTAGAGGATAACTTTCAGAAACTGTGACGTCGTTCAAACGGCGGTAATCGATAACAATCCTCCATTTCTTCTTGCCGGAAGCGTCCATTTTTTTAGGGACTACCCATACGGGAGCACTCCATGGTGAGATAGAGGGGCGGATAATATTTTGATCAAGCATTTTTCGTACTTGAGAATCGACTTCTTCCTTATGACAATCAGGAAATCGATATGATTTTACATGAATAGGGGGAGAGTCACCGGAGTTAATAGTGTGCTCGATGGCGTTAGTATAGGTCAGGGATTCACCATCAAGGTGGAAGATATCAGTGTATTTGCGACAACACTCAAAAAGAGTTGCTTTTTCTTCATCGTTCAGATGATAACAGCGTAATTGATTTAAGACTTGATTTATTCGATCAGAATTAGAAACAGAAATAGAGTTTATTTTACGACAAGAATCAGATGTCGTTTCTGATTTCTCAATGGGTGTTAATTCCACCGCATAGTCTTTGACGTTGACGCTAGAGTTTGTAGTATTTAAAACTGAGATATTCACTTTGCCATTTGGTTTGATTAAAACTATGCAATTAGCGACATAAACACCTTCGCAATAAAGATGGTCTAAAACGAGGGCCTCGTTATCTTGGTAGAGCTCGTGTGAGTAATTTGATATTCCGCACTCGATAACGGCTTCACTGCGAGCCGGTATGATGTAGGTAGGTTGATTATAAACAATAGGCAACTGTACATTGCGAATGTGTATGCTTTTCAATTCGTAGTTAATGTTAACTTTGAAATGTCCGAAAAAATCACTTCCGATTATTCCGTCATAATCTTCGAGGCACACATCGTCATTTGTGACATGGAATTTAAAATTGATTGTTTCTGAGGGTAAGTCAATATACAGCTGGAAGGTGCCCAATGTTGTAATTAAGGATTCTGATTTACTTATGCCTTTAATTTTTACAATTTCACGTGAGAGTGCAGGAGTTTCTTTCAAACTTGAGTTTTTAATTATACTGATGCTTGCGCCAGTGTCGATCAGCAAGCATAGTGGATTCACAGCGTATTTAGTTTGCAAATAAATGTGTGGTAATGATATTTTTTTATTAGTTATAGTAGTCTCGAGAATTGGTATAAAATCAGGGACAGGGTCGGATTCAGTTAGTTCAAAGTTTTTAATATTTCCCGAATCTTGATTTTGAGAATTGTTTTGAAAACTTTTTTGTATTGACAGAGTAGGACTCAGCGAGTGCTGAGGTGACATCGGAATCGTGTTCCGGGATTTATTTATAGAACTCTGTGGTTTAGTCAGAGTAGAACTCAGGGCAACCTGAGATGACCTCGGAACTATGTCCCGGGATTTAATTGTATAACTCTGGTCTTTAGGCAGAGTAGGACTCAGGGTGACCTGAGATGACCTCGGAACTATATTCCGGGATTTAATCGTAGAACTCTGGTGTTTGGGCAGAGTAGGACTCAGGGTAACCTGAGATGACCTCGGAACTATATTCCGGGATTTAATCGTAGAACTCTGGTGTTTAGGCAGAGTAGAACTCAGGGTAACCTGAGATGACCTCGGAACTGTAGTCCGGGATTTCTTTAATACATCGGCGTATGATAATTGAGAGATGACCTCAAAGGGTTTGTTATTTGTGCCGTTTTGATTAAGCGATTTCGGCAGGCACACAACCGAAATAATTCTTGGTTTAAAGCATCATCAGAAGGTTCATCATAGACATTATGCACATGGGCCTGTGCCGAAGTACCTTGTGAGGGATCTTGACCTTGGGAAGTTTGGGAATTCTTATATTTTAATTTATAACACTCGTCAATGGTGTGACCCTGTTTTTTGCAGTATCTACACTGTTTAGGACCTTGGAGAGAATCAAAAGCAGGTCTTGAATTGACGGCGTATGATCGTTGGGTTTGAGTTTGATTTTGAGGCTTGTTCCTAAAGCACTCAGAAGAAGTGTGCCCTTTCTTGTGACACAACGAGCATTGTTTTGCTCGGTAGAACGACGAAGACGACGATTTGGTGAGGTTATATAATTTTTCCTCTTCAACTGCGCATTGTATAGCGTCATTTAATTTAGGTGGGTTACGGCAACGCACTATGTTGGAGATTGAGGAGTTTAGGCCCAACAAAAATGTGTTGAGGGCAAGGTCCTCCATGGCAGCTATTCGCCCTACGAGTTCGTTTGGCTGTTTGCAATTATAATAAATATCAGATTGCATGCGTGTCAAGATCGATTCTAATCTTATCGAATATTGAGTCACATCTTCAGATGGCAACTGTTTACAATTTTGAAGATCAACAAGTAAATGTGTGGCATGTTTCTTTTCTCCAAATGTTGCTCGAAGGAAATTTTTTATTCCGTCCCATGAATCGAAGTTTTTGAGGCTGCAGGCAACCTGCGCCTTGCCTTCCAGTTGGGATATTACATATTTACACAAGACATTGATCTGGTCCGCATTTGCCAACGAAATAGCATTATCGCAGTTAGTTAGGAATGCTGGAAGGGATTCTTTATCACCATTGTATGGTTTTATAAATTTAGTCAATACTGACAGGGAGATTTCAGCATTTTTATCGACTTTTGGTGGCATGTTGGTTGGAAGAATAGCAGATAAGTCGACACTAGATCCAAAATGAGAGTCAGAGGAAGTATGAGAAGCGTCTGATTCTGAACTGATTGATTCGTGACCTTCTGGAAGTTCCGATTTTAATTTGGAATCTTCAGATTCGGATTTGACGTCAGACATTAATTATTGTGCTATGTTTAGGTAGTCTTAGACAAAATGTTTGACAATACCAATAAAATAAATGTAAAAATAAATCACCGTAAAACATAAGATGTAGCAGGTAAAATTAAAAGTAGGACTTAAAAAAACACTTTCACATGAAAACGGTAGAACACAAAAGTAAACGGGTTTTGTAACTCACAGACACACGACGATATTGGTCTTAAGCTGCATTCTCGGGCTTGGCGATGGTATCACGCGGCAGGTTGCGTGACGTGGGCAGGCAGCGCGTGACGCGTGTCTAGTGACAGCGCTTGGTGACCACGCGGCGACAGGCGGCGTGTTAGATTTTTGGCTGGAAACGGGCTGCAGGATAATGCACCCAGGATGTTGGGCGATGGTGATGATGAGCTAGAGCTGTTCGTCGGGCACGTTGAATGGAGTACCCGCAGTGGTAGTGTTCTGGATCGCGGGCTCACGCTCAGAGGGCGGAGACTGACCGTCGGATCAAGACAGTTAGGTTGTAGCTGATGCGGGCTCGTACTAGGCACGAGTCTTATCGTCGATCAGGACAAACACTGGCCAGGGATTCGGATTCCTTAGATGTCTGTATGACCTCTTTGGAATCCCACTTCTGACACCAATTTGTTAGGAGGCCTATGGTGTCTGTCTTTTTAAAAAAAAAACTACAATGTTCGCCTAACTAGTTTTATTGTCTTTTGACAAATCTTACAAGATCACTACGACACAACTTTTATAACTTCTTGAAAGTGGAGGCGACCGCTCCTCGCAATTGAACAATTCTAACTGACTAAAAAAAAATATTATTCAAGTAAATGGCAGGTAACCAAAGGGCTGACTCTGCAATAGAATATCATGGAAATATACACGTTACAAGGTGATCTGCTTGTTTAGCTTTTATTACAAAGAAAACAGGGTTATAACAGCTCGTAAAACAACGAGATTGCCTCGAAAAAGAAATGCGCAGTTTCCTAGCTTATGCTAAGAATACCTCCGGTATCAGTTTGGATGAGATCAATGAGAAAATCAATGATATGTTCGTGACTGGTGATTACGCCAAGATTTCTAGAGATTCCCTACAAATGGTCTGCGGTCACAGAGCAGAGCTGCTTCAACAGCGCCGGGAGACGATTCTTGCTTCGGTAAAGGATTATGTACACAAAGGCCTATTACGCAAAATCCCTCCGTCATGCCATCATCTCTTTGATGCGGAAAAATTTACAACTACCCTCGAAAGAGCGGGCGGCGTTCACAAGGTTTTCTGGCCCCGAGATAATAGAGATCGTGCTTCTGCAATGCAGACCGATCCAGGTACGTCTGCCTCTGCAACGCGAAACCCTTCTGCGCAAATGCATCCACCTCAGAGAACCTTCCAACAACGCTCCGTTGAGCAAAACCGTACGAGACCTTATAATCAGAGGCCCAACATGAATATAGGCCCTATGAGATCCTTTCGTGGCCGCGGCGGAAGACAAACAAACACAAGGGGAGACATTGGAACCTACGGTTCCGCCCGTCGAAGCTCTCCCGTATCCCACCGGGATCAGAGACGCGGCCAACCTCGACGATTCTGTCTCAACGAGTCTATTCAGAGCCGGCCAACTGGCTCACTTTTACCAAAGCTGGTTAGAAATGGGGGCACCGGACTCCATCCTCAAGATTATTTCCAATTACCGGATCCCGTTTTTGGAAATACCCCCACTCCATACACCGGATTTACACAAAAGCCGACAGGCAACATCGCCTTCGGTGGAAATGTCTCAAATTCTGACAAAAATGAAAACAGAAGGCGTACTGACCCCAGTCCCTTTGTCTCCAAGTTTTGTATCAAAAATGTTTCTAGTCCCCAAAGGAGACTCGACAATAAGACCAATTTTCAACCTGACAAATCTTAATGCTTACATGAATGTTCAACCTTTCCGGTTGATAAATATGCACAGGGTTCCAGACTTCCTACAACCCAGAGATTATGTCGTAAAAATAGATATATCACAGGCATACTTCCATTTGCCTGTAAGCATTTGTCACAGGCGATTTCTATGCGTTAAACATACTCATAACATTGGGCTGGTTGGTAAACACAGAGAAATCGAGTCTCACTCCAAGTCGAAAAATCGAATATTCAGGGATTCTTTGGAATCCCTGGACGAATCAGAAAATGCTTCCAGAGAAAAAGTGCGTAAAATTAAAGACCGCAATCAAGTGTGCTCTAGAGCACAAGACAATTACCACAAAACAACTTCAAAGTCTAATAGGCATGTTGAACTTTGCGAGTTTTTCTGTTCCGAGGGGAAGACTCAATTACCGACGGTTACATAGGCTTTGTATAGACAGTCTGAATCAGACTTCCCTGAAACAGTTAACAATACCTATTTCAGCCATAAAAGAGCTAGAATGGTGACTGACACATCACACACGTGCCTCACATATACATGCGCCGCATCCGACCCATTATATGGCAACGGACGCTTCAGCCTTGGCTTGGGGAGCCAGAATAAACAATGTTGTAATGTCAGGGCGTTGGTTAGAAGCAGAGAAGGAGTTGCATTGCAACCACAAGGAACCACTGGCTATTTTGAGAGCCATAGAAAGTCAAGGTCAGAACCTCCACCTTGCATCTCTTCACTTACAAACGGAAAACAAGACAGCAGTGTCTTACCTACGCAACGAGGGGGGTACCAAGTCACCGACACTTCTTAGGCTTCAAGATTTTGAAGTTGGTCGACAAATTACGAATGAACCTGTCAGTGCATTACATACCGGGCAATTACAATACGGAGGCGGATGGGTTGTCCCGTGTCCGCGCAGCACCAGAATGGCATCTTTTACCGCAAGCTACAAGCCGAATCTTTGCCAAATGGGGGACACCTGTAATAGACTTGTTTGCTTCATCGGTAACACGCGTGGTTCCAAAATACTGTACCCTAAATTGTCTGGACAGTCATGCCGATTTTCACGACGCACTCTCTCGAACATGGAATTATCCTTTGGCTTAGGTATTTCCGCCGCCATTTTTAATACCCAAGATCCTGCAACACCTGAACAACTGCCGAGGGATATTTCTAATAGCGGCACCCAGATGGGAGAGAGTGTTTTGGCGGCCAGATCTAAGGAGCCGGGCGATCGCCCTGCCTTGGACAATAATGAATCTTCCTCGAGTGCTGGTCGACACTACGACCGGCAGGCCCCCACAGAAAGTCTCGGAGATGACTCTCGAAATATGGAAGTGTGGGGGTGGAGCAGGCATCTAGATAGTTGGTCTGAACAACAAAAAGTGTTAAATAATAGACGTGCGTCCTGTACAACCATTTATTACCAGACTAACATGTCAGTGCGCAGCTTTGCGCACCTACCCTACTATCACATACATAACACCTCCACCCTTATTAACAAAAAAAATACAAATATAATCTAAACCTAATTTAGAGTACTCTAAAGGAAAATGTAACAAAATAGAATAAGAACATATCTAAGACAATCGTACTTAATAGAAAACACAATTATACTGAGTATAAACTTAAGTACTAAAAATATTCATCGAAACCAAAGCGCACAGATGGCTTGCGAGTTCGCTTAGAATCAGTACATGGTTCCCTGTTCGCTGACACACTGGGCTCATACACCGGCGGCCCGGCTTCCGCTGCTGCTGGCTCGACTTCCCTCTGCGGTGAACTCTCCACTCTACTCTCCTCTAAGCTGTCGGTACCCCGTTCCTGTTCCTCGCCTCCGGTCATGGGAAACGTTAACGACTTGCGGTTTTGTCTACAGTCCACTATGTTTGGCCTGCTTACTACAAGGGCTACTTCCCTATTAGTAATATCGTTATCTAGTTGCCGGGTAACCCTGTGTTTTAGTTGATTGACATGCCTGTGTATCTCGGTTCCATAAATAGATTTAATTGTGTAATTCGTATTACCATTTCTTTTCATTACCGTGCCCGCTAGCCATTTATCCGTACCCCTGTATTCTCGATACCATACTTGCGCACCCGGCTCGAGTTGACGATGTGTACCGCCCGCTATCTCTTCACTACGCGCTTGACGAGCGGCTACTCTCGTTTCTCGTTCTGGTTTCAGTACATCTAGTCTCATACGGAGATTTCGGCCCTGTAAGATTTTTGCTGGACTATCGCCGATGGTAGCATGTTCGGTATTTTTATACGCCAATAAGAACCTACATAAAGCTGTATGCACGTCTACATTTTGTTTATATGCCTTTTTAATAGCACGTTTACAGATTTTAACCGCGCTTTCCGCAGCTCCGTTGGAAGCCGGATGATAAGGAGCGCTAAAAATGTGTTCTATACCGTTATGTGTTAAAAACATTTGAAATTCTGAGCTAGAAAATGGCGAGCCATTGTCACTGACGATTTGTTTTGGTAAGCCAAACTTGGCCCACAAGTCTCTTAGCGTAGCTATAACTGCTGATGCTGTGGTTCTTTTCATTCTAATGGCTTCAATCCATTTTGAACATGAATCGACCACCACTAAATACGTCACACCCTTAATGGGTCCGAGAAAATCTAAGTGTAGTCGCGACCAGGGCCGGGACGGCCACGGCCATGAGTGCAAGACGTGGCCGGGCGGCGCGTCTGCCACGGCGGCGCACACCGCGCACGCACGGCACTCTGCCTCCACCGCCTCGTCTATCCCCGCCCACCAAACATAGCTACGAGCTAATGATTTGGTTTTTACTATTCCCATATGTGGGTCGTGTAGCTCTGTGATTACTTTTTTCCTACATGCGGCTGGTACTACTATGCGGTGACCCCACATGACACATCCTAGTTCACTGTAGAGCTCGGTTTTTCTGTTAAAGTAAGGTTTTAGTTCCCTTATTTCCACCTCTGATGGCCAACCATCACTAATGTAACTCAGAACACGACTGAGGATAGGGTCACTACGAGTCTCTCTTCTAAGAACATTGTAATCTAGCAACAGAGCGTCTGTTGCAAAATGCAAATAAGTTTGTTCTGGAATATCTTCCTTTTCAGATGCTACCTCATCTTTCTGTGATTTAATTAGTCGCGACAAAACATCGGCGGTGTTCTTATCCGTCTTAATGTACTCGATTGCAAAATCATACGCTGAGAGCTTAACTGCCCAGCGTTGCAAACGACTGGCTGCTGCACTAGGAATGCCAATATTCGGTCCGAATATGCTCACGAGCGGCTTATGGTCGGTGCGCAGCACAAATTTCCTGCCATATAAGTATTGGTGGAACTTGTCAATCGCGAACACAATCGCCAAGGCCTCTTTGTGGATTTGACTATAGTGAACCTCGTGAGTGGTCAATGACCTTGAAGCGTACGCGACGACGCGTTCGTGTCCGCAGCCGCCGCCGCTGCCGCCCGCCGGCGACGGCGTGCGCTGCGCCAGCACGGCGCCGAGCCCGCGCGAGCTCGCGTCCACCGTCAGCACGGTCTCCATGCCCATGTCGAAGTGAACGAGCGTCTTTGTACTAATGAGTAGCCTCTTTACTGTCTCAAAAGCTTCATTCTGTTCCATGCCCCATTCCCAATAACAATCCTTTTTTAAAAGCTTGTAAAGAGGTGATAAATATGCACTTAATTTATCTATGAATTTACCGTAGAAATTCACCATCCCTAAGAATGATTTTAACTCTGTTACGTTTCTTGGGTGGGGCATTGTTGTGATAGCCTTCACCTTTTCAGGGTCCACCCGAACCCCGTTTTCGTCTATAATGAACCCTAGGTACCTTACTTCTTTTGCTAGGAATTCGCATTTAGACTTTTTAATTTTTAAACCATTTTTTTCTAAAATCTCTAAGACTTCTTTGATTGATTGTAAATGGCTTTCTAAGTCTTTGTTTTTAATCAATATATCATCATAGAACACTACAACACTTGGTAAGTTACTAAACAAATTTACCATAATTTTCTGAAAAATTCCGGGACTGGATGATAATCCATATACGAGTCTAGAATACTTGAATAGCCCCCTGTGTGTGTTTATGACTGTAAACTTCTTTGAATCCTCCGATAATTCAATCTGATTATAGGCTTGAGAGAGGTCTAGCTTCGTAAATAATTTATTCCCACTTAGATGACTAAACAAATCCTCCATTTTTGGAACCGGGTATCTGTCAATCTCTAAAACTTTGTTCAGGGTTACCTTATAGTCGGCACATATTCTCAAACCACCGTCGGCTTTGTTTACCACGACCAGCGGCGTGGCCCAGTCGGAGTGGGTGACCGGCTCGACAACTCCGGCCCGTAGCATGCCGTCCAGTTCGGCGTCGACGCGCTCGCGCAGCGCATACGGCAGCGGCCGCGCGCGACAGTAGATAGGTACCGCGCCCTCGCGCACACTCAGCGCGGCACAGCCCCCGGTGTATTTACCCAATGTGCCGTCGAACAACGATTCATGTCTGGAAATAATATTACCTATAATTTTCTGATTGTTTGATTGATCATCCGATATAACATTGTTGTTTAGCAGGTTAACTTTATGCATTTTAACAGGTATATTCAATTCCGCTAACCATTGCCTACCCAACAGATTTGTGGTTCCCCTGTTCATTACATACAAGTCTAGCGTTTTCGTTTTATTTTCATAACTGACGACGACTTCTATGTACCCCAAGGGCTGAACTGTCGATCCGTCATAAAACTTTAGGGTCAAATTACAGGAATTTAACTGCAAGTTGCTAAATAGTTCGTCATAGACATTTCTACCAATACAAGATAACGCCGATCCAGTATCGACCTCCATTGCTAACAAACGATTTTCAACCATAATATCCATACACACCGGTTTATATTTGCTTAACGCCATCTGGTACATAGGCTGTTCTTCTTCGCTGTCAACATCCGTATGTGTGATATTGGTGTCATCATCGCAAAACATCTCTCCTTGCTCTTCTAACGAGTGAAATGAAGCATGAGCCCGCTCCCGGCCCCCTCTCGCTGCACCGCGCGCCCCGCGCCCCGCGCCTCTGGACCACGAGCCTCGACCGCCGCCGCCGCCGCCGCCGCCGCCGCTGGTGCTCGCTCCACGCCCGATCATGCGGCCTCCGCGTGATGATCTTGTTTCAAAACTACCGGCTGTTCCCGCCGTTTGTCCCCGCCGTCTCGAATGGTTGTACTCCATATTCCTGGGTCTTCTGGGACACATCCTCCTCAAGTGACCGATTTCTTGACAAAGGCTGCACACGTAATCTTTATATACACAGTTGCTACCTTGATGTCTGCTGTCTCCGCATCTTGTACATTCGCCGTAATTTAACTTATGCATTCTTTCTGCCAGCTCCACAGCGCCCCGCTCCACAGCATTTGCGTCTCTTTCAGCAGCTTCCAATGATAAGGCCAAAGAAACAGCTCGAGTATACTGTAACTTGTCCTCCGCGAATAGTCTTTGCCGAATTATCTCGCTTTTCAACCCACAAACCAGCTGATCTCGAAGATTTTCATCTAGGGCCGATCCAAACTCGCAAAATCTTGACAGTTTTTTAAGCTCCGTCACATACTCGGCAATTGACTCGTTACTGAGTTGTCGACGTTGACGGAATTTGTAACGTTCCGCCAACTCCGATGGTTTTGGCTGCAGGTGGACAGCCAATAACTCCACGGCCCGTTGGTAGTTTAACGCTGATGGCTTCGTAGGGCTAGCCAACGTAGCCAAAAGTTCATACGCGTCCTCACCCATCACCGAAATTAATGTCGGTAGTTGAAACTCCGCTGCCACTTTGTTAACCAAGAAATAACTCTCCAGTCTTTCCACATAGCTAGACCAATTCCCGGTCTTTACAGCAAACTCCCGAACCTTCCCGACTGACATTTTGCTAATCAACACTGCAAATACACTGCACAGATAGTTAATATTTTGTCCGTTTGATAGTTCGTATTTGTTTTTCCGCGTTCGCCACTGTTAAATAATAGACGTGCGTCCTGTACAACCATTTATTACCAGACTAACATGTCAGTGCGCTGCTTTGCGCACCTACCCTACTATCACATACATAACAAAAAGAACTTCTGAAAGCGAGTTGGCGGCCTTCTACTCTAAGGTCTTATAAGCCTGCATGGATGCGATGGCTCAATTGGGCTCGTAAAAACAATGTTTCTGAAAACAACCCAAATAGTTCTAATCTGGCGCGTTTCCTAGCTGTCCTTCACCAGGATGAGGGACTCTCTTACAGCACTATATTATGTCACAAGTCAGTAGTTTCAACCTTTGGTGACCCTGACACTGCTTCTCCACTTAGTAGCCACCCTTTAGTAAAGCGGGTTTTGAGATCGATAGCCCTAGCTGAGCCAAAAAGTCCCAAACCACCTATTTGGGATGTTGAGGTAGTGCTAAATCACATTTCTCAATTAGACCCTGAGACAAACAACCTCTATGAAGTATCTCGATGCGCAGCGTCGGTCCTGCTGTTGTGTTCTGGACGCAGAGTACACGACTTAACCTTATTGCGAGTTAATGTTTCTGATTGCAAAGTGTCTCTGACAATCAGATTATGTTGGTCCCGAAATTGGGATCCAAAACAGATTCAGCTGATTATCAACATTCTGTATGGAAACTGAAAGATAATCCATTGGGTAAAGAGGTTAACTGACGTGGGAAAGCAGAGAAGAGATGAATCTAAAACCGATTACCTTTTTGTATCAACACGTGGCGTAGCAAAAAAACGTGTGCAAATAACGAGCAATCTTTTAAAAACCAAAATAAAAACCAAATCTATCAAAAATGCTGGCATGTATATTATTTGAATCTATTAAACAGGTTTTGTTTTGTTTTTAGTATGGTGCGAGTAGACAGAGGGGGTTGTAGTGGATATATTTCTGCTTAAAATTCGGTCCTCAGTTGCACAATGGTGAATTTTTAAAGGTCCAGGAGAAATATACCCAAAATATTTTACAAAGTTCATATTGTTATATTATTTTCTGCTACAGTACACATAGTTTTCTGTTGTCTTAGATAATAAGTATTTCTCAATAAATCATAAGTACCAATAACGTGTAAACAGAAAATATAGTCATGGACTCCGAAAATTACTAAATTGTAAATAGGCAAAGGTATGAAAATAATTACCAAACTCTGCTTAATGAAAACTAGTAGTAGTAGGCTAGTAAGAATTTTAAATCACTTTGTAAACTTCTTCAGTTCATACCCTTACTAACGCTATGCCCCTACCCCGGCTCAGCGATAAACCTCTATTATCCTGACTTGGTTTGCTGGAAAAGATCTCTTATTAGAGATAAGCTCGTCTTTGTATACTTATGTAAGGTATATTATTATTTGAATTATTTGTGTACAACAACGAAATTATGAATTATAAAATAATTAAAGCCAAAAATACTAAATACTAAAAATGCTGAAGTTTGTGAAAATTACATTCATAGTTTTTTATGTTATCATACTTGCTATTTGTTAAGGTCTTGTCCTATTTGTAACTGATATTATACCTAAAAATCACAAAACAAAATACGCCGGTGACAGGGCCATTTTAGAGGTTAATTCCAAAATTCAGCTACCATCAATATTCAGTAAAATTCAGTATCTTATTTATTTACCTACAGCTCACAGTATAATATCTTATTTATCAAGTATTAAGTTTGGTTTGAGTAATGTTGAATATCACAATAAAAACAATATTCGTGGTTTGTTTTAGGCACATCTTAATTTACCATGAAAACTGTTGAGAAAAATGGTCGGTTTGAGAGGTGAAAAAAGCAGGCCTTTTTCGTTGGTCAAAAAGGCAGTCAAAGTTTAAGAAGCGGATGAAACTGTTATCAGAATCCCAAGTTCGTAGCCGAGCGCAAATGCCGACGAGGTGTCGCCGACGCGAGTGAGCGAGACAGCGACCTACCTAACTCATCTCGCTCATTCGCGTCGACGACATTTCGTCTGCAATGCAGTCTACGAACTTTTGACATAAAATAATGCATCGGATTTCCTCTGAGAGACTGATTTACACATTTGTCCGCGAAAATAGCCACAAATACTATCAGTTATCTCTAGATAACTAAGATAATAGTGTCGTTGTTCTTTATTTGTATTAACCGCGATTCTATTTACTTGTAGGCTCGGAACAGGAGAGTACAGTCCGTACATATGTTTTATCCGTTAACGTAATCTGAGGTCTCTAACTGCCAGAATTTCAAACGCCCGAATTTGTAAAATCGCGGTGATTGTAATTTATTTGTGTAACTATTTACTTGGGTCTTACATTATTAACCAATACATTGTTGTTGTTCGAGTGAACTTCTTATAATTTTATGTGGCTACGGTTTGATAGGTCTAAAACACCTATCATCTAGCTAGCTAGCTAGGAATTTTCAGCCATACATGTATAAAGCCATGCAGCTAATTCTTATTGACAATTCAACAAACAATTCTTAATCTTCCTCATAACAACCTTTATTACATCACGAAGTAATTAAATAAGGCATTACATGTCCACCAAATTCTCAATTTCTCACACGAATGATGTCTTAGGTTATCTCGATAAATATTGTAGATGTTTTCAAGACATAATTTTATGTTTTTAGATCGACGCTGGCGTAGGTGTCAAAATAACTAGCAAGGAAATGCTACAGAAGTCTGTCAACTGTGCCAACTCACTCAAAAATCTTGGACTTGGTGTGGGTGACTGCATGGTTATCATGGCCCCTAACCATATTGATCTTTGGGTGCCATTATACGCTGCGCTTTACTTGGGCATGATGGTAGCTTGTATTGACAGAACACTTGGATCAGGTGAGTTTAATGAATAATACAACGCAAAACTTTTTGGTAGAGGCTGTGTTATTTTGTTGTGTGTTGTGATTGTTACATCACAAAAATTATTAACAGTCAAGTTTTATGGTTATTGACAATTCATTTCTCTGTTTCTACACTAAAACTTGCTACTAACTTTCTCTATGATATTTTTTTTACCTCAGATAAACGAAAACGTTTGTCTCATAAACTTAGCGCCAGTTTTCTTTCCCATGGTAATACAGCAAAGGTATACATTTATATAATGTTAATTATTCATACTCTTTCTGAAATATAAGATGTATTGTTAAAAGAGAAAATATTAAAAGATAGAGAATAAAATGTGACTCTCTGCTATTTTCCAATGCTGAATAAATAAAAAAGTAGCACTTAGGTAGGAAATGCTACATTTTTGACGGTCGCTCATATAGGCCCCGCAGAAAGGTATTAATGCATTTGACAGTTCCCTTCAAAATTGTTATTTGACGTCAACGCCCGGAGACATGAAGACCGTGTGAAGAAAACGTAGTGCGAGTAGCAATTATGGTCGAGTGTGATCGCAAATGAAAGAGAGAGATGATGTTTTATGATTGCATTAAGTACCTATTTGATTAAATTATCACCTGTAAAAGTATTAAATATTGTATAACCATGTTGCCATTTTATCCAACTGCAAACAGAGTTATGTACCTTGCCAAGACATCCAAGAAAAGAAAAAAGCAAAATGTGACTTTTTAGAGGACTTCCGCGTGTTTTAATGGACAAATCAAATATTTCAATAAAAACCCTAACGTGGCGGGCGCCATTTTGAAATTTACGCTCAACCGGCAAGGGCTACGTAGGTGGTCCCCGCGGGCTGTTGCCTGCGCCTACTAAAACGTTGCTCACGGCGTTTTATTGTATGAAAAGGATAGGAACCTATATATTTTTAGAATTGCCATGAAACAAGCTAGTTTAGTGTTAAAGAATGAAAACAATAATGTATTCGTGAGCCTAGCTGTCCAAGGTCAAACCTAGCATTTAAATTAAATTGATTAATTAATTAATTTATTAATTAATAAAATTAATAAAAATTAAATTAAACACAATTTTTACTAACTTTCTGTTTTATTTATACAATATGTACAACACTAACCTGAGTATCAATTAAAAATTATACATTTCTAGCGAAAAACATGTGAAACGCGATTCAATCAAAACGCGGTGACAGCGCGCGAGAAATCGTTCCGATAAACTGGGTCAGAACTTATTTTTTTCCTATACACGGACTGGTTTTTGATAGCTCCACAGATACGTTCGTGTATGGGGTGACCAACTGTAAGTACAAACGCGGCTCCCAATCTATATTTTTAGTTTAAAAGCGCCCATCTCTATGCGACCGGAAATCCGCCCGCTGCGGGCATTTGCCGGTTAACGCATTTTGAAGTCTTGCCCGCTGCGGGCGTTTGCCGGTCAAGGCTGCCATCATTTATTTTATTGGTTTTCTTACCAAGGTCTGTCTTGGCACGACTCTACCTACGGCAAGAATAAAGGTGTGAAATGAGGACATTTACGCCTAGTAATGAGGCGCGTAATTGCATGTTTATAATACTTGTTCTTTTCCATAGACGTACCCACAGTAACCACATGATAATTTGTTAAATCACTGGATTTTGGGGTCCCGTACGTAGTTTCGAACGACGCTATAGCGACAAACGTTGTGGCGAAAAACTTTCAGAGCAGTACGCTGGAGCGAAATATTATTGCAGCGAAATCCACGAGGTCAGATGACACCGCGGCGAAAACGTTGTGGCGAAAAACTTTCAGCGCGTAATACCCTGGGGCGAAAAATTATTGAAGCGAAATCCACTAAACATTGTAAACATAAGCATTTACATACAGGCACATACGTTGCTTCTCACATACAATGTTCAAGATTACTTAAATGACGGGACTGTTTGGGGTTAACCTGGGTCAACACTGACCTTGCTGTTAATAATTTTGTAATTATTTATTACTGCTTATTAATTATGATGATTCATATTATAATATTTGTATTACATAGTTTAAGCAAAAGCGATTTTTAAAAGAGATCTAATAATCAATCTGTGGGAGTTTCTACGCTCTTCTCTCCTAAAGTGGTCTAATGTAGAGAAGTGGCAAAAAATAACAATTGCTAAGTATTTACTTAGCAATTGTTATTTATCTACAGTAAATTAGCTTTTAAATTAATATAAGTTACATGTCTAATTATAGCGGCTCACAATCAGCAGATAAACCTGATTAGGTTTCCGCAGATTTTATCTTAAATAATCGTATTGTTAAACATTTTGAATAAATAAATAAAAAAAAAATAAAAAAAATAAAGACATTTGTAATTTGGAATATTTTTTTTTATCTAAGAAAGATATTATTTCTTCAATTTTAATTTCAAGGTTCAGAATGGTTTTTATCAGTATGCTACATGCATTTAAAACATATTACAGAAGAACTGCGACACTTTTTCAAATGTTGTAAGCCGAAAGTGATATTTTGTCAAGAGGAGAGGTCCAGCGATGTAGAGGCTGCATTAAATCGTGAGAACATGGATGCTAAAATTTTTGCTTTTCATAAACAATCTTATATTCAATTTATTAAAAATGGATACACAAACCTTAATAACTTCAAGTAAGTGGTAACAAAGTGTTGGCTATAGATGTCTTTCACACGATTTATATTTTATGTTATTGAGGGGGGTTATTTGGAGTACCCTGTCCTCCTAGTATAGTTTTTGCGAGCTAAATGTATATCGTTAATTTTTTTTATTTTTTGATTTGGGGTTAAGTTCACATAATTTTTGCTATGAAAGGGACACGATGCAAGTATGCAACCCGTAGAGCATTGAGAGATAGCTTCCTATGTGGTCTTTTGACATTTTATCATATTTTTTATTGCTGGAGACTCGATTTATTTAATTACGAAATAAATTAAAATTGAAAGTCTTACGCGAAATGAAACTCAATTCTACCATTTATTAAAAATAAAAACACGGTGAAGACGGAGTGCAAGTAGCTTTATATTTCTTGAGTCAAATTTGGCTAGAGTAGGTCATTGTGGCTAAATTTCAATGGGGTTATAGGTTATTTTAGAACTTAAAGGAAGCAAAACCGGAGCGTAGCGAAGTGGAGCGGAGCAATGTTTATGCAAAAAAAAACTATATTTAATGATATAAACAGTTTTTTGGGCGGATGCGCTGCTGCAATCTACCTATCGCCGCCGCAGCCCCGTAGTAGCCTGATCTAAGGCAATTTCGAACACAGATATAACCTCAAATAAGGGGGGGGTCCCGACGGAGAGGGGAGTTCCAGGAGTACCACCACCCTCCCCTCCACGGATTGCTTTTGTCTCTTTCGTATTGAAAATTATGTTAATATAACCTCTAATAAACAAATTAAAAAAACAATTATCAAAAACCATAAATTTCCTCGCAAAAAAATATATACTAGGGGAACAAGGGAGTTTCCCCACATCCCCCCCCCCCCCCTAAATAAGCCGAATGGTATCTATAGTTTACCCGTAATACAAAGAGGCCGTTGGCCCTTAAATTAAATCGAGGAGTGTCAGAAGATTGAAGCACCATGGAATTTTCCATGACCTGCGGCTATTTTGTACATTCAGCTTGCTCTACCCACTGTTGAGGCACCAATATCTCTTCTTCATGCCCAATGAAATTTCTTGCACATTGTATTCTTTACAGGGCTAATGACTTTGATCCAGAGGAAACAATCGCAATCTTGACTTCAACAAGCGGTACAACCGGCCAACCCAAATTTGCTGCTCTTGGACATGGATTTTGGATGCATGGATTCCCCTATTTCATGTATGTTACGTCCATATTATTATCTTAAATTAAGGTACTTGGTAGGATTCTATTTCTAAAGTATGATTAACTTTAAGGACGTCAATTATTTTGGGCCAAAAAGTAAACGTGCCGGCCAGAAAAAAAGTGAAATTCGGATTAAATACCTAGGGATTGTGTGTTCTATCCGAAGAAAAATCGAATAGAACTCACAATCCCTATTTCTTCCCTGAATATATATGTTTGTGTTTGTACATTTTTTAACCTTTATTTTGATACCCATTCGATGATCTTGAACACATACACACATTAAAGTGCATCTAATACGCCAGTTGTATTTAAATTTGTATGTACCCTGTGACGTTCGCGCGCTTAAGATACATCTAATGACGTATTAATTATCAAAATCGGTTGAGCCGTTGAGTAGTTAAGACCGGACATAGGAACAGAAAAAAATACCTTCAGGTCAAATACCCTCAACACATAATAAACCAAAATACAAAGTTATTTAATATATACGATCAATGCTTTAGAAGTATTGCCGTCGTTGGAATGTCTGTATCCTAATGGGAGATGAATAAAACCACAATATGTGCAAAGGGACGCACGTGCGCCGATCGATAGGTATTGGGGGCGTGGTGACACACGGATTTTTAGCAAAAACACAAAATTTCTCGCGTCACGTCACGCGGTTTGACTAGAGACTGCGAGAGGAAACAACTATGGTGGATTATCAAAAAACACACGCGCTCCCTACCGGCCGACTTGCTTACTAGCCGAAGTTTATTATAACTTTCACAGATAGCGTTAGTTGTAAAAATATAGACTAAGAAAAATACAAAAAAGGGCAAAAGTACTTAAATAAAAAATCCATCATCTACAATATCATAATAACATTTTTATTGCTTTTTAATTGGCTTGAACAGGTTTGGTGTCATAGTAAAAAATAGGAAATATGTATTCTACCCGAATATTACACTTTTTTTTCTGGCCGGCACTTTCACTTTTTGGGCCAAAAATGTATGAATCGTGAATGATGTACTTTTTTGCAGGATGATGAAAACGTAAGAATTGTTATTTTTATATAATTTTGAAAACATTTATCTACAGACACTGATCTTAGTGGCAGTATGGCAGTGGGGGACTAATAGCACGAATTACTTTCCGTGAATACCGTAGCCTTCGACAGTAAGGATGTTTTGGGGCGAAAAGTAATACCTAACGTTTTGTCGTGAGAGTTCTCTACCCGAAGGGTGCCAAATTGGACCCTATTATTAATTTCTGCCGTCCGTCTGTACGTCCGTCTATCTGTTGTTGAAATGTTGACAGAATATGTACATTATTTCTACACCACAGCAACAAATACAGAATTACACGCAATGAACAATATAAGGAACATATGTTTACCATGTGTTTGACCTTTTTCTATATTTGTATGTTTCTGTGTCCCCTCGTAACTATTCAATGGCTCAACTTATTTTGATAAATAATACGTTATTAGATTTGTCTTGATAGCGTGAGTTTCACTTGAATATATATTTTTTAAACAAATACATAGTCAGGTCATAAGTTCTGTCACATGTGCAATATGAAATAATTTAGACATGTTTATTATTTATGTAAACATTTATATAGTAAAATGAACTTAATAAAACATAGATTCTTATGGTAATAAAGTTTATTCAAAACGACCCCCGCGATTTTGAATACAGGCCTTTATTCTGCGCGGCCAGTCGTCTATCGCAGCACGAACGAGGTCCATGTCAATATCGGCGGCTGCCTTAATCAAGGATGCCTTGAGTGACTCCAAATCAGGATGAGGCTGTGAGCAGGCCTTTTCCTCCAAGTGTTGCCATATCTTGTAATCTAACGGACTCAAATCTGGACTGGAGGAGGGCCAGTCTTCGTGCCGGATGAAGTCGATTTCACGCGCCGCCAGCCAGTCTTGTGTGCTTTTCGCTCTATGAGCTGGCGCAGAATCTTGTTGGAATACCCAGTGCCTGTTATTAAACATGGTATGAGAAACAGGTTCCACAAGGTTCTTGAGGACTGTTTTTTGATACACAACTGCATTCGTTTTTACGCCTTTCTCACAAAAATGTACCTCAGTTAAGCCCCATTAAGAGACTCCCAACCAAACCAAGAGCGAGGATGGAAAATGACCTCGTTGGACACGCGGAATACGGTTGCTCGCTTCTTCACTGCTGTGTGCGTACACCTTATCATTTTGTTTGTTGTAGCTCTCTTCCACGGTGAAAAATTTTTCATCCGAAAAAAGAATTTCCCGATGCTTTTTTCCCGCGTACCGCTTCAACAAAGCGCGGCATCTCTTCAGTCTCAGGTCCATTAAACGAGCGTCCAAACGATGTCCTGTTTTTCTTCGATATGCCCTAAGCCCTAAGTCTTCATTTAACACCCTTTTCACCGTGTTCCTGCTTAACCCCATCTGAAGGGCCAACAGTTTCTGCTTACGTATGGGATTTCTTTGAATTCGCGCCTTCACAGCTTTTATCACTGCTGGAGTCCTAACAGAGCGAGGGCGACCACTTCTTGACCTGTCATCTACACTAGAGTCTTCATTGTATCGTTTTATGGTACGATAAACGAATCTTTTGTTTATATTAAAAATTTTCAGTAAGTCGAAAATCTGAATTGGCGCGTAACCGCAACGATGCAACGCAATAACTGCGACAGAGTCTTCTTTAAGTGTCCACTCCATATTTAAAAATGAGGAAAATTCTAAAAAGTACACTTTTTTATTTTCATGAAAAATTCGAAATTCGAATTCAATAAACTTTTTTGTGGCCAGCGTTCTAAATTCAAAAGTTTTTATTGTGTGACAGAACTTATGACCTGACTATGTATATAGGCAGTTTGTCAAAAAGCGATGGAACGAAGCATAACAGGTGTAGACTGACGGATTACGTTAGGAACATGACGCTACGCTCCATCTCTAGTATTGCTGACGTAGGCTCAAAGACCTATAGCCTAAAATGGGGCTGGGCTGGACACGTCACTCTCAAAAATGGGTGAAACTTGCCACCGAAGGGGTGCCAAGCGAAGGGCACCGGCGTAGGGGTAGGCCTAGACTTCGATGGCGGGATGACCTGGAAAAGTTCAGGAATAAGTGGTTCAAGAAAGGGGAGGTTTTTGCCCTGCACTGGGACACAAAACAGGCTACATAAAAAAACATCATAGTGGATTTTTAGGCTTTAGTTGTGCGGACAAAAATTTTCAAGACCCTTGAGCGGGGTGTTAAAAAAAGGCTTAAAAAGCGAGTACAAAAACATATACTTATCTTGCACAGGATATGAATAATACACCTAAGATTAAAATAGGTAGTATTCAATCGAGTGACTGTATTACTAAGTGAGCGACTGACTTATTATGTGAGCAACTGAAGCTTCATAATATTTGAGTGACCTAATATTTGTTTGAGTGTCAACCCCGATTCAAAAATAGCCACTATAACCTACTCTAGCCAGTCGTTTTTGTTTGCATACGCTTAGCTCCGCTCCGCTCCGGTATAGCTTCTTCAACGTTATAACCTAACCTATAACCCGATTGAAAAGTAGCCACAATAACCTACTCTAGCCACTTCATTAATGAAGTTGCCCTCTCTGTATTTCTAGTCACTTACTTAGTAATTTGTTCGCACAGCTAGAATTTTCCGCCGCTCAAGTTATTAAAACAGTATCTCATCATCAGTCGCTAAGTTGTTTATTTATTCGATCGTTTTATAATTCCCCGATAAAAATTAAGCGTTTACAGAGTAGAATTTTAAGTCATTACTGCCTGGTTTGTCTGTTGCATTCGGATTTTTTTTATTAATTAATGCATCCAAAATTCAAAATGTTTCAGATCTATGTATGAAGATTTTCCGTCGCCAACTCGTTTGGTGCTTGTAGTGTCCCCTCTACAATGGATATCTGCTATATGCGCTAATTGCTTGGCAGCCATTACACACTATACTGTAGTATCTTCGTCATTGCCAATGACTGTCAACCATATACTTGAAATAATTACCGAATATAAGGTACGTCAAAAATATTTTTAAAAACCGCTAGCCAGCTCGAGTTTTATTAACTCTGAAGTACTCAGTGTTTCTAATTAAATAGAAGAATTATTATCTTTTTAACACATGTATTCGAAAAGACTTGTTTTAATCCGCGTAAAAAAGGTTTAAAATATTTCTTTATTTCATAAGGAAAAAAGTACTTTGCTGCCGTATGGCGGAAAAGTGATTTTAATTTGGAATATGAATATTGCCAGCACAGAGGAAATAATCAATCAATTTTTATGAGAGTGTGCGAGGCCTGCACTTTATTCACATCCTGAATTCGGATAAAGGCTGATACTTTTAAAATAAATTAGTGCATCTTCCTCAATTAGTGATACGGAAATCGGATCATCAAGGAAAAGGTAGTGACAGGAACAGGAAGGGTGTTTTGGGAAGGGGTGTTTTGGGAACGGGTGTTTTGGGAAACGGTTAGCATGTTCCGGAGTCATTTGGACTGCTAAATATGTAATACACTATAAGACCTATACTAACTTATTTTCTCCTAAAGGATAGTAAAAAGTAGAGAAATAATGCTCCTAGGATGGACAGAAGCAACACTATTTTCCACTCAAGTGACGTACATTTAACTCTCGCCAATCAGTAGCTTGTTTCCTAGCTATACAATCTACTATTATATGATTATACTGCTACTAAATACGTGAAGAAAAGCCTTCGTCTGAAGCCCAGTGTCTTAAGGTGACAGTTGTATTTTTGAATGACAAATGCTTCACCATAAGATAGGTATATATCACAGATATCGAGAGATAGGTTGAGGGGCGTAGCACGTGCAAACAAATGTAGCTCCGACAGGTTTGATATTAAAAATTCTCGGTAGTCACCGGGCGACCGCAGTGACGAATTCATTTCCGTTGTTTTTCGAAAATGCCGACCTGTGCAATACTCACGTGCAAAAATAGAAGAGAGATTGTGAACTCCAAGAACGCCGGTGTCACATATCACTTCTCAGTCTCATTCCAACTATTATTTCTTCTTAAAACACAAGAAATAAACATTATTACGAAAATAAATCATTCGCGGAAAATTCGTCACGAATTGACATTAAAGTGACAATGTCATGTTGTTCTCGCTAAGTTTACTATACATTGCTTGTTTTGTATCTTAATTTCACTACTTATTGCCAAGCTAACACGCAATGAATATTTCACACTTATCTAAGTACGAAAGCAAAGATGCATCGTGATGCGGAGGCGAACTGTTACACGCACACAGAGACGACATATAGTGATGGGGACAGTGATAGGAGAATTATGTTTTTGAATCGATAGATTTTATCATTCCGCAATTACTAATATAGTTAATGTAATAATATAGTTATTTTATTGCTCATAATACGTAAGTTTATTGTTAGTTATCCCAATGATTGCCAAACAGGCAGTTTAGATTTTAAGTTTCTTTAAAACCTCGCCCGACGAAGGATAATGGGGTGTTATAAGTATTGATCGGAAATTCAGATGCTTTCAGTCAGGTCCGAAGAGTTCACAGTTATTCTACCTTCAGAAACCTCTTTGCCTCTCTTTCTAGCTGTAAGGATTCTGTTGAAAAAAAGAAGAGAGGCAAAGGGGTCTCCTATGTCGTATGTCGTATAAATATGTCGTATTTACAAACAATTTACTATTTTATTTATAGAACCCGGCATTGTATACGACTGTCTATACCAGTGTCTATAAATTATAATCGATCGATGATACACGCTGTCCTTGCATTGTCCCAACACTAGCTCGACTAGCTAGTATACCTGCGGTAGTGTGGGTGTGTTCGGACGATAGGTGCATGACATTGCACTGACCAATAAAAGCGGAGGGATTGATGTACGAGTGGTGTAAGTGTATGCGTGTTCTTAGTTTTCGGCGACACTGGTTCCGATACAAGCTTAGCGCCAAGGGCCTATCTCTCGATATCTGTGGTATATATGTATAACAAACAATCAAACAATATATATATTAACGGGGATCACGCGCAAAGAATACCGTTTTAAGTAAGTTCATAGATACATCTTTAAAAAATATTCGTTTTTTTTTCAGCCAACATTTTCAGTGCTTAGTCCAACATTAGCAGTGACTTTAGCAAGGTCGGCTGATGAAGAGATGAAAAGAAATCTCCGTTATTTAGAAGTGCTCATACTAGGAGGTAGCGCTGTGACAGCTGAAGTTATCAAAGCAGTCAAGGTATGCACGAACGTCGCCATCTCTTCAGCTGAGCAGAAACTACCAAAGTGATGAATAAAATTGAACGAATACAAGATACGATATAAAATATATAAGTCCTACAAGTCATGTCCCACAGCTAAGCCGAATGTAGATATACCTTAGATGCATCAAATAAGCGTATCTTTACTCATATAACTGCAGTAGAAGTTTCATGGAATTTGAGATATCGTTGATTTTAAAGGTTTTATTCAAATTCCCCATATCTTACACTATTTATTAGGATAGCCCTCTTTTTTGTTTTTTTTTTAAGTTTCTAAGCTATCGTGAATAGTTACTAAAGACAACTTAAGTGTTATTTTGTGGATACCTAAAGTAGAATAAGAGAAATTGATGACTTAGCCTTAACTTGAAATAGCCTTTGATCAGCTGTCGTGGAAAAAAGAACTAGACACGGTATGACAAAAAAGCTTAAAAAACATGCATATGCTAACCCAATTCAGAAATGGTTCAACACTTCTATCATAATATCATGGAAGAGGAATTTAATGCCACCTTTACTAAGCTAACCAGGGCTCCGCCTAGTAAGAAGGGTGACAGAAGAGCCCTGACTTCATTTGCTTCCGACTTTTGCATTATTCTTAGGAGTTGAGATTCCAAAGACGTCACAGCTAAACTTATTAAATCTGCAAGTTTTGAAATGTATTTCATGCTGTCAGTAATGTTCGCTGGTTAGATTCAGAATTACTCGCACATTTTCATGAGTGGCGCGATTTGGTTCGGCATTACGGTTAGGTTAGGTCGGGTCAGGGTAGATTATTATGAGGGATTAGTTTCCTTTGGGTTAGGATATAAGTATTATAAATCTGAAGGTGTCAAAAATAACTACCCAACGAATAACGCGGGTTAACCCATGGCATGAATGCCGCTCTCTGTGTCGCTCTCTTTCTCTCTCTCTCTTTCTCTTTCTGCCTCCCCTTACGCAAAGGTTCTTCCAACTAGTGTGACACCTCTGCAAGTGGTCTCAACCTTAAGGTATTTAATCCAGCCATCTTTTTTATTCTCATACTTAACACAAATAATGAAAAAGTCAGTAACAAATGAGATATTCGATGTTGTTCTACCTCTCTTGATAGACGGAGCCCTGGGTTTAGGACTAAAGGTGGCATTAATTCATCTTTCATACCATTATGATAGAAGTTTTGTACCATTCCTGAACTGGTACATATAGCATAGGAAATTTTTTATCGAACTTTTAGTGTTTCGGATGATACGTTAAGCTGTAGGTCCCGCCTACTATCGATACGTCGTATGAAAGCGCCCCATCAAACCGCACAGAGTCAGCCTGGTGGAGTTTGGCTTAAACTTACTCGTATCCGGTTAAAGGCCTGTGCCCCTCTATAGGGACATTAATGGACTACATTTTTAAAATATGTCTTGTATTTTTTTTTCACGGCAGGTGACCAATGGTGAAGTCGATGTTTTTGCTGAAGATTTAAGTTAAGACTAAAGTCATCAATATCAATTAGGTATCTACAAAATAAAACTTGTGTTGTCGTAACTATTCATGATAGCGTAGAAATTTAAAAAACCTAAAGGACTTTTCAAGAATAGCTGAAGTTTGGTTTAGAGCTAACTTCATTCCTTTCAATCGCCGAACACTAATTCTTTTCGTTTCGGGACACGCCTTGTTTGGTTTGAATTTGGCGTGCGCACGTCCTCTGACGAAATATTGATATATTAAACTAATTACAGACTTTTCGGCTATTTATTATGTTTGTCTGAATTCCCAAAAATTCCCTAACCACTGTTGTGAAGTGTTTGTACATCAGTGCAGGCAGTGAGAACGAGGGCCCTCCGAACACAGTGCAGCTTACTGCCGTGCTAACAAAGAGTGCAGTAAGTAAGGTTTTTTCAAAAAATTAGTTAAATATAGATTCGGGGTCGCAAAAACGAGCTCCACATGATAATTTGACCCCTATTTTGCTACCGAGTTTTAGAAGGGTAATTTCGTTAAGAAGAGTGCAGTAAAGTTTTCGCCAGACACCCAAATTACTAAATAAGAGTGCAGTAAGCATAGTCACTGCCCTTTGCATACCCAATTTAAAAAGGCTTCCTTCAATCTACACTAGTGAGTCATGCAGTAAGATAATTTGCTGCTTTATTAATTAGCACCGGCGAATTAAGTTCTATTGAGAGGAAACTAAGAAAAAGTGCAGTAACATTAATTACTGCATTATTTGTTAGCAACGCGATCGGATCATATGAGAATAAGATACTATAAAAAAATGCAGTAAGATGACATACTGCATTTGTCATTAGCATCGGTATTTTAATATTTATTAAAAGCTACTTATTTAAATTGCAGTATGATAGATTACTTCACTTCTAAGTGTTTAGTTTAGGTCCCTAAGTGTTTAATATTTTTGGTATCCCTAACAATAACTGCAGTAAGCATTCTTACTGCACTAGCAATTAGCACGTCGTACCATAATTTTCGTTAGTCATCCTAAGAATACCGCAGTAAGATTGAATCTTGACTCGCGAATTTGATGCTCGAGGTGATTGAGAGGGGTGGTGGGGTAGGGGCTTGCGCTCGCGCCACCATTTCGTACACGCCGCCCATTCCGCAGTGGTTCGTCAACCGGCGCTCGGGTAAGACCACGCCACGCTGCTCTGCATTTTACCGCCAACCACAAAATTACGTAAGTGTCACACAATTACATCATACTTAAAATATATTCTATTTATTCAGTTTTTATTTTCAATTTAATGCCGGTTCTTGTTAGCTATTTCTACTTAGACATACCTAATGCTAACACGAGCGCGCTTGCTATTTACCTATTATATTTTTTTGACAAAAACGATTGGCGAAGGCAAGAACTCTAATTTATGCAACTATAATTATAAATGCGAAAGTAACTGTGTCTGTCTGTCTTTCAGAAAATGGATACTAGAAAAGATAAAATAATGAACAAAATAAACAAGACTAAAGCAAACCTTACTGATCTGAGCTCAATTTATTCCCGGCCGTTGGATTTTAAGGATCACGATATTATCTTTGATTATAAAAACGAGTACTCCAATTCCCTTGGCTATGTTCAGTTACATGGAACTGAAGAAATTCGTTCTTTGTTACAAAAACAGTTGACACTTGAAATACTTAATGAAAAAGCAAGTACTGTTACTGCTGAAACTGACGTCAATGAGAAAAAAATGAGCAAAAAATATCTACGGCAGTTAGTAAATATTGGATTCGACTCTACCCCAGCGACTGTTAGCAACAGCACCAATAGTTTGTTGTATTGTGACGAAATACTTCTCCCTTCAGTAGCTACTGAACAAGATGACCCAAGTGAAAATGAGTTTGAACCATACGCAAATAGTGATGACAGTAGAGATGCAGATTATTTGCCAGATTTCGAAGAGGAAAGTGTGAACTCTGATGACGACAAAGTGATAACAAATGATCCGTCAAAGTCTTTTCCAGTTTCAAAGTCAAAAACTAATGATTATATGGACGCGTTGAGTCAGCCTGCTTTTCAGCACTGTGAGTTTGCAAGCTGCAAACTGCATGTATTTGCATGTTGCGAAAATTGTTTTTGCTTACTTTGCTCTACTCATTATTATTGCCGCACACCGTTCAATGACTGTAAGAACCACAGACCTTATACAACTGAAAATGTTACGGAAAAATTGAAAATCTCTAAAAAAGTTAGAAAAGGTAAGGTTGATAAAGAAAACAATTCAAATTTGGCGAATAAGCAACTCGAAGAAAAGAAAGGAGAGAGAAACATAATAAAAGGATCAGTGCAACAAGTAAATAATGATAAAACACGCCGTGATGTAAACAATGCATGCTGTGAATACAAGAATTGTCAGGAAGAGGTATTTGCCAGCTGTGGAAAATGTTTAAGTCTACTTTGTTTCGATCATTTTCATGACGAAATTTCGTACAATGATTGTACTCAACATGAACCTTACAGTCAAGATAACACTAACCTTACACCAAAATACCCTAGTCAGGCTTCAACTCCTAACGTTTTAAATGCCTCTGCTTGTGGAGATGAGAATACGCAAGATACGGAAATGGTAAATACAACTCAATCTATAGGAAAGGGACTCACTAAAGATGGTAAGGTGCGAAAGAGGAGAAAGTTTGAAGAAAGCATACAGGTGAGAAAAGCTAAGAAAATTAAACTTGAAATCGAAAAGCTTTATATAAAAGAGCCTTGTACGGAAAAATGTATTAAGAAATGCACATCTAACTTCAGTGAAGAACAACGGATAAAGATACACAACGAATATATTTCCCTAAGTTGGGAGTCTAGAGGACTATTTATGAAAAGCTTAGTGGACACTAAAAATACTGCAACTAGAAAGACCAATACAAAAAGTGGACAAGACACTCCCAGACGAGACGTTACATACAAATATTTTTTCTGTTTGAGAAAAGAGAAGACGGAAGTTTGCAAAACTTTCTTTTTAAGTACTCTGGGTTATAATCATAAAAATGATAGACGCTTGCATTTAGCACTAAAAAGATCAGCTGACAGACAAAAAGATGAAAGAGGAAAGGGTTTGAGAGCCAACTTTATAGATAAAGACATAATAAAAGCGCATATTAGATCTTATAATCCATCCATCTCTCATTACAGACGAGAACATACGCCATTAAGGCTCTATTTACCGAGTGACATAACAATCGCATCTATGTATAAACATTTTTGTGAAACACATTCAAATCTTACAGTATCCTATGAAATGTACAGACTAGTTCTGCGTAAGGATATGAACATTTCATTTGCGCATCTAGGTAATGAGGAATGTGAAGTTTGTGCCCATTTTAAAGAACATGCTAGCGAAACTGAAAACAATTCACAGACCTCATGCCTCTTTTGCCAAAAGTATGAAAAGCATAAACTGGATTACCAGAACTCCCGTAAAGAATACAAAAAGGACGTTAAAAGGGCTTCAGACGCCAATACAAATGACACCTGTTTTTATTCAGTTGACTTACAAAAAGTTATAATGTTACCGCGCATGGAACAATACAAAGCTGGCATTTTCTGTCCTCGCATTATAGTTTATAATGAAAGTTTTGTACCATTAGGCCCATCGAATAATGACAATATTCCGTTCCCTGTGGTGTGGAATGAAAGTGTGTCCGGTCGAAAACAAGAAGATATTATATCAGCAATGAGAGCCTTTTTAATGTACAAGAGAGACAAGCGACACATCGTTTTGTGGATGGATAATTGCTCGGCACAAAATAAAAATTGGGCCATGTTATCTTTCCTGAAACAAATCATCAATAGCAATTTGATCGCTGCAGAGACAATAACTCTTAAATACTTCGAGCCGGGTCATACCTTTATGTCGGCGGACAGTTACCACCATATGAACCGGCACCAGGCTAAGGTCGTAGCCGCCGCTATCAGTAGCTATGATCGTCTATTCTATCTATCCCACAATGAGAGGACCCGATTCGGCTGTAAGTTTTGTAAGTAAGAATGATAAGTCTGAATTTCTCGTTCGTCGAGAAGTCCGTTAGGCGTACAATAGTCGAACGAAATTTGGTTCAGGAAGTTACAGTTTCAAGTTAGACAGAGAAAGCATATATGTCCGCGAGCCGGTAATTCACATCAGTCAGCGGTGTATTGCGCCAGAACGATCGTTGTTATATTTTATGTGATGGCACCATCTGGTTTTTGTATATATGAGCGCATTGGAACATCTTTTGTTTTAGTTTTAGTTTTAGTTTTAGTTTTAGTGGTCGACCACAGTTATAATATTTGTTTGTGATATCGTATAGATATCCGTCGTAGTTTTACGACGTGAGTACTCAATGATATTTCATGTGCTCGCTAGTAACGGCTTGTGGTGGTTCCAATTATATATTTGGTTCACGGCAATAACGACCCGAAAAGACCGGTTTACACAATTGCAATTTGAGTTCCGAAATGGGTTCTGAACTAGCGGTTACCTCAAAAGGTCCGTAATGTTTTGAAACCTTCAACTCTGCGCAATTTGAGCTGGATGTTATCGAAACGTAAGCATTATTGTTTTAGGAGTTCTAACCCACACCATAGCGAAGTGCATAGTTCGATAAATACCGAACTATGAATTCCACTAGCCGCAGCACGTCCTGGGCTGAGCCAAATCATATATACCGACTCAGCTTACACATTAGAACTCCAGCAAAATTTACATTTAATTTAAAAATGCAACTTGAATCCTATCTGACCCAAGGCAATGCAAAACACCTACCCGGACCTAAACAATGAACTTTAGACTGTAAATTGATCTTTTTGCGCGTCCCCGACAACACTCAAATGTCAAAATATCAACAGGATATGTTATCTGTGTTGACACCGGTTTAACTTTGTTCTGAATTTGTTATTTCCATCCGCGGAACCTCATCGATCAAACAGTCTCCCTATGCCCTGCCAACCTAGGTTTAGCCGCAACTAAACTCCTGTCTAGCCTAGTCTAAAAACCTAGTGTTATACCACGTCCATCATCGACACCACTCGAAAATGGTTGAGTTTGATTTGAATGTGCTTGAATGTTTAACGACTGTGTGTGTGGGAACTTCAAAACTCGCTACTCGAAAGAATGAGGAGAGGATTAGCCCGCGAATATCCTAAGAGCCAATCCAGGAACCCTATGGTGAAGGAAAAAGGAATTTAGGGTCGCTCCAAGCCCAGACTCAGACTCAGATAAATTGACTTAAAAGTTCTTTCCTAACGACCCAAGGATAGTTTTGGAATTAGGGGTAGGATATAAAGGTAGGAACCGAGGTATATCTCGGCGCTTCAGACACTCACGAAAACCCACTGAAACTCCGCAATCACAAATTCGTATAGTTCTGACGCGTAACACGGCAGACAACACTGTTTAGAACTCGTGAAAGACGTCTGTCACAGTAGCTAGACGCTGAGACTGAATGCTCTCCTTCGGCTTGGTGATCTTCTCACACCCCTTCCAGGGTGCGGGGTTGCGGTCCCGGGGCAATGGCCCCCTTCCGCGGAGTCTTCCGCTGGCCGTGACTACGGCCAGGTCATTGGGTGGCTGAGGTGTTCTTCTTCGGGTTGTGTGGCCTCAATCCAGGGGTGCTGCCGGCTCGGCAACCAGGTCTCGGGGTAGGCGGCGACGGTCATACGGGCGCGCGTGGTATGGCGCCAGGTCTCGCACGAGCGGGTGTTGAGAGCCGTCCGCTCGTGCGAACATGTTCGTTGCCAGCCTCTGGACGAACTTGTCCAGTGTCTCCAATCCTAGGTCCCTTGCGATCGTTGCGTTTCTCACGTAGCGAGGCGCGCCGACGATGGTACGCAAGGAGAGGTTTTCTTGGGCCCGGAGTCTCTTCTTGTTGGACTCCGAGCAGAGGGCGTACCATGCCGGCGAGGCATACGTGAGGCGGGACCTGATGTACGTTTTATAGATCCCGAGCTTCGACCGCAGGGGGAGGCCGGAGTCCAGGAGTGGACGAAGTTTTGCCCGTGCAGCCCGGACCTGGTTTACGACGTTGTCGACGTGGGTCTTCATCGTGAGCCGGCGGTCTATGGTGACCCCCAGATACTTCACTTGGTGCAGCCACCCAATGTCCTTCCCTTGGAGTTGGAGTGGTGGTGGCAGGTTGCTCTGGCCGGTGATCATCGCCTGCGTCTTCCCGACGTTGACGGAGAGCCTCCATTTGGCCAGCCATTTAGGCAGGGTGTCCAGCGTGCGTTGCATTTTGACGGCGGCGTGGGGTGCTTTGTAGGACGACGCATAGTATGCTGCGTCGTCAGCGAAGAGGGCCAGCTGTACACCAGGGCCAACTGGGATGTCATCCGTGTATCGGGAGTAGCAGGCGGGTGAAAGACAGGAACCTTGTGGGACGCCGGCTTCGATGGGGCGGGCTTCTGACACGGCGTCTTCCACCACCACTCTGTAGTGGCGACTCCGTAGGAACGAGGCCACGACGCGGGTGATTCGTCGTGGAGCTGGGGACGTCGACAGCTTGTACAGCAACCCCTCGTGCCATACTCTGTCGAACGCCTTCTCCATGTCCAGGAGTACTGCGACGGTGTATTCTTTCTTATTCCGACAGACCGTCATGTCGTTCAGTACCCTGGTGAGCTGGATCGTCGTCGAATGCTCTGGCCTGAAGCCGAACTGTTCCGGGCGAGCTTGGATATGTGGCAGCAGTCTTCCTAGCAGCAGCTTCTCGAACACCTTTGACATGGTGCTCAGGAGGGTGATGGGCCGATAGCTCTCGGGCTTTTTGACATTCTTGCCCGGCTTGGGGAGCATTATGACCAGGCCTTCCTTCCATGTAGTAGGGAAGTGCCCCGTGCGCATGATGCCGTTAAACAGGCGCGTCATAGCCGCCACAGTCGGTAGCGGCAAGTTGCGCAGCGCCATGTTGGTGATTTGGTCTGCGCCCGGGGCTTTCCTGGGCTTGGTGCGCCTGATCGTTCGCAGGACTTGGCCGGGCGAGAAGAAGATGGGGTCCTCTTCAGGAGCTATCGGCGTCGCGAAGTAGTGCCGCAGGTGTTCCTCCACTGCTGCTACGTGTTCGGCGTCGTCGGTGGGGTTCGGCTTGAACTGCCTCTCCAGGCATTCGGCGAAAATTTCAGCTCGGTCTTTTGCTCTGAATCTCGGGAAGCCGTCGCTGCCCAGCAGCGGTCGAACAGGAGCCGGGGTGGCCGACAGCTGCCGGCATAAGCGATGCACGGAGGGGACGTGATCGCCTACGGACTCGATGTGGCGTTCCCAAGATTCTTCGGCGTGGTCGGCAAGGCATCTTTTGGTGGTGGCCGTCATGGCGTTGAGGCGGGACTTCAGAGTTGGGCACCGGGTTTGTTGCCATAGCTTCCGGAGACGGCGCTGTTCGCAGATCAGTGCCTGAATCTTCGCCGGGAGGGGTTGGGGTTTCCTCCGGCTAGAGACGGTATGCGAGGATGTGTCGAGCGCGTCCTGGATCTTGCTAGTCAACTCTGAAGTCAGTGCTTCGACGTCTTCTGGCTGTGTGGCTGTCCGGGTGGTGGGGTTTTCGGCGAGTGCGGCCGAGAAGGAGGGCCAGTTGTACCGTCGACGGGGCGCTGGTGGCGAGACTCTTGTTGGCAAATCCGCAAGGACGAGGAGAATGGGTCTGTGATCCAAGGGAAGGTCTGGCAGGACTTCCTGGCTTGGCTGGGTCCGGATTCCTTTGTAGACTACGATGTCGATGATGTCCCCAGAGCCGTCCGGGTTGTAGTGAGTCGGCTCGTAGGGTCCGATGACATCGTAGTCGTGGCTCACGGAGTCGGCGAGGAGTGCGCGTCCGGCGCCGCACACTTTCGAGGAGTTCCAGTGTGGGTGCTTGGCGTTGAGGTCTCCGGCGATGAGAGTCGGTTGCGGCGACTCCAGCAGTCCCCGGAGCTCCCTGGGATTGAGTCTCTCACCGGGGGGGTGATAGGCGGCATAGAGTCGCACAACGTTGCCGGCGACCTGTACTTCGACGCCAAGGACGTAGATTGTAGTGTGCTCCTCGAAGTCGATGGGTTGGTGGACGATACTCCTTTTAACCAGGATAGCCAGACCTCTGTAGGCAATCCCCTGCGGGGATCGCTCGTCCTTGCGGTAGGTTGTGTAGCCGGGGAGGGTGAGCTTCATCTTCACGGTGAGGTGGGTTTCGCTAACCAGCATGACGTCGACTCGGTACTCTCGCAGGAAGGTTTTCAGCAGCTGCTTCTTTCCTTTGAGTGACTGGGCGTTCCAGTGCACAATCCTTAAGGAGTCAGCCATCAGGGCAGATGTTCGGCGATACTCCTTAGGACTGCGGGATCTTGGAGTGCTTTGATGAGTGCTGCGACAAGATCCCTCGGCGGTTCGTTCTCTGGTGGAGGTGGTGGTGCTGCGGCTCCTTTCTCCTCAGCCGCTCTCGGCACTTCGTTCTTCTTTCCCCCCCGCTTCCGTTTGCGCTTGGGTAGGGGCGCGCCTGGCGCGGTGGCCGGGTTGGCCTCCGCCATGAGTGATGAGGGCGCCGACTCCTGCACAGTTGGGGGTTTGGGGGGGGGCGGCTGCGTCTTGGGGCCACCGGTGCGGGCCGCTGGACCGGCCTTCTTGTTTCGGCTCTCTTGCCGGAATACAGGGCACGACGTGTTGTTTGCCGTGTGCGGGCCTCCGCAGTTGGCACACGTCGGCGGCATCTCTCTAGGCCGGTCGCAGTCCGCGGCGGGGTGCGGTCCTCCGCAACGCACGCAGGCCTGGGGGCGGTGGCAGTTGTGGCTGCTTTGCCTAAACTTCTGGCATCGGTGGCATTGAGCTGGTCCTTTCTTCCCGCGCCACGCCTCGATCTTCACGCCGGGCATAAAAAGTAGCTCGTCTGTATCGTACAGACTGGCTGTTATACCCGGCGTCTTCTTCAGCTGCGCGTGGAAAATGCAGCCCGGTCTGCCCTTCCGTGCCCGAATCTGTTTGACAAAGCTGGCCTCGTAGCCGCGCTCTGCCAGCGCGGAAGTGATCTCCGCGGGCTCAGTGTTTGCCGGCAGCCCCCGGATGGCAATCTTCAGGCTCCTTTCGGCGGGAAGCGAGTAGGAGTACCAGTGCACCCCTGTGGTCTTCTCCAACGTCGAGAGGTACGACTGGACGCACCGGTATTCCTCGTCATCTGCAGGCGAAAATCGCACACCCTTTTGGTAGGGGCGCGCGTTCGGGGCCCTCTTCAGCCGCTGCTGGATTTCGCGGAAGTGGTGGACCCAGTTCGGGAGGGTCTCCACCACTATAGGCGGGTAGCGCGGCTTGGAGGGCGGTTTCGTGACGGCCACGCCCGTAGCGGGGGCACCGGGTGGCGGCGGGGCGCCTGCGGTAGGCGACGCGGCAGGGGGCGCACTAGCGGGCACAGCGGGGGGTGCGGCGGGTGGCGTGCGGCGGGCGACGGCGGGCGGCGCGGCGGGGGGCGCGCTAGCGGGCGCGACGAGTTTCGCGACGGGGGGCGCGGGCGCGGCCTGCACTCCGTGTGTGTGCGGGATGGGGCGGGGGGGCCTCGCGTTGCTCTCCCTCCCCCCACAATTGTATTTATACGCCCCACATGCGTCCTTTGCGAAAACGCTCTGCCCAAGCGAAGCTTCTTATCACCAACTACACAGGGTCTATTTTCTACCATGCCATGCAGATCCGCCGTTCTACAAATTGTGTGTACGCATATTCACTATGATCAACCGTAGGTGATCACTCAAATCATTTGGTACTGCCGATACACAGAATCTGTTGATCGCTGACCAATAAAAGCTTGTTGCGATTAATTAAGCATTACCCGACCGCTAGGGCGCGAAGCTAAGACCAACCAGAATGATATTCAAACTAGCGCTGTCAGACTCTCCATATCATACCTCAATCGCAATTGTGTATTTGCAATCAACATAATAGCTTTCTCCGTTCCATAATAACCTTTCATTATTTAGTTATTCATAATTTTATTCAACGCGCAGCCAAATCGGCTCTGATCTCTACACATCTCGCAGGAATGCGACAAAAAAACTTGACCTGAACTGAAATTCCACGAATGAACCCACGCGTCTTTTTTTTTTTGCAAACTTTGCCAGTAAGCTACGCAAAACCCCCAAACGTTATCTGAACCGATTCTCGTATTCAAAACAGCGCGGCGTTGGGCTAGCTCTCTACCACGCAGAATGAAGTATCAAATGTACCGAACCTCGTGTACCATTACACATAGAGTTGAAGAGTCTATGCAAAAGAAAGGCAAAGTTTACGACTTTAATGACTTTCTCGACGCCGTCAAAAATGCACAAAAACCAAGTGAAGTAAAAGTCATGGCAGTTTCAGACTTTTACGAATATGCAGACCTTTCGTCCCAGCATCGGCTTCGCAAACTAACACCTAGAGTTTACTTGAGAAATATAGTGGTTATCGTAGCAAGAAGAGGACTCTACACTCTGGATTTTAAAACAGATAATAACCAAGATGTCGACGAAACACTGGATTTTATTCAAATCAAATATATAAAATCAAATCATTTGCCTGAAGTGAAACAAAGAAGTGTACTAAGAGGTGTAAAGGAGAGTACTAAAAATGACATCAAAGAGAAACTGTTACACCTCATGCCAAAAAACAGAAGGCAATTTTGGCTTGACTTACCCCTTAGTAGCGGTACTGGTGGTGATGATCTCGAATAAGCCTCAGTAAATTTTAAGTATTCCTATTTTTAAATAGTTTTAGTTTTATAGTTTTCTGATCATGTTTCTGTTACCTATTTGTTTGATTTTATTCAGATTTTGATCTCATGTATGTTCTAAATAATTATGTGCCATATGCTGGCTGTTATTATCATAAGATACGTTTTACCTTAAGTGAAATAAAGAGGTACAAGGGCGAGAGTACTAAAATTGCCATCAAAGAGAAACTGTTATACCTTATGCCAAAAAATAGTAGGCAATTTTACGTTGACTCATCCCTTATTTTATTAGCCATGGTGATTAAAGAAGCCTAAGTCGATTTTAAATATTGATTTTTCATAGTTTAACTTTTATAGTTTTAAAGCACATTTAGTTTTTTATTTAATTTTATTTAGACATTGATCTCATGTCCATTCCGAGTGGCTGCTATGACTGTAAGGATATGTGTAGTTCCTAATAATATAAGTTACTTTCATAATAAATAAACAAATTTGTCTACAAACGGCTGTTTATTTATTTTTATGCACAGGCAATATCTCGGTATCTAAGAGGACGAATATTCTACAGAAAAATACGTTTTATTTAAAGAAAACAAACAGAATGATGGCTTGAATAGATTGATGTACTGCGTTTACAATAACTACCCAGTACATTTGTTACATATGGTATTACAAACGTTAAGTGCAGTAACACGCTTTTGCTAGTAATGGCTGCAGTAACTACCACAGTTACTGCACTATCGATTAGGAACGCTGTCTAGAGTTGCTAAAGAACATACTAAGCAAAAGTGCTTTTTTCACGATTTAAAACACTACATCACACCTGTGACAATAAAAGCCAGCTCAGTTAAAACTACTCATCTTTTACTATGTACTAAAAATAAAACAAATTTTGAAAACTCATAAGAAAGACTCAAAAAATCAAAACAAAATAAAAAACTTTAAGCGCGATTTTCTCGAAATGGCGGCGACCCACCTTACTGCACTCTTAGTTAGCACGGCAGCTTAGACAAGAGGTAACCCCTGATTTTTAATTTAATTATTTTTCTTAGCTCCGTGTATCGCAGACCGTGACTCCTGTGTCACAGCTGGTACTAACAGTGTAGAAAATGGGAAATTGGAACAACGAATTCCATGCATTTTTCACTAAAACCATGTTGTCAAATGTCGAAGTCGAATAATCGATGCACCTAAGGTAGGTCTGCCTTCGGTGATGCTGTAGGACATGACTTATGGGACACTAAGTATATGCAGTGTTAAAATAGGTATAATAACATTATCATTAATGTTTCAGTAATTATTAGGGCTAATTAATTTTAGTTAAAAAGGGACCTTTGTTTTTTTCGGTCTGAATATCTGTGGTTATATTTTTCGGGTAATTATTTATATTTACCTTATATCTAAACGGGTAAAGATAAAAGGTATATCAAGAATATTGAAGTTGCGGTACATTATTAATGTAGGTGTAGGCAAATCTTTAATATGTAAAGCAATAGGGTCATTTAAGCCTTTCTAAACACTTTGGCGGAAAGCAAGGCAGATTTATAGGAAAATTATAACTGACCGGAAATGTTCCGAAAAGGTTAAGAACTTATACACTGCTAAATATAATGTTACAGGCAATAGCTCCGAATACCCAAATCATGAGTATGTATGCGATGACGGAGACTGGATTTCTAATGGTTAACTACAATGCTTCTGATGGCCAATTTTTTTGTCCAGTTGGGTGCAATAGGAAAAAAGTGGGTAAAATAACACTACATGTTTTTTTTTACATTATTTATCACACTTAATAATATATTAATATGTTGAATACTTAGTGCATTAATCAGGCAATACCTGTATTTCAACTTATGTAAAACACAAAATAAGAATCTCTTAGAATCTCTGGCAGAACTAACGATTAGCTTAACTCCAATTATTCCATAAGTATCTGTTTTTTTAGTTGATGAATGCCTCCACCGGAAAAGAGGTTACGGGACCAAATGAGACAGGGGAACTATGGATAAAAGGGTCAAACAATTTTAAGGTGCGTACGTTCGTTTATACGTACTCACATTATTGCCTTGAAGTAAGCTTGTAGGAAACTGATACCAAAATACAGTCATCAGAAACAATGTATATTTAAATGTTTTAATTTTTCAATTAAATACGTATTTTTTTCCAGGAATATTACAACGATCCTGTTAAAACCAAAGAGGCATATTCTACTGACGGGTGGTTCAAAACTGGAGATTTATTCTACATGGATGACAAACATAACTTCTATTTTGTAGACCGCCTTAAATTGCTCTTGAAATATAAAAGTTACTACGTGAGTTCAACAACAACAAACAACAACAATATTATTTTTTCACATTTCACAAAAATAAATGAGCCATGTGTTTTATAAGCGGGAAAGTTAATGCAATTAAATTTAGCTTGCTTTTTTAATCATAACTCTTTACTCAGCTTTTATTCAAATTAAAGGTATCTCCTGTGGAATTAGAAGCTGTGATCCGCCAGCACCCAAGTGTAATGGATGTAGCTGTCACTGGGATCCCGGATGATGAATGTGGAGACCTGCCGGTTGCTATGGTGGTTCGTCGAGAGGGCGCAGAAGTTACTGCTGAAGAAATCAAAAGTTTAGTGCGAGGTAAAAACGGGTTCGTAATACTATAAACTAAGATTTGTCTCATGATGATGGCATATCAATGACTCAGCTTTTTCTTTTTCATATAAAATCAAAATAGTTTTACGTCTCGTATCCCAATGGCCTACGAGTATGCCTCCCTTTGCTCCCTTTTGGTGGTGCTTTAGTAGTTGGAGACAAAGAGTTTCATTGTAATGAGATCAGGTACAAATAGACGTCACGTGATCTTTCAAATACACTTAACACTGGCAAAATTAATCTCAAATGTGGTTAGGATGTCATATATTATATAAAAAATAAATAGAACTTTTCCAACTACACCAGCGCCATCTGCAATGAGCTATTTAGATAAGGTGCCATTGTGTCTGAACGAATTATCATATTGTATTTTCTTTATTGTTGTAGAATCTTTAACAGATGCAAAACAGCTACATGGTGGGGTTTACTTCATAGACAACTTGCCTGTGACTGCTACATCTAAAGTGGACAGGAGGAAGCTCAAAGAAATTGCTATTGCTTTAAGAAAAGGTGTGAAGGAAAATAAATAGTAAGAAAATAAATTAAACTAACTAATATCATTGAGCCTTTGCTACCCCATATGGAAAAAGACGTGATGTATGTAATAAAATAAACAAAATTTATTTTAGATGCTGCTTTTTTCATTATACATCTTTATTGGTGTCTACTTATAGTGAAACAACTTCTGAGATAACCACTGCCACTCATTGCATTTACTAGGTACAGAAACCAGAAATTAATTCTTATGATGTTTTCTGCGCAATATACCAAAAGCGCGGGAAACTTAGATTTGTGGCAAACATATTTCGCTATTATTGGTCTATCGATTTCGAGTCAAAAGACTTCCTTGGGGATTGATTAGATTCAGATTATACATAATCCGAAATAACGACGGTCGCTTCTTACCTGCGGTCCACCTCCTGAGACCACTTGGGTGAACGATGGAGATATTTTTTTTACCAGTGTCCACCTCAAGTATGACATTAAAAATCTATTAATGATATTGGTAACGGTCCACCTCGGTAATACATGCTGTTTGGTGGTCATGATTTTGTCAGGTGTCACAAATTTTAACTGGTGTCATGATTATGTATGACAGGTGACCAATTATTAACTAATTATAAATAAGCCTTATTTTTGAATGTTTTTGTTTTATGGTACTGATACCCCTTAAGCAAGAGAACAGTACCACAATTTCTATTAATTTTTATGATTGTTTCCATTTACGGAATTACGACACGCCTACATACGGCCAAGGAAAAATCAAATTAAATTCAAATCGGTTGAAATGAGTTAAAGAAATCATTATGAAGTATTTCATGATTTCAATAGACAATCTTCTAAAGAGTTCCGATATCATGGAGTTTTGATAACAAGGTGTACGGAGGAAATTAATAGTTTCCCCTAGTACACCCAGTTGGACAAAGGTGAATAGCAGAAAAAAAAATCCCCACCGTTCACCCAGGCGGTCTCAGGAGGTGGACGGTGGGTAAAAAGCGACAATAGTCATACCTGGACTGATAAAAATGTAATTCTATTACTCTAAAATATCCGAACATCAAATCCGCTATTTGAATTGGCTACAGCTTTGCAATCGCTAGCGATGTGTCCAAATTGTCAAATATGGACGGATCTAGCTTTCAAAGTCGGGGCATTTCAAATTCGAATTGTGATTTTACAGGCATACTTAAACTGTAAAATCTTGTCCATGAAATATGAGTCGATTTAAAAAATGTCTATTCCTTCTTACAATTCCTTGTGGTCGTTGAAAAACCATATAATATTATGTACCTGTTGCAGATTTCATGAATTAGTTTATTTGGTAAGTATTATTTATAATAACTTTTCAAAATTAACCCTTTTATGACTAAATGAAAATGAAAAAACGAAGTCAAAGTTGGATTTTTAGTAAGCAAAACGATTTAGGTTAAACAAAAGTTTAGGTGTGTGTTGATGTTTTTTTTTAATTAATAAATTAGTGAATTTAATTCCACAACCGCACTTTTTCATGTCTTCGTCCAATGTTGGTGCAGATTTTTTATGTTAATTTTTGGAATACTGACATATTTTAAATATTAAAATAAATCACTTCTCTTTATATAGAGTACCTGAGAAATTAAATTAATCCAAGTACTTTAGGAGGTATTAAGGTTATTAAACAGTTTGGTAGATTTATAAAAAATACCTAAAATTGAGTTTAGCAAAGGTCTTCACTTAATTTTAGCTGGTTTACTTAAATAGTCATGCACGCTGCCACAATTGACAAGGACACCCAACACACACCTGTCAAAAGTAGCCCTCAAAAGGTGCCTGAAAGGGAAACAGAAGAAAGGTTGCCCCAAAACAACGTGGCGACGTTCAACGGAGAAAGAGGCGGCCATTGTGAGCTCAGATTGAGCGGAGCTAGAACAGATATCCCGAGATCGGAACAAATGGAAATCTGTACTGAGCCCTATAACCCTGCTGAGGGGTGGATGAGATGATGATGATGATTATATTAAAAACATTCTTGATCTCTATCAATCACGATACCAATCAAAATTAAATCTTGCACTCTAGGCTCAAAAACTGAAAAACCATCATTTCTGCAAACAGCGGTTTTGGTAATTTTAATTCATAATTCTTTATTGAACACAGTTATTTAAAAAAGATACATTAAGAGAAAACATATGTACAAAGGCGAGCTTATCTCTAAAAAGAGATTTCTTCCAGCAATCCAAGGCATGACAGGAAATTTTATCAATAAAGGGTAATTTATTTTTCCAAAAACTGCGACACCAATGAACTATACTTTGTCCGCTCTATGAATGACTTTTTGACAGATAAAACTCCCTATACTTTTGACATCTGCAACGAACAATATGTCGCAATAAGGAAATGTCAAAAATTCAATAAAGGAATGGACAGAGTATATTTCTGAAATACAGGTTCTTACCTAGCTCAGGCTCAGATGTTCCAATTATTCATGTCTTTCTGTTTTACTGTCTGAATAAACGATTATTATTATTATTATTGGTTTTCTTTGGAAAACGGGAAAAAAATAACATAACTTTGTAACTTTTATTAAGTTGAGAAAAATATCCATCAATCCGGTTTCTCCACTCACCGCCAAAATGTTTTCCCACGGTATTTTGTTTTTTATTCTTTATACAAATGTTTACTTAAGAGAGCTCCTAAACAGATACTTGATACAAGTAAAGCCCGGTTGATTTCGTGGGTCAAAATATCTATATATTATGTCTCACCTCATTGTTTTTTGATATCTTTCCATATACATAGTTAAATCGGATTTTGAAACATACAATCCCATAATTAATAAAATAATTCAGCGATACAATTCAAGTCATTTATAGTTTGGGTTCTCTCTCAAGTACTGAATTATTACAAAACAATATGAACTGATCTTTTAAGCAGACATTCTATTGTGTTTCTTAGGTTTTACCAAAGAGTTATAATAGAATATAGTAGAAGAGTGTCCGTCGCGATAAAAAGCACCGTCTGTCGAAAAATAGTTAATTTGTAACAACGTAGGTGTCGTCCGTAGTATTTATTCATTCATTCAGGATTATAATTTCAATCTTCACAGCCATGTCGGATTTTTCATTGCCGAACGAAACAACGTATTTGTAATATTTGCCGCTCTTATCAGCAAGATGAAAGGCCAAGTTTCGTCATCAAACTTTCAAGTGGTTGATCGTGATTCGATCCTCAGTGGGGACCTTACCTTTTGCTTGGGAAGCTGCATATAAAGTTTAAGTTCGGTCATTCTGGTTGCTTTTTCAGCTCTATTTTGTATATACCACATATTCTATTAAACACACATCCACGCATAAATCAACATACACACTGCACTATGATTGAGCCAACCTATTCGCGACTGTCTGCTGCAAAATTTACATGCCTTAACCGATTCGACAATAATAATGGGTAATAACAGGAATAAGTTTAGGAATCTAAAACTAGGTCTTCTGAACGTTAGATCTATTAACACTGGGCAGGACGAATTGACAGTCACGATACAAAACCATAAGCCAGATATTCTGGCTATGAATGAAATTTGGCTAAGGTCAGGACAGGAATGATATGCCCCGAAGATACCAGGTTACACTCTGAAGGTCATACCAAGGCCAAAGGTCAGAATTGGGGGTGGAGTCGGCTTTTATGTGCGTAATGGATTGCGCGTGAACAGGTGACTTAAACCGGCGTCGTTATTGGAACAGATGTGGCTGGAACATGTACTGCCAAACAAAGTCAGGATGGCCAGACCAGACCTAATAGTGACAGATTCACCAGAAATATATAGACATATCACCGTACATCACTATCCATCACTAAGTGACCACGCTATGATTTTAGCGGAGATTAAAGTAGTGAAGCCTAAAGAAGTGGTGCAATACATATCGACACGCTCCCTGCATAAGATATCTGAAAATGATTTCCAAGAGGACTTAAACCTTCTGCCATGGTTATACGTTTCAGAAGCACTTGGTGTATGAGAGATGACGGACTGCTTTAATGAACTGTTACTTGCGCTGTTCGACGGACACGCTCCCTTGAGGCGTAAGAAAGTCAAACAATCCCCATGCCCATGGATCACGGATGTTATACAGATAATGATGGAAAAGAAGGAAGAAGCTAGATCTAAAGCAACTTCTACTACAACAGAAAGTCTCCAAAACTACTATAGGGCACTCAGGAATCTGGTTAACAGTTCCATCAAACGAGAGAAAAAGGCCTACTTTAGCCATTTCGTAAATCAAAATAAAAACAATCCATTTATCATGTGGAATAATTTAAAACGCTACGTGACGTTATCGGAGCCGAAGACACTCTCCATACCACACACACTTGAATAATCCGGACAAAATAAGCTACTTCATATACGGATCGGGAACTGCTTATACAATTTAAAACAACGATGTTTGGAGAATCGAGATTTTCAATACATACCTGTACGGAACAGGAAGTGTCAAAAATAATCGCTGGTATAGGTATGAATGCAACAGGCTATGACAAAATCTCAGTCCAGATGGTTCGTCTAACACTGCCAGTTACGCTACCCATCATTACAGGAATCATAAATCAGTCAATCATCACGGGTGTGTTTCCGACAGCGTGGAAACTGGCTAATGTCAAACCCCTTCCAAAAATCAAGTTAGTAGAATAATTTAAAGACTTACGACCGATCAGTATTCTGCCTGTCCTCTCTAAAATATTAGAAAAAGCTGTCTGCACACAATTGACTAAGTATCTTGAGAAGAAAAATATCCTACCAGCTGTACAATCCGGTTTTCGAGATTTCGGACATGGCACTGACACAGCTCTGGCACATATCACCGACGACATCCTATCAGCATTTGATTCTGGACAGGGCAGTATGCTGGTACTGCTTGACTTTTCAAGAGCATTTGATTGCTTAAATGTGGGATTGCTGCTGGCAAAGATGTCGTACTGTGGCTTGACGTGGTCGGCGTGCAAGTTGTTTCAAAGTTACTTAAATAATAGGAAACAATTTGTGGAGATGGAAGATTGCGAGAGCAACACCACACGATCTATTGATTTTACCTTATCTGAGTCTACTCTTACTCCGTTTTTATCTATCATATATCCCAAGTACTTTACTTCACTTGCTAAGAAACTACATTTACTCTTCTTTATTTTTAACCCACTTGATTCCAGGATTTTTAATACCGTTTTAATTGTTTGTGCCAAGTGTATCAAATTCTCACCTCTAAATGTCAGGAAAGTTGAGACCAGTTTACTGTAAGATAGCAGCACGTTATAATTAGTAAATGACACGAAGTTTCTTGGAATAACAATTGATAGTAAATTGCAGTGGGAACCCTGCATAGATAAACTAGCTACTAAATTATGGGGAATTATAATACGATCGATTAAAAAACTAATTGACCGAATGATCACTGAGCAAATGACTATGAACAGCGGAAATACTTGAAATGAGCGAAATAAACACTGAATTGAGCATTTTTTTTATAATAATAAAATCTAGAACGAGCTTACAAAAAGTGGGCATTTCAGATATTAAAATTCTACCCGTGCGACCAAATTACTAAGTGAGCGACTAGAAATACAAAGAAGGCAACTTCAATAACGGAACACAGAAAGCCAAATTTGAGTAGGTAATTGTGGCTAAATTTCAATTGAATTATAGGTTAGGTTATAACTTAGAAGAAGCAACGCCGGAGCGTAGGCAAAGAAAAGCCAAATTTGGCTAGAGTAGGTTATTGTGGCTAAATTTCAATTGAATTATAGGTTAGAACTTAGAAGAAGCAACCCCGGAGTAGGTTATTGTGGCTAATTGGGTTATAGGTTAGGTTGGAACTTAGAAGAAGCAACCCCGGAGCGTAGCGGAGCGGAGAGTATGCAAAGAAAAGCTTCTAATTTTGTATTTTAAGTAACTCAAATTAATGTTTGTAAGTTGCTGTTCTGTTGATTTCTCATCACTCGAAGTCAGTTGCTCAATTAGTAATTAATTATTTTTGTCACTTAAAACTTTAATTTACAGTTACTCGTTTAAATACTACCCTTAAATTATGTTCTGTGGCTTACGCTGTTAGGAACATCAGACAAAACACGGATGTGGCTACATCTAGGCTAGTATATTTTAGTTTCATAGTGTCATGTTCTATAGTATCTTGTTGTGTGGAAAAGCAGCGGATATACAAACTATTTTTATTTTATAGAAAAGAGCTATTAGAGCAATTTGTAATTTAAAACGCACAGAATCCTTAAGAGATCTTTTTAAATAAAAAGACATACTAACTGTAGCTAGTCAGTTTATTTACAAAAATAAAATGTATGTACGCAAGAACCTTATAAACTTATTGATAGCTGTAAAGTTAACCTAAAAAATAATCACTAGTTGTTCCCCGGTTTAGATTTGCGAATGTTTGCAATTCTGTCAAGGGTCAGTGCATTCTCTACTACAATATCAAAGTGTGGAAATTTTGAAATTGCCTTTTGAGCAATTTAAAAAGCATCTCAAAGCGACTTTGTCGAAAAAGGGATATAAGGGATAATGTTCAAGACTACTTAAATGATGGGACTTTATTTGGTTAATCTAGCTCAACACAGTCCTTGGTTTTAATAATTTTGTAATTATGTATTAATAATAGTAAGTAATATTTTCATATTTGTATAAGTTAAATACAAGCAATTTTTAAAAGAGATCTAAAATTCAATCTGTGGGTGTTTCTACGCCCTTCTTCTTCCACAGTGGTCCAATGTAGAGAAGTGGCAAAAAAGACGTTACCTAAGTATATGTAAATATCAACACTAATAAAGACATTTCATTTGATTTGATTTGAATAGTTTGCGTTATTTACCTGTTTTATTTGTCTTTTCTAAGGTAACCCTAAAAATACGTGTGAAGCACCGTATACTTGTTAGAAAGTTGATCGCAATACTATTTGTAGTACATTAAATCAATAAAAAAATAAAAAATAACTTTGTCTCAATAAATAAAACCTTATAAAACATAAGCAAGATAGAAGAAAGAAAGAAAGAAAGAAAGAAAAGACGTTTTTTTGCCACAAACTACTTAAAACATAACATAACATGGCAGGTAGGTATCCAACTTAATCATTTATTTGTGGCGAAATGGACTGGCCTCAGCTTATGCTGGGTGATGTGACATCATCACAGCGCTGTTTTTCAGACCAGCCCTTTTTACTCAAACTTAACTAAACAATATAAAAAATAACAATTTACTGTAAGTATGTTTGTTTATCCCATGAGTGTAAGCTGAAAAAGAACAAAGAGGATGATACTCCCATCAATGAAAATACTGCAGACCCCGCCGCAGATCAGAAAGCTGCTGATGCTGATAACACATTCCAGCATCAGTTTGAAAGATTGGAGGAGCTAATCAAGTCTTCGGCGGCTTTGTTGAGGTCTGAGTTTCAGGCATTCAGAAAAGAGTTAGAAGTGATCACCGAGCTTCAAACAGCGACCAAATTCTAAAGTCTCTGAAATCGGAAGTTGGTTCCCTCAAGAGCGAAAATTTACAACTTAAGCAGAATGTTAAGGACCTAAACTCCAAAGTTATGCAGATCGAGCAGAAGGCTAGATAATGCTATGCCGAGATTCAATGCGTTCCTGAACATAAGAATGAGAACCTAGTCAGTACGGTGTTACAGCTAGCTAAGTCGGTTTCATGCCCCCTCTAAGAAAAGGGCATTTTAAAGTGCACGAGAGTGGCCAAGCAGGACTCCAGCCAAAAGCAACTATACTTAAGTTATCGTCACCCCGCCTACGTGATACCTTGTTGGCATGCTGTCTGAAGTTCAATAAGGAGAACCGTTCAGATAAGCTCAACCATTCTCACCTCGGTTATGGTGGAGATAAGTCCCCGATCATTGTGAATGAGCACCTGTCGCCGAGCAATCGTGACCTGCAAGCTAAGGCTCGCGCGTTTAAGAAGGAGGCGGGCTACAAACATCTGTGGGTGAGTGGCGGCAGGATCCTTTTGCACAAGGATGACAAATCTGTGGTGATATGGGTTAAAAGCCAGGAATTCCTTGACACTTTAGCAAAATCTTTTGTTTCAAGTCAGTAGATTTTTTACATTTTATTTTAAATTGCATGTTATATTATGGTTTATGTTATGGTTTTTATATATTAAAGCTTCAATTAAGTATTTATTACCAAAATTGCAGAAGCATTCGTGGTAAGCTTCAAAACCTGTACCTAGCGAGTCTTACTTATTCATATTCATATTCTTTATTGCAAATAAAACATAGATAAACAGACAGTTACAATAAATTTTTTAAGCAAAGACGAGCTTATCTCTAAAAAGAGATTTCTTCCAGCAAACCTAGGCAAGACAGGAGTGTTTATGAAAAAGGACAGTCCTAGTGCGCAATAAAACTGTATACGTAGGTACGAAGATTACTTTTAGAATATAAATAAAATATACCTAATAAAAAATATATATATCTCAACTAGATAAAATACACTAGATAGCATGCACATATATAAACTACAAAATATCATACATACTTACTTGTGATTTCGATATAATAATAACAGAGACCTGGCTAAACGATAGCGTTTTGGATGCAGAGATTTTAAATGGAAAATATCAGATATATCGTAAGGACCGATGCGGAAATCTAGCATTAAGTCTGATAAGGGGGGAGTTTTAATTGCTGTTTCGAAATCGCTAAACTCTACTAGGCAATCGATATATGAGAGTTGTTACGAAGAACTGTGGGTTACAGTTTCCTCTAACTGTAATAATAGACGCAGGAAAATTAATATGAGCTATTTATATTCCCCCACCGGTGACTCTGGACAGCCTCGCCAACCATCTGAACAGTCTAAGTAATACCATATCAAGTTTTGAAGATACTGAGAGTGATACAATTGTAGTCGGCGACTTCAACCTCGGCCATATTCAATGTACTAACAAATCTAATCTGGACGCGGGCTGTACTGCAACTGTACCTTTAAGTTCTGGAACTGGTTTGTTTCAACTGTTGAGTGATTTTATATCTTTACATAACCTCGAACAATTTAACTATATTGTCAATAAGGATAGTAAAATGTTGTTAATGTTGTTTAACTTGTGTTAAGCAACATTCGTGACGTAACTACTAAGGAGTAAGTTCCATTGTAAAAAATTGATCAATTTCGCCCTCCATTAGAAATATCAGTTCAATTTCCGGCCAACAACTTTTAAAAAAAAATTGGATGTTTGTAGATATAATTTTTATAAAGCAAATTACGAAAGCATTAATAGTGACCTTAATGAACTTGATTGGACAGAGGTTTTGTCTAAAATAGGGTATGTTGACGATATGTTGGTAAAGTTTTACTCAAATGTTAATGATATCATCAAAAAATATGTACCTAAATCTACGAAATAACCTAACTGGTACTTTCTTAACCTGATTAAAACTATTAAATTGAAAGATGAATTGCGTATTAAATTTGCCAAATTTAAAAACCCATTGGACCATTTTGACTTCGCTATGGATAGAGCCCGTTGCCATACACTTATTAAAGGATGTTATTCCGACTATCTGAGATCTATAGAAGACTCTATCTCGGGTAACAATGTTAAGGCCAGTAGTGAGTTATTGGAGCTTCTTTACCAAAATTTTCCACCCGTTTCGCGCTCGCGCGCTCACCGGAAAATTGTGTTTTATTACCCCCAATAACTCAAGTGTTATCCTGCTTATTTTTCATTTTATCTGCATAAATGCGCCACGCACACTTGCACATCAAATTATAGCTAACTGAAGGCCCCATGATGTATCCCTATCCACTATATTCAAACCACATATTCGCGATCCGACCCATGGTAAGTATCTCACACGAATCGATGGTTACGATACACATTTCAGTAAACTTTAATTTGATTCGCATAGGTACCCCACGTAAGTACTCTTGCACATCACTTTATAGCTAACTGAAAGCCCTATTTTGTAACCCTATCTATTACCTATATTCAAACCGCATATTCGAGATAACCGCATATAGTTCATAAGAAAGAAATATCTAAAAATTGGAAATTATGGCACCCAAGAAATTATTACTGACTTGTGCAGGCTGTTTACAAACAATACCTGATAGAACATACCTATGCTGCTCTATATGCAAGGAGAACTACGATCTGGACTGTGCAAATGTTTCCATACAACGATTTTGCAACACTATGTCTGTTACCAATAAAAATTCGTGGAAATGCCAGAAATGCTACTGCAATATGCCAAAAAAAGACAACACAAACACCCCTGCCCGAGCACAACAACCTAACCCATCTGAAGAAGGTAAACCCGCGGCAGTAACGGTTTCAAATATAACCTTAAGGAAAAGAGCTCATAATTTGCAAATTTCTACCACCTACTCCGACGACGATGATATAAGCGTCCTTGGGGATACGCAAATCAATTCGGCAACAGTTTCCTATCAACAATTCGAAATACTATTAGACAATAAACTGGAAACAATGAAAAGCTCTATATTAACAAACATTAAAAATATAATGAAAATTGAAATATCCAAGGCAATATCTGATCTCAAAAAAGATATCCAGCCTACAATTACAACCCTGACTGATACCCAAAATAACCATGAACTCCAAATAAATTGCTTAAACAATTACATAGATGAATTGCGAAGAAAAACTTCTCAAATACAAACCGAATTAATTGCTCTAACCCAACAAGCTACAAACCGAAAAGCTGATTATCAAGTAACTGGGACAAAACTGGACCTCTACAACAACACAAACACACAAAGGAAAATCGTTCTTTATGGCTTACGAAGTAAACCCTGGGAAAATGAGCAGTGACTCTACGAGAGAATAATATACATATTTCGTGATGTGTTGAACATGGACCTGGAAGGACATGTAGATGATATTAAGAGACTTGGAAAAAAGGACCTCTTCTGATAGAATTCTTGAGCAAGAAAACTACTCAAGATATACTAAAAAGTAACTACTTATTTAAGAACACGGGACTAAACATATCCTCCTATATGGATGAAAACGCTCGGTCAAAAAGAAAAATGCTCATCACTATTCTTATAGAGGCACGAAAAAATGGCCAAAAGCGAACATCATTGACAACGAACTCTACATAGATGGGAAAAAACAAGTATTAGACCAAACGACCACTGCTTCAACTAATCACAAAGAAATGTTCAGTGCTACAGATTACTCGAACAAAACTTGCACCTTTCGTGAATAACCCACCAACACCCCAGCAGAGCCTACGTAATAAAGACTACAAGAAAGACTACAATATACCAGAAAAGGAAATAAAACCCAACTTCAAGAAAATATCATATCAAAATAGACCAACTAACTTTAAAATACTATTCCAAAACTTCCAGAGCATAAATAATAAACAACATTTACTAGAGGCCCTCATAGATGAAGACTCTTCTTACCGAGCTATATGTGTATCAGAGTCATGGCTGACTGAAGCAAAACTGGAGCTTCTCCAGATATCAGGCTACAGGATCGCCTCCCACTTCACCAGAAAAAATAGAGTCGGCGGTGGCGTGTGCATACTGCTACAGGATGATGTTGAATACGAGGACGTCACATCTATCACCGATACCTCCATCGAATATAATCTTGAACTGTGTGCCGTAAAACTGACAAGACAAAATGTTCTACTAATATGTGCTTATTGGAATGGAGATGACAGGGACCGATTCAACTCTCAGTTAAACATCTTGCTCAACTTATTGCAGAAGAAATATCCTAAGACTGATTTAGTTATAGGAGGTGATTTTAACATTAACATTCTAGAAATTAATAATAAGCCTAATCGTTTCATACGAACCATGTCCGAACACAATTTCACTCAATATATAAATTCCCCTACACACTTCACAAAAACAAGTAGCTCCTGCATTGACTTAGTATTCACAAACTCTAACAAATACCAAGAGTCATCTGTAAAAAACCTAGGATTTACAAATCATATGGCTATTGAATTAATCCTTAAAATACCCCCACCTCTTTCTCCTCAAACTGATTTCTGGCACACACATAAAAGAATGTATTCAAAAAGAAACATGGATCTTTTCAAAAATTCACTCATAGATATCGACTGGGAAAAAATCCTGATCAGAGAGTCAAACGTTAACGATAATTATAATATTTTTCACTCAATCCTAACAGACATATTAAATAAATTCATTCCAATTCAAAAAATAAAACTTCAGTTCAAAAAGAAAAAACTATGGTTGACCACTGGTATTAAAAAATCCTGCCATAATAAGAGACTCCTAAAGTTTCATGCTCTACAATCTAACAGCGAATTACTATACCATCACTATAAAACATACGAAAAAATGCTCAAAAAAACAGTAAATACATCAAAAAAATTACAGTACATATCACAAATGAAAACATCAAACAATAAAATAAAAACTATGTGGAAAATAATTAATGAACGTACCAATAAAAACAAATTAAAATTAAAAGAAAACATTAAACTAAATATAAATGCCTTTGAACAATCAGACCCCAATATTATCTCGAAACATTTCAATAACCATTTCGCTTCGATAGGTCAAATTAAACATGCAAACGCCAAGGGACGACCAGTAATACTTCCTACTACAAACACAATGTACCTTCACTTCGTTACATATCGTGAGGTATTTAAAATCATAAGAAATCTCAAAAACAAGAAAAGCTGTGGTTTCGATGACTTCCCCCCAATTCTATTTAAGCATTGCGCTGACCTACTTACTATACCCCTTTGCCTGTTAATCAACCAATCCTTCGAACAAGGCGTATTTCCATCACTTTTGAAGAAAGCAGTTATCACACCAGTTCATAAGAGAAAATCTAAAACCAACACTGACAACTATCGGCCCATTGCAGTTCTTCCTACATCAGCCAAAATATTTGAAAAAGCTATCCACGATCGAATCTATTCCTTCTGTGAAAAATTCAACGTATTTCATCACTCCCAAAATGGTTTTCGGAAAAATCATTCAACTACTCTCGCCGTCTTTAAATTCACACAGGAAATTCTTAATATACTCAAAAATAAACATTACGCTGTTGGTATACTGATCGACATGACGAAAGCATATGATAAAGTTCAGTTTAATATACTGTTGAATAAGTTAAACGGTGTGGGCATTAGAGGCAAAGCACACGACTGGCTTACTTCATATTTACACAATAGAGAACAATACGTCCAAATAGAATATTATAATCAGACTACAAGAGAAATCGTATACCATAAATCAGACTACATAACTACTCATGCCTCAATACCTCAAGGTAGCGTAATCGGATGCCTACTTTTTCTTATTTATATCAACGATCTCCCAAAAATTCTAAATGACCCTTGCATCCTATTTGCTGATGACATATCCCTAGTTTCCTCCCACAAAAATAACGATAATATAAACAAAAAACTCACAAAATGCCTTGACACCATTACTGACTGGATGACTGACCACAACCTCGAAATAAATCCCCAGAAAACTAAATTAATAACGTTTTATCCACATCAAAAACCGCCTCTCGATATCAACTTTAGCTATAATAATATTCCACTAGAAATAATAAAAGAGGCAAGTTTATTAGGAATTATCATAGACTCTCACTTAAATTGGAAGTCGCATGTACAGAAACTTAAAGGTAAAATATCTAAATTCTCATATGCTTTAAGAGAAGTAAAAAAATCAACTAACACCGCCACTGCTCTTTCAGCATACTACGCACACGCACATTCCTTACTTAATTATGGCATCATACTGTGGGGAAACAGCACCGACGCTCCACAATTATTTAGACTACAGAAAAAGCTGCTGAGAATTATAGCAAACATAGAACCAACAAACACATGTAAACCACATTTCAAAACATATAGCATCCTCACCCTCCCCTCTATTTACTTATTCGAAATAATAAAGCTAGTCAGAAAATACCCAGAAACATACAAGACCAGAGACACACTGAATAACTTATACTCCTTCAGACACAAACACAAAATTCTCCTCCCAAAAATTAATATGTCATTGCAATCCACTAACACATATATTATGTCCATAACCATCTATAACAAACTTCCAGATAGTTACAAAAATATTTCTAACGAAATAGAATTCCTAAAGAAAGTAAAAAATCATCTCCTCCAAAAAGCGTACTACAGCATTGAAGAATATTTAAATGAAACACACTTTCTATAATCACACACAAACACTCACACACATGCACTTACACACCCTCAAACACACTCATAACACACACACAGGTACACATACACAAATGCATGTAAATCTTATAATTATAATACTTTAATGTTACGCTAATACTGTAGATAATAGTAGGTAATGATCTCATTGTTATAAAGTTAACCATTTTATGATATTTTATTATTGTGCAAGTTAGATGTAAGATATTGCAGTGCCCTCACTGGGTTCATTGTCGGTTCTTCAAATTCTATATATATATAAATCACCATATACCACCACAATGTCGCAATAAACGTTTTGAGTTTGAGTTTGAGTTTGAGATCTGACCCATGGTAAGTATCTCACACGAATCAACGGTTAGGATACACATTTCAGTAAACTTTAATTTGATTTGCATAGGTACCCCACGTATGTACTCTTGCACATTAAATTATAGCTAACTGAAGGCCCTATGATGTATCCCTATCTACTATATTCAAACCACATATTTGGTAAGTATCTCACACGAATCGACGGTTAGGATACACATTTCAGTAAACTTTAATTTGATTCGCATAGGTACCCCACGTAAGTACTCTTGCACATCACTTTATAGCTAACTGAAAGCCCTATTTTGTATCTCTATCTATTACCTATATTCAAACCGCATATTCGCGATCCGACCCAAGGTAAGTATCTCACACAAATCGATGGTTAGAATATACATTTCAGTAAACTTTAATTTTATTCGCATAGGTACCCCACGCAAGTACTCTTGCACATCAAATTATAGCTAACTAAAGGCCCCTAAAGGCAATTTGTATCCCCACCCACTATATTCAAACCACATATTCACGATCCGACCCATGGTAAGTATCTCACACAAATTGATGGTTAGAATATACATTTCAGTAAACTTTAATTTGATTAGCATAGGTACCCCACGTAAGTACTTTTGCACATCAAATTATAGCAAACTGAAGGCCCTAAAATGGATCCCTATCTACTAATACCTACCAGACTGCTAAAACCAATACTTACCAGTTACCCAAACCAGTTTGCCTCTTTTTTCAGAAACCTTACCTCAGAAAACCAGTGTACGTCACACATATACATCAATACAATCAAAACAAAATCTACAATACAATCACAACTAATACATACTTGAAACCTTTATTAACTTTGTAATAATTTTAATGTCAATTAAATCTGCTTGCCACAAATCGTCAATACCTTTAAGAATCAGTGCAAGGCGTAGAAAGTTTTTTCTTGCGGTTTTATGTATTTCATTAACAACGCATTGCTTACTCATTTTGCATGGGAGCTAACTCCTAGCGCTATTATGTGATCTCTTATATGTTTACCCACTTCTACAGTTTTACTTCTACCAAACTAAAACTAACTATATTACAATAATAAGGAATTATCAGTCATAATATTAATGGTGCACATACTTCGTAACTGAGTCTTTAATAGTTGTATTTCAGACTTTATATTTTTTATTTCCGTAAGAAAATCTTGTTGTCTACAATATAATTTGTTATTTTCAGCAATAAACTCCTTAGTAACAGCTTTATCTGCACCCTCAGGTAATTTTATTCCTTTTAATCTACTTTGTTTTACGTCAAAATCACCATTTTTATTTCGGGCTAGCAGTTTGTTTATTGATATTTTATCTGTCAAATCCATAACTCGCATCCTTTTGTGCATATGGTGACCAAATATGTCAATATTCATCTCGTCATTTAAGTTACAAAGCTAACATACGAATAAAATAAAATAAATATTGCACAACTGTTTATTCAATCGATAACAACGATAACATTCTTTTAACTCCTCTATTATAGAAATTATCTCATTATCTAATCCAGTGTTGCCAGCATCTCTAGAAGCAATAAACAATTTTAAACGTTCTACTAATTCATTCGGATCATCCCAATAAACATAATCTGATTAAGGAATAAGTCTTTTAAACACTGGTAAGCCTTTAGAAACCCTTTCAAAACTTGATGATCTATTCAAATTTAATAAGGGTTTTATAATATGTAAATATTTAAAACCTCTGTTACTATTAATTGGTTGATTGCAATCATATTTACGTCTATGTGCATTTGTGGTTAGAAGTATTGTTTTATATATTTTTTATCATTTTCAGTAACAACACTTAAGTCTGGTTTTTGTTTATAAAGCAACTCTGTTAACCCATTCGTTTTATCAAATGAATGATCACCAATCTTGAATATGTTGTTAGTTACAGATATGGATGCCGATACAACCATGGGCTGTCCTTTTACTAATCTAATCCAGTAGGGTACATCTTTAAAAGTTTCGGATGACAAAGACCAGGATGATCAGACTTTGAATTTAGAGTTGAAGCTAAACCAGAATTTGTATAAAAAAAAAAACATTTGTTGAATCGCCTATCGAATCACTGACATCACCGTATATCATCCCATCACTACCACCGTCATCATCAACCTCAAATTTTAGCTTTTGTTGTTGATAAATATTTCTTGGTGATCCATTAATCCATTTATATCAGAAATATATCTTGTAGTAGGTACTGGTACTGAATTATTAAATGAATTTTTGATTGTACTAGTACACGGTTCTTGATAAGATTTATCCTCTTTGTCAGCGTTAACATTGGTTTTAGCCAATTTATTGAGTGGGTCTGTAACTGGTTTAAACACACTATCTAATGCCATTTCAATATCTAGTTTACGGTTTTTTATATTTTGAACTTTTTTTAACAGCTTTTGCAGATTTAATTATTTGTTGCTTAAGTAATTTTTCGTCATTCATTTTTATAATTTGATTCACAACTTCTTGCTGAAGAACACTGTAGTAAAATGAGAAACAAGATTCTAAGTACTTACATTTATGAAGATTATTCATTCATTAAAATGAATGAAAGTATCGAATTTCTTTCTGTAGCATCTTTTATTTTTTTGGCAGTCTTTATTTATCACTAAAAAGCTAAAGACATCTTTCCAAACTTCTGAACACATTTCGCGGAATTGAGTCTATGACATATCAGTATTTATATGTTCATTATAAACATATTATGATGAGATTTGCGTTGTCACGAATCAATTGCTTTGGAATTTTACTGTAAGTTTGGTTCAGGTAAAAACAGTCAATATTATTGTGTCTGCCCATCGTTAAGTAATCGCGAATATTATTTTGGTTTTCGCATGCAACGTCATCAAATATTATGACAGAGTCCTGAGAGGCATTGTTACGGTGCAACACTTTTTAGTTATCGCGGTATTTAAAATAAGTAATTCCTGGAACTAGTTTCATTACGTTTTCTAAAAATATGTAATTTGGTTGATACAATGTTTTTGAATACACGTATAGATTTTGAAAATTTAGTCCATTAGGATTATAGAGTAATCCGATCACCAATTTTTTTTTTCCACAGTTCAATGGCCCACAAACTATGCAACGAACAACACAACTATTGGCCCTGGCAGAATACCAGCGTCACAGATTCGTCTGTGACATTGCTGAGTCAGGGCCATTTCATTGTCGCGGTACATTCACAATACCACATAGTGAAAATGATTATTTATTTGCAAATTGTTTTGTGTTATGTTCTTCCAGGTTTTATTCTATTTTGTATTTCTTTTTATTATGTGTCTGTGTGTGTACCTTTTCAGTGAATAAATGAATTTATCTATCATCTATCTATCTATCAACGAATTGTATTGGGTAAAAGCTTTCCGTGACGAAATGATGATTCATCACATTTTAAATAAATTTTTCCAGTGCTAAGTGAAGTAGGTTGTTACACAAATTTAATTTTTGCTCTTAAGATGTACAACATGGGCGTATTCTAAAAAGTGTTGCTGATGCAATACCGCAACTACTATTAATGTTCTTTCGAAAAATGTCCTCGAACGTTTAAAATAATTGAAAAAAATGATTGATTCACATAGGTACCCTACGTAAGTACTCTTGCACATCAAGTTTTAGCTAACTGAAGGCTCTATATTGTATTCCTATCCACTATTTTCACATGGCGCATTTATGTAGATAAAATGAAAAATGAGCAGGATAACACTTGAGTTATTGGGGGTATTATAACACAATTTTCCAGTGAGCGCGCGAGCGCGAAACGGGTGGAAAATTTTGGTATAGAAGCCTCAATAACTCACTACTAAGGCCTTCTGGTCTTTTATAAGAAATAAGAGGAATAATAAGGAGACTGTCCCCAGTGAAATGTACATGAAGGGAGATAAGCTTTCATCACCGAATGTTATCTGTAATGCTTTCGCAGACCATTTTTCCTCCGTTTATACTAAAAATTCTACTGGTAATTTTTGTATGATTGACGTAGAACGGGACTGAAAGATGTCTTGCGATTCATTAGGGATTATAACTACCTCACCCCAATTAATTCAAAAAGCCATAAAAGAATTGGATATGAAGCAGGGCGCAGGTTCTGATGGGATCCCCGCCCTGTTTGTATCTAATTGTGCAAAGAGTATTTCAATTCCTCTCAATATAATTTTTAACAAATCTCTGACTACAGGAGTCTTTCCACACGTCTCGAAGCTCGCTAATGTTGTGCCCATCCCGAAAGGATATTCAAAATTATAGACCAATATCTCTCTTGAGTATAGTGGGCAAAGTATTCGAATCATTAGTATGCCCGTTTTTAACTAATATTCTGGATTCCTCGTTGACACCTCATCAACATGATTTTCATTGCAGCATGTCAACAAACACTAATCTTGCTTGCTAGGTGTCGAATCTTCAGGAACAGGTCGACAATACCGACATAAGCAAAGTTTTCGACAGGGTTGACCATTTTTTAATGTTAAAAAAGCTTTCTAATTTTGGTGTTCAGTTCTTACCTCTCAAACAGGTCACAGAGGGTGGTAGTCTGAGGATATGAATCCAAACAGTTCATGGCAACTTCTGGGGTCCCACAGGGTTCACATCTAGGCCCTAAGCTGTTCTCAGCCTTTATCAATGACTTAGCATCTGAATTGCGTCATTGTAAATTCTCGTTTTTTGCCGATGATCTGAAACTCTGCAGAATCATTGAAAGTCAGGCTGATGTACTTTTTCTTCAGTATGATCTAGATATGGTGCATAACTGGACAGTCAAGTATAAATTTTCAAGTTTCAAATACATAAAGTTCACACATTGACATGTCGTCATACTGAAAAATTTCATTTCATAGACACCAATATTTGTATTGGAAAATATTTTTATTTGACTAAGGATAGGTATTACCTATCTAGGTTTTATACAAAACAGATAGCACAGTCACTATCTTATTTTATTTTGAGCTCAGTCAAGTTTTTGACTAATGAAACGCCTGCTTCTATTGAGCAGTGTATTAATAATGACATGTACTCCTTGGAATCTGTTCCAAGCTCTTTAAATTAACCCATAGGACAACAGAGAGTAACTCTGGCAGTAATATTAATATTTGTATAAATATACCTTCATCTTGCCCATTAAATCAAGTTACTAGTAATGAAAAATGTAAAAGTAAGAATATTTTAAACGTGGTTCATCAAAATATACAGGGCATGTTAAGTAAAAAACTGGAAATTGAGTTATTCATGAACTGTAATAATATTGATATTTTATGTATAACAGAGCACTTTTTAAAGAGTTATCAGTTCATGTTCAACTTTAATAACCACCACGTTGCTAGTTCGTTCAACAGAAAAACAGCTGATCGCGGTGGCTCCTTAATACTTGTAAATAATAGTTTTAAATATAAGGAACGAGTTGACATAGTGAGCCTGTCTGTTGAGCGTACCATGGAAATAGCCTGTATTGAACTTGAACAACTTATTGTAATGAGCGTATACAGACCACCAGATTCATCCTTTGATTTATTCGAAAAGAAAATGGATGAAGTGTTGATTAAAATCAGCGATAAAAACAATTTTTTTATAATTTGTGGTGATTTTAATGTTAATCTGTTAGAGGATAATAATATTTGTACTAGATTAAAATCTTTATTTTTATGTCACAACATGAACTATCTGTTTTTGGAGCCTACTAGAATTACTGCAACATCTGCTACCTGCATTGACAATATATTTACTAACATTACGCCCATTTTCAAATCGGTCATCAATAAATTAACCTCTGATCACTCTGGTCAGATAGGTATATTCAATATTAAAATAAAAAAGGACCAAAAAGAGGATATTACATGTGTGCCCGTTAGTGACACTCGGCTTGAACACTACAGGAATAATATTTTAAATAAACTATGGGAAATACCATACAGTGACGATCCAAATTTGTTGTACAACTCAGTATTTAACCTTGTCAAAAATGAATATGATACGGTATTTAAATCAAAAACTATAAAAGTTAATAACAAAGCTTTGTTTAGTGATTGGGCGACAGTTGGAATTCATAGGAGCAGACGAAGATTATATGAACTCTATGAAGAGAAATCATATAACAAAAATACGGCCTTTCTAGATTATGTTCGTAGTTATTCAAAAATGTTTAAACGCGTTTGTGCCGTAGCTAAATCTAATTTCATTAAAAACAAAATTGAATCTAGTAGCAATGTAATGAAAACGACATGGCAAATTATAAACAGAGAGACTGGAAAGGCCAAAGCTACACATAATAACTTCAAGCTTAAGATAGATAATCAATTGCTAAGTACAGACCTAGAAGTAGCAAAAGCTTTCGAAAATTTCTTTACGGACATTCCAGTTTCAACAACCAAGTCTTTAAATTCATCTCCCGCTGCTGCTGAATCTATACTTAAACAAAACTTTGAGGAATGTAAAACAGATTTTAAATTTAGGCACGTAAATAATGAAGACATTGTATAAGCGTTTAAATCCCTGGAAATGAAAAAGACAGCTGACGCCCATGGTCTATCAGTAAAAATTATTAGTTCCATTGTAGATTGTATTGCACCTCACCTTTGTTGTATATTTAATCAATGTATAGATAATGGTGTGTTTCCTGACTTGATGAAACTAAGTAAAGTTATACCTTTATTCAAAGCTGGTAGTACATCAGACCCCACCAATTTTAGACCCATATCGATACTACCAACGCTTAGCAAAATATTTGAAAAACTCATACTTAATCAATTGCAAAGTCATTTTTATCTCAATAATTTAATTCATATTGCTCAGTTTGGTTTCACAAAGGGTCGTTCAACAGCCGATGCTGGTGTTGAACTAATCGACAATATTTTTGATACCTGGGAAGACGCAATGGTTGCAATAGGTGTCTTCTGCGATCTATCCAAGGCTTTTGATTGCGTCCATCATGACACTCTTGTCAGGAAGTTACGCCATTATGGTGTAAAAGATCAGGCACTTGGCCTTCTGGAGTCATATCTAACAGATAAAGTTCAGATGGTCGATGTTAATGGGAAAAGATCACCTGGGTCTTCAATAAGTATGGGCGTACCGCAAGGTTCAATTCTTGGTGCTTTCTTGTTTTTAGTATATATTAATGATTTACCTTACCTTGTTAAAGCAAAACATGGGTTAGTATTGTTTGCCGATGATACTTCTTTGATATTTAAAGTTAAAAGACAGCAATCAAATTATGACGAGGTAAACAATGCTATCTCTAGTATAGTGAACTGGTTTACTGTTAACAATTTATTACTTAATGAAAAGAAAACTAAATGTATTAAATTCGTGTTACCCAATGTGAACCCGGTAACTACAGACATATTTATAAAAGGACAGAGATTGGACCTTGTGCAGTCTACTGTCTTTTTGGGCATTACTTTAGACGCCAAACTACAATGGGATCCTCATATAAATAAATTGTCGAACAGACTGAGTTCGGCAGCGTTCGCAGTTAAAAAAATTAGAGCTCTTACCGACGTAGACACCGCTAGACTAGTCTACTTTAGTTACTTTCATAGTCTAATGACCTATGGTATTTTATTGTGGGGTCACGCTGCGAATGCTAATAGTATATTTATTCTGCAGAAACGGGCTGTTCGTGCAATTTATAGATTAGGGCCTAGAGTGTCACTGAGGGAAAAGTTTAAAGAAATCAATATTCTGACATTTGTGTCTCAATATATCTAAGACAATCTTGTGTATGTAAAAAGAAATATAACTAATTTTCAGAAGTACAGTGATATACACAATTTTAATACTAGAAATAAAGACAAGTTGGTTGCTTATGTAAGCCGACTACATAAAATTAGTAATTCTTTTAAAGGCAATTGTTTACGCTATTACAATAAGGTCCCTACTGATATTAAAAACTTACCTTTAGACAAGTTTAAAATAATAATAAAACAGAAATTGTATAAAAAAGTTTACTATAGGATATCTGATTACTTAGAGGACAGATGTCCATGGGAATAGATTGTTTGAGTAACAGGCTGTTTCGATATATAATTAGCATTCATTTTGTAATTTGACAATATTTTATTTAAAAAAGGAAACGCAAAAGATGCGACGACTGTGGAGTTTCTTCGGTGAGCTCTTCTCCACAGATTCCGCCATTGTGTTAGTGAACTCACCCAAAAAAATGTAATGACGGATCTAAGTGATGTAACAACATCCTATGGAAATAAATGATTTTTGATTTTGATTTTGATTTCACAAAAAAGTTGAAACCGGTCCAGTCATCATACCAACTAAATGGCTATGTTCTTGAGGAAGTCGACGAAATCCGTGATCTCGGTATTATTCTCGATAAAAAATTGTCCTTTATTTCCCACAACGATGAAATAATTTAAAAAACCATTGAAAATTCTGGGTTTTGTGTGGCAAAACTGTAAATCGTTTAGGAAAGTATCTGCACTTAAGATGACATACTTTGCATTAGTTCGCAGCTCTCTGGAGTACTGTTCTATTATTTGGTTTCCCCATTATTAATGTCACATCAACAGAATTGAAAGGATTCAAAAGAAATTTATTTTTTTCTTGACAGTACACCAGAAGAAAATATTGACATTGCCCTTATACCAGGACCGCCTAAAGTATTTTAATTTTTTGTCTCTCGAAGATAGGCGATCTTTAGCAGATCAAGTATTACTATTTAAAATATTAAGGGGAGGCTTGAACTGTCCCGAGTTGCTTCCGAGGGTTGGTTTGGTTGTGCCGCGTCCGAACGCCAGAATTGTAATTATCGTCCATTCTATGTGAAACCATCCAGGACCAATATTGGCTCAAACAGCATTTCATGTAGGATTTTCCGATCTTATAATAAATTGTTATGGTCTCATTCTGATAAGGTCGATTTAAAACAAATGTAGCAGCTACCTTAGCGGTCAAGTTATAAGTTAGTTATAAGTAAGCATATCTATGTTTTTAGTTTTTAGTATTAACATCACCCTTTTCTTGTATTTTTTTTTTCTTAAACGCTGCAATTTAATTATATATATATGATATGTAGGCATTTCATAATGTTTTTTTTATATGTTGTGTTAACCTATAATTGGATCTGCACTGCGAAATGTTTCGTATTAAGTTAAGTTATATGTTAAGTGTAAGATCTGTTGGTTAGCCTTAATAATTAAATAAAAATAAAAATAAAAATACCAGCCCTTCCATTGTAAAGTGGTATGGAATCCTTGCACGAGTCCGCATCGGACTGGATCGTTTATTTTATTAGAAATATTTTTACTTGTTTGCTTGTACGCCTGTAGAAAAATAGATACAAACTTCACAGTAGAAGGTTCAGAATTAGTAAATGATACCAAGTTTCTTGGAATAACCATTGATAGCAAATTGCAGTGGGGTCCCCCCACATAGAGAAATTAGCTGGTAACTTAGGTTCTGCGGCGGACGCTGTTAGGAACATCAGACAAAACACAGATGTGGCTAGATCTAGGCAAGTATATTTTAGTTACTTTCATAGTGTCATGTCCTATGGTATCTTGTTGTGGGGGAAAGCAGCGGATATTCAAACTATTTAGATTTTATAGAAAAGAACTATTCCAGCAATTTATAATTTAAAAACGAACAGACAGTATGTCAATTTCTTTAAAAAGCTCTCTCTTAAGAGAGCTTTCTAAAGAGAGCTTCTTAAAGAAATTGACATACTTACTTTAGCTAGTCAATTTTTTCTTCTAGTCAATTCTCTCTTAAGAGAGCTTTTTAAAGAAATTGACATACTAACTTTAGCTAGTCAATTTATTTTCGAAAATATAAGATCTGTACGCAAGAACCTTACAACATTTTCCAAACTTAGCGATAGCTGTAATGTTAACCTAAGAAATAATCACAGACTTTTAAATGTCATAATATGTAGAAAAATTACACATTATGGTCATAATGTGTAATTTTTCAGATAAGAAATGAGTTTTTACCAAGTAGTTTAACATTATGCTGATCTTAACGTGCGGTTTTTGTATGCAGTAAAGAGGGTTTATGATACGTGTGTAGATAAACGGTATTTATGCATCACGCACGTCAGAACCATTTTGTGATAAGGGATAGCAAACTTTTACCAAAATAGAGAAATATAGCTGTTGTTACATGAGAGCAATTTTAAGTCTTTAATAATCGTTTTATTATTTAATGGAAAATAATAAAACAGACCGAATAAATAACTAATGAGCGAATGACCATGAACAGCAGAATTTTCTAAATGCGTGAAAAAAGCAGCTGTTTTTAAATTTCAAGTAGCGCAATTCAGTAATTTTGTCAGACGAAGCCAGTATTTCTAGTCGCGCTCAGTGTTTGTCGCTCTTCGGTATTTCAGTCAGGTAAAACCAGTATTTTTGTCAAGCAAAAGCTGGATTTACTGTCGTACGTTCACATACTACCCTTATTTTAATAGATATTTCATGGTCTAGTGACTGTCAAACTCAAAAATAAGGCAGAATTCATCGCATTAACCGATCGTGATCTCCAGTATGATTTGGTTGAAGTACATTTGTAATACTAAAAATGCAGCATAATGTTTTTAGCCACCCCTCCCTTTTTTATCAAAATGTGGACACAGTAATTCTTCCGCTGCTTACAGGTTAGAAGATTATTTATATGGCCTCAAAAGCGAATTTTTTATGCACTATCCGAGTTAGTGTAATAATTAGTATTTCCTAAGGTTAAATTGTTTGTATGTCTGATTTTGAATATACTTTATTGCACAAAAACAGAAGATACAGATACATCAAAATGGGAACTATGTGTATAAAGGCTTATTACTAAAATGAGATTTATTTCAACAAACCAAGGATGGACTTGATACACGAGAACAGGTTGACCTATGTGCACAACATTAAATAATTTCCTATATTTACATAATATCATTACAAATAGATAAAATTATACTAGAAAATATACATCGAACAACATAATTACATAAGTCTCTAAGGGTGTCTCCTTGTTAGGTACGAATATAAATCTGTATATTATTTGTATGTATGTATGTATGTATCTACTTCAGTACCAAACGAAGTTATAATCAGAATGATGGAGTCATAGTATAAACTAGAAAGGCAATAACGATAATATCACAAGAGGAAGCACTAATAGAAGATGGGAATTGTATAGTCACGGAACTAGGAGAAGTCACCACTTTAATCTGCTTATACAGACCATACACCTTTAGCGATCCCTCTAATTATATAAATCTTTTGGAAACCTAATACAATTTATGAATAGAAAAAACATAATACTTACAGGTGACATGAATATCAATATTATCCCGAATGAAATTACTGGTCATGCAGCAGATTACCTAGAATTGAACCTAAGAACCTAAACAAACGAATATCCCGTCAAAAAGTCCTTATGAATACTGCAGGCATTGGCAAACAACAAGAACAACATGATTGGAAACCTTTTTTCATAACGAAACACGTTAATACTGCAGCAGAAACTCTGTTCACTTGCCTCCAAACTATAATTACTGACAATACGACTGTCACCAAAATCCCTTAACGTAAACAACCTTTGAAACCGTGGAATACAGTGTCGATACTTAAATCAATTAGCACTAGGGATAACATTTATATGAAAGTAAAAAAAAACAAATGATACAATACGAGAGGAATACAAAAATAAAGAGTCTCAAAAAACAATATTATGAAAATCAGCTTAAAAATAATACTGGCAACGCAAAAGAAACATGAAAATTAATTAAAGAAATATGTTACCTAAATACAAAAAAGGAAACAAATGTAGATCTACTTATTATTGAGAAGGGTCCAATAGAATCGCTTAATGAAGTTAACACCTACTTCACCTCAATAGCAAAAGGTAAACTGGAGCGTACCGGCAAATCTGAGAGTGAATTAGCAGACCTAGCTATCTCAAAAATAACACCTGCTAAATCGATGATGGTCTCTCCGACTGATCAGTCTGAGATTGAGCGTATAATAGCAATGTTGAAACTAAACAGTGCACCCGGCTGGGATAATATACCAACCACTATTGTAAAGAGTTTCTCCCGTCTGCTGGCTGGTTCACTATCTCACATAGCAACTTAACTTTCTAGGGTAGCTTTCCTGACATATTTAAAAGGGGTATAGTTTGTTCTATCCATAAAAATGGTGATAAGAAGCTTCCCTCAAACTACAGACCCATCACACTACTGACAACGTTTTCCAAAATCATCGAAAAGCTAATGAACAAACGTTTAATGAGATACCTCGAAACAAACAATCTCTTAGCTATAAACAGTACGGTTTCAGAGAAAAAAGGAGTACCGAGGATGCTGTTACGAAGCTGACCTCCAACATAGCTGGATATGTGGACAGGGGAAAAAAAATTTTTGGTGTGTTTCTGGACCTCCAAAAGGCTTTTGACACCTTCTGTATACCAATCCTCCTCTCGTGCCTATAAAATATGGGAATACGTGGGATCACCCTGAACTGGTTCAATGACTATCTTTCTGGAAGAAAGCAGTACCGCAAGGGAGCACGCCTGGACCAAGTCTGTTTCTTGTTTATATTAATAGTCTGTGCAAAAATAATATAAATGCTGCTGACCTATACATGTTTGCAGACGACACGGTTTTACTATTTTATGCGGATTCATGGGAACTGGTTAAAAACCGAACAGAAACTGGTCTGTGCACCGTGACGGTATGGTTGGAGGACAGTCTTCTGTCCCTTAATACTTCAAAAATAAAATACACGTGTTTTAGTAAAATAGAAGCAAGCAGCCCCAGCAGTAAATTAGAAATAAAAATTCACTCCTTCCCTTCCCTTCAAGAGGCTTGATTATAATAATGTTGCAGGCAATTTGTATGATTCAGCATTTTACAAACGGCGTAGTCCGTTTACAATATGCTATGTAATATGCCGAAGGCAAATTGACACTCCTTTATGTTTTTAGTATGTTTTGTTGTTCTTACATGTTCAACCTAACACGAAGGATAAACGGGGCTTCGCTTCGCTCACCCCCATTACCCTTCACCTAAGCTACCGCAGTGTTTTGCCCTGCTAATTTGCTATTTTAATTTCAATTTTTCAATTTGCCTGGCATATTACATAGCAGCGCGCGTTTGTAAACGGATGACGCCGTTTATAAAATGCGGAATCATACAATTTGCCTGCCATAATAACACCACTTGCAGCTGCGATGTGCTCTCCAGAGTACCCCACATCAAATATCTTGGGTGTCATCTTTGATGATAAACTGAACTGGAGGCCACATATAACAGTAACTGCTAATCGTATAAGAAAAATGATTCATATCTTTAAAAACATAAAAAATTATGCCGACAAAATTCTGCTATTACAAACCTATAACTCCCTGTGCCACTGTGTTGTAGACTTGTAGAGTACTGCATATGTGTATGTGGGGAGCTTAAAATGCCCGGTTCCTAGATTTCAAAAACGATCCGTTTTAGTTACGAATGGTAGTTAATTCTACGAGGCGTAAGCTAAAACCGTTCCTATAACAAACGTCTCGTTATGCAACCAACCGACGGCTGGCTACTAACGAATGAGAGGGTTACCGGCAACGGAGCGTAAGCGTATTGTATGGAGATGTCACTTGGTTGCGTTCCTATAAATATTTTAAACGTCAGTAGACTTTCCAGATAACTATTCGTAATGTCACTTGGTTACCCCTCGATTTCGGTCGGTTAAAGTTTATATTTCACTGTTTTCGCTGTAATTTTGAATTTAAAATGTCCAGTTCATCAGATAGTGACAGAGAAGTGTTCGAAATTATATCGAACTCCAGCGAGACTGACTCAGCAGAAGATAATAGGCAAAACATGCAGCCCAGGACAGAACAAATGGGTGATCACTGAACAAGCCCCGTACCAACAACCATGATGGTCACGATCCTCAGCCATGAGGGAGCAACTAGAACGAAAGAACCGACAGAAATATCCCTGAGTCTTAGCCCTGAATGAAGATTAAGGTACCGAGGCAAAAACGTTGCATGCCTACTAGGCGGCAGACAAATTTGTAGATAAATCAAATGGGAAGATTATAGGTACTCACCGGCGTAATATACATTTCAAACCACCAACACTTTGTATTATTTGAAGAATTTGTCGACTAGAAGAAGACTGAAACTTTTTACAGGATATATATTTCAATTGATGGATGTCAATGTCGAGTCAAATGACTTTTTCGCGCGCAAAATGTTCCGTTATTGTTATGTACTCTATGCATTATATTAAGTTTGGTAAGGAAAAAAATATGTCACGAAGATGCCTGCGTTCGTATAGCTCTAATAAACATCATAAGTTTAGAGAACTCTAAGATCAATTCGTATGTAAATCTAATTTGTATCGGCATGAACTTTATCTTATTACAAATTTCAATCCTGCATATAACGAAATGCCCATCTCTGAGTGAAGAGGGCGCGTCGGTATTTCAATGACAGCTATGACCAACGGACGTCAGTAGTAGGTAAAAGGTACAGAAAGTAAATTGTGAAACGGTATTAACGACTCGTAGTTGGTTAGGGAAAAAAGGACAGTTACTTTTACGGAGGACGATCCGTTGAATATAGGCACCGGGCATAAGACACTGTTATTGAGGGCTGAGCGTGCACAGCGCGCTGTCCTTAAAGTTTTGCTGAATGCTCCCTTTCGACATCACACCGCTCTCGTCCACAGCTCAACCAATGTCTTGAGCATACGCCAGTCATTTTTATACAGATGCATCAGGTACTACCATAAGCACACAGTACCATATATTCCGGACCACGGCAAGAGGTTGTTTCAATGTCGGCTACCAACAATAAAGAGTGCATTCACACGTAGACAGTATGACTCGATGGCTCCTCGCCTCTGCAATAAAATCAACTCTGCAATTAACATAAAAAAGTTAAACAATTATATTTTAAAAAGTATAATTAAATGTTGGCTCCGTGAATTTGACTATGATCAAACCGAAAACTTGCTGATTTCTATTACCTAAATCTACTAACTATTCCGCAGAAAGCAATAGAAACTTTAAGTTTCCTTAGTTTCAATAATCGTTAGATATTATCACCAATAATTAAACACACACATTCACCACACGTCACACACCTACACTCACTTTACATTCACTACTCTACCACAATGATACTCTACACGCACAAACACACATATTACATAGAGAAGAGCTATTGTTTTGTATAGTAATAAAATACCATTTTTTCCCTTTATCTTACTTAATTTCGTTATAATTCTACTTCAAGTGTGAAGCGTACTCAAAAATTTAATATTTATTGATTACCTACTTTTGGGAAGAAACTGTCTCTCAAGACACAGCTCACGCTAATTTGACGGACAGGGCATTCCATCCATTATGTACTTTTTTTACAAATAACTTTTTACTTTACTTAACTTACTTATGATTTATAAATATAGCTGAGTAAGGAAATAAAATATTAATAACAACTGATATGTAAACCTAATAAATGAATGTTGAATCTAGAATCTTGAGAGACAATGGCGGCGGTGGCTGAGCGTAGGTAATTCTGTTAGGTTTTTATATACACACGTATCATAAACCCTCTTTACTGCATCCAAAAACTGCACGTTACGACCAGCATAATGATATAATTCTTGGTAAAAACTCTTTTCTTATCTGAATATTGATCATTATGACCATAATATACCAAAATTTGTCATAATATGACATTCAAATTTCGAACGCCGACGCCCGCCTGCGTGCCGCCCCTAGTTTGTCTGTAAAGTTGGTATTACTGAACAAGCTAAACAACTGCAGAGCAATGATCAATGCCAAAATGCCGGTCGAACATGCGGATCCTGGACACATGAAAGAGAGCTTATGATATGTGTGTAGATAAACTAGTGTATGTAACTATACATAATTATAGATAGACATTAAAACTCTCGAGTGATATTATTATGAAACTCGCCCTCTTGAGTTTTAATGCTCTCCATTATGTAGCAGCCACATAAACTATTATAATTAACCATTTCCTTTAGCTTTATTTGTCTAATGCTCTATTTTATTTGAAGTCATGTTTATTTGTTTATTCCTAAATCTGTTTATTATGTAATAGGACGACCAATATCTCGTTAATAGAGCAAAGCAAACCGCGTGGTTCAGACCAACAGCCTTTAATTCTATGGAAACAACAATATCCAGATGTAAAAATTGTTGTTGGTAACACAGAAGTGGAAATAGAAGTCAAGTTCAATCATTGCGTTTATCAAGTTATAATAATGCCGAATTGTGTACCACAAATGAACACGTTCAAAAAAACTGTGTGGGTGCATCAGTATTACTCATGGTCGTGGAGCAAACATTCAAAAGATACATCGACATCATGCGCACATACAAAACACGAACATTCGAAACTATAGCAAGATGCTGAATTGGTTTATTTCGTAATTTTTATTAATTTCGCCAATCGCCAGTGGTACATTGTGTAATGGCATAAATAGCTAAGGTCGAGCCACCGTTGTCAGAAGCTATGATCGTCTATTCTAGCTACCCCCAAAAGAGATGTCCCGATTCAGCTGTGAAAATTGCAAGTTAAGAATGATAAGTCTGAATTTCTCGTTTGTTGAGTAGTTCAGTGGGTGTACAATAGTCGAACGGAAGATTGGTTCAGGAAGTTAGAGTTTCAAGTTAAACAGAGAATGCATGTATGCCCGCAAGCCGGTGTTTCGCATCAGTTAGGGGTGTTTTGCGCCAGATCGATCTTTGTTATATTTTGTGTAATGGTACCATTTTTTTTTTTATATATGCGCGCTTGGAGCTTATTTTCGTGGTCGACCACAAAATGTAATATTTGTTTGGGATGTCGTATGGTTATTCGTCGAAGTGTTACGACGTGAGTACTCAATGATATTTCATGTGCTCGCTAGTAGCGGCTTTATCGGCTCCAATTATATAATTAGTTCACGGCAATAACGATCCAAATAAACCGGGTTTACACAATTGCGATTTGATTTTCCGAAATGGGTCTGAACTAGCGGTTTCCTCAAAAGGTCCGTAAAGTATTTAAACCTTCAACTCTGCGCAATTCGAGCTGGATGTTATCGAAACGTTTTCTTTAGCGCTTTTGGAGATCTAACCCTCTCCACAACGAGTTGCGTACTTCGGAAAATACCGATTTAGGCACTTCGTTAACCTCAACTCGCCTAGACTGAGCCCAGCAAAATAAATGCGTGACACAATCTACACGTTAGATCTCCAGCGAAATTTACATTTAATTTAAAGACGCAACTTGAATCAAAACGATCCAAGGCAAGCCAAAATTACCTACCCGTCCCTAAACAATGAACTTTAGACTGTAATTTGATCTCTTCGCGCGTCCCCGACAACACTCAAATGTCAAAATATCAACAGGATAGGTTATCTGTGTTGACACCGGTTTAACTTTGTTCTGAATTTGTTATTTCCATCCGCGGAACCTCATCGATCAAACAGTCTCCCTATGCCCTGCCAACCTAGGTTTAGCCACAACTAAACTCCTGTCTAGCCTAGTCTAAAATCCTAGTGTTATACCACGTCCAACATCGATTCCACTCGAAGTTGGTTGTGTTTGAATTTAATGTGCTTGTGTGTTTAACGACTTGTGTGTGTGGGAATTTCAAAACTCGCTACTCGAAAGGAATGAGGAAAGGATTAACTCGCGAATATCCTAAGAGTTAATCCATGACCCTATGGTGAAGGAAAAAGGAAATTAGGGTCGCTCCAAGCCCAGACTCAGACTCAGATCAAATTACCTACAAGTTCTTATCTAACGACCCAAGGATAGTTTTGGAATTTGGGGTAGGTTGATTTAAAGGATAGGAACCGAGATATATCTCGGCGCTTCAGGCACACACGAAAATCCACTGTAGCACGCAATCACAAATCTTCCAGTTCCAGAAGCGTAAAACGGCAGACCGAACTGTACAGATTACCGAAAGACAAGTGTACCACAGTAGTTTGACGTAAGGACTGAATGACTTCCCCACCCACGCGCTCGTATTTATAGGCCCCACATGTCTGAGATGGCGTCCTTTGCATGACACAATCTGCCCAAGTGCCAAGTCTAGCTTCTTAACTCTAACTACACAGGGTCTAATTTCAATCAACCATGCCATACACGCCCGCTGTTCTACAATTTTGTGTATGCATAGTTTCTATAATCAATCATTGGTTATCAGTATCACTCAAGTCATTTGGTATTGCCGATACACAAAATTTGTCGATCGCTGGCTATATAAGCGGTTGCAATTAATTAAGCCTGCCCGACCGCTAGCGTCTAAGACAAAGATCACTAGAATGATATTCAAACCCGTGATGTCAGACTCACCACATCGTAATAATCAATCGCAATTGTATATTTGCAGTCAACACATTAGTTTTCTCCGTATAGTTCCATAAAACCTTCCATTATTTAGTTATTCATAATTTATTCAGCGCGCAGCCAAATCGGCTCTGATCCCTACACATTTCGCAGGAATGCGACAAAAAAACTCACCCGACCTCTCTTCTCCGAACCAACCACGTTCTCAGGCCCCTTTCTAGCCAACTTACTTCGAACTACTCGATAACCCAAGCGTTAACTGAACCGACTCTTGTATTCAATGTGTACCGTGCGGCGATGGGCTAGCCCTCTGTCACGCAAAATGAAGTATTAAATGAACTGACTCTTGTGTACCATTACAATTGACCACGAGAGTTATTTATCACTTAAACTTCACTCTATTGTCGTAGTTAAGTTTGGCAACAAATATAATGACCACCAAAAAAAATTTTTCCCATCCAAAATGGCTAAATGTCCACCAAAAGTTGCAGAAAATATCAGGGCAAAATACTGCGGTAGCTTAGGTGTAGGGTAAAGGGAGTGAGCGAAGCGAAGCCCCTTATATCCTTCGTGTTAGGTTGAACATGTAAAAACAACAAAAATACTTAAAACGTAAACTTAAGTACACAAAACATAAAAAAGTTTGGTGATCATTTATCCAAACACAATTTGGTGGACATCCATCCATTTTGGCAGTCATTTCGAATTTATTGGTAAAAAAAATTTGAATTTTTTTGTAATCATTTATACACAAGCCGTTAAGTTTTACTATTAAATGTTACTTATTTTCAGCCCAAAAATTACAACATAAACATAAACATTTACATACAGGCACATACATTGATTCTAGAATACCCTGTGTGAACCCCAACCGCTGTGCCACAGAGGTCGTCAAACCTCCTCTGTTTGTTTACGTTCGGCGATAAGACATGACCAGCGACCAAACCAACCAAACAGCGTGCAATGTGCGTTCCGCGGTTGAAATTGTCACGGTTTATGGTCCAGTCCACAATTAATCGATAGTTTACAATCTTGCGCTGTAGATATTAAACTAATGGTGTTTACATTAATTACATTTACAATAGACAATCGATGTGTATTACGATATAATGGTAATACATATGCAAGGTGACGTTTAATAAGCTCACTATATTTTGGAGAATGATAGAAACCATAATATGGTCAACTTTCCTATATACTTTTTAAATTGAGGCCTAATATGTAAACAAAGGGCATTAAAGAAAATGTAGGCTAGATCGAGTGTTACTATTATTGAGAAAAAATTGCTATAATTTATTTTATCTACACACGTATCGTACCCTGTTTACTGCGTCCAAAAACCACACGTTACTACACGTTACACGTATAAAAACTGATCTTATCGATCGACATAGATCTTTATCCCTTTGAATCTATCCCCGATTTAATCGAGGGGTATGAATCGATTTGGCAAATATCGAAAGATACGGATCGTATTTATAAACATTAAATTAAGGAATTGAGAATTGCCTGAATATGGGCTCATCAGTACTCATCAGAAAAGGCGTGACACTATTTTATGATATGATTATGATTAGGGAAGGAAACAAATTTATACATAGATGAAAGATATTTATTAGATGCAACTTTATCAAAATCAAATCAGTTAGTACATATTACTACAGGAACACATATAACATATGAACCGACAATGGTCAGAGCTCAATTGCTGGAAATTGTAAATGGCTGGTATTTAATCGCAAATTTAAAATACTGATTTGCGCAGCAAAAAAATATCGGCAAAAACACTTTCTATGTTTTATATATTTTATCTACACACGTATCATAAACCCTCTTTACTGCGTACAAAAACCGCACGTTACGATCAGCATAATATTAAACTACTTGGTAAAAACTCATTTCTTATCTGAAAAATTACACATTATGACCATAATGTGTAGTTTATCTAAATATTATGACAATCAAATTTCGAACGCTGACGCCCGACTGCGTGCCGCCCCTAGTTTTTGTCTGTGAAGTTGGTACTGACATTCAAATTTCGAACGCCGACGCCCGCCTGCATGAAGTGGGTACTATAGAACAAGCTAAACAACTGCAGAGCCACAATGCATGTCAAACATGCGGTTCCTGACCACATCAAAGAGAGCTTATGATATGTGTGTAGATAAACTAGTGTATATAACTGTACATAATTAGGCATTAAAACTCTCGAGTGATATTATTATGAAACTCGCCTTCGGCTTGTTTCATAAACCAACTCTCGAGTATTAATGCCCTCCATTATGTAGCAGTCACATAAACTACTATTATGAGTACTTAAGTTTATGCTTGAAGTATTTTATCTACACACGTATCATAAACTATCTTTACTGCGTACAAAAACCGCACGTTACGATCAGCATAATGTTAAACTACGTGGTAAAAACTCATTTCTTATCTGAAAAATTACACATTATGACCATAATGTGTAATTTTTCTACATATTATGACATTCAAATTTCGAATGCCGACGCCCGCCTGCGTGAAGTTGGTACTACAGAATAAGATAAACAACTGCAGAGCCACAATGCCGGTCAAACATGCGGTTCCTGAACACATCAAAGAGAGCTTATAATATGTGTGTAGATAAACTAGTGTATGTAACTGTACATAATTAGGCATTAAAACTCTCGAGTGATATTACTATGAAACTCGCCTTCGGCTCGTACCCACTCTCGAGTATTAATGCCCTCTATTATGTAGCAGTCACATAAACTACTATTATGTTGTTCTTACATGTTGAACCTAACTCGAGGGATAAAGGGGGATTCCCTTTATCCTCCGCCTAAGCTACCGCAGTAAATTTAAGGGATATTTGGTGCGCAAATCAGAATTTTTGACCTGCAGGTTAATATTTCCCATTGTAAAGCTTAAAACGTGTCGACAGCAAAAACTATCGACTGCTGCTGCCGACACATTTTAAGCCTGCCGTCGACTGCTGCGACGCGCATGTTGCTCGTGTGAAAGAGCTCTTAGACAAAACAGTTTATTTGTAATGACACTGCATTTTTGTAAATATCCAATCAAGAAAATCCTTCGCCTGAGCAGTTACTCTTTGGAAAGCAACCCTCGTCACAATTGTGGCTGTCAATGGCCGATCTTTTGCCCCTAACTCTGGAACTTTTTTCATTAGTTCGTTCGTTTCGCGAAACACAGCTCGTAATGAGTTGAATGTAGCAGCGACGTGATTTAGATACGCCTATTTATTATATTTAAATACGTCTTAAATATGGGTTTCTCGTTGAAGGAGATGTTTTGTTTGGTAATCTAATAACAAAACATAGCGTCACGATTTTCAATACGGGTTGGCAGGGCACAATTGTGCCCACGAGGGCTATAGTCCTTTTGGGCTAGCGTTGCAATAGCGGTCACTGACTCCTGTCTAGCGATACTTACTGCCTGCAACGGTCGAAATTACGGTCTTTTGGTCGCTGCCTGTTACCATGGTTACCTACCGATACCATGGTTACCATGTATGAATCGGTTTGCAGTATAGATTATAGCTTAACTAATCCATATAGACTATAGCTCAATACAGGCTTACGAAAGTATAAATAGTAAAAAAAACGGTTTCTTCCTTTAGTAACTGCTGTTGTAATCATAAGATCAAGGAAGTAAATTATAGCGGTCCTTACTCATTGGCATATGCCTTACTGTCAAATAAATAAAATAACCACACAATAGCCAAAAACGTGTTTATTCTGAAACACTACACATTTCAGAAATTTACATTATGTGGAGATTATAATATGGCCTCATTGGACTTTAGTTAATCCTTAACAGCAAAAAAATTACAAACTTAATATTCATGCATCTTCAGAGCCAGCATATGATGTGTAGATTGCAACTCTGGCACTGGATTCTCTTATTTCCTTGTCTGTCGCAAGAATAATAATTTCACAAAATAAGCGGGTTGTTTCTAAATTTTCAGTCATGAACAACATTTTTTTTCCATCTAATGGTTGATTATAATTAATTAGCTATCAGAAAAGCTCCTTAAGAGTCTGATCAAATAATGAATATGTAAGAGTGAGCCTAGCTATCGCTAGGCTCACTCTTACATATTCATTATTCATTATTCGCACATCGGAAACGATCGTGCAGGTAGCAACATATGGCCGAGACGGGCCCTGGATTGGTGTCCGTTATATGTGGTACTTCTTTCGGACGCTTTCGTGTCTCGGATGACACGTTAAGCTGTAGATCCCGGCTACTATCGCTATTCGGTGGTAGCAGTCGTAAAGCTGTGTCAGAGGCCCTAATAAGGCAGCTTGATAATTTCTGATAGTCGGGCTAGCCGCAAGCCCGACACCCCACCATCAACCCGCACTGAGCCACCACCACGCTGGCTCATTGCGGGTTGATAGTATTGCTTAATCTAACTTGTATCCGGGTAAAGGCCCGTGCCCCTTGGTGGGGACATTAATGAGCTACATCAATAAGAGCCGCTAATATTCCTGCAGGGGCCACATTACCATATTTTCTTCTATATTTTACAGTATGTCACATGGAGGGAAAGCACGTTAGATATATTATTTTTGAAACAATTTGAACTGCATTCAAAGTTTTAAATTTTTATTTCTTCTGTCTTTACCGGGACTCGAACTCGCCAAGCGTGGAAGTTTAACCATGTAATTTTACGATACCGATCGATAGGCTTATCAGTATAATGCCCGGTTCCTATATTTCAAAAACGATCCGTTTTAGTTACGAATGGTAGTTAATTCTACGAGGCGTAAGCTAAAACCGTTCCTATAACAAACGTCTCGTTATGCAACCAACCGACGGCTGGCTACTAACGGATGGGAGGGTTACCGGCAACGGAGCGTAAGCGTATTGCATGAAGATGTCACTTGGTTGCGTTCCTATAAATATTTTAAACGTCAGTAGACTTTCCAGATAACTATTCGTAATGTCACTTGGTTACCCCTCAATTTAGGTCGGTTAAATTTTATATTTCACTGTTTTCGCTGTAATTTTGAATTTAAAATGACCAGTTCATCAGATAGTGACAGAGAAGTGTTCGAAATTATATCGAACTCCAGCGAGACTGACTCAGCAGAAGATAATAGGCAAAACATGCAGCCCAGGACAGAACAAATGGGAGATCACTGAACAAGCCCCGTACCAACAACCATGACGGTCACGATCCTCATCAGCCATGAGGGAGCGACTAGAACGAAAGAACCGACAGAAATATCCCTGAGTCTTAGCCCTGAATGAAGATTTAGGCACCGAGGCAAAAACGTTGCATGCCTACTAGGCGGCAGACAAATTTGTAGATAAATCAAATGGGAAGATGATAGGTACTCACCGGCGTAATATACCTCAAACCTGGTCGTTTGAAATGTATTATACACTTTGTATTTTTTGAAGAATTTGTCGACTAGAAGAAGACTCAAACTTTTTGCAGGATATATGTATACTTATTTCAATTGATGGATGTCAATGTCGAGTCAAATGTCTTTTTCACGCGATGAACGTTCCGTCCTTGTTATGTATTCTATGCATTCTATTAAGTTTGATAAGGAAAAAAATATGTCACGAAGATGCCTGCGTTCGTGTAGCTCTAATAAACATCATAAGTTTATAGAACTCTAAGATCAATTCTTATGTAAATCTAATTTGTATCGGCTTGAACTTTATCTTATTACAAATTTCAATCCTACATATAACGAAACGCACATCTCTGAGTGAAGAGGGCGCGTCGGTATTTCAATGACATCTATGACCAATGGATGTCCGTAGGTAAAAGGTACAGAAAGTAAATTGTGGAACGGTATTAATGACTCGTAGTTGGTTAGGGAAAAACGGACAGTTACTTTTACGGATGACGATCCGTTAATTATAGGAACCGGGCTAAATGGTATATGTCAGTAAATATTCAATGGTTTGTTTTATCGACAATAACAATACAGTTTCTGCTTTATCAGTTCTTTGTGACAAAATGAAATATCCATTTGGGTTCGAGTACTGCTAACACCCACGTAAGCCGTTACCCTCCATTTGATTTGTTGTTTAAACCTTGATAGGAACATAATCTGTGTAAAAGGAACACGACAGACGTGAAAGTTTTCCAAAACACAGCAAAGTTTCAATTTCGTTTTATTCGCCTCAAGCGTACATCAATGTCTGCCGAACCAAAAATCATATCGGCTCCCACACTAGTTCACTAACTTCACATTGGTAACTAACTTCACACCGGTACTGTACTTCCTACCAACTGAATAACAATTAATAATAATACTATCTTAATAAATGTTATGACAACATGAGTGTCGTTTATAATTACTGATCTGAACATTGCTGAAGTTATTTTATATTTAAAACATACCAGTGTATTATTTTATTTTAAAGGAATATAAACATTACGACATTTAGTACTGACTCGTGACGCAGGGTGGCGCCAGTAGCGACACACTGATCCAAAATAAAATCAACAGTATTTTAATTATTAAATTCAAAATAATATCTTAATGTATGCATTCTTTAAATCATATCTATAATTATTATAATTAAAAAAAAGTATTTAGTTATGCAATTAATGTTGGTTGGTGGCGCCGTTGTTGGAGGCGACGTAGGACGATAAAACTCGGCCATCCTGCACAGGCCGTGACCCACGGCCTCCATCCGATACGATTTTCAGCTTTCCTGTTGCACCAGCATCCTGAAATAAAAATTTCACGCAGTACATTTTGTTTATATTTGGAAAAATCATATCATTAGGTGAATGGGCTTTGATCACACAGCCAGCCAGAAAGTCACACAGCGCGGGGTTTGATCACACAGCCTCTCCGAAATGTATTACATTCAAATTATATTCACACAGTTAGTTAATGGTCGATAAACTGGGCACACAGCCTCCGCCAAATATAAGGAGTCACACAGTCTCCAATTGAGGTCAATATACTAATATGTCACACAGTTAGTTTAGTTATGCAATTGACTCACAGTCACACAGAATTTTGCTGAACTCGAGGTAAGTAGTTTTTACTTATAAGAAAACTATTGTATCATAGGATTAATGTATTTAATTTCTTTCTATGTATTAACAATTTTACTTATATTATCTTTTCATGCTTAGGTTCAAATTTGTACAACCACTCTACTGTTTATATTTATCTGGTACGTACGAGTATGACTTAATCTTATGCAACTTAACCATTGATATTCTATATGTATATACATTCCAAATTAATTTTATATTATTCACACAAAGAACGACGCATTGAAATTGAGAGCACACAGTTTTCATTTCTTAACTTTCCAGTAAATCAACTAAATCATCGCGATCTACTTCATGGTCACTACCTGAAGTATCGTCATCTCCAGACATAACAGTTTTGTAAGGACGTAAAGTTTCACCACGCACTACTGCACTAAACTTTCTATATCCTTTCAACCCTTTAACACTACTGATTGTATACCGGTCTAACGAGTGTTCGGCCTTACAAACTCTATACGGACCCGTGTATAAGCCATCAAGTTTCCTTGTTAACTTAGCCTTGGGATCTCTCGCTACTCCACCCTTCCACAAAACAAGCTGCCCTACATTATACTTCTGACACTTTTTGTGTTTAGCATCAAAACGAGACTTCATAAGGGTCATGTTCCTATCAATACGTAGCTTGGCCTGTTTTCTCCTTTGCTGCAACTGTTGCTGCATTGTTTCTGAGTCCTGAGGCTCGCCTATAGGAATAGCCGGGAAGCGACTATTGGAATGACCAAACATAAGACTAAAGGGCGATTCACCTGTCGTGGCATTTGGGGTATTGTTGATTCCCCATACAACATCTGCCAACTTATTGTCCCAAGTGCACTCAGACTGTGTCATTGTATTAAGTCCATTCAACAGAGTTCTATTCACGCGTTCAACTTGTCCATTGGACCGCGGGCTAGCTATGGCGTTCAGGACATGCTTAAACTGCGTTTCCTGTGCGAATTGCTCAAAGTATCGGCTGGTGAAAGCCTTTCCTCTATCTGTAATAATTCTCACAGGATTTCCGAACAAGGTAAATACCTCTTTTAGAAGCCTTATCGTCTCAATGGAACTGCAACTTTTCGTGGCTTTAGCAAAAACGAATTTCGTGAATGAATCTATGATCACCAGAACATACGTATGCCCCTTTCGTGTCTTTACAAAAGGACCTAGATGGTCGGCATGCAGAGTATGCATTGGAATGGCTTGCTTCTCTATCGGGTGTAACTCTCCCTCTACCCTACCATAATTACCTTTACCAAATGCGCACTGTAAACAGGAATTGATGTATTTCCGAATAAACCTAGTCATTTTCGGGAACCAGAACTGTGCTTTAATCGCTTGCTCACATTTGTCAAACCCTGGGTGTCCTATCTGATCATGGAGCTTTTGCAAGAGACCATACTTACCTAATTTTGGAATAACAAATCGATCACCTGCCAGAGTTTTTCTATACAAAATACCTTCCTTCTCTATGTAATTTGCTGAGATGTCAGCGTTAATATCATCAGACCGTAGTTGGGTAAGTATGCTCTGAATATTATCATCCTGCATTTGTAGTGTCATTAGCCAGTCAGAGTTGTCAATTATCAGTACATGGTTTGAAACAGGGTTCCTGCTTAGGGCATCTACATGCTTCATTCTTTCCCCAGCCCTGTATTCAATGTCGAGATCGAATTCCTGGATGGCAAGCCACCAGCGGGCAATGCGGGGAATGAGGTCCTTTTTGGTCAACGTAGTTCGCAGAGCACTGCAGTCGGTGACTACCCTAACTGGTATCCCAATCAGGTAAATACGGAAGCGCTTAAGAGATTCTACCACAGCTAAGGTTTCAAGTTCATAGCTGTGGTAGATACTTTCCTCTTTTGTCGTTACCCTACTGAAATAAGCAATAGGCTTCAAACTATCATCCTTTTGGTATTGCATTAGTATGCCCCCAAGACCTAACTTGCTCGCATCCGTATGAAGTTCAGTCTGAGCATCTTTGTCATAAATAGCTAAGACTGGCTTTTCGATCAGTCGCTGTTTCAAAGTTTGAAATGCATTTTCCTGCTCTACACCCCAACTCCACTCGACGTCTTTTCGAGTAAGTTCTGTTAAGGGTCGCGCAATTTGGGCAAATCCCTGAATGAACTTCCGAAAATACGAAGTCAGTCCTATAAATTGTCGAATCTCGTGAACATTACGAGGACGAGAGTAATTAGCTACGCAGTTTAGTTTAGCTTGTCCTGGTTGTATGGTACCGGCCGTAATTTCATGTCCTAAATACGTGGCAGTATTTTTGAGAAATGAACATTTTTTCAAGTTCAGCTTCAGCTTGGCATCTGTCAAAAGTTGTAAGACTTTTTCTAAAAGATCAAGACCCTCCTCTACTGTTGTAGTAGGTATCATGACGTCATCCAAATATAGAGCTATATCTCTTCTTACTCTACCTAGAGTCATTTGAATAAGTCTCGAAAATACCGCTGGAGCATTGGCGAGACCGAATGGCATTTTTAGGAATTCAAACTGGCCTGATGGTGTTACGAACGCTGTTTTACCTATCGATTCTTCCTCTATAGGTACTTGATAGTAGCCCTGGGCGAGATCAAGAGTCGTAAAGAATGTCTTTCCTGCTAAACGAGTCACTTGATCTTCAATATGAGGAAGAGGGTATCGGTCCTTAACAGTGCGCGCATTCAATGCCCTATAATCTACGCAGAGCCTATAATCTCCTCCTTTTTTTCTTACAAGAACGACAGGACTAGCGTACTCTGACATCGATTCGCGAACAATACCAGCATTTAAGAGATCTTGCACCTTCTCGTTAACTATTTCATTTTCTTTATGGGACAATCGATAGGGCTTACAATAAACCGGCTGATTAGTAGTCGTTTGGATACGCATCTTAATTAAATCTGTGCATCCCAAATCGTTGGTACCCTTCGCAAACGATGTATCATATTTATCAAGCAACTTTAGCAATTTAGTTTTGTTTTCCTCGGAAATATCACCCATATCCACCTCGGAAATATCGATACCATTTCTATCATCATCAACACTGGAATCATAGAGAGAAAATACTTCTACCCCGCAATCGTGTGTTTGTTGTGTCAAACGGTCAGCTCGAGCTATCAATCTGTTCTTGGCCCACATAATGTCTTCACTACCTAAGTTGATTATTTGAAGGTACGAATTGTTAGTGCAAATCGCAGTCTCGGATATGAAATAGGACGTACGGCCCAATTCAAAACAAACTGGATGTGTCAAAAATGTGTGCTCTCCTTCATCAGCGCAATCTACAAACACTTCAACGTAAACACTACTCCTTTTAGGTATGATTACGGCACATTTTAGGCATACAGGGTATTTGAATACAAAATCAACAGAATTCAACTGAATATCACACAGCAGCGGCGAAAATATGTGGGTAGGCAGGAAGTTCACTGACGTGTCTGTGGTAAACAGACTCACATTATTTTTATTTATCATTGGTTGCCCTACGATAAGATCGATATTCGGCAAGTCACAGTCGGTTACCTCCACATTACCTCGTAATTGCAGGTTATCAATGACGGCAATAATTTCAGTTGTGCCCAATGAGTGTGTGCAGCTACCTCCAAAAGCTTTCATAATGACAGATGAGGGTTTAATTTCGAGCTGTAATTCATCTGCTGCAGCAAGGGTCAATATATTAAGCTTACTGCCCGTGTCTATATAAGCACTCAGCAGATGACCATCTACCAATACTTGGCGTCTATACAAATCATGATAGATATTATAAGTAATTGCCCAAACATTACCCACCTGTCGAGTCTGTAGCTGCGAATTGCCGGCCCTGAACCAGCAAGTTGCCGAGGTGTGGCCCGTACGTTGACAGGACTCGCAGCGCTGAAGCATCCGGCAATCCCTGGCTTCATGTCCAGGACGACGGCATTGGTAGCAAATCTTCGGCAGCAGGCTATGCGATGACACTGGAGCTGCGGCGGCATTTGTGTTCCCTCGCTTCCACGTTGACTTTCCTTTGTCAGTCGATGTTCTTGCTGCTTCTATTTGCTTGTAGTTTTCTAACGACGATAGATAGCCATAATACAGGTTTTCAGGCGTCTCGCAATTGTAGGCTTTGGCGTTAGCCCTCAATTCGGCCGGTAATCCTCTAATAATGCATGAAATTGCATTTTTGCCATCTATGTTGCACTTCTTCAAAAGAGAAAGCTTCGCGTGATAGAATTTTGTCATGGTCTCTGATTCTTGCTTGACTCTTGCTAGCATAAGTTCCAATCGGTCCACGTAGTCCGTCGAACGAGGAAATGCATTCATGAGAGTTTCTTTCCACTCGGCCCAGTTTAAATTGTAGTTTTCGAGATCTTCATACCAACTGCGTGCTGCACCTCGAAGACGTAGCTGCATGATGAACTGGCGGTCAGTATTTTTCCACCCATAAATATTCCCAAGTTGATCTATCTTGTGCAACCACCCCGTAATATTGCTGCTGGCATCATCTGGATAGAATTTCGGTACTAACTCTGCATCGGCGGTTGTCACTCGGCGTCGCTTACGTGAATGGTTATTGTCTTCATCAGAAGAAAAAAAATCTTCGTTTTCATGTTCACTTGACGAGGTTTCTTCGCGCCATTTTCTTTTTCTTCGGCAGCCCAATCCATTTATGTAAGGGCCCGACATCGCTGCTTCTTTGTTTTAGTGGATGTTTGTCCGTATCCCACTTCTGAAGTGTAAAAGGAACACGACAGACGTGAAAGTTTTCCAAAACACAGCAAAGTTTCAATTTCGTTTTATTCGCCTCAAGCGTACATCAATGTCTGCCGAACCAAAAATCATATCGGCTCCCACACTAGTTCACTAACTTCACATTGGTAACTAACTTCACACCGGTACTGTACTTCCTACCAACTGAATAACAATTAATAATAATACTATCTTAATAAATGTTATGACAACATGAGTGTCGTTTATAATTACTGATCTGAACATTGCTGAAGTTATTTTATATTTAAAACATACCAGTGTATTATTTTATTTTAAAGGAATATAAACATTACGACATTTAGTACTGACTCGTGACGCAGGGTGGCGCCAGTAGCGACACACTGATCCAAAGTAAAATCAACAGTATTTTAATTATTAAATTCAAAATAATATCTTAATGTATGCATTCTTTAAATCATATCTATAATTATTATAATTAAAAAAAAGTATTTAGTTATGCAATTAATGTTGGTTGGTGGCGCCGTTGTTGGAGGCGACGTAGGACGATAACATCTGTTAAGACCTATTGTCATAGACAAAATATAGTGTAGGCATCGAATAACTAATATAATTATATTCTATTACCAATAGCGACCCTTCACAGGTAAAGGGCACTTCCGAATTTAATTGAATTGAACTATCATAATTCACCACGATGAGAAAACTTTTGCAATTGTTTACAGTAATTTTGTCTAAAAATGACAGTCATATACACAGCCACACATCACAGGACATACATGAATATATGGACATATAGCCAGAATTCATCTCATGATATTGATCTTTATACCATTGAAAAGTCAGAGGAAAACAATAATACGCAATTACGTTTACATGGATGACATTATAATTTAGTTGTAACTTCAGATTTTTTGAGTTGGAAATCAACCTACTGGACCGATTTCCGATAAAAAATGGGACCGAACTAGAAGTTTCAAATAAAATTTTAATTCGGTCCGGTCCATAACTATTACTGATTTTGAGGTAACACACATTTAAAAAAGTACAACCGAATAGAGAAGCTCCTTCTCTACCTTCTCCCTTGTGTACCTACTCGTAGTTTATTTAACAAATTTCAAAGGTCAGTTGTAGCCTACAGGTATTTTAATCTTATCCCCAGCCTTCGTAATGAAATGCTCCAAGTAAATCCAGGCTTAAAATGTGGTGTAGAGGTTGGACCTTGATAGAGTTGTTGTTGAATAAAATAGTAGCTACATGTTAAGTGTCTGAATACATATAATTATATTTATCATATGATTATGCAGCGCTACATATACAGCGGTGAGGTGTGAGTGTGTGTGCGGATATGTAGACATATACTGCACCAAAACACTTTTTGAAAAGAATAATCAAAACAGAAAGTAAAACTTTATAAAAAACAGACTGCAATTAAACCCAATTTGATAAGCAACCATTTAAGCAATCGTATCTAAACCCATTAAAAATATAGAATTGAGTAGTTGCGGTGGCAATCTGTAGTCTTCATCATCAGTTCCACTTCATCTTAATGATCACTTATGGTGCTTCCCAAGAACTGCAGCTTTCGAATGCACGAAATACTATCTAAATACAAAATACCGAAACCGCTATAGGTGAGTTTCATTATTTGAAGAGTTCTCTCGATTTATCCACGATCCCATCATCAGGTCCAGACTGAAGTTGATATTTTTTAACAGTTCTACTGGTAAGTCACCATCACCTCCACTTCACGTAATAAAGTAATCATGTCGTGACCTATCTAGGATCTAGTATTGAACAGTCCCGGTGGCGATCAGTGGTCTACATCATTAGTTCCACTTCGCAAAATGATGCTTCCTGAGTCTAAATGCACGAGTTTATTTTATTTATTTTATCATCCAGGCGTCAATGCTCCATATGACATTGCTCCTTGCCGCTCCCCTGATAACTCAAATAGTAAATAAATCTAAAATCAAGCAAGTAAATTCCTCCTAGATGACTGGAAAATATGTATGTAATATAAAACTTCTCTCCAACAATACCACTATATAGTTAAATTGAAAGATCTTACATCACTGGCGAATTAGCATTCTGCCAGTGATGTCAAAGGGTAGGGTGGGCCAATGATGTCGAAGGTGATCGAGAAAGTGGTCTGCTCACAATCAACGAAATATTTAGAGGAAGAATATTTGCTTTCGGTTGTACAGTCAGGCTTCCGTAGTAGCCTTGGAACAGATACAGCCCTTGCACATCTCACAGACGAAATCATTGCCACTCCCGACGCAGGCTGAGAAAGTATTCTTGTTCTTTACTTCACCCGAGCTTTACACTGTGTTAAATCCACGCCTCAACCGAAAAGGGGTGGAATCTTGGTAGGGTTGTTTTTCAGTGGAATGTCACAAGCAGTACTGACCTTGACGCCGTGGACCGGCATTCGAAAGCTCAATTCAAGGCGGGAGTACGGGATGAGGAACTGGAATGTATGTAGCAATGAAACGCCATGTTACCGGTACGAGTGCTCGTTTATTACTGACTAGTAGGTAGTTCTATATAAATACAGTACACTCCTCCCACATCAGTTTGGAAACCTGGAGACAATACAAAAAAATGGCTTACAAACTCAAAAATTAAAAATAAGGGGATTTATGAATTAATTACATAGGTACTTATAATAAAATAAACTAATTTCTTAACTTAGAATTCCTTTACATTAAAAAAAAACTTCTACTCTATAAACTACTATTTTTCCTTATAATTAATAAATTTAGTACGTGGCCTGAGATTTGATTTGACGCGACGGTAGACCCCAGGTGACTGCCCCAGCTCAGTAGCTGCCTCCGGGGGAAGCACCGTACTTGCGCTTTCTGCGTCTGGCTGCTGAGCCTGCGCCGGCGGCGGCGGCGGCGGTGACGGCGGCGGTGGTGATGGTGGCGTGGGGTTTACCTCCGCTACTACAGTCGGTGCATCGGCCTCTAGATCTACCACCAATGGCTGCACACTACTTCTACTAGCACTACCGTTACCATCATCACCGTCACTACGTGAATTTAGCGCTTGTTGCAAAGGCACGCATTCATAAAATTGATCATTTTGATCTGCTACTGTCTGCTGGACCGTATGTTGTTCATCACTAGTAGGGGGATCAGTAGGAGGGCTGTAATATATATACGTGTTTGGTGATTGCGTACTTGAAAATGGGAATGGATCTATTAGCTTTCTAACTTGATCAACGTGACGTTTACATGTACCGAATTGCGCTACGTCTATAATAAACATTCTATTTCCGAGTATTTGCTTAATAATACCTTTACACCAAACTGGTTTTTGTGATATAAAACAACGTGTCCACACATTATCGCCGATATCAAAATGACGGTGCGATGCATTAATACAAGGCACTCGAACTTCTGGGGGCAAAATAAGATCGAATCGATTACGCAATTCTCTCCCGAACATTAATTTACCCGGTGACTCATTCGTAGAACAGTGTTTACTAATGCGATATTGAAATAGAAAAGTTGATAATTTTTCTTTAATCTGTTTCAAACTTAAACTACCATGCTCATTTACGATACATTTCAACATTTTCTTGCATGTTTTCACCGAGTTTTCGGCTTGCCCATTGCTGCATGGATGGTAAATAGGACTTGTAATGTGTTTAATTCCAGATAACCTACAGAAGTATCTGAACTGATCATTACTTATCTTTGGATCGTTATCAGATACTATTAATTCTGGTAAACCGAACGTACAGAATAAGTGTTCTAATTTTTCTATTAGGGATTTTGTCGATAAATCACTGGCCATGTGGAGACATTCTACCCATTTGCTATAGCTATCTACGACGACTAGAAAAGTGTATTGACCCAACTGCATGTAGTCAATGTGAATCCTTTCAAACGGCTTGACGGCCGGCGGCCAGCGGGCGGGCTCCGCTCGCGGCGGCGCGGCGCGGAGACTACTGCATACGTCGCAGCCCAGGATCACACGCTGAAGGTCAAGGTCGATCTCCGGCCACCACATTCTACCCCGCGCTAGAGTTTTGGTCTTCACGATACCAAGATGACCCTTATGGAGCTCTTTCAACATTTGTTCCCTAAATATGTGTGGTATTATTATTCTGTGACCGCGAAGTAAACATCCATCTTCAATGTCTAACTCCGTCTTGCATTTAAAATAAGGTAATATTTTTGGACATAGGATCTTCCTAGGCCAACCATTACGTACGTATTTAACAACGGTTTGTAAGGTTTTATCTAGTAACATAGCCTCCTTTATTCTTGAGAATGAGATCGGTATAACTTCACCATCGTTTATGAAGTTGAGAAATGCACAATTTTCTTTTATATTTGGTTGATGTGTACAATTTAACGGGGATCTTGATAGAAAATCAGCTGGCGCGTTATTTTCGCTAGATATATATTCAATTTTGTAGTTAAAAGCTGATAGGAAAATAGCGTAACGTTGTAAGCGTGATGCTGTCATTACTGGTATCCCGTTCTTTTTTCCAAATATAGCTAATAAAGGCCTATGGTCCGTTTTCAGTATGAACGGTTCACTACGTCCGAAAAGATATTGGTGAAAGTGTTTGATACCGAATATTATCGCAGCTGCCTCTTTGTGAATTTGGCTGTAGTTTTTTTCGCTAGGACATAGAGATCGCGATGCAAAGGTTAAAGGACGTTCATGACCTTCGTGACCTTGAGAGATTACGGCACCAAGTCCTGAAGGACTTGCGTCTACAGTGAGGACAAGTCGAGCGTCCGGATCAAAATGTGCCAAAACTCTTTGTGACGCAAGCTCGCTTTTTATTTTAATAAAAGCCTGCTCTTGTTTTTCTCCCCATAGCCACTCAGCATCTTTTTGGAGTAATTGATGCAACGGATGTAATATAGCAGATGCCCCCGGAATAAAATTACGATAGTAATTTACAAAACCTAAGAAACGCTTTACTTCAAGGACGTTTTTGGGGCGGGAAACTTCTAATATTGCAGCTGTCTTCTTAGGACACGTCTTCAACCCCTGTTTATCAATAACGTACCCTAAATAAGTGATACTCGGCTGAAAAAATTCACACTTATCCTTTTGAAGCCGTAGACCTGCGTCGTGTAACCTTCGAAGGACCTCGTTTAGCCTAGCAAGGTGAATCTCTTTTGTGGGTCCTGTGACACTCACGTCATCAAGCCAGCAGCTTACGCCTTCTATGTCCGACAGTAGCATTTCCATGGCTTTCTGGAAGATAGCAGGTGCGCTAGCTAAACCATACACCAAGCGCGAATATTTGAATAAGCCCAGTGATGTATTGATCGTTGTTAGCTCCTGTGAGTCCTTGGAAAGGACAAATTGATTAAATGCGTTACTAAGATCAATTTTAGTATACCTTTCTCCTCCACTAAGCTTAGCAAACACTTCCTCAATTCGAGGCATAGGGTATTTTTCTATATATAAATCTTTATTTAAGGTTATGGAGTAGTCACCAGCAATCTTTACTTTACCGTTTTCTTTTAAAACTGGCACTATAGGCGTTGCGTATTGAGAAAATTTTACTGGAATTAATATACCTAATGATACTAGCCTTCTAATTTCATCATTAACTTTCTCTTTCAAGGCAAAAGGAACAGTCCTTGATTTGAAAAATTTTGGTTTACAACCTTCTTTTAGCTGTAATTCTACTTCGAATTTATTAAATTTCCCCAAACTATCGCTCCATAAAGCCGCGTACTTATCGAAAAAATACCTAATTTCGTTATCATATTGTGACAACGAAATGTTATTGTTCTTTAGAGTAGTTAGCTGTACGTTAAATTTAGCCATAAAATCTCGGCCTAGCAGAGGTGGACCACCGTTTTCAATAACAAAGAATACAATGTCTTTAGTCACATCTTTGTACTTTACTCTAATATTAAAGCAACCTAATGGTGTTATTTTGTGTCCATTGTAAACACACAGTTGTAAATAACATCGTTTGAGGGTAGCGTTAGAAAAATTATGAACAAAGTAATTATGCGACATGAGCGATATACCCGACCCCGAGTCCAGCTCCATTGAATAAGCTTTGCTATTTATTTCAACAGACAATAGTATAGGAGCATAATTCTCATACCTTATGTTAAATGCATTGCATTCCTTACAGTTCTCACACACTTGGTACGTACTCGGTGTAGGTTCTTCGACATCTACGTTGTTTACTCTAACCTTACACATTTTTCTGAGATGGCCTTTCACACCACATTTTTGACACTTGTAGCTTCTAAATTTACATTTCTCCGCAATGTGGTTCTTCATACCACACACAGAACACTTATGAGCACTATTATCGCGTTGATGATAAGACGAATCCGCCGAGGACGTGCCGCGCGGGAAGGGCGCGCCAGATCGCCGCGAACGTTCTCCTTTTTGCCCTCCTGTCGTTGTCGCGCTGAACACCTGTTCCTCTTTGATAGTAACCCCGTACTCATTAGAAACTAACGCCTTAGCTTCTCGCGCGCACTGTGCTTGTTCCGCTATTTCTACCGCACTTGTCAAGGTCAAAGTCGACGCATTTTGCTCGAAGAGTTTATCGCGCTCGGGGCCCATGCCCAGGCCGAGGACGAACCGATCCCGAAGGTTCGATTCCAGAGCGGTGCCGAATTCACAATAACTTGCCAATCCACGAAGTCGCGCCGCCCAGTCTCCTATTGATTTGCCAGGGTTCCTTGTTGCCCCGTAGAACTTCGCCTTGTCCACGAAAGAACACTTCTTTGTTTTAAAATGCCCGTCGAGTGCGGTCACGAGCTCGTTATAACTTAACGTTTCAATGTCCTTTGGATATACCAAATTCCTCACTAAACGATAGGTATCGTCCGTTAAGTGGGTAATCAGCACTGCACTTTTGTTCGCTTCCGTTATGGTCGTATTAATTTTAAAAAACTGTGTTAACCGTCCTTTAAAAATTGACCATTCGCCTGACTTATAATCAAAGCTCGGTATATGTCCGAAAAGAGCCATGATCACAGGTGCAAATATCCGAAAAATCCTCGTTAGCCAATGAAATGTATGTAGCAATGAAACGCCATGTTACCGGTACGAGTGCTCGTTTATTACTGACTAGTAGGTAGTTCTATATAAATACAGTACAGGAACACGAGGGTGGGGGGTGATGGGAGTCGAATCTTACTCGCGTCGTAGGCCGCTGCTGTTGCCGTCGTGATGCTGCCGACTACAAGGGTCGCTATCCGAACGCGACGAATTGGTGAGCGAATCACTTCAACCTTTCACAGCACGAAGCACTCACTACGATGACGTGAAATCTACTTATTTCTTGACGATTATTACGATATTATTCTAATTAACATTCCGCCAAGGCCCGAATACCTGACGCCAACAATTTTACCATGTGCAAAGTGACAGCTAGCTAGTAATTTTTTTTCTATGCAAGTGACAGCTAGCTAGTGATGTCCCGATCACTCGCGGTCGATCCGCGCAACAAAAAACCGAGGTGTGTTCCGAAGCATAAATATTAAACAGTCACCCGCCCGAACAGGCCCGAACCTGTCCCTAATCAATAGGAAGGCGAGAAAGTGTTGCGACCGCTCTCTTGAGGACCGAGTCCCCCACCTTGACTTCTGCTAAACGAGGCGTGCCATCCCGAACCGTGTACAAATTGACGATCCGTCCTCGTCTCCATCTCAATGATGGCAGGTTCGCATCCTTAATCAGCACCAAATCACCGACTTGAGGGGGGCTCGTCCGGTCAGTCCACTTAAGGCGCTGCTGCAAGATGTGCAAGTACTCAAGGGACCACCGTTTCCAAAAATCTTGAGCCATCTGCTGCAACATCTGCCACCTAGTTAACCGACTTAACTTAACATCACCGAATGGGTATTCTGGCAGGGCGATAAGGGGCTGACCTATCAGAAAGTGACCCGGCGTCAACGCTTCCAAATCATTTGGATCCGAACTGAGCGGGCACAACGGACGCGAGTTCAGTGTCATTTCAATTTTACAGAACAGCGTCGCAAGCTCTTCAAAGCGTAGAGAGGTCTCACCGATGATCCTCGTCAGATGCGACTTAGCCGATTTAACCGCAGCCTCAAAAATTCCTCCCCAATGAGGACATCCCGGCGGACTGAAAACCCATTCAATCCCTCGTCGGGAGCAAGCCGTACCGATAGCGTCCTGGTTACCGTTCAAGAATTGAGTGACCTCCTGCAGATCGCGCCTGGCTCCGACAAAATTTGTGCCGTTGTCCGAACGGATTAATGTCGGGAGGCCCCTTCGTGAGACGAACCGATCCAGACATGCGATAAATGCCTCCGTAGTGAGGTCACTGACCACCTCCAAGTGGACTGCCTTCGTGGCCAAGCACACAAAGACGCACAGGTATGCCTTCACTAATCTGGCATTCCGTAGCTGTGAAGACTTGACCATGAATGGTCCCGCGAAATCCGTTCCGACACCCGCAAAGGGCCGGATTTCGTTAACCCTATCCGAGGGCAAATCGCCCATTTGGGGCTGCATCGTAGCCGCCTTGGCCCGATAACAAAGCAGGCACCGAAATACGACGCTACGCACTAAGCGTCTTCCCGATAGAATCCAGAACTCGCGCTGGAGAAACGCCATCAAGGCGTGGCATCCGACATACCCATTCCGAATGTGTCGATCCTGTATCAACAGTTCGACCAACTTCCCTTTCCTAGGGAGTAACAACGGGTGGTGAGCCGCATAAGGCAAGTTGGCATTCTGCAGCCGACCTCCTACCCTCTGCAATCCTTGAGGGTCAATAAACGGGTTGAGCCGAGCCACAGCTCCCTTCAGTTGGACGCGTCCCCGTCTCAGAATGTCCAGTTCGGACTTAAAGTGTACCGTCTGCACGTTCCGTACCAATGCGAACAATGCATGGTTCCGTTCCCGTGGTGTCAGGACCTGTGTCCGCACCCGTTGCGCCTCAGAATTGCGACAATTCCGCGCAAATCGGAAGATCCAGGCGGTCACATTGACCAGCTTGTCGAGCAAGATGTACCGTTCCAGCAGGCTGAACTCCTCTTCCGGCTCTGGTTGCGTCGTACAGACACCGACTGTCAAGGCGCCGTTCGCCGTGTTAACGCGTGGACTCATTTTGGACCCCACCACAAGGGATGTCCAACTAACTCCGGAGCGTGACACCCACAAGACGCACAGTCTGCTGGGTTCATTTCCCCTGGAACATGTCTCCAGATTAAGGGAACCTCCGAATTCAAAATCTGCGAAACCCGATTCGCCACAAAAATCTCCAGCTTGTGAACAGCCAGCATAACACTATCTGGCTGTCCGTCCAAGCGTAGACCGTATCTGCTAACGCTATTGACCCACGAAGAACCGTCATCGTGTGGTTGAGCAGACGAGTGAGGAGAACCGCTCCTGAAAGCTCTAATTTGGGAATGGTCAGGCGAGTGCGCAACGGCGCAACCTTGCTCTTGGCCATGACCAACCGCACATCAACCTCCCCCGAGGAGTCGACCGTACGCAGATACACCGCAGCTCCGTAGCCCTTCTCCGAGGCATCGCAAAACCCATGCAGGGTGGCGGTGTATCGTTTGGTGGGGACCAACCTCCGTGGCAGTGAAATCCGATTGATGCCAGGGAGGGTCGAAAAGAACGATTCCCACTCTGAGCTCAATGACCCGCCGATCGGGTCGTCCCATTTCAGCTCAGCAGACCACAATTGCTGCATAAAACACTTGAGCTGAAATGTTACCGGGGTGATCCACCCGTTTGGATCAAATGTCCTAGCCACCGTTGAAAGGACGTTCCGTTTCGTCCAGACCTTCGGGGAGTCCAACTCGACCCGATACGAAAACATGTCTGACACCAGCTGGTACTGGACGCCTAATACCGACAACATATTCGGATTTTCCAGATTTTCGAAAATGTGGGGATCCTGCTGGTAGTCATCCGGAAGACCAGACAGTAACTCTGGAGAGTTCGACATCCATTTCCGGAGCTCGTAACCTCCACCCCGTAAGAGCTCAACTAGCTCGTCCCGTCGAGCGAGCGCCTCCTCTACGGAATCTGCACCGGTACAGATATCGTCCACGTAGAGATCCTGCTCCAGGATCGCTGCTCCTCTAGGGAAATTAAACCGTTCTCGATCCGCTAACTCCCGCAGAGTGCGAATCGCCAAATAAGGACTAGACCGTAGCCCGTACGTGTTGGTGTTCAGCTCGTACACCTTGATGGGCTGATCTGGGCTCTCTCGCCACAGTATCAGCTGATACCGTCTATCGTCAGGGTGAATGACCGTCTGCCTAAACATCGTCCGGATGTCAGCTACAAACACAACATTGTGTCTACGGAAGAGTGTGATAACATCCGTGATGTCATGGTTCAACTTCGGCCCTGAATGCAAACACTGGTTCAGGTTCATGCCGTTCGATGTTGATGCCGATCCATCGAACATTACCCGTATTTTGCCCTCCGGGGTCTTCAAGACCGCGTGATGAGGCAGGAAGCAGTGGTCTTCACGCTTCCAGTTGATACCCGAAACCGACATGTGGCCGAGCGACTCGTATTCCCGCATGAAGTCGACGTACTTCTGCCGGAAAATCGCGTCATGCTTCATGCGTCGTTCCATCGACAGAAGCCGCGTCTCGGCTGCATGGTGTGAACTGCCCAGCGGTGGACGATCACTCCGGAATGGAAGACGTGTGAGAAATCGACCTGACCGAAGGCGACCAGTATTGTTCCGATAAAACTGTTCACACTCTTCTTCAACCGGGTCCAACCGGCGGACCGTAGGTGGTTCCTCCACCTCCCAAAACTTCTGTATCACCTCCGAGAGTACAGAACCGAATAAGGGACTACTAGTCGTTAGGCGTGGGGCAGCCGGCATGACCGGAACCATTACCGCATGGCCCAGTCTGGTGTTGACTGAAACCAGACCAGTCGCCTGCAACACGTGGACACCTGGCACTAACAGGTATCCCAAGGCATCGACACCCAATAAAATGTCCATTAGGCCCGGAATATCAAACTCCGGGTCAGCCAGTGATAACCCAGCGACCAACTGTCGCACCGAGGGCGACAACCATACGTGAGGGTGTGAGCCCATCACATTAGGCATGACTAATACCGTGACCATCAGATTCACCGATGAATCCACCCGTGACGAGAGAGTAATCCGACATACTCCCTTAACGGAACCGACTTCCGTGTTCCCATTTCCCCGAATAGAATGTTGATACTCCCTTACCGAAATGCCCAACCGTCTTACAAGGTTGCACGAGACTAAGCACCCCTGGGCCCCCGAGTCCAATAGTGCTCGTGCCACACATCATTTGCCGTCCGAACTCCACGCTATCACAGAGACGGTGGGGAGCATGACCGTCTGTGGAGTAGCGGCACCCTGTAAGTGGGCGGCGTGTCTCTAGCGGGAACCTCCGCGGGATCCGAACCCGCTGAGACCTCCGTCGGCCTTGGAGTAACTCGGCTGCTGATATGCAACCGGCATATCAGACCATATGTGCATCAAGGGGTCCCAACCCGTATAATAGGCCCCTCGCTGTCCCGGTATCCGATCATACCGGACGGTGTACGGCGGGCCCGGTGCACACCGTGGATGAATGGGGGAGAGCGGATCCAACCTGAGGCGCTCTAGGAATGGGGGCGACATCCGACTGTTCGCCTCCCAGAGCGACGGGCAGGTTGGCGCAGAAGGTGGTGGACTCCCAGCCTTCGCGCTACTCATAGGTGCCATCTGACACCCGCCCGTAACATGCGGTGAGCCAGCGGCCCGAAGTCCTCGCTGAGTGGACAGCGGCGACCTAACCCCGGCTATCCGCGCTGCCCCCTTCCCCTCGGGGGGGGGGGTCCCGTCCGCGGGTGCCCCAGTCACCCCGTTGGTGACTCCCGTTGCCCGGAGGGGGACTGGGTCCAGCCCTGGTTGGGCCCTGTGGCCGACCAACCTGAGTCCGGCTCTGGTGACCAACCGAAGGGCCTGACCGATTCAGGCACAACGCTATGTGGTGCTTGCCACCACAGCACTCACACGGGAACGCGCGCGAGCACTCGCTCAGCGTGTGCGGCCCCAAACAACCGAAACACAATCGGTGGCGGAAGACTATCTTCCTACGGGCAGCTACCCCGAGCGCCTTAAATTTGGCGCAACTGATCACTTCATGACCGACACTGTCACAGTGCACACAGCCGTCACCCGACGGCGCGGCATTCAAAACGCCAAATTGTTTCGACCTCCCACCCCCCCGTGGGGCGGGGGGCGCGGCCCCTCCCGCATCCGCGCGGGTTGGCGCTGCACACTGGGCTCCGTGTCCAGTGTGTCACATCGCCTACATTCACCCTCCAAAAAATCCGTCAATTGGACGAGCGTGGGCAGTTCCGTGCTACTGCCCCCATGCAGCTGTTCAAACCGACTTTGAACAGCTGCAGGCAATCGTGACAAAACCATATATAAGACAATGTATGACCATTGGTCTACCGGAAGACCAAGGATCTGAAGGGCCTTAGTGGCCACCAGCACAGGGTTGAGCACCTGTACTCGGATGTCAGCATCCCGTGTTACTCTAGGGATGCTAAACAGCTTCCCCAGCTGCGCATCAACCAACCGCCGTTTGTGTTAGTAGCGGTCCAACAATATGGACCTTGCTATATCGTAGTTGCCCGCCGTGACCGTAAGGTGACCGACCAACTCCTTCGGTTCACCCCGCAGAGCCATCAATAGTTGGGCCAACTTGTAGGCGTTGTCCAGGTCGTCCCGACCGTGGACCAAACTATCAAATAAATTGATGAAGGCTGGCCAACTGGCCACTCATCAATTGCCCCGCTGAAGGCCGGAATCTCCAGGTGTGGCAGCCGTCCAACAACACCCTTCGGGGGTGGGTCTCCGTTACCCTCCCCACGGTCATTACTTCGCGACCGCTTAATTTTCTCCGCGCGACGCTCGATGTCACCCAAGCATTCCATCGCTTGGTCAGCATCCGCGCAGAGCTGTTTCACTGTAGCCACCGAAGCTTCATCATTAAGCCCGATAGCTTCAGCCTCCGCAGCCAGCCGACACACCTTCCCGACGCGTGTCATTGCGTCTTCCACACGCTTGAGCAGGACATCAACCATGTCCGGTCGCTCCACATACTGATGAGTATGGGCGAGCCATCTCATTTCCTCTCGGACACCATGCCGCAGTACCGTCAAGGGTGAAGGTGCCATGTTGACCGCTTTAATAGATTCTGGTCCTATACTTCACTATCGAACTAAGTATAGCCAGAGACTACCACTTGCCCGTCAGAGCTGGGCAAAGAAATTAAAACTAAGTTGTCAAAACTAAGGCAACCACTAAATCCTAAAAAATATTTAATATGGTCGCCCTGTGGACATACACCTTATAACTATACACTCTAAATCAATTAGAGAATGCCACCATAAAGCACAATACAAAATAACACACAAAAATTTATTATAAAAACAAAAAACAATATTAAATAAAATTTATTAAAAAAAAATAAGTGGTGGGCTCCGAGACTATAAACCTAAACAATATAGCACCCTAAACCACACTGGATATCAAATCCAAGTTATTTTTAATATAATGTAGATAGCCGTGAACCTTCTAGAAGTGGCCTTTCCGATATGACCTGCACTTCTACTGAGGTCAGCAAAATCAGCTTAATAATCCTTAAATAGCCTGACCCTGCTCTGTAAACCGAAATAACACTGCAGTACTATAGAACCCGACGTTCTACCGCAAGTAATACAATCTAGTTACTTCGCAGAATGACTGTTCAATCCTTTATGCAAACAGTAGTTTCCGACTACAATTTTATAATAATTGTTAACTAAATCGTCAATTATACGTTCACTAACCGAAAATGAACCTAAATTGTGGTATACCGACCACAAAAGACTCACTCACAACAAAGATTGCCGACCAATCTGAGGTACCCTCTCCCACTACAAAAAAACAACCCTACAACCGTCCGTGAATCAATTTCCTACTAGGAAACCGCGCCTCTGCTACCAAAATGTTAAATCCACGCCTCAACCGAAAAGGGGTGGAATCTTGGTAGGGTTGTTTTTCAGTGGAATGTCACAAGCAGTACTGACCTTGACGCCTTGAATTGAGCTTTCGAATGCCGGACCGGCATTCGAAAGCTCAATTCGAGGCGGGAGTACGGGATGAGTAACACGAGGGTGGGGGGTGATGGGAGTCGAATCTTACTCGCGTCGTAGGCCGCTGCTGTTGCCGTCGTGATGCTGCCGACTACAAGGGTCGCTATCCGAACGCGACGAATTGGTGACCGAACCACTTCAACCTTTCACAGCACGAAGCACTCACTACGATAACGTGAAATCTACTTATTTCTTGACGATTGTTACGATATTATTATAATTAACATTCCGCCAAGGCCCGAATACCTGACGCCGACAATTTTACCATGTGCAAAGTGACAGCTAGCTCGTCATTTTTTTTCTATGCAAGCGACAGCTAGCTAGTGATGTCCCGATCACTCGCGGTCGATCCGCGCAACAAAAAACCGAGGTGCGTTCCGAAGCATAAATATTAAACACACTGCATTCATTATTTCTGATAGCCAAGATGCCGTACTATGGAGTGTCTGAAACAGCATGTTTTGTTTTCATTCTATATGACAATCATGTGAATAAACTAGTCTAAACAAACCCAGCTAGTCTCGCGTGGCTGCCCACAAGGAGCCATTCTTATTAGTTTCTTACATTACTATTTATTCTCTACTCAGCAGATCTTTATAAAAACTTAGGCATTGTGGGGGAGATCTATGCTGACAATACACTATTATATTATTCTTCCACGCCAACCGACGTAAATGACAGTGACGACGCAGTGGGTAATAAATTATGACGTCTTAAACACATGCCGCTTTCGCACTAAACCTAATTAAGTCCAAATTCATGGTCAAGGGATTAAAACACTCGGATTAAAACAAGGATTTAAAAAAGAGGGTTTCTCAATTTTATACGTTTGAATGTAATATTATCGGAAACGCAAAATACTCACATAAGTTATTTTTTTTGGGCTTCTAAACAAGTATACAAAATTTAATAGGTGTATGTATATTTGAATGTCAGTTTGTCTTCGCGTTTCACCAAAACTATGGATTGTATTTTGACCATTTATTTTTAATTAGCTTCCATTTACTCCTTGTAAGGTTGATTAACTTAGAATAGAGTGCAAGTTTTCACAAAATCGGTTAAGCAGTTTTTTAGATATGGACATACTTTACATATGTATGTCCATAATTACCCTATTTTGGTATGTTTGTCCTACCAACCAAACCATGATAGGGTAAATAGTCTAGCTTCTTGACACGACCTGGGCAATGAAAGGTTAAAAGAAGAGTATCGAATAATCAAAATCAGATCAGTAGTTTTGAAATTATGAAAAACACGACTGAAAAAGAACAGCTAGAAAACTTAACATATTGTCAGTGTTTAATCATTTCTTAAGTTGTGAATTTAATAGGAGCGCAACAAAGACGAGAGTGTTAGGAGTTTTTCGCAAAACTTAAAAAGATGACAGTCACACGGCCCATTAAAGTCCGTATCCTAAAAAAATCACTTAAAAGTTAGATTTTATATTTTTTAATGCTCACTGCTCAGAAATGTGGCGAAAGATGAGGCTTCCAAACAATAAATTGGTTAACAGGACAGTAATAAAATTTCTGGTCACAGGGCAGAAAAATCATTGTTGACTTGTTTTGTTTTGGTTCTGTCAGATGTCAACAGATGGCTCTTCATGCCGCTTTATGACGGCAAAAGCGTACAGCGTGTTGTGAACTCGCGTTGGTAAACTCGTGCTTTACGTGTACGGAATATTGAGGAAAATAGCGAACTACGCCAGGCGGAGTTCCAAATCTATTCTTTGTATAATTAATTTTATTTTCACGTGGTAGTCGTAAAAAGCACTAAGTAATGTCTCGGCCAAAACTACAAAAAATTGGACGGCTGGACCGATTGGGATGTTTTTTTAAAATTTGACATGTTTGTCAATTTAAAAAGTTGTACAGTTAAAGGAAAAATAAATGATAGAGTTAAATTTGAATTTTCGAACTCGTACACTACTTAATAAATACTGAAACAAAGCATGTTTATTTTTAAAAGTTTGTGGTAAAAGCTATATTATCCTAACATTAGGTGAGAGATAAAGCCTGAAACAAAAATCTAAAATATGTATTTTGAATAAAGAATATAATAAGCTGGTATTATTCTTGCTCTAGGCGTTGTATGGGCGGCTACAGGGCTTGTTTGAAGTTTGTCTTAATCGCAATTAAAACTGGACGGGTGTTGTGACAACCTTCGTTACAAAGTTTTTAAGCTTATCATTATCACTGTCGCTGTAAACGGATAAGAGGAAGGGTTCGGAGTAAAATTTTAATCTGGTATAAAATATGTTGTTTGCCAGCTTATGGAAGACTACATGAGATTTAAAAGTAGGTACTTGAACTTCTGAGGTTGACTTTTGTTTATATAGAGGTAAACATGGGCGTACCCAGGTAGGGGCAGGGGGGGGGGGGGGGGGGGCTGCTGCCCCCCCCCCCCCCCAGAAGATAAACTAAACGTCAATGTTCATTGTTTCAATATACCTGACCGACCATCTTCGAAACAGGTATAAGCTGCCCCCCCCTAGCTGAAATCCTGGGTACGCCCTTGGAGGTAAAGCTACTAAATAAATACTTACAATTCAAATAGTTTAATACGTCATATTGATAGTACCCCATTCCGTGAACTCGGTTTTTAGCAAAGAGAGGATTTCGTTTCGTTAATCTGAGATTTCAGGGATCTAAAATCTTCAACTTTCTTTGATATCTTTGATAGTAAAAGTTAATCCAGGCTAAATCTATAATTTATTTATTAAATATCTTCCGTGTACATCAATCATTTCAACTTGTCGGTAAATACTTTATATGTAAATAGAATAAATATAACACGACGAAAACTAGTCAATGCCTACTTCAAAACATCTGAGTCATAAATGTTGTAGTATTTTTGCGACACAAAACCGATAACTGATATTATGAACATTCTCGTCGTTTAGTATTCGGCCGCTCTACGAAGTTTAGAATCCAATTTTCGATGACGTCACGAAAACCTGGCTGTAAGTATTAACTTATCTTAATTATTCTAAATTAGGTTAGGCAGCCGCCCTTTGTGTTCGGCGGAGAGTTGAATTGAGTTTAATAAGGCAACATTTTACCACCGTTAGTCTTTGTTGTAGAACGGTCCTGGGTATACGACTGACGTCAGGTTTTCTTGTACACCTGATCCCTGCTATCGCAAAACGACCACAGAATAATGTATGTAAATACAAAATCAACTGGTTCCACAAGCACAATTATTTATGGTTTTGAAATAGTGAAATACGGGCCCTATGGGGTTACCAGAACCTTTTAGCGATTCAGACTAGGTTCAAAACATGAACATCACCAAGAACCAACCATTTCCATTCCAATACGCCACAAAGGGCTTTGTAAAGGCCGTGCCTTGTTTTAAGACAGCGAAGGAAATTTTGCGGTTCACTTCAGGATCCTAAACTAAATCTGCGTAAGATGTTGTGGTAATCCCTTTGGAATAAAATTGAAAATTGAAAAATTTACATACAGACACACATACATTGCTTCTGACCCCACACTAGGATTCCCTGTGTCGTGGGAACCAGAAGCAGCGACATCACACACATAAAAACATCCAAGACCGGGGTTTTCTTTCTTTATCCTCAGATGGGGTTTCGAACCCGGGACCTCTCGCATGGTAGGCATCGCCCGTGAACACGTTGATAATTACAGACGTTTTTCAGCAAAGCTAATCTGAGAAGTTTTATGAACGTAACTATCATCAAATATCAAAACGTCGGGTTTTTTAATAAGACTACGGGCTCTTCAGTCACAATAATATTCATTCATCAAAAGGCAGACCCAGTATCAAAACTTCAAAACTTTATTGTTAACTAGCGCCCGTGGCGCGGCTTCGCAACTCGTTTTTCGTATACACATAGTTCTCCGTCGTAAAACTATTCGTTTATCATTCAAGAGGCACTTTCATAAATTTCTGATATATATATTGACATTATGGGCCTGTGGTTGAGCATAATAGGCATCAAGCCTCAGATTAACGAAACTCTTTGCTACAAACCGCACTGTCAAACATAAGTTCCGCTAACAACAAAGAGATTAATTAATCAACGACGAAGGAGTTTGAGTGATGCTAAATCTATGGCTTCCAACGCCATTTAGCGAAAGAGGATGAACTTTCCATTCAAAATATTTTTCGATTTTTAGCTGTATCTTTGCGTTTTTCATAATTTAATTTTTATTTAAACCTCCTCTGGACTGGGGAGAATAAATCCAAATAGGAATAACGCAAACTGATAGGGCCATTTTAGAGAATTAGTAAGATTAACGTACTATAACAGCCAACTAAGAATAGGACTGTCAAGACGCCATCTTGTTCCGCAATATTCACAAACTTCATTAATGATTTGTATGGTGTGCAAAAAATGCTAGCAAAATTTTTAATCATCTTTCATGAGGTATTTGGTCATTCTAACGTGTTTGTAATAAGATCCCTGTTATTACATGATGTATATTGTAAGGTGTGTAAAAAAAACAAAGCAGGAATTATTAATAGTTTATGTTTCTTATTTTATAAAAAAATATAATTATTCTAATTCTTCCACGCCACTTAAAACTATATCATCTCCATCTCCATCGTCGGAGGAGGAGGTCTCTTCCTCACCGCTGCTATCTCCACCTGAAAAATAGCACAAGTTTTAAAAATCCGACCATCGCACAAAATCTCAAACCGAAAAACCCGGATTTTAAAACAAAAGTTTTAAAATCCGAGGTATTGGTGTGGAGCTGCCATAGAAACACACAAAGAAGGATTGATAAGTATAGATATTCATCATTCAAACCAACCAGCCAGCCGCCAAACCAAACCAGTGTAATTAACCTGGGAAATAATAAATGTAAAAATCCTCTAAGTGTACTTGTAGATACAGATTTATAGACTAGTAAAAAAAATCGTACCTGTATTTACAATGAAACTGAAGTCGTCATCTTCTAGCAGCTCAATTTCATTTTAAAGCGCTTCTATTCTCTTGGCGTGGTTGACCTCTCTCCTCCAGTCAGCTATTGTGATCGATTCCAATGCCTCCGCCGTCAATCTTTCTATTTCGCTTGCCAGCTGCGATACGTTTTTATCGGCTGCACGCCTTTTTATCAAATGCCAAATATATTCAATGGGATTCAAGTCGCAATTATAAGGTGGAAAGGGTAACATTTCATGGCCGTGGCTGGAGAACAAGTTATCTAATACGTAGTATTTCGGTGGTTTATTTCTTTTAATTAATTCGTATAATTCAGCTTTAGTATATTTTACGTCTTACGCCACCTCTTGTTTAGTCAGCCACGCTTGCATTTGCAGATTTCTTTGAGCTCATGTTCGGTGGCTTTTTATTTTCCAGACTGTGGTAGGGAGCATTGTCGAATACTACGAGGCAGTTGCTGGGCATATTTGGTTGTAACTGCTGATTTAACCATTTAATAAAATTGGTGCCATTCATTTGGTCGTGGTAATCGCCCGTTTTTGTGTTGCCTTTAAACATGAGAAATGCTCCGTCTAGAAACCCGTTTTTACTTCCAGCGTGAGCAATGATCCATCGGGGTCCAGCGCTTGTGTTTTTGAGGACCCCAAAACTCTCACTAGACTGCCAGCATTTGTTCACTGTGTAGTGAGAGTATATCCACGTCTCATCAAGGTATATGATGGGCTTTTTATCGGCACCCAATGTGTCATTTTGCCGTATACGTCGGAGGTATCTCTTGAATTTATATCCGAGCTGGTGGTTGGCCATAATCCTGCGCAATGTCATCTTACTTCCCTTATAATTTAAGTCATTTTGGGCTTTCGCAAAAAAAAAAAAAACATTGTAGGCACTTCTTTGTTTACAATGTAAAATGAGTTTATTCATGAACTCAAAGCGCAAAGATCAAAATTGTCCAACACTAGTGACTTGCTACGTGGTTTCTTTTTTGGTGTAATAACAACATTTTGCGTACTTGGGCCAGCATCCATAGCAACAGCTTCGGTGTCTCTTTCGCGTCTGATCCTTGAAACAGTGTTTTTGTTAACACCGGTTGATAAGGAAACTCGCTCCGTGGCCTGCACAGACAATTTTAAGAATTCCAGGAACTGATTGTAAAGGTCACTAGTTATATTTACGCCATCAGTATTCCAGCTAAAGTGAGATTGCGTAGGAGCTCGTTGGAACGATTTTTCTCTTTCTCAGAAAACTAGTTTACATTGTAAATGATTTCTCGTGCTCTGCGATGAAGCACGGCCCCTCTTTTAGAACTCATAGCGAGTCAAAAGTCCACTCAAACGCAGAAACTTAACAAAAATAATAACGATGAAAAGTCAACAACAAAGGTAACAAAACAACAAATTTAACAAAAATATCCAATGTGGAACAAACGAGCGCATGTACACAGAAGGTACTAGGTATCAAACAAAATGGCGGCTGATCTGATTCCATGTTTTCGGTGTGACCAGTACTAATATCGCATGAAGCTTAAAATTTTGCTCTTTGTAATTTATAATTTTCACAAATAACATGCCAATTACGATATAGACAGCATCCCACTATTCACATTCAACGTGCACGTACCAACTATAGACAGAATACGTTTCTTATACGTGCTTGCGACAGTTTCAATCGTCTGCCTGCCCACTTGAATATAGATAGACCTGTTCTGCACTAGTGTTCCGTCTGTCAAACGACTGTTGGCTTGTGAACACTTTGCCAATAGCTCATAGGTACTCCTCCCGTACGCGCCCTTCTTAACTAATTTGCTTTCTAAGTTATATTTGCTTTACCCCTTTGCTTTCACATTTAAACCATATGTTAATAATCACGTATTGTCAACTTACAAGAGTTACAACTTACTTTCATTGTTGATATTTATATCATCCTTTATGGTTTCTTCCAGTGCCGGTGCTTGCCGCACCGGCACTGACAGTAGTTGTTTTTTTTTCAATTTATATTTGCGGGGACCTATAATTAGCATTGTTTTATTTATTTAGACCATGTTAAAATGTTATATTTTGCTGTAGATCCTCCTTAGACTGTATAAATAAATAAATAAATATGTCACCGTAAGATAATCAAAACTGTTAGTTGATAAACTATAATAATAACAATAATAATAGTTTATTTTCAGAAATTTATGTACATTACAAGCTTGTTTAGCAAGGTAAACAAGGGATGTATCGCTACTCCCTAAAATAGGGTGAACCCTATGTTTTAGGATAAGTTGCTGCTACTTCCCACTACAATTAATGCCTCAGATTTAAATACTACATAGTGCATATACAATGTGACATTTAAAAAAAAATATAACTTCTGACATTTAAAAATATAATAAATTGAACAGAAAAAACGTAATAGTTTGGTGTTTAGTGTGTTGAGATTTTATGTAGAAGAATAAGCAAACTGTTATTAATCACAAGCCATATTATATTCATAGAAACATTACCACGACACAATCTACATAACAAGAGAATGTAACGATAGCAACCAGTCAACATTACTAGTGTGGAGACACGCAGCTAGTGCTGTACATTTCAACACTCCTCCTAAATGATAACATGGTTTACAGTTATTATTGAATACACAACTCTACTGTACTGTAATAACTCTATACTGATCACCTTATTGACAACCAAGTCTTTTAAATAATGAACCCGTATATCAATGTGTTTTGTACGCTTAGAATTCTCGTAATTCTTGGCCATTGATATCGCACTTTTGTTGTCAACAAATAACACGGCATTTACATCACAATTTAAGTGTTTACATATGCCTTTTAAATAAACGATTTCCTGTGCTAATGATGCGGCAGCTATGTACTCGCTTTCGGCAGACGATAAAGCTACACATTGTTGCTTCTTTGAAAACCAAGCAATGGGGTTTTGCCCTTGTAGGATAATACCACCGCTAACACTTTTTCTGTCGCTTCTATCTCCAGCCAAATCGGCATCAGAAAATACGTATAAATTATTGTCATTTGTCTTTTTAAATAACAATCCTTTTTCCTTCGTTTCTTTTAAATAACGTACTACTCTTTTTCCAGCTTTCCATAATTCTTCGTTCGGTTTATCTAAAAATCTGCTCAGATATGATACTGCAAATGTTAAATCCGGTCTTGTTGTAACAGTAAGATAAATAAGACTTCCTATTAGTTCTCGATATGGTACATCTAAAACTTTTGTATCGTCCCTTATTTCTATATTGTAATTTCTTTCCATGGGAGTTTTAATTCCGTTACATTCATCCATTTTGAATTTAGTCAATATCTTTTCAATCATTTTAGTTTGTTTAAGTTCTAAGGTATCTTTATTTCTTTTAACTTCCATTCCAAGAAAGTACTTAATTTCGCCCATAAATTTTGCGTTAAACTCCTCCTTAAGTGCTTTAATAGTATCTTCCCCGTTTCCAGTGATCAGGATATCGTCAACATAAATCAGCATCCAGCAATCTTCTTTGTAATACAAACAGTAATCATATTCTGATCTTTGGAATCCATTAGCTTTCGCAAATTCGTCAAGTGTTTCATTCCAACACTTTGGTGATTCAACCAATCCATACAATGCTCTCTTTAGTTTTAATGCTGTATTATTATTTTTTATTTCTAGTCCTTGAGGTATTTTGATAAATACATCAGACTTCAATTTTCCATTTAGGAATGCAGTAGGAATGTCCAGTTGAATAATTTTTAAATCATCTTATACAGCTTTTGATAAGATCATTCTTATTGTAGAATGTCTAGCAACGGGTGCATAAATGCTGTCGAAAATATCTTCTTTCTTTTGTTGGAAGCCTCTAGCTACCAGTCTTGCCTTTCTTGTTCCATCTTCTTTATGCTTAAATATCCATTTTGTATCTATGAGCTTTCTTCCATCGGGTATTTCTTGTTCTTCCCACTTGGGAAGAACAAGAAATACCTATAAAAATAAATTGTAATCTTTGGAGTGCATCTAATTCTTTATTAATTGCGTTTTTCCATTCTGGTTCTTAAACAGCTTCTTCGAAAGTTTCTGGTGCATTTGCACTAAGGCATATAACAATGTTAGTTTCATTTATGTTTTCTACATTTGTCGCGTAATCTTTAAGATAAGCAGAAGGTTTTATTGTTCTTTTGGGTCTGGTTGGTTCTTCTTCAGTTTGGTCACTGTTCATTTCTGCATCTTTAAATTCATCTTCATTTTCTACTATATCATTCTTTTCTGTATTGATTTCTTCTTCTTTGTCTTGATAATACCTTACTTGTTTCACTTCTTCGTTATTTTTGAACTTAATGTCGCTTTCATCAAATCTTACATCTCTGGAAATAATTATCTTATCTTCTTCTGAATCCAACTGTACATCTCAACATAGTGTTGGTGATTTTTGTTAGTGAGAGAGAAGATGGGGAGTGTGGTGAGTGTGTGATTGGAAGTGATAAGGTGTGTAGTGCCTGTGAGAGTTAACTTGATATTATTTAAATATAAATATAATTGGACTTGTGATAGACGATCATAAGTTTTTCGCAGTCATCATATGTTTGTGTGCGCAACCAAAGACGTATGTTTTTATTATTATCAAATGTGTTATTAGACCAAAGGTCAATGTGCTTACTCAGATTATTATAAATATAGGGTCCCAGAAATATAAAAAATCGCTGCATAAATTTGGTTCGTACTAATACAATGTAAAAAATCTTTATCTCTTCTGCTTTTAATAAGTGAGTTATTTTGATGTGACGAATTGTTTTTGTGTTATTTCAGAACAATCTTATGTATAAACAGCTGTCTAGCCGAGAGGACATCACAGAAGCTGTACAATTCAGTTGTAGGGAAACAATATGTTTTAAATGTACACAACTTCGAGACCGCTCTTTGAGCCCGCTCAAGTTGCAAAAGTGTACTCTTATGTGTACCTCCCCTACTGGAGATGCAGTATCGTTAGAGTGATTCACATAAAGCCACATATATCCTTTTCATCAGAAGCAGTTCATCAACATGTCTAAGACCCTTAAAGATATAAGTCAGTTTCCTAACCTTGGAGCTGAGTATTTGTATGTGAATTTGGAAATTTAGGTTAGAATCCAGCATGATACCTAGATATCTCATTGAGGATGTCCGTTATAAGGGCCCACGGCCGCAGAAGCCAGCACCAAAATCAGCACACACATGAGCAACTAAGCTGAAATAATTTGTTGGTTGGATTGTAAAAAGTAATTTATGGGTTAGGCTGCTGGCTTTAGGCTACTAACTTCACTCCGGTAGAGGCGCCTATAATTAGAGCCTGTCACATAGCTTTACGACTACTTTCACCGAGTAGCGATAGTAGCCGTTACGTACAGCTTAACGTGACATCCGAAACATGGAAGCACTTGAAACAATTGCCTCATAGAAACGGACATCTACCCAGTGCTCGATTCGGCCAGATGTTGCTACCCGCACGATTGCTTCCGATATGCGAATACCACGGAACGGTGCGGCACCGCATAACAATAAAAATATCTAGCAATAGTTTTTTATTCTTACATGTCAACCTACCACGAATACTAAATGGGGCTTTACTTCGCTCTGCTCTTTTATCATTCACCTACCCCGACCCACCACATAGCCCAGATACATGTCGTGTGCAGTTTAGAAGTTTACAAATCATTATTTGCACTAAATTAAATATATGTAAAATATCACTTAGGAGACTAGTAGTACTAAAAGTAGTCCAACTGAAAATATACTCAAAGCAAGTTATGCCAGCCAAAGCTGAATGCTGAAGTAATGTTATAAGAAAGTATATTATGCCATTACAAGTATGACCCATTATGCGACAAAAATTATGAAACACAAAATACGCAATACCAAAGGAATACCAAAAATTGCAACTTACTACGAAGTCCATTTCATCTTACCACACCAAGTATGAAGCATACTCATTGGGGCGCAGCTCATTTACTCTTTCATAAATAGTGCCAGTAGTTTGTTCCAGTTTTACTCTGTTGCTGTGGTGGAGTGTCAGCAAAGGAAGCGGTAGTGATAGCGTCAGCATCTCTCAACAATGCATTGCACGCTCTACACGATGCGGTACATTGTGTTTGCTCTGGAGAATTTAGTCCGTCTGTCGGTCACAGTCACAGCCGAGGTAGCAGCGATGAATTAATAAAAGGCAAACTCGTTATTTTTTTAATATATAGTTTTACATTCGTCTTTTTGTGTTTTATGGGTAAAGATGTATAGGCTATAAAGATGTATATCTACTATACATTGAGAGGAAATAATTCAACAATTTAAAAACTTAAAAAAACCGACTTCTTGATCTATCGCCAAACAGAATCTAGATAGCACTCGGCCTCGCAATATTTTGGTAAAATTCAGTAGTCCTCGCCTTCAGGATGAATTTCTGGCGGCTTCGATACAATTCAATACGCATAACAAGGACAACAAACTTAATTCCAGCCATCTCGGCATCTCATCTGAGCACAAGATACCCATATATGTTGCCAAAATCTCTCCCCGGAAAACAAGCACCTTCATGCTAAGTCTAAGAAGAGATGCCTTAAAGAGTAGAGATATAAATTTGTTTAGATCCGGAGCAGCTAAATCTTTGCTAGGAAGAATGAAGAATCGAACTGTACATATATACGTGATATGACGACTTTGTTGCCTTAGAAAAAAAAACGATTGAGTTCTTTAAAAACATTGTATGTAACAATTATGATATAGTTCTCTTTACTGAAACTTGGCTTAATGATAGTGTGTTTGATGGCGAAATTTTTGACGATCGTTATATGATCTATAGACGCGATCGCGCTAGCAGTGGATTTCATAGCATTAAAAATGGTGGGGGCGTCTTAATTGCCGTTTCTAAACATTTTGTCTCGAAGCGCTTGATTGACTCGGAGTCAAACTGCAAGGAAGTTTGGGTGGACGTTCAAATACCTTCTAACAGCGGGCATTTCACATCAGTCATTATTTGCAGTGTTTACTTGCCCCCTCCGGTACAGTTACATATATTAAAGCACTTTATCGATAACGCTGTCATGGCTTTTTCCTCCAACAAATTCCTCGTTGCTGGTGATTTTAATCTAGGTATCATTGAGTGGTCTTCTTCGTCGGACTCTTCTGCTTTATTAGCTAACACTAATAATAGTATTTTCTACATTTTTGAGGTGGGAAAATTCGTAAAAACGAATCCCGATCTCTTTAGTAAAGTCTCATTTGGAAAACAACAATCAGTGCGTATACAAAATAAGCACAAACTGCGCCTAAGGCAAGCAAAAACCGCACTCACGCATAAAAACATATTATGTATAGCATAAAAAAAAATACCAAACGACGTAAAATGTATCAATTTGTTACAATTTAAACATAAGTTATTTAAGCGTTTTGTCACAAAATGCTATTTACAACATTGAGGCTTTTATTAATGAAAAAAATATATAATAATTATCTATCTTAATTTATAATTTTAGTACATTATTTTTTACCAATCTGACTTATTATTTATTAATCTGAAATTGACATTGTAAAATCTGTGTTATTATTTATTTTAGTATTATCTAAATAAGTAACCGCATTACTGTATGCATACTATTTGTATGCCGCTAGGCAGAACACTGTGCTCAAAAAACTTACCTGAGATGTGTAAAGGACCTGTTTTTACAAATAAATTATCTTTATCTTTATCTTCACTGCCATATATCTCTAAAATTCTGGAAAAAAATGTGTACAATCAACTAACTTCATTTTCAGAAATAAACGGCTTTCTTCCAAAATATCTATCAGGGTATAGAAAGATTCTTGAACAACGACGACTCTTCTTGATTTTGTTGACAATATATTTGCATCACATGACTCCCGAAGTGGCACTTCTCGCCCTTTCTTCTCGCACTTTCTCGCCCTGCTTGGTTACTCTAGAGAATTTGATTCCATTAATATAAACATGATGTTCTTAAAGTCAAATTATGCATTTGATGTGCTATAAAATGGTTTGAATCGAGAAAGAGAGAATAGAAAACGCATCTAACAAGTAATATTGAGAAATAGCAACGAAACGACTTTTCAATCACAAAAGGTCGCCACCAGTAGATTCCTCAAGGATCAAATCAAATATTATAACAAATCTCTTTATTACGGTACATATACTAGCAATCGTCATTTTTGCCACTTCTCTACATTGGACCTCTGTGGGAGAAGGAGGGCGTAGAAACTCCCACAGGTTGATTTTTAGATCTCTTTTTAAAATTGCTAGCAATATCTTTTCATTGTTCTCCCGTACACAAGTCAACTGGTTACACAATTCCCTAGATAGTTGTAATTCTTCTAAAGCCAGTTTCAGCTGGGATTCTAACTGACGTGCTTTACGGGTTGGCATGCGACAGTCCATTATATATATGAATAAGTAGAATACTATGTATGAGTGTCAACAAACTTCTAACTAAGTGGGATAATAGACAGCCAATTGAGGTTATGTCAGCTAAGCCGAATTCGAAATGTTTGCCACATACGGGATTTATTTGGTTGAAATTAGATTCCAGATGTCATGTTTTCGCTCAGAATACACAGTAAGTAGAACCAAATCACTCCGAACCGAGAATAACAATGACAACATTCTGTAACCGAAACACAGTTGACCATTTTGCATTAAATACTCATCATCCATATAAAATATTCATAGTCACACGTATATTTATGATTATTCTATTAAATACAACTAGAATTGTAGTTTAATTACACAAGAAAACAATTCCTATTTTAATTTCACATAGGATAAATCTTAGTCGACTGTTGACCTCATCAACAACTTTAGGATTTTTTAATCCTTATTGAGTCCATTGTTATTCATCCTATACTGCGAAGATATTTTACACTGTAATAATCACATATCTAACGATAAACTATAGCTTTACATTGATGCAAACAAAAAATCACTTCCCGATGGTGTACGGCATATAAATGCGGATCGAGAATGAATATCAACCTGGTCTTCCAAGAATGTGTTAGTCCTCAATCCTATCAAAATACGTCAAAATAAATATCATACTCGGCTTAAGACACCAGGTCGCTATTCTTGGCAACTTGAATCCACAAATTACCATATCAGGGGTTCCAGTCGACCGCGTACACGAATCTCGGAACCTGGGCTTGGTCATGGAATCTTGTACATTTATATATATTATTTATACATTTAGCGTAGACTGAACAACACTATCAAACATCACACTCAAATACTTTTGGTTTCGACAGAATACCAGCTTTAAAGGCCTTCCTGTACCATAATGCTGAGTCGGAGCTGGATCCCCGTCGCTATATGCTTCACACTTTTCTGTTTAGAGGGAAATATATTCCCAACAAATATTCAACTTTGTGTATTGGTGATAAAGCCCAATAAAAATATATGTATGCTATTATTGTCCGGAAAAGGGTTATGTAAGTTAGTTCTATAAATTTTATTTCGATGTTTTTGGTATCTATTTGTAAATTATATGCTACTTGTACTGTCTGTGTTGTGTTTTGATTATTGTGACGTTTGAATAAAGGCTTAACCTAACTTTATCAGGCTTATCGATAAGTTTACAGAAAAAATCGCATCCACTTTTAAATCACGTCGAAGATCTAAATTACTGATCTTTGCATCCTGTTACGATAAATGGTGCTGAGATTCGTAACTATACCACTCAATCATATTTTTTACCGCTTTGAGTTACTACAACTTGTAAAATGTTAGAAGATATTTTTTCCCAAATAGCACCTCACACACACACACTTCTAGAAATGTGGCTTCATTTGTAGTAGGTAATAAATATGCGAAACAAAATAAAATAGCGTTATTTTGTTTCGCATATTTTTTTTAATATAAAGTTCATAACGATCCGATAACCGGATTATATTTCGAACTTACCTGTTTTTTAAACGCAAATATTTGAGGGACTTTGTTGTTGTGTTGTTCAGCTCAAATGCTCAATTTTGTTTACGTGGATGATAAATTTCGGGGTGTAAAACACTACACTCTAATTACAGGTTTTTTTCTTTTTACTCAAACTAGAGAATGGATTTCTTATTTTAATACATGAGACCAAACTATAGAATCTATGCTAGAAGGTAATATTATTTTTTTTCTCGTAAAAACCTATTTCAATGTTTCTTACTTCGAAACTGTCGGGTAATGTATTAGTTTCGAGGTCAAACATGACTATATATATATATATATATATATATATATATATAAAACCAGCCAAGTGCAAGTCGGACTCCTGCACGAAAGGTTCCGTACCATTATCTACAAAAACGGCAAAAAAAACCCGTTTTGTTTTTTAGTATTTGTTGTTATAGCGGCAACAGAAATACATCATCCGTTAAAATTTCAGCTGTCTAACTAATACGGTTCATGATATACAGCCTGGTGACAGACGGACAGACCGACGGACGGACAGCGGGGTCTTGCTTTATCTACACACATATTATAAGTTCTCTATGATATGTTCAGGATCCGCACGTAAAGGCCGGCATTGCGGCAATTAAATTTTATTTTGAATAGCACGTCATCTCGACTGATATTTGGTCAAACAGGTCAAATATTTTTTTTTGTTTTTCAGATACGTTCGAAATTTTAATTTTATAAGAACATCGAATTAGATGTTATTATAAAGCAATTATAACATTTCGATAGAACAGTTTATCTTTAAACTGGTCATAATTTGCTGTTTTCGAACTGAACTTTTTATAGAGGGTTTATGATATTGTAATGGTACACGAGAGTCGGTACATTAGATACTTCATTCTGCGTGATAGAGGGCTAGCCCAACGCCGCGCTGTTTTGAATACGAGAATCGGTTCAGATAACGTTTGGGGGTTTTGTGTAGCTTACTGGCAAAGTTAGAAAAAAACAGAGCCGATGCGTGGGTTGATTCGTGGAAGTTTTCAGGCCAAGTTTTTTTGTCGCATTCCTGCGAGATGTGTAGAAATCAGAGCCGATTTGGCTGCGCGTTGAATAAAATTATGAATAACTAAATAATGAAAGGTTATTATGGAAAGCTATTATGTTGATTGCAAATATACAATTGCGATTGAGGTATGATATGGAGGGTCTGACACCTCTGGATTGAATATCATTCTAGTGGTCTTTTGCTACGCGCAGCTAGTGGTCGGGTAATGCTTAATTAATCGCAACAAGCTTTTATTGGTCAGCGATCAACAGATTCTGTGTATCGGCAGTACCAAATGATTTGAGTGATCACCTACGGTTGATCATAGTGAATATGCGTACACACAATTTGTAGAACGGCGGATCTGCATGGCATGGTTGAAATTAGACCCTGTGTTGTTGGTGATAAGAAGCTTCGCTTGGGCAGAGCGTTTTCGCAAAGGACGCATGTGGGGCGTATAAATACAATTGTGGGGGAAGGGAGAGCATTCAGTCTCTGCGTCTAGCCGCTGTGACAGTCGTCTTCACGAGTTCTAAACAGTTTTTGTCTGCCGTGTTACGCGTCGGAACTATACGAATTTGTGATTGCGAAGTTTCAGTGGGTTTTCGTGAGTGTCTGAAGCGCCGAGATATACCTCGGTTCCTAATCTTTATATAAACCTACCCCAAATTCCAAAACTATCCTTGGGTCGTTAGGAAAGAACTTTTAAGTCAATTTATCTGAGTCTGAGTCTGGGCTTGGAGCGACCCTAAATTCCTTTTTCCTTCACCATAGGGTTCCTGGATTGGCTCTTAGGATATTCGCGGGCTAATCCTCTCCTCATTCCTTCGACTAGCGAGCTTTGAAATTCCCACACACACAGTCGTTAAACATTCAAGCACATTCAAATCAAACTCAACCATTTTCGAGTGGTGTCGATAATGGACGTGGTATAACACTAGGTTTTAGACTAGGCTAGACAGGAGTTTAGTTGCGGCTAAACCTAGGTTGTCAGGGCATAGGGAGACTGTTTGATCGATGAGGTTCCGCGGATGGAAATAACAAATTCAGAACAAAGTTAAACCGGTGTCAGCACAGATAACATATCCTGTTGATATTTTGACATTTGTGTGTTATCGGGGACGCGCGAAGAGATCAATTTACAGTCTAAAGTTCATTGTTTAGGTCCGGGTAGGTGTTTTGCATTGCCTTGGGTCAGATTGGATTCAAGTTGCATTTTTAAATTAAATGTAAATTTCGCTGGATATCTAATGTGTAAGTTGAGTCGGTATATATGATTTGGCTCAGCCCAGGACGTGCTGCGGCTAGTGGAATTCATAGTTCGGTATTTATCGAATTATGCACTTCGCTATGGTGTGGGTTAGATATCCTAAAACAAAAATGCTTGCGTTTCGATAACATCCAGCTCAAATTGCGCTGAGTTGAAGGTTTCAAAACGTTACGGACCTTTTGAGGTAACCGCTAGTTCAGAACCCATTTCGGAACTCAAATCGCAATTGTGTAAACCGGTCTTTTCGGATCGTTATTGCCGTGAATCAAATATATAATTGGAACCACCACAAGCCGCTACTAGCGAGCACATGAAATATCATTGAGTACTCACGTCGTAAAACTACGACGGATATCTATACTATAACTGTGATCGATCACTAAAACTAAAACTAAAACTAAAACAAAAGATGTTCCAAAGCGCTCATATATACAAAAACCAGATGGTGCCATCACATTAAATATAACAACGATCGTTTTGGCGCAATACACCACTGACTGATGCGAATTACCGGCTCGCGGACATATATGCTTTCTCTGTCTAACTAGAAACTGTAACTTCTGAACCATCGACTATTGTACGCCTAACGGATTTCTCGACGAACGAGAAAATCCGACTTATCATTCTTACTTACAAAACTTGCAGCCGAATCGGGTCCTCTCATTTTGTGATAGATAGAATAGACGATCATAGCTACTGTTAGCGGCGGCTACGACCTTTAGGCTTGGGCCGTTACAGATTTTTGGTGCCGAGACGGAAGGATATCCTAGATAGTCTGATACCTAGATATTCCTAGATATTCTAAAAGAATCAAGGTCTAACGCGTTACTTTAAAAATAACACAACGTAGAAACGATTTTAAACAGTTCAGTTTGTAAATAAGAAATAAGCAAAAAAGAGGCATTGTTTTCACAATTCTTTGTACGAGCTACGGCGGTTTAATAGGAATAATGGCCGGCCGGCCTAGGAAAAACGGTAGTCGGGTAGCACAAAATTCACTTTCACACACAAGTGAAATGGCGTCAGGGCAGGTGACGCAATTGTTATCTGAAATAGTGAAAAGATTAGACAGTTTGGAAAGGGGTTCCAGCGCGAGCAATGCTAGTAGGACTTCGGACAGACAGACTGACAGACAGGAACTAGAGACGTTTGAACAATCGGTAGAAAAACGTCAATCATGCATTGTGAAAATGACACAGAAGTTGCCGACATTCGATGGGCGAAGTTCGGAAAATCCGATGATTTTCTTAAGAGATTTAAAGGCTTATATTAAAGTCTCGGGAGATAGTTCTAGGGCTTTGATATGGGCAACGGATAGTTTGGTAGGAATTGCAAAAGTTCGAATGAGCATATACAGAGACTCATGGCGAACCTATTCGGATTTTGAAAAAGATTTCAGAGAGGTATTCTGGGGTGATAATGAACAGGAATTAATTAAGCAAAGATTCCTAACTGCGAAGTTTGTTTCTAAGAAAGGTCAAAGTATGGAAGAATTCTTTGCCTCTCAATTGAATAGCATATATGAGCTTACGATACCGTTTACTGATACGGAGAAAATCAACACGATTTTCAGACAGTTGCCGCGTGATATTCAGGTAGCGTTTTTTGCTAGGAAAGAGGCAATGTCTATACGTGATGCGGTCGAATTCCTTCGGCATTTAGAACGGAATGTCGATGGGGGATTAAGTGCGATACATGGTTCGGAACCTATGAATACGAATAACGTGAGGCGGGATAGCTATATGCGTGGGCAATATCGAGCTATGCGGGTAAATACGTTACGTTATAACGCGATAAGTCGTAGTAATAATTATAACGCGGTAACGAAGGGGCGAAACGAATTTGGGACGCGTGGTCGCGGTTATTTTCGCGGTAGAAGCGGACAGCCTCAGCCTAGCTTCAAGGCAATAGGGTTTCAGAGGGGTTCAGGAGATACAGAGGCAGGGCAAAGTTCAAGTGACAGGAATAATGCGATAAGTCAGAATTCAAAAAACTAGTGGACTCGCGCGGGTCGTTCGCGCTCAGATATTTATTACGGTTCGGGTGGACAGCCGATCGAATTAGAAAAAGACATAGACTGTATGATTTGTGTAATTTGGATTCGAACGTGGGTGTGAATGAATTTATTCAATTATTAGCGCATAAAGCGCACGGATATGCCGTGTGTTTAGAGGAAAAATCTAGATCGAATTGTAGAGATCGAAATGACAGACGTTTACATACGATATTCAGAGACGACGATTCGACTGAGTGTGGGCGCGAGTTATGTAGTACTTTGACATTACCTGAGATAGATGTGCGTATTGGGAATATTGTTGTAAGGAGTTTGATTGATTCGGGGAGCGAAATCAGCGTAATAAGTCGGAGAGTGTACGAAGAAGTGTGCAGTCAATTGGGAAAACCGACGGAAATACCGATTCCAAGTTTGAGAATCACAGGTGCATTTGGAGTCAGTAAGGAAAAGGTTGATAAATTAGTAACGTTACCATTAACAATAGGTGAATGCGTTATCGATACTCCAATGCTAGTATTAACAAGGGTGCCTAAAGATTTAATTTTGGGGTTTGATTTTATACAACAGACGCGAGCGAGTTTAATGTGTGAGGGTAATAAGAGGCTAATTATACGAAGCGCCGGGCGGATGTGTGAAATACCATTAGGTACTGGCCCTAATCAGGATTTTTGCTGTTGTACAATGGAAGTACAGAACCAAGATACCTGTAGAAATATGATAGAGGAATATGTGAATAATTCATCAATACCTGTTGAACACAAAACAAGGTTATTGCCGGTATTAAATAAACATGCAGAGTTGTTTAGCGATAGGATAGGTCGGACAAATAAATATATACATGAGATAAAAATGAGAGATGAAACGCCTTTCGTAAAACGAAGCTATCCCATACCGTTCGCATATCGCGATAAAGTAACAAAACGTTTGGAAGAAATGGAATTTATAGGTATTATTAGCAGGCAATCTACGGATTTCAGCAGTCCATTGACTTGTACATTAAAGAAAACGGGAGAGGTCCGTATTTTGCTAGATGCACGACAATTAAACACTGGAATGGTCGGGGAGGTTGAAACCACACCTTTAATGAGTGAGATATTGCAATCCGGGCGCCGGATAAATTACATAGGAGTTATTGATATCAAAGATGCGTATTTTTCTATACCATTCAGACGAATCTAAACGATACACGGGGTTTGTATATCAAGGCAGAAGTTATGTTTACAACGTTTTACCTCAGGGGTTGAAAACCAGTGTGGGTTCATTTTCGAGGGCGATGGACTTAATTCTAGGGCCAGAGGTTAGGTCATATTGTTTAAATTTTGTTGACGATTTGGCAATTTTAACTGAGGGTGACTTCGAACAGCATTTGTCTCAAGTGGACACGGTTCTGAGTAAATTGAAAGACGCGGGCTTCACATGCAAACTAAAAAAATGCGAGTTTGCACAAAAAAAGGTCAAGTTATTGGGGCATATTTTGTCTACACAAGGTTTGCAGATGGACCCGGACAAAATTGAAACACTTAAATTATATCCGTCACCCAGAACTGTCAGGCAATTGAGGGCGTTTTTGGGGTTCATAAATTACTTTAGGAGGTTTATAAAAAATTTTGGAACGTTGACACAGCACTTGTACAATTTATTACGGTCTGGAGTCAAGTTCATCTGGAGTGCGCAGATGCAAAGTGCTTTTGACGAGATAAAAAACCAATTCTCAGAAAGTATAATTTTGAGTCAGCCATTGGCGGGAAAAACATATTATGTTCAATGTGACGCCAGCGCTATAGGAATTGGGGGCTATGTTTATCAATTAGATGAATCGGGCCAGGAACTAATTATAGGGTTCTGTTCGCAGGCATTCAAGGGTGCCCAGACTAGATGGTCGATCAGTGAACAGGAAATGTATGCAGTTATATACACTTTAAAGCGATTTGAGATATACTTGCGGGGAGAAAAAGTTATTATTAGAACTGATCATAAAAGTTTGACGTTCATTAAGTCGTGGACTTTATTGGGTGCACGCGTAACGAGGTGGATTATGTTTTTAGAGCAATTCGATTACGACATAGAATTTGTGCGAGGGACTGATAATCAAATTGCCGACACGCTAAGCAGGCAAATGGCGGGACCTGGAGGTATGATTGACAGTACAAATGTTCAGCCGGGGATATTCTGGTTTCAGGCATCGAATACCGCAAGTGTTATTTCGAGTTTACGGGACATTGCGAGATTACAAAGCGAAGATGAGCGGTTAAATCGAATTAGCGGTTGTATCAGACGTAATGTAGTAGATACGGGAACGAGAGGTTTTGAAAATTACAAGCTAGTAGGTGATACGTTATATTTTCACGTGCCGAAGCGGAACGTACAGTTGCTAGTAATTCCGAAATCACTACAGGAGGAACTTATTTTACACATACATGAAGAAATAGGTCACTACGGCAGGTATAAAATATTAGCACTGATGAAGGACAGATATTATTTTCTTCATATGAGTAGGGTGATTAGCGCGGTGATAAGAAGTTGTGACATATGTCAAAAGGTCAAACCAAGTACTAACAATACCGTTGGTCCTTGTACACCGGTGTTGGCGGAAAAGTTGGGTGAGAAAGTTTTCTCGGACCTTTATGGGCCATTGCCCGTAGGTAAATTCGGATATCAATATATATATGTGATTCAAGACGTGTACAGTAAAGTAATAAAATTATATCCAATGCGAAAAGCGACAGGTAGGAGCGTGCTCGCTTGTACAAAGAGATTTCATAGGGAAGTACCTATCGAAACTATAATTACGGACTCAGGACCACAGTTCATATCGAAAGTTTGGGAATTTGGACTCAAACAGCTGGGGATTCGGGTCACTCATACGTCGGTGTATTGTCCAAATTCTAATAGCGTAGAAAGAGTGAATCGCGAGCTAGGTCGGCTGATTAGAACTTATTGCGGCGGGAGTAATCGTAGTTGGGTAGACGTGTTACCGGACATTCAGAATTGCTATAATAATGTCGAACACACAAGCACAGGCTTTGCGCCTAATGAGTTAGCGTTTGGTAGGCGGGAACCGTTAACTATTGACAAGGAATTAGGCGATGAATGGTTATTAGGCCATAGTGTGCGAGATTCGGAACAGGTGCGGAATGTAGCGATAGAAAACTCTAAAAGTTCTAGTGAACGACGTAAGCGACAGGCGGACAAACGGCGTAAGTTAGAGGTCTATCGTATAGGTGATTATGTGAAACTTAAAACTTTTGTGCGTTCAAATAAAGAACATAAAATCATGCGGAAATTTTCGTTGTTGTATAAAGGGCCTTATGTTATTTCGGCAGTGGTATATCCTAACTGTTATACGTTAGTAGATCCGGGTTCAAATGAGATATTGGGTAACTTCAATACTATAAATATAGCCAGGTATTATGTGAGGACGAATAAGGGCGTAGATAAATAAGATAGTGTATAAAGGTTATATAATTAAGCTGTAAGCTGTAAATTTGAGTAACTACTTTGTAGATTTAAGGATCTTGCATGGTTTGGAAACAAAACAAAAAAAAAAAACAAAAAAAAAACAATTTGTATATATATAGTAATACGAATTAGGATACATTGCGGGTAAGCGAGGTTGTATAGTAAGATAGATAAATAAGATAAGACAGGAGAGAACTCAATCGAGTTGTGTAAATATTATATACATAATTGACAGATTCATCGGTCGGTGTACATGATTTGAGATGTCCGAACATATAGAGTAGATATGTACAAAGTATGGGTAGCATAGTGGTAATGAGATCCTTGCGCCATGTTAACTGAGATAAACAGTGTCTCAAGGTCTGGGAGGGGGCTGTAATGGTACACGAGAGTCGGTACATTAGATACTTCATTCTGCGTGATAGAGGGCTAGCCCAACGCCGCGCTGTTTTGAATACGAGAATCGGTTCAGATAACGTTTGGGGGTTTTGTGTAGCTTACTGGCAAAGTTAGAAAAAAAACAGAGCCGATGCGTGGGTTGATTCGTGGAAGTTTTCAGGCCAAGTTTTTTTGTCGCATTCCTGCGAGATGTGTAGAAATCAGAGCCGATTTGGCTGCGCGTTGAATAAAATTATGAATAACTAAATAATGAAAGGTTATTATGGAACGGAGAAAGCTATTATGTTGATTGCAAATATACAATTGCGATTGAGGTATGATATGGAGGGTCTGACACCTCTGGATTGAATATCATTCTAGTGGTCTTTTGCTACGCGCAGCTAGTGGTCGGGTAATGCTTAATTAATCGCAACAAGCTTTTATTGGTCAGCGATCAACAGATTCTGTGTATCGGCAGTACCAAATGATTTGAGTGATCACCTACGGTTGATCATAGTGAATATGCGTACACACAATTTGTAGAACGGCGGATCTGCATGGCATGGTTGAAATTAGACCCTGTGTAGTTGGTGATAAGAAGCTTCGCTTGGGCAGAGCGTTTTCGCAAAGGACGCATGTGGGGCGTATAAATACAATTGTGGGGGAAGGGAGAGCATTCAGTCTCTGCGTCTAGCCGCTGTGACAGTCGTCTTCACGAGTTCTAAACAGTTTTTGTCTGCCGTGTTACGCGTCAGAACTATACGAATTTGTGATTGCGAAGTTTCAGTGGGTTTTCGTGAGTGTCTGAAGCGCCGAGATATACCTCGGTTCCTAATCTTTATATAAACCTACCCCAAATTCCAAAACTATCCTTGGGTCGTTAGGAAAGAACTTTTAAGTCAATTTATCTGAGTCTGAGTCTGGGCTTGGAGCGACCCTAAATTCCTTTTTCCTTCACCATAGGGTTCCTGGATTGGCTCTTAGGATATTCGCGGGCTAATCCTCTCCTCATTCCTTCGACTAGCGAGCTTTGAAATTCCCACACACACAGTCGTTAAACATTCAAGCACATTCAAATCAAACTCAACCATTTTCGAGTGGTGTCGATAATGGACGTGGTATAACACTAGGTTTTAGACTAGGCTAGACAGGAGTTTAGTTGCGGCTAAACCTAGGTTGTCAGGGCATAGGGAGACTGTTTGATCGATGAGGTTCCGCGGATGGAAATAACAAATTCAGAACAAAGTTAAACCGGTGTCAGCACAGATAACATATCCTGTTGATATTTTGACATTTGTGTGTTATCGGGGACGCGCGAAGAGATCAATTTACAGTCTGAAGTTCATTGTTTAGGTCCGGGTAGGTTTTTTGCATTGCCTTGGGTCAGATTGGATTCAAGTTGCATTTTTAAATTAAATGTAAATTTCGCTGGATATCTAATGTGTAAGTTGAGTCGGTATATATGATTTGGCTCAGCCCAGGACGTGCTGCGGCTAGTGGAATTCATAGTTCGGTATTTATCGAATTATGCACTTCGCTATGGTGTGGGTTAGATATCCTAAAACAAAAATGCTTGCGTTTCGATAACATCCAGCTCAAATTGCGCTGAGTTGAAGGTTTCAAAACGTTACGGACCTTTTGAGGTAACCGCTAGTTCAGAACCCATTTCGGAACTCAAATCGCAATTGTGTAAACCGGTCTTTTCGGATCGTTATTGCCGTGAATCAAATATATAATTGGAACCACCACAAGCCGCTACTAGCGAGCACATGAAATATCATTGAGTACTCACGTCGTAAAACTACGACGGATATCTATACTATAACTGTGATCGATCACTAAAACTAAAACTAAAACTAAAACAAAAGATGTTCCAAAGCGCTCATATATACAAAAACCAGATGGTGCCATCACATAAAATATAACAACGATCGTTTTGGCGCAATACACCGCTGACTGATGCGAATTACCGGCTCGCGGACATATATGCTTTCTCTGTCTAACTAGAAACTGTAACTTCTGAACCATCGACTATTGTACGCCTAACGGATTTCTCGACGAACGAGAAAATCCGACTTATCATTCTTACTTACAAAACTTGCAGCCGAATCGGGTCCTCTCATTTTGGGATAGATAGAATAGACGATCATAGCTACTGTTAGCGGCGGCTACGACCTTTAGGCTTGGGCCGTTACAGATTTTTGGTGCCGAAACGGAAGGATATCCTAGATAGTCTGATACCTAGATATTCCTAGATATTCTAAAAGAATCAAGGTCTAACGCGTTACTTTAAAAATAACACAACGTAGAAACGATTTTAAACAGTTCAGTTTGTAAATAAGAAATAAGCAAAAAAGGGGCATTGTTTTCACAATTCTTTGTACGAGCTACGGCGGTTTAATAGGAATAATGGCCGGCCGGCCTAGGAAAAACGGTAGTCGGGTAGCACAAAATTCACTTTCACACACAAGTGAAATGGCGTCAGGGCAGGTGACGCAATTGTTATCTGAAATAGTGAAAAGATTAGACAGTTTGGAAAGGGGTTCCAGCGCGAGCAATGCTAGTAGGACTTCGGACAGACAGACTGACAGACAGGAACTAGAGACGTTTGAACAATCGGTAGAAAAACGTCAATCATGCATTGTGAAAATGACACAGAAGTTGCCGACATTCGATGGGCGAAGTTCGGAAAATCCGATGATTTTCTTAAGAGATTTAAAGGCTTATATTAAAGTCTCGGGAGATAGTTCTAGGGCTTTGATATGGGCAACGGATAGTTTGGTAGGAATTGCAAAAGTTCGAATGAGCATATACAGAGACTCATGGCGAACCTATTCGGATTTTGAAAAAGATTTCAGAGAGGTATTCTGGGGTGATAATTACTGGGGTAACAGGAATTAATTAAGCAAAGATTCCTAACTGCGAAGTTTGATTCTAAGAAAGGTCAAAGTATGGAAGAATTCTTTGCCTCTCAATTGAATAGCATATATGAGCTTACGATACCGTTTACTGATACGGAGAAAATCAACACGATTTTCAGACAGTTGCCGCGTGATATTCAGGTAGCGTTTTTTGCTAGGAAAGAGGCAATGTCTATACGTGATGCGGTCGAATTCCTTCGGCATTTAGAACGGAATGTCGATGGGGGATTAAGTGCGATACATGGTTCGGAACCTATGAATACGAATAACGTGAGGCGGGATAGCTATATGCGTGGGCAATATCGAGCTATGCGGGTAAATACGTTACGTTATAACGCGATAAGTCGTAGTAATAATTATAACGCGGTAACGAAGGGGCGAAACGAATTTGGGACGCGTGGTCGCGGTTATTTTCGCGGTAGAAGCGGACAGCCTCAGCCTAGCTTCAAGGCAATAGGGTTTCAGAGGGGTTCAGGAGATACAGAGGCAGGGCAAAGTTCAAGTGACAGGAATAATGCGATAAGTCAGAATTCAAAAAACTAGTGGACTCGCGCGGGTCGTTCGCGCTCAGATATTTATTACGGTTCGGGTGGACAGCCGATCGAATTGGAAAAAGACATAGACTGTATGATTTGTGTAATTTGGATTCGAACGTGGGTGTGAATGAATTTATTCAATTATTAGCGCATAAAGCGCACGGATATGCCGTGTGTTTAGAGGAAAAATCTAGATCGAATTGTAGAGATCGAAATGACAGACGTTTACATACGATATTCAGAGACGACGATTCGACTGAGTGTGGGCGCGAGTTATGTAGTACTTTGACATTACCTGAGATAGATGTGCGTATTGGGAATATTGTTGTAAGGAGTTTGATTGATTCGGGGAGCGAAATCAGCGTAATAAGTCGGAGAGTGTACGAAGAAGTGTGCAGTCAATTGGGAAAACCGACGGAAATACCGATTCCAAGTTTGAGAATCACAGGTGCATTTGGAGTCAGTAAGGAAAAGGTTGATAAATTAGTAACGTTACCATTAACAATAGGTGAATGCGTTATCGATACTCCAATGCTAGTATTAACAAGGGTGCCTAAAGATTTAATTTTGGGGTTTGATTTTATACAACAGACGCGAGCGAGTTTAATGTGTGAGGGTAATAAGAGGCTAATTATACGAAGCGCCGGGCGGATGTGTGAAATACCATTAGGTACTGGCCCTAATCAGGATTTTTGCTGTTGTACAATGGAAGTACAGAACCAAGATACCTGTAGAAATATGATAGAGGAATATGTGAATAATTCATCAATACCTGTTGAACACAAAACAAGGTTATTGCCGGTATTAAATAAACATGCAGAGTTGTTTAGCGATAGGATAGGTCGGACAAATAAATATATACATGAGATAAAAATGAGAGATGAAACGCCTTTCGTAAAACGAAGCTATCCCATACCGTTCGCATATCGCGATAAAGTAACAAAACGTTTGGAAGAAATGGAATTTATAGGTATTATTAGCAGGCAATCTACGGATTTCAGCAGTCCATTGACTTGTACATTAAAGAAAACGGGAGAGGTCCGTATTTTGCTAGATGCACGACAATTAAACACTGGAATGGTCGGGGAGGTTGAAACCACACCTTTAATGAGTGAGATATTGCAATCCGGGCGCCGGATAAATTACATAGGAGTTATTGATATCAAAGATGCGTATTTTTCTATACCATTCAGACGAATCTAAACGATACACGGGGTTTGTATATCAAGGCAGAAGTTATGTTTACAACGTTTTACCTCAGGGGTTGAAAACCAGTGTGGGTTCATTTTCGAGGGCGATGGACTTAATTCTAGGGCCAGAGGTTAGGTCATATTGTTTAAATTTTGTTGACGATTTGGCAATTTTAACTGAGGGTGACTTCGAACAGCATTTGTCTCAAGTGGACACGGTTCTGAGTAAATTGAAAGACGCGGGCTTCACATGCAAACTAAAAAAATGCGAGTTTGCACAAAAAAAGGTCAAGTTATTGGGGCATATTTTGTCTACACAAGGTTTGCAGATGGACCCGGACAAAATTGAAACACTTAAATTATATCCGTCACCCAGAACTGTCAGGCAATTGAGGGCGTTTTTGGGGTTCATAAATTACTTTAGGAGGTTTATAAAAAATTTTGGAACGTTGACACAGCACTTGTACAATTTATTACGGTCTGGAGTCAAGTTCATCTGGAGTGCGCAGATGCAAAGTGCTTTTGACGAGATAAAAAACCAATTCTCAGAAAGTATAATTTTGAGTCAGCCATTGGCGGGAAAAACATATTATGTTCAATGTGACGCCAGCGCTATAGGAATTGGGGGCTATGTTTATCAATTAGATGAATCGGGCCAGGAACTAATTATAGGGTTCTGTTCGCAGGCATTCAAGGGTGCCCAGACTAGATGGTCGATCAGTGAACAGGAAATGTATGCAGTTATATACACTTTAAAGCGATTTGAGATATACTTGCGGGGAGAAAAAGTTATTATTAGAACTGATCATAAAAGTTTGACGTTCATTAAGTCGTGGACTTTATTGGGTGCACGCGTAACGAGGTGGATTATGTTTTTAGAGCAATTCGATTACGACATAGAATTTGTGCGAGGGACTGATAATCAAATTGCCGACACGCTAAGCAGGCAAATGGCGGGACCTGGAGGTATGATTGACAGTACAAATGTTCAGCCGGGGATATTCTGGTTTCAGGCATCGAATACCGCAAGTGTTATTTCGAGTTTACGGGACATTGCGAGATTACAAAGCGAAGATGAGCGGTTAAATCGAATTAGCGGTTGTATCAGACGTAATGTAGTAGATACGGGAACGAGAGGTTTTGAAAATTACAAGCTAGTAGGTGATACGTTATATTTTCACGTGCCGAAGCGGAACGTACAGTTGCTAGTAATTCCGAAATCACTACAGGAGGAACTTATTTTACACATACATGAAGAAATAGGTCACTACGGCAGGTATAAAATATTAGCACTGATGAAGGACAGATATTATTTTCTTCATATGAGTAGGGTGATTAGCGCGGTGATAAGAAGTTGTGACATATGTCAAAAGGTCAAACCAAGTACTAACAATACCGTTGGTCCTTGTACACCGGTGTTGGCGGAAAAGTTGGGTGAGAAAGTTTTCTCGGACCTTTATGGGCCATTGCCCGTAGGTAAATTCGGATATCAATATATATATGTGATTCAAGACGTGTACAGTAAAGTAATAAAATTATATCCAATGCGAAAAGCGACAGGTAGGAGCGTGCTCGCTTGTACAAAGAGATTTCATAGGGAAGTACCTATCGAAACTATAATTACGGACTCAGGACCACAGTTCATATCGAAAGTTTGGGAATTTGGACTCAAACAGCTGGGGATTCGGGTCACTCATACGTCGGTGTATTGTCCAAATTCTAATAGCGTAGAAAGAGTGAATCGCGAGCTAGGTCGGCTGATTAGAACTTATTGCGGCGGGAGTAATCGTAGTTGGGTAGACGTGTTACCGGACATTCAGAATTGCTATAATAATGTCGAACACACAAGCACAGGCTTTGCGCCTAATGAGTTAGCGTTTGGTAGGCGGGAACCGTTAACTATTGACAAGGAATTAGGCGATGAATGGTTATTAGGCCATAGTGTGCGAGATTCGGAACAGGTGCGGAATGTAGCGATAGAAAACTCTAAAAGTTCTAGTGAACGACGTAAGCGACAGGCGGACAAACGGCGTAAGTTAGAGGTCTATCGTATAGGTGATTATGTGAAACTTAAAACTTTTGTGCGTTCAAATAAAGAACATAAAATCATGCGGAAATTTTCGTTGTTGTATAAAGGGCCTTATGTTATTTCGGCAGTGGTATATCCTAACTGTTATACGTTAGTAGATCCGGGTTCAAATGAGATATTGGGTAACTTCAATACTATAAATATAGCCAGGTATTATGTGAGGACGAATAAGGGCGTAGATAAATAAGATAGTGTATAAAGGTTATATAATTAAGCTGTAAGCTGTAAATTTGAGTAACTACTTTGTAGATTTAAGGATCTTGCATGGTTTGGAAACAAAACAAAAAAAAAAAAACAAAAAAAAAAACAATTTGTATATATATAGTAATACGAATTAGGATAAATTGCGGGTAAGCGAGGTTGTATAGTAAGATAGATAAATAAGATAAGACAGGAGAGAACTCAATCGAGTTGTGTAAATATTATATACATAATTGACAGATTCATCGGTCGGTGTACATGATTTGAGATGTCCGAACATATAGAGTAGATATGTACAAAGTATGGGTAGCATAGTGGTAATGAGATCCTTGCGCCATGTTAACTGAGATAAACAGTGTCTCAAGGTCTGGGAGGGGGCTGTAATGGTACACGAGAGTCGGTACATTAGATACTTCATTCTGCGTGATAGAGGGCTAGCCCAACGCCGCGCTGTTTTGAATACGAGAATCGGTTCAGATAACGTTTGGGGGTTTTGTGTAGCTTACTGGCAAAGTTAGCAAAAAAAACAGAGCCGATGCGTGGGTTGATTCGTGGAAGTTTTCAGGCCAAGTTTTTTTGTCGCATTCCTGCGAGATGTGTAGAAATCAGAGCCGATTTGGCTGCGCGTTGAATAAAATTATGAATAACTAAATAATGAAAGGTTATTATGGAACGGAGAAAGCTATTATGTTGATTGCAAATATACAATTGCGATTGAGGTATGATATGGAGGGTCTGACACCTCTGGATTGAATATCATTCTAGTGGTCTTTTGCTACGCGCAGCTAGTGGTCGGGTAATGCTTAATTAATCGCAACAAGCTTTTATTGGTCAGCGATCAACAGATTCTGTGTATCGGCAGTACCAAATGATTTGAGTGATCACCTACGGTTGATCATAGTGAATATGCGTACACACAATTTGTAGAACGGCGGATCTGCATGGCATGGTTGAAATTAGACCCTGTGTAGTTGGTGATAAGAAGCTTCGCTTGGGCAGAGCGTTTTCGCAAAGGACGCATGTGGGGCGTATAAATACAATTGTGGGGGAAGGGAGAGCATTCAGTCTCTGCGTCTAGCCGCTGTGACAGTCGTCTTCACGAGTTCTAAACAGTTTTTGTCTGCCGTGTTACGCGTCAGAACTATACGAATTTGTGATTGCGAAGTTTCAGTGGGTTTTCGTGAGTGTCTGAAGCGCCGAGATATACCTCGGTTCCTAATCTTTATATAAACCTACCCCAAATTCCAAAACTATCCTTGGGTCGTGAGGAAAGAACTTTTAAGTCAATTTATCTGAGTCTGAGTCTGGGCTTGGAGCGACCCTAAATTCCTTTTTCCTTCACCATAGGGTTCCTGGATTGGCTCTTAGGATATTCGCGGGCTAATCCTCTCCTCATTCCTTCGACTAGCGAGCTTTGAAATTCCCACACACACAGTCGTTAAACATTCAAGCACATTCAAATCAAACTCAACCATTTTCGAGTGGTGTCGATAATGGACGTGGTATAACACTAGGTTTTAGACTAGGCTAGACAGGAGTTTAGTTGCGGCTAAACCTAGGTTGTCAGGGCATAGGGAGACTGTTTGATCGATGAGGTTCCGCGGATGGAAATAACAAATTCAGAACAAAGTTAAACCGGTGTCAGCACAGATAACATATCCTGTTGATATTTTGACATTTGTGTGTTATCGGGGACGCGCGAAGAGATCAATTTACAGTCTGAAGTTCATTGTTTAGGTCCGGGTAGGTGTTTTGCATTGCCTTGGGTCAGATTGGATTCAAGTTGCATTTTTAAATTAAATGTAAATTTCGCTGGATATCTAATGTGTAAGTTGAGTCGGTATATATGATTTGGCTCAGCCCAGGACGTGCTGCGGCTAGTGGAATTCATAGTTCGGTATTTATCGAATTATGCACTTCGCTATGGTGTGGGTTAGATATCCTAAAACAAAAATGCTTGCGTTTCGATAACATCCAGCTCAAATTGCGCTGAGTTGAAGGTTTCAAAACGTTACGGACCTTTTGAGGTAACCGCTAGTTCAGAACCCATTTCGGAACTCAAATCGCAATTGTGTAAACCGGTCTTTTCGGATCGTTATTGCCGTGAATCAAATATATAATTGGAACCACCACAAGCCGCTACTAGCGAGCACATGAAATATCATTGAGTACTCACGTCGTAAAACTACGACGGATATCTATACTATAACTGTGATCGATCACTAAAACTAAAACTAAAACTAAAACAAAAGATGTTCCAAAGCGCTCATATATACAAAAACCAGATGGTGCCATCACATAAAATATAACAACGATCGTTTTGGCGCAATACACCACTGACTGATGCGAATTACCGGCTCGCGGACATATATGCTTTCTCTGTCTAACTAGAAACTGTAACTTCTGAACCATCGACTATTGTACGCCTAACGGATTTCTCGACGAACGAGAAAATCCGACTTATCATTCTTACTTACAAAACTTGCAGCCGAATCGGGTCCTCTCATTTTGGGATAGATAGAATAGACGATCATAGCTACTGTTAGCGGCGGCTCAGACCTTGCCCTGGGGCCCGCTACAATATGTCTAAGACAACATGTTTAATTCGCTTGCCAGTGGGACCGAAAACCCAACACTTAAATTGAATGAAAAGATGGATTGAAAAGCGCGGGCCATGTTTATTTATTTAACTTTTTGTATGCATCATATATAACAGCCATATCTATATTTACCATTATTGCTACCTATTTTTTATATATTCTTTATATTTATGTATTTATGGATTGTACCACGCCGCGGTCTGGGGCGCTCGCGAGGTAACACTTGGCGCTGACTGAAAATCAGCGTTGAAGGCATTCAACATAATGCTGAGTCAGACGCCATTTATAATGACAGTGACACACCACGACTGTCATTTCTTTTTATATCACGTGTCATTGCAATTTTTTATCTCTGTGTTTTGTTTCTTTGTTGTAATTCTAGTGTGTTCACTGTCTTTATAATAAATGTTTCTTTATTTCTTTCTTTCGATTAATTAATTAAGTGAATAAAACAACTGATTTGCTATGTTATAATTATACGTTTTTAATACATCGACAGAACAGATTATCTAGCATTATTTTTTAATATCACAGTTCGAAAACATCTTTAAAATTACGTTACCCTTAATTTGGCTATTATGATGATGATGTTCCAACAATTTTAGGTAGGTGCAGTCATGAATATGTTGAGTTAGCCCATAGTCCTTATGACAAGTCCTGGTTAAGACCGCGACAGTACCTCAACTTAATTGTTAGCCTCTAATGCACATATGTTTCTACTTAATAATTAATTCATTTTCGTTTGATTGTCCTTCATAAAACACAGAAAATTTAGGTCTTTATAGTAAAAATACAAAAATACATAGGTACCTAAGCATACATGTAGTTATGGATTTTTAATAATTGAACTATGTCTTTTTATGTTGATTGCAGCCTAATCATATCCAGCATAAAATATCGTTATTATCAACCTCTTAGTACTTCGTTATGATTGAATTTTCTTTTACTTTAAACCAGATCTTGTGTGGTGACTTTTTTTAAATAAAACTAACATATATAGGTAGATAGGTAGGTAATTGCACTCATAAAAATGTAAATAAACTTTTTCGTTCTGTGATGAGAATGAAACCAGCCTTTTGGTGGGGGTTATCTTCTGGCTCGATGTGAACTCGACATATTTTCTAAACAAGCGTTAACAACCTAACCATATTTGTTACAGTTGACATTAAATATTGTATGTACCTATGATATTATGTATATTATTATGTACTATCTATATAAAAACTAATGCTAATATTTTTTCCTAACTACTGTTCAGTTCTCTTATGGTCTTTTTACAGCCAGTCTGCATCTCGTTACCTGTAAAATTAATTCATTTAGAATTTAGTCACACAAGTTAAGGGTCTGTTTAAAAGAGGAACAAGGAAACAATTTCTTATATTTTTCCTATTTACACTTCCCCTCCCATGATTTTCTTAAAGGTGGGTCCAGAGATGTTTTTTGGTCCATAACGTACGTCCGTATCGTATCAGCATCGAGATCGATCGCGATCCAAGAATGCTAGTTTGGACGCCCGGATCGGCTGCGATCTAGACGCGCCGTACCACCGTTCCGTACCGAACGGCCACGACCTTCAAGCTTTGATTCTCACCACTGAAACCTTCATGAAAATGAAATTTGAAAATGCTAAGAAATATTCCAGAAATAGTCCTAAATAGTCCACCAAGAAAGAAAATTAGTCCTCTTATAGTTTCGAAGTTTACTTTACTTTGAAGAAATGCGTTAAAAATGCAATGTTTAATTTCCCATACATTTCAATAAACGTACAGTCGTGTACAAAATAATAAAGGGGTAAACCCTAATAAACCGGTTTATACCAATTAAGATCCTTGTTCTAGTATGTTCATGTTCGCTTCTCATGCAGGAGATGCGTGTTCGAATCTGGTGCTGACCATATACCATTGAGATAAATAATTTAACCAATGTACATTATGTAGACGTTCTTACGATGATGGAAAACATCGTTAGGCAACCTTTTATCTCCAAAGCTGCGGCGATGAGCTAGCCCCTGCTGTAGGTACCTAACTGCTTATTCCTACAAAGGTACAAATTATCTCACCGTTTCCATTCAATATGAGGTTACAATTTTATCACCCCACTGCGCCAGACCGGCTGCGCTATACGGCAACCAGTGTTGGATTTTATTGCGTTGAAAAGGATAGCACAAAAAAACAAAAAAGATAGTATTTTGTAAAAATTATAGTACGCTCTAAAACGAAATTAAAAAAAAACGAAAATATTTAAAATCTACATCATTTATTCGTAATTTTCATGACTTTACTGCCACTTTCCATAATAATTGACTCTACTGACTACTCGTTGGGTTAGAGGTCTAGCAAATATACTTAGTTTATTTTGACTTTTTTTTTAGATATGATAATAAATCATAATTTATAAGTCCATTACATGTGATTTATATACAGGCAGTAAAAGAAAAGTGTAGTCAAATTAGAGGTTGTTAGAAACATCTTTCTGAACAACTTTCTCCATGAAACCGTTTTTATCAGAACAATTTTATTTTTCACCTTCACCAGGTTGTTGTTTTGTAAAGTTACGCCCGGGTATGGGACTATAGTACCCATCATTATGAATAATTTTCCCCAAGAAATATATGGTCGCAAACGAAAAAATATCTTGGGTCCCCCATAGTAACATGTAATCAGCTGATCGGTTAATGTAATGAGGGACGATTTTTGCGACCATATGTTTCTGGGGGAAAGTTGTTCATAATGATGGGTACTATAGGCGTAACTTTACAAAACAACAGCCTGTACATCAATTTTGAAATTGATTAAAAATAAAGTTGCTCTGAAGATGTTTCATGGCGAAACTATGATGTCCCTACATATACATAAAAGTGAAGTCAAATTTTAAGGGGTTACCCCCTTAAAATTTGACTACACCTTTATGTATACTTATACTCTGGAGGCGCCAATTATTTAGAGATGAGCACTAATTAAATACCTATAATTGAAATGATTGACTGTGATTAATCGAACAATGTTTGATGTTATGTGATGATTGTACCAATGATGATTATTGTGATTTAATCTAATTTATATATAAAAATGTGATATATATATACATAACTATAATAAACATAAATGGATCTGTTCTTTTTTCAAATTATGTTTTGTGAGTAAAGAAGCTAGCATGTTATCCTTTACACATTGACTGTCAGTTCTTAACACTTTCCTCCGTTGCAATGATGGCGTTATTGCAATTGTCATGTACCGATTGACGTCATTTTTAAACACTCGTGTCTTAATTTCCACCGAAAATTGCTTTAAGATGTCTTTAAAAGTTTTGGCAAAATCGTATTTCGACGAAATTTTACCAGCGCGTTCGCGATACTTATTCCGCCATTGTTGTTTACATCTTAGCACAACTATATAAATATATAAAATATATATCATAGCTACAACTGGGGCTCGAAGACCCGTTCAAAATCCAAATCGCTGTCACGCACTTATGTACAACAAAAACTCATTTAAGTTTTAGTCTTCTATGGGCTTTTGACAGCCGTTAAATACAGTTTTAACACAATTTTAGCACAACAAGCAAGAAATGTACTCAAGCAGGCCAAGCTTATTGCCTGTCAGCCAGGTTGCCCCTTACCATCCGTGTTTTATTAAGGTTGTATTTAAACTGTATTTAGCGGTTATCAAAACTTAAACATAAACATAAAATTAAACATAAAAGTTAAGTGAACGTGAACGCGAGGGACAGAGCTATGTGCTATATATAGCTCTGTCCCTCACTTTCCTACAATAAAACACCACCGTTAGTTTTCAGAGATTAAAAACAGTACCTTTGATTGAAATAACCGATATAAACCGGTTTATTAGGGTTTACCCCATTATTATTTTGTACACGACTGTACATGTATTGAAATGTATGGGAAATTAAACATTTTATTTTTAATCCACTTCTTCAAAGTAAGCCAGGTAGAAATCATTATTGCCTCGGTGGACTATTTCTGGACTATTTTTTGGCTTAAATTTCAAACTGAAATTCGTAGGCATTCCGAAGATATTTGATAATATCAAATGTTCAAGCTGTAATCCTCACCAAGATGTCTTAATAACTCAGGAATCGTTGAAGGACTATTTCTGAAATTTGTTATGCCGTGTGGACTATTTCTGGACTAATTTTTGAAACCTAAACCAAGTCGATAGGCCCTTCCGTTTGCTTGCACGAGAGATGAGGATTACAACTTGACGTCAAGCTGTAATCCTCACCAACCTATAGCTATAACTTCGGAACTATAAGAGGACTATTTTTCTTTCTTTGTGGACAATTTATGACTATTTCTGGAATATTTTTGGCAGTGTCAAATTTCATTTTCATGAAGGTTTCAACGGTGAGGATTACAGCTTGAAGGTCGTGAACGGCCGGCCAAACTAGCGTTCTTGAATCGCGACGCTGACATGATACGGAGGTAAGTAACGGATAAAAGAACATGTCTGGACCAACCTTAACGTGACTTCGGGGTTATTAAGCTACTATATGCCTGACTGCTACGCCTCATTGAGGATACCGTCATAAAATAATGATAGTGCGATATATTAATATCTAACTACAGAATATCAATAACTAATTAGTGTCAGCGACTTCGCCCGCGTCTTCAAGATCTATTTGCGGGACGGATGCCGAATGTCACAACCATGTCTACACCAAAATTCATCAAAAGATCCACTTTCATATGTTCACTTTTGCATCCGGATCATAAGAACTACCAAGATGTACAACTGGTAGTATTGTTTATTAGTTTGGAAGATACAATTTGCTTTTCACCTCTGATACACAACATGCAGCTCGGGATGAACGGGTACATGCGACTGCGCTTGTGGCGTCAAATGCGCGTGCGGCGTTCGCGGTCGCGAGTGCGGCGACATGGCGGCTGATGCGTTGATAGCTCGGATGCGTGCGCGCAGCCTCTCGTATTGCTCGGGCTGGTATTGGGCGGCTATCGTAACGCCGTTGCCTGAGTACTGCGGGGGAAACGGTGTTAAAAGAAGATTGACAAAAATGACCAGGCAAGTCTTACATGCAGTTACATGGAGATTAATGAGGGCATAGTAAATGAAAAATAGTTACATATATTAGTTGTATTAGGCATTTGATTTTGGATATACCTATAGCTGAAAAATTGGTTTAGAGATAGTATTGGTAAAGCATATACAGCGCAGCAAAACACGGCAGAACCCGCTTTTGAGTTTGGAACTCTCTTGTGCTAATCGCGCTCTTCGTAAAGATGAAAATATTTATTGTTTGATGAAACATTGGTGTTCGTTTGTTTCCCATTATACTGATAAATGTCTTTCTAAATAATTTATGTATAATAATGTTTAATTTAACTAGTTATATTAAACCATCTCTTAACATCTTCAAAAGTAGTTTGAAGGAACATTACCTTTCTCTTCTGTAGTAGATTATATTTTATTTATATATTGTATAGGTATTTATTGATATTTAAATATAGTATTTATAGGTATTATATTATTATGTAGGTTCTCATTTATTTATATGTGTAAATATGTAAGTAATTTATTATAAATATATTAAAGTCACTCTGATGTTTAGTTTTTTTATATCTTGTGCATAATAGGTCTATCCCTTCGCATGAAACTATTTTTCCCTGTCAGCCCTGGGTTTGCTGGAAGAAATCTCTATATAGAGATAAGCACGCCTTTGTTTACTAACTATGTTTGTAATTGTCCACTAATGTGTATATGCAATAAAGTATAATAACTGTTCAGTTTTAACATCTATTTTAATTGTAGTAAGTGTACATTTGGAATCAGTTTCGCTTAAAGTGTTCATATCTGGCTGCTATGCTAGTTATGTTGAAACAGAAAAAACATGCACATTCAATGCTTCTGGCCCCACACTAGAATACCCATGGATATGTGTGCAACGTCACTGTTTATGGGAACCAGCCGGGATTCGAACCCGGGACCTGTCACTTGGGCGGCAGAGCCTCGAACCGCAATACCACTAAGATCGAGGTCATCCCGAAGTTTAGTTTTCCACCCAATAGTTTCACTTCTGTTTTACTACATCACACACAACATACTAAAACGATAGTTTCGTAGTTCGATATATTCTAAGATATATAAATTAGCATGTCTATCTACAATTAATGCCACTCTCTGAGACCATTCCTCTGATTTATTTTGAATTCACTGAAATTCGAGAAAAAGTCTACTAACATAGACATCACAGAGGTCACAATTCCATGGGTACTTATTTTACTGACATTGATTCTCCTTATTACCAGTCGAGATGGTCGCTATTCTTATCTTATCAGTATTACAGGATGCACCCAATGTTGTAAGAATAAAAGTCTAAGATGCACTGATTCCACAAGCTGCATTAGTGGGTACAGCAGAAATCACCTAAAGCTTTATATTTTGGAACCTCTCTTATTTTCGTGGTGCTTAAGTCCAATTTAAACTACGAGTGAAAATCTTGATAAGTACAAGAACTTTGTTTTACATCTCTAACGAGAACAGTTTCCACTGTATTCATGAAACATTCATTCCTTTTAGGAATCTGTATTCCTTCTTGTTTTCTTGACGCCAGTTGTCGTCTGTAGGTGAACAAATATTAGAATTTTCTTAACCTACATTTTGTTCGAGGTTGAAATTAGCATTTAAATTATCATTTTTGCTTCCTCCTTCGCGGCTTGTCTCCACGACTTTTATGTTAATAATAATAATAAATAAGTTCCCATGGCTTAAGGCCTTTATAAGATATTATACAATGTTTTCATTTTAATCGTTAACAATTATAACTCTATTGTCAGTAATTATGTGCTCTTGAAATCACAAACTAAAACTTTGTCCATTCACAATATTTATTGCGCTTTGAAACCTGTTACCAGAGTGTGTTATGGAAACCTAGGGCAAATGTAAAAAGTTGACCTAAGTCGAGCGTGAACGTGCTGCAGAAAGGCCACAATGCAAAAGAACAATAAAATTGTTTGAACAAGCTCAAGCTGCTCGCCTTTGTGACGAAGCTAGTCAAGGGCCCGACACTTTATAAATATTGAGCGCGTATAATGTTAACTAACAGTACACTCGAATGCATATATCCAAGTAATATTTTATCAGATTGTAGATCTAGTTATCTAGTAGTGATAAATGGCAAAACCAGAAGTCTCTTAAATTTTCTAAGAAGAGACGTAAGAATGTTGAGGAAGTAGAGTAACGCCAAGATGGCCGCTAATGTAAATATTACAGTTTAAACAGAATGCTTAGTATTTGGCTACCACAATCTACTCTTTTCTATTAAAAACCATAAGAATATGTATGTTCATCGATTTATACCTTCAAAGCAGCAGCAGCCTGTTCATGCGTAGCCCTTGCCAAGTCGCGTCCGTCGACACTCAGTATCCTATCTCCTCTGTATAGCATGCCCGAAGCGGCCCCTCCCCCCGCCACCCCCGACACGAATACTCCGCAGGCCTCGTCCTCACCCCCGCTGGCGTCCTCTCCGCCGAGGCCACCGACGATGTCCATGCCGAGGCGAGAACCCGTCCGGACCAGGCGGACCATTCGGACGCATCTGGTAATTAAAGTATAATTATTGTTACCTAACAAACAACAAGATAAACGTCAAGCCTCATCCCAAGGTTCAATGTACGGGCCTAAGGTGGACACTTGGCTAGACGGAATGACGGATGGTGGACCAAAGCAGTAACAGAGTCGCGGCCAAGTGTATAGACAAGGCCAGTGGGCAGACCATCAGCACCACCACCATCTTCGTATCATGGGTGATTGGTAACATCGCGCCTAATTTAAGTAATCTAATCCTGTTTTTAAAACTTAGAGCTGAGTTAAATTGTACGATGTGATGAAAGTAACAGGTTATAATATCTGATGTTGTCGTTGTACTAGTAGACTACAGAATGTTATGTCTTGCGACAGGCGAGCGGTAAGGTTGACACAATATGACTTATTTAATGTAACACGGCCGTAACGGACACAGAAGCAGGCCCCCGAGTGACGAATGTATCGACTGACGTCAATACAACGCTCCAGGACTATTCAATTTATCGAATTACAACACTAAATAATATTTATTAAAACAAACGTGGAATGACTCATTTGATTAAACTGAAAGGGATGGAAAATAATAAGTGGAAAGTGACTGCTGCACTAAAAGCTTTCTCTATCTAGGTTGCAGTTTGATGTTTGACTATTTAACAACTTGCAATTTTTTCAAAATGTCTTTCAATATCTTAATGTAAAAGTGTGGAAACTGTTATTTTTCATATCAAAGATCAAAAAATTATATTCTTTGACAAATATTAACATAATTTATAAAACGTAATTTTTTGCCTCATTTCTATACCGAAAGACGGTAAAAGAAGTAGGGTAAAGAAACACCCACAGATTGATTTTAGGATCAATTTTAAAAATAGGTTGTTTATTATGAATCATTATCAATAATAAGCAGGCATAGTAGAGAAAGCTTTCACCCTTAAAAGAATTGATAACTTTTGCTAGGATGTAAACCGGGGTGCAACTAGTCTGTAATTATTTCTTAGGTTAACATTACAACAATTGCATTTTTGATAAATTTGAATGTTGCTATAATAAAAATACATTATATTTTCGAAAATGAATTGACTTGCTATTGTCAGTATGTCAATTTCTTTTAAAAGTTCTCTTAGGGAGTATGTGCGTTTGAAATTATAAATTTCTCGAATAGCTCTTTTCTTTAACACAAAAATAGTTTGATTATCCGATGTTTTCCCCCATATTAAGATGCCACAGGACATGACACTAAAATAGCTTATCTGCAGCAACATCAGTATTTTTTCCGATGCATTTATTTACATTACATATTATTACCCCACTGCAAGTGGCTATCAATGATCATTCCAAGAAACTACGTATTATTTACTAATTCTAAGCTGCATTGCAGTCTAACAATAACCCATCTTGCCTGACAAAATCCGTGACAAATGCCGTTTTTCTAATGTACGATGTCAGTCAAGTTTTCTTACCATAAAAGGCAGATCAGGAATAACAATGGGCCTAATATGGATCCCTGTGGAACGCCGACTTTTACACCAAAGCCGAAGATTTAACGGCGTCGATTACTGCCCTTTGATTCTATATGGTCTTAATTCTAACCATTTAATGATGTTTTATGTATTAGTAGCACGATACATTACTATCAACAGAATCAAATGCCTTTGATAGATCACAAATATTTGTCAAAGTAGATACAATTATATATCAATGAGGTGTTATCTGAAGAAGTTCTTGAATTACCCGATTACCCAAGCACCACTTTGCGTGTAGACCTATTAAACTACTGACTGACCTATAGTCAGTTAAAGATTACGATATAACATCACCAAAACAAATCAATCAACACCTTGACAGGTCTCCACACACACTAGCGCCACCAGTAGGAGAAATGGCAAACGGGCTATGTTTCATTATGTTATCATTAGTAGAATGGCCGCCTGTATTCATACCGCAGGACTTTAGGTCGTATATCTTTGTTCTAGAAAATCTGGGGATATTTATGATCATGAGTTTTTTTTTATTTCTCATTGTATATTTTTCTTCACACACAACATAATATGTACCTAAATCCTAAATCTTTTAAATGCAAATCTTATGTACCTTTTAACACAGGAGACACAAAGCGCGAGAGACTTGTCTTGTGATTCTATTGTTTCACTTTACTAAAGCTAACAATGCTAGGAGTAGCGTAACAGAGGATATGAACTAATCCAAACAATATTGAAAGTTTCCTATACACTGCCTGTCAGTGAAAGAGATTTGTTTGTTATTTTCCATTGTTTGAAAAACTCGAGAGATTTCCACTAAAAGGACCGAAAATACAGCACGACATTTTCAGCCCAGCCAGCCACCCGTCACTCAAAATCTACTTTTTAAAATAGTATTGGTTGTCAAAATATGTCTTTAATAGTGGTGGCTGTCTAAAAAATGCTGTGTGTTTTTAGTAAACAAGGTTTTTCCACTTTGATAAAGTAATTAACATATTCTAGCTGCTAGATACTTAATAATATAAGAAGTTAATTTTGACCAGAAATTATTAGTACCTAATTGCTGGGTCTTGATACAGTTACTTCTGATTGCAATTATTAGTTAAAATTAAAGCAATTATACAACAAACGTCCTAAAATAACCTTAAATAATAAGCACTTAGAGGCCAGCTTGATAACTTCAGACAGTCGGAGTCGGAGTGGTGGAGTATGGTTAAATCCTACTCCTACTCGAATAACGGCCTGTGCCCCTCGCTGGATACATTAATGGGCTACCTTTTTTATTTCATCAATTGATTAATATATGTTGAAATGTTGCCCTTACCCAATAGAAAATGAGATACAATTATTATTTTTGTATGTGAATACACACTATAACGATGTTCATCGTTTGTGTGCTAAAATGTTCGTGCCAAAAAGTACGAAGCAGGTCGGCGATAGTGTTACAAATGTGTTTTTCTTCTTGAGCCTTTGCCAAAATGTGAGTTTGGAATATGAAGGATGTCTGAGCTGTAAACACTATTATGTAGATTATACTTTCTTTGTGTTTTTACATCGTTATATAAATTGACGCCGTAAGAAAGAGGCGTCGTAAGAGTTTAGACGATCAATTCGTCTAAATACATTAAGGCACAACACGTACAGTTTTTTTTATAATACAGTAGCTCTAGATTGTATTGATTCACGTAGTGTTTAGGTTTATAATTAAAGGCTTAAATTATTACAATGATTTTTGGCCACTATGTACACTGGATTACAATAAGGCACTTATAGCTCTGCACATTTTTTGATTAAATTCATTACAACATAACCTACAACTTTAAAGTATTTACTTCTGTAATTATTTGAGATTTATAATGTCTTACAGTTAATTGGGTAGTTAACTTATTCTTGCGACAATATTAACATCTGTTAATGAATTACCTGGGAATATCCGTAGGGTTTCCTTCTATAAGCTCGTTTAGTGTGGAACACGATGTGGCTTGGGTTCTTGCTGTAACATAACACTGATTGTACAATAACTTCAACATTCAACGACATCAAACTAATTCCTGTACTTGGATAGGCAGTAAGGTTCACATGTGCATATTCTTAGCTGTAGTAGATCCCGACGGAAACATTATAATGTAAATATAGTAAGAAAACCTGTGAAGAGACTCGTTGGGCCTTACGGCCTATTACTCCAGCACGGCGGTGAGCTAGGCTCCTGGCATGTCAAAAAGTGTCTATTGAATGTGTTCTTAAATTGACGACGTTTAATAATATAGTTACTTTTCAACTGAAAGATTTTTACTAAAGGTAGAATCTATCCTACTCTTAAAAATTTGCTTAAGAAAAAATCTTGCATATTCCAATTCCTAGGAGCTTTTTCTTGTCGCCTCTTTTGCTGAAGTTGCATTTTAGTACTGGAAAACGCTAGCCCAGACAAGACACGATAAAGATGTGCTTACTTGAGTAAAGCAGAGCGGTTTTAGTGACGGGCGGGACAGCGGCAGCTGACAGTACAACTAGCGTGACCCTCTCGCCTGCGTTGCGTAATGCCGCCACTGCTTTTGCGTGCGTAGCTCCGACAAGTGACGTCTCAATTCCCTGTTTTGAAATAATATTAATGATGATGTGACTACGACTAAAGTTAATAGTTACATTAAAAAGTGATATACGATATAGAACAATATCCCAATAAAAGGAATTGGGTAAATTGAAAACGGGTTGCATTAAAAACCATAAAATCAAACATTTATATATTATGGATTCTGGCTCTACACAAGAATAGATGTCTTGGATAGATGTCTTGAGAACCAGAAATAGCGACGTCGCACACATATTAACATCCAAGACCTGGGGATTGCTTATTGTTCCTCCCCAGGCGGAATTCGAACCCGGGACGGCTTGGGTGGCAGAACCTCTAACCGCAACGCCACAGAGGTGGGTAATATGCAGAACTGAGACACTGTCAATGATTTTTCGACCTCTGTGGCGCAGCGGTTGTGGCTCTGCCTGCCATGCGAGAGGTCCCGGGTTCGATCCCCGGCTGGGGGTAAAGAAAGAAAAACAATCCCCAGGTCTTGGATGTTTATATGTGTGTGAAGTCGCTATTTCTGGTTCCCATGACACAGGGTATCCTAGTGTGGGGCCAGAAGCAATGTATGTAAATGTTTATGTTCAATAAAATAAAATAAACTCTTACTGACAAAAATAATAATAAAGTTCCCTTAATTTGAAAAACAAACAAGCAACATAAGATCTTGAGTTCGTGTGTGATAAATATTGGAACCTGCCAGGTTAGGATAGAATACACACAAATTAAGTATATATAGCTTACATCCTGATCCCTCACAGCCAATATCTTATCGCAGAGCCTCAACCTGCCGTCATATTGCGCTGCGCCGCCAGCCGCTATATGCGATATGAACACCCCCGCGCCGCCCGCATCGTCGGACCCGCCTGCTATGCCCAGGCCCAAGCCGCGTGCGCCTCTGTACAATGTCACCACCCTAGGCCGCCGCGCGCGACGAACTCGCTACAAAAAGAAAAAATGCTTAATACTTAATTATTCTGCGTCATCGATGTAGCTTATTTTACGTTTAAAATTATGTTATTGGGAAAATTATACAGAATGAGTTTTAATTAGCTGAGCAAAAACAAGACATAGTATAATAAAACAGTTGCATTACAACTAAACATATGCACAAAGGGGAGCTTATCTCTGAAAAGAGATTACACATTATTATGATAAAGTTAAACGGTGGTACATATGGCTGCAAATGAAAAAAAGAGTCGTCTCTTATCTATCTGGCATTGATCCGATTTACAATATCCTGTTGTTTTTGCGACCATGGGTTACGTGCAGATAGTTCTTCATATTTATGGGTATTTTCATTCCCTTTATGGTCAGTAAATTGAAAGTTACCCTCTATTGTAAGCTATTAAAGTTCTGGAGGAAATGGCTCCCCTTTCAGCTTGTTAATTTCATTTATCATTTACGGCAGACAGGAATTTATACGGTTGTGCGTTTAGTATATCGGTCCATTAGAACTTTGTTGTGAACTTAGCAAATATTTATATACTCTAAAAAACTCTAATATTCATTTACCGTGCAATAAATATGGATATGAATATGAATACAAGTTTTTGGACAAAGTTACTATTTGTGACATAAGCCTTTTCAGGCATGTCTTTGTGCAGAGGTATTCAGTTGAAAGGCTTTGGTAGTCATATTAAGCAGTTATTGGATTAACGTCGCCGGCTAGAGGAGTCGAGGGACAAACTCATCTCATTTATCACTCCATAAACTACAGGGCAACTTTTAATTACCTGACCGAAATTCAGGGTGATTTCAGGCACATTTCGAACATTATCAAACCACATGAGGTGGATTACTCGAATAAAAAAAAAAACTCAAGCATATAAATTCATAAAGTAATAAATTCTACAGTTATTCATTTGCATAAGTTGAAACGTGATAACTCAAATCAACCATTTTCTAATATAAGCGGAAAGCAAATATCAATTACTGCAGTAAGAAAGATGACGCACGTATTACCCACCCACCTCACAAATTTGCGACGCCAACGGTGCAGGTACTCACTCACTCTCCCGAACCCTGTCGACCGACTGACTCGGACCTACCGACCGGACCCACTGATACCAAACAAACAATACTTATAGTCGCCTAGCCGTTTTAACCTCACGAAAAAAAACCTCCCAAAGTAACGTAAAATTGTAAGCGATATTGTCAACGAAGCCAGCAGTGAGATCCCTATCAAACCAACCGCAATCCTACGAAAATCTGCAGAAGGACTTGTGGTTAAGCGATCAAGGATGACTACTGACCGAAGCAGACCAGTCTTCACTCCGCGATGCAGTTCGACTTGGATCACACGACGATAAGGTAAGATAAGACGATAAGCACTATGGCTGAGAAAAGGTCAACGTCCGCCGATATAACCTATCCGAAACTAGGTAACAACCTAAACCCTGTACCTGACCAGGCATATGACTCGAGTCCAGTACCAACGAATCTGAATAGCTGCTGTAAATACGTTAATAAGTAATTTGATGGCTACATACAGTAAACGTGCCCCACCAACAAATATCCTTGCCTCGAACGTGCTAAGTTTTAATTGACAAGTTTAGTATGGCGATGTACGAGCGCAGTGCACGATTTATATATTGAGCGAAATTGGTGGTATGAAGGGAAGCGACAGGGTAACATACGGCCTGCACGCGCTATTGGTTCATCCATCAGTCGACCATGGCTTCCCGCGTTTAGTACACTTTCGTTCGCTCCGCAAGTACAGTGTGCACAAAACTATCTTTGCACATTGGAAGGAATGGAAAATCGTTTATTCTGTTTATTGTTTCCTGAAGAAGCTGATAGTAATAAAACAGATCACTTATATATATATATCAATCTGCACCTAAGAATATTTCAGAGAGCGCAGGGAGAGGGATTGTAAAACACAAACCGTTTAGAATGTATAGCTGTGTGTCGGACTTCAGGCAAAAACAAGAGGATTAAACAAAAACCCATAAAGGATATCGATGGTTTCGACAAAAGCATAAAAAATATCCAAAATATTTATATCACCGAGAAATAACTGCCACTTTCAGAAAATTACGAAGTAAATTACAGAAATACATAAATTTCCTGGGATATCATTATAAAAAATCCATTATAAGATCTCTAGCTTTTAAGTAGAAACGAGCAGTAAACAATAAAAATCTTTTGAGTGAATGATCAATAATCGCATTACAGAGAATCGATTGTCTTAAAAAAATAGAAATTACAGAGAAGAAGTAAGCTCGATGATATAAATATATATATATATATATATGATCGGTCAATAAGAACGTACAGTCTCCAAAACTAATAATGCGCATAGAGATCTTCGCCACAGCTCAGCAAGGGTCGTATTTCCAAGAGTTCGGGAAACGATATATCTACATATATTATAGAGTGGTTGTTTGAAAAGGGTTTAAATGTAGGATAAAAAATTTAAAGTAATGTTTTTGGTATTCTTAGAATAGTTTTTCATGATTTATAATTTTCTATTTGTCTAGGGGATACTAAAATTAAATGTAAAGAAAAATTGCATATGTTTATAGATGATTATTATTATTATTATTAATATTATTAAGAGCCCAACGTGTCCCACTGCTGGGAAAAGGCCTCTCTTCCCTTTTTCCACTTTTTGCGGTCCTGAGCGGTTACCCACCAGCTCGTATCCCAGAGACCCAACTCAGCACTCCATCTTTTTCTGGGTCGGCCACGCTTTCTCTTTGCATTGGGAGCCCATTGCGTGGATATCTTAGCCCATCAATTCGGGTGCATCCGAGAAATGTGGCTGGCTCAGTCCCACTTCGATTGGGCCGCTTTCTGAGCTACTTCTATTATTTTAGTCCTGGAGGGTAACTCTGTATTCCCTCTCTCTCTCTCTATAACCCTATCTAAGGGCCGGACTCTGAGAATGCTACTCTCCACATTTCTTCGGCGACCCCGAGTTTGAATCTTTGCGCGTCAGTCAGAGAGCAGGTTTGTGCTCCGTATGTACGGATGGGGAGAATGCACAAGTCCATGAGCTTGCGCTTAAAGGACAATAGGAGTTCTTTCTCCATTAACTCCTTCCTGAACCGAATAATAATAATAATAATTAAAACGAAGAATAAGAATGAGAGAACAGGACCATATCATCGGCGAAGCGAAGGTTCGTGAGCTTCACCTAGCCGACGTCTATACCCTGCTTTCTAAATTTGGCTCCAGTTTCTTAAAAACTTCTTCCAATAGACTGGTTAAAAGTTTTGGGGAGAAAGGATCGCCCTGCCTTAAGCCTCTTTCAATAGGAAAAAAAGGACCTGGACTTTGGAGTTTAATAGAGGCGGTAGACTCGTGAGATATACTATCGAAGGCCTTAAAATAATCGATGAAAGCAACTTAGAGTGGGTGGTTAAATTCTTGGTACTTCTTTTTGATTTGGTGCAGAGTTTGCAGGTGGTCTGTGGTTGACATACCGGGACGAAAACCAGCTTGCTCGGGTGGTTGAGCTTGGTCGAGTAGACCAGATATGCGGCGCTCTATCACTTTAATACAAGCCTTATACAGGTGTGATGTAAAGCTGATAGGACGGTAGTTTTTACATTATACGTTATTAATATTTAAAGAAGTTTATAGAAGAATTGAATAATACATTGCTAAAAATTCAAACAGATTCAGAGATAATCTCTATTACTGATATTCTAGAGGCATCGGAAAAATCATTATCGTCTTGTTCACTGACACTTTCTCCACTGATATAACGTGGTAAATAATAATTTCATCGGAAAAACTATCGATTCTTGGATCGAATCTTCGCTTTTAACGGCATGATCACGGACTTTTTTTCCATTCTTCAGGTCCTATAATATTGATTTTAGCTAATATCATTTATTTAACTGACGTGAAATTAACTGCATATGGGGGGTATAATTATATGGGGTTAAAATTGGGATGATCTGACGTAAATGTAAAATTTTATGACCATATTCCCGTTATCAAATACCAACACATTAGGAGGCAAGTTGGGAATTAATTGATTGCGTAGCCAAGTTTTATAACATTCCGCCTTTATTTCTTTAATAATTATTCTTTCTTTCTTTTTTATCTCTTTCGGTGATGACATTTCATTGATTTTGTTATTTTTTTTCCTTCAAGATTTTACTCAAAGTTCTTTCCTACAGAAATTCCTGTACCTTTTTTAACACGGTCCTGAACTTTATTAAGATAACTATCATGGTATTTTTTAATGAAATGCTTCATTTAAGAGCATGTGACTTAATCGGCTTTCTAAGATCAAATTTTTCAATCCTAGAATAAAAAAGAAATGAATGACTCACAGAGTCAATAGGCACTCGTCGTTTTTGATTGTGCAGCCAACAAAATTAAAATTAAAATTTTACTTACCTCAGGAAACAAATTCAAAAAGGGTGAGTAATATGAGCTCTCTATAGTTCCACAGAGCACACGTGCAATCGGCGTCAATGCTCAAAGGAAACTGACTGATCGGCGGGCGACCGCCGACCACCCGTAATTACTTTCGATTATTTACACATGACATTGACTACTATTTCTTTCGTACAAGGTACAAATTGCAAGAGCAATGTTTTGGGCTCATACGATTATATGATTCGGGTGTTTTCGGGAATACGATAACTGGCGAAGATTTATATGCGCATTATCAGTTTTGGAGTACATTTCGTGACAGTTGCCAATTCCGCAGGCTGCAAACATAGCATAAAAATCACTTTATGCTATGTTTGCAGCCTGCGGATTTGGCATAATTTGGACATCTATTAGTACCCTATCAAATGTATATCCGTGTGTCCCTAAAGAGACAAGTATGAAAATAGCCTCAATTTCTTTGTTTGACCTCAGAGAATCATATTTTGAAGTGTTGCCAGCAAAAATCAAAAGGGTTTCCTATTTATATGAGTAACCGTTATGATTAGAAAAATGTACTCTGCACAAATTTTGCAAATAATTTTTCATTAAAAGCACTTTTATATTATATCATAAAAACTTAATGTAATAGGTACGTACCTACCGTGTTTTTTATAAATTATACGTTTATCATGTAGTAAGTATTAAAATGTAGGGTTAACTGTTTTCTCATAAAATGTGTTTTTATATTTTCTAAAAATACAAAGCCTTTCGGTTTTACAAGCGCATATTAACATGCTTGACATTATTTAATTAAATTATAAATTTATTTATTTATAAACGGTAGGTACCTTCCTATTATTATCAATTTATTTTATAATATAAAAGTACTTTTTATGAGAAAACGGTTTACCCTTCAAAACAATTTGTGATTACCTTTTCTGTACAAAGTCTGTGTAGCTACATTAAAATATGTTTTTTTTAATCCCAACTGTTAATGATATAAATTGGAAAACTGTTTTGTTTTTTGCTGGCAACACTCCAACGCAACATTTTCTAGAGTGCTAACATCAAAATTAGTTTTCACCAATGTCAAAAAAACAGTTTGAGACTGCTTCTACACTTGCATCATCGAGGAGAACACCGAAAACTGGTTTTTTTTCATTTGAAAGGGACTATATGGGAATTTTGAAAATTATGACTGAAAAATTTCCGTGTTTGAAATCTTAAAAATACCTACTCAGCAGTGTTTTGCAGTGCAAGCGATGTTTTCCTTTATTTTCCATCAATTTTTATTAACTTACCCTTCTCTAGCCCTAAATATACGTCTTCAATTTAGGAACTGGTTGTGATTCACTAGAAAAGTAAATTTGACGCCATTGACAGTATTTGACCAATTTGACAGGGGACGCTGAGCATTCGACCTTGATGATCACATTACATCTTTGGTGTTAGGAAACTAAAATGCCTAAACTTCTAACATTTTAAATTTAGTAAGTAGGTAGGTATCTCCATTGTTACATGCGGCGATGGGCTAGCCCCCTGTCCCGCAAAATCGTGTGACCAGTTAATAATGTCGGTGCTCACTTTTAAACAAAAACTGCGTAAGCTGCTTCCTGAAAATCAAATGACCGACTCAGCACAATATAATAGGTAGTGTTTAGTGATCTCATAAACTGTTTTTTTATTTTTATAAACGTCTGTTTGTTTGCTGTCCTGTAATAATTAATAATAATTATGTGATCCAATACAAGGAACAACTGATAGATGGATTGATTGCCTCATTATTGTATGGTATGGTATGATTGCACCGGGAGGAAAACCACAGAGCTCAATACCTACTGTGTCATTTTTAATAATTTTATTGTTTTGTTACTTTTTCGTTATTACTGTTATATTTTTTCTCTCTTCTCTTTTCCAGGTACGGTCTGAAAACCAGCGCTGTTAGAACATGTTTGTACTACTCACAGCAAACGCTGAGACCGTCCCTTTTTTGCCCTCATAAACTAATGTACCATGAAACTGTATTTTTATGTATTTTTTAAGGCAAAATAAACTATATATATTCTATTCTATTCTAATAAAAGTCAGCCTGTACAGCTGAGCTACATGGCCCGGCATTAATCCTGTAGACTACAAACACGGAATAGCTAACTTGCTACAAGCCGTAGCAGACCTGCTACGTCGTAGCTCTTGGCGCATCGCTACGCAAACTATTTGCCGCTTTGGAGAGAGAGGCCTATTTTGGACTGTGTGTGTTATTCAAAGTTCGATTTTGGGATTAACACAATAAAAGCTGTAAGTATATAGGATAAGGGGCCTTGAATAACTACAGAGTGATCTAGTGGCCTTGATTTAAGGTTAAACAAAATGTATCTCCATCGATCGATCCATTCGATCTCACACTTTTCACGCTTACAATATTTCATAAACGTGAAAGGTTGTAATGCACTACCAGGTTTAACTACAAGTTTCACAATTTACGCCAGTCCGCTAAAAGCTAAAAACAGTAACTGCCCGGTTTCCCAAAGGGCCATCAAGCAGACAACTTACTAATATCACAACATTTCCTGCGCACTGCAAAGCGTCGACCGCGACTGAGTGCGGCGCGCCTTCCACTGAAGTGTCGTTTACCTGCGACAAAATGGAGATTATTCTCGCGCACTAATTATTCTGTTTTGCTAACAATTGAAATTTTGCAGTGGCGCCGCGCTAATGATGTAATGACTTTTTCTGTTATGACATTTGCTGGCGGTCATCGGGTTTTAATTGTTTTTGAGGGGTATGAACGTTATCCGATTCTCTATCTCTGCCATTAATCCAAATCGCAATCCAATTTTCATTTTGTAGGATGGCAGACGTCTTCAGAGCACATTTTGATTGTGATTGCGACTGTTTTTTGAAGGATTTTAATTAACTAAATGGCACTCTAGTTAGACAGCTGTCATTTCAAAATTGCATTTATATTCCGACTCACAGTACCTGTCAGAGATAGAAAATCGAGCTACGGGCTGTAACCCAAGATACACACAGGGTTTTTCAATCCCAATATTAAACGGTTATTTAGGGTCATCATCATACTCTAACATTTTATCGATCAGAGCGTCTTTATTTTTTAATTATTTTTTCGTTTTGAGAGTGGATTTTGGAAATTGAGATGATGTTCTTTATACATTGAGATTTGTCAACATATTTGTCACAAAAAACTTTCAGTGTTTATTGTCGTTTAATGCTAATGAACGTTTTTAGAGTTTCTTTCGGTTGTTGAACCTTCTGATTTCTTATTTCCTCTACAGTACAAGTGTGATATTTGCTATTTTTGCAACGAACTAAACAAGATTTCCTGTGAAACTCTATTACATACACAAGGTGCATCATTTCAAGATAAACTTATTTGTCACATCTTACCAAAGTTGCACTGAAAATTGCGATAAACATGCTTTTGAAAACCAGAATCTACAGTCGGAAGATCAGATATAATTTTAACTTGGACAACCTGATGGAACTTTTTACGAATAATGAATAAAGTTAGATTTTGTATTAGATTTACCTAATATCTTGTCTCTGTTTAAATGATTCCACAGCGACAAGCTATTCGTAATCAAGAGCTAAACTCCAACAAAACTTGTTTATTATAATTTCTCTGCAAACAATAAACGTGGACAACGTAAATTACCAAAAGCGTCCGCTACTTCGTCATTTTGCATAATGTGCATAATACCAAGCTAACTTACTAAGCCCTGGTATAATGTACGGGTAGGTATATTGCTGTTCCGAATGATGAAAGAGAGAGAGACTTGTAATAAATGCATTTAATTTATAAGCGCCATCTGCAGATCTTTCTAAAGCGCAGCTCATTGTAAGGTTAGAAGAATTTAAAGCCCAAAATACACCTCATTTTCAAAGGATTTGCTCTTATGATATTATTCATAAGAGCGACCACGATTACATTTATTGTACGTGAAATGACTTCGAGGCGAAGACATAGAATAAACAGGATGCTAGAAATATTTCAAACAATAGGGATGCTATTCCTTTAAAGCCTTCTACAGTTGGCTTTGAGTACCATTTTCTTAGGAAACGTCACTTGCAGCAACAATTCATTGTTGGTACAAACAACTTGATATGAGAAATTGAATATAGTTAAGTATGTATTTAGTAGTTTTGTTATGCTCTATATTTTAAGAACACGCCATTATCCCTCAAAAAAGATTTTACTGTCTTTATCTACACACGTATCATAAACCCTTATATCTACATATTATGACATTCAAATTTCAAGCGCCGACGCCTGCCTGCATGCCGCCCCTACTTTGTTTGTGAAGTTGGTACTACTGAACAAGCTAAACAAGTGCAAAGGAATTATCAATGCTACCATGCCGGTCAAACATGCGGTTCCTGAACACATTAAAGAGAGCTTATGATATGTGTGTAGATAAACTAGTATATGTAACTGTACATAATCAGGCATTAAAACTCTCGAGTGATATTTTTATGAAACTCGGCTATGGCCTCGTTTCATAAACCCACTCTCGTGTATTAATGCCCTCTGATTAAATTCCACGCCTTAACCGACAGGGCGTGGAATCTTGGTAGGGTTGGTTTTCACCAGGAGTACTGACCTTTGACGCCGTGGACCGGAATTCGAAAGCTCAATTCGAGGCAGGAACACGGGATGAGGAGCACAAGGGTGGGGGGAGAGGAGTCGAATCTTACTCTCGTCGTAGCCCGATGCTGTCGCCGCCGTGTTGCTTGCCGACACGAAGGGTCGCTGTCCGAATGCGACGAATTGATCCCCGAATCACTTCGTCCCTTCACAACACGAAGCACTCACTCCGATGACGTGAATCTACTTATTTCCCGACGATTGGACGATTGTTCCGTGATGATTATTACAAATTAACACTCCGACCAGGCCCGACACCTGTGTTAGACAATTATTACTATATATGTTAGACAATTATTATTAGGCCCGAATGCCATGTGCAAAAAAGTAACCTCTAACTCATCATCACGTTTCTATACAAGTGACAGCTGCTAGTTCCGTTCCGATCACTCGCGGTCCGAGTCGCGCAACGAAAAAAGGTGCGTTCCGGAGCATAAATATCAAACAGTCACCCGCCCGGACAGGCCCGAACCTGTCCCTAATCAATAGGAAGGCGAGAAAGTGTTGCGACCGCTCTCTTGAGGACCGAGTCCCCCACCTTGACTTCTGCTGATCGAGGCGTGCCATCCCGACCCGTGTACAATTTGACGATCCGTCCTCGTCTCCATCTCAATGATGGCAGGTTCGCATCCTTAATCAGCACCAAATCACCGACTTGAGGGGGGCTCGTCCGGTCAGTCCACTTAAGGCGCTGCTGCAAGATGTGCAAGTACTCAAGGGACCACCGTTTCCAAAAATCTTGAGCCATCTGCTGCAACATCTGCCACCTAGTTAACCGACTTAACTTAACATCACCGAATGGGTATTCTGGCAGGGCGTTAAGGGGCTGACCTATCAGGAAGTGACCCGGCGTCAACGCTTCCAAATCATTTGGATCCGAACTGAGCGGGCACAACGGACGCGAGTTCAGTGTCCTTTCAATTTTACAGAACAGCGTCGCAAGCTCTTCAAAGCGTAGAGAGGTCTCACCGATGATCCTCGTCAGGTGCGACTTAGCCGATTTAACCGCAGCCTCAAAAATTTCTCCCCAATGAGGACATCCCGGCAGACTGAAAACCCATTCAATCCCTCGTCGGGAGCAAGCCGTACCGATGGCGTCCTGGTTACCGTTCAGGAATTGAGTGACCTCCTGCAGATATCGCCTGGCTCCGACAAAATTTGTGCCGTTGTCCGAACAGATTAATGTCGTGAGGCCCCTTCGTGAGACGAACCGATCTAGACATGCGATAAATACCTCTGTAGTGAGGTCACTGACCACCTCCAAGTGGACTGCCTTCGTGGCCAAGCACACGAAGACGCACAGGTATGCCTTCACTAATCTGGCGTTCCGTAGCTGTGAAGACTTGACCATGAATGGTCCCGCGAAATCCGTTCCGACACCCGCAAAGGGCCGGATTTCGTTAACCCTATCCGAGGTCAAATTGCCCGTCTGGGGCTGCATCGTAGCCGCCTTGGCCCGATAACAAGGCAGGCACCGAAATACGACGCTACGCACTAAGCGTCTTCCCGATAGAATCCAGAACTCGCGCTGGAGAAACGCCATCAAGGCGTGGCATCCGATATGCCCATTCCGAATGTGTCGATCCTGTATCAACAGTTCGACCAACTTCCCTTTCCTAGGGAGTAACAACGGGTGGCGAGCCGCATAAGGCAGGTTGGCATTCCGCAGCCGACCTCCTACCCTCAGCAATCCTTGAGGGTCAATAAACGGGTTGAGCCGAGCCACAGCTCCCTTCAGTTGGACGCGTCCGCGTCCCAGAATGTCCAATTCGGACTTAAAGTGCACCGTCTGCACGTTCCGTACCAATGCGAACAACGCATGGTTCCGTTCCTGTGGTGTCAGGACCTGTGTCCGCACCCGTTGCGCCTCAGAATTGCGACAATTCCGCGCAAATCGGAAGATCCAGGCGGTCACATTGACCAGCTTGTCGAGCGAGCTGTACCGTTCCAGCAGGCTGAACTCCTCTTCCGGCTCTGGTTGCGTCGTACAGACACCGACTGTTAAGGTGCCGTTCGCCGAGGTAACGCGTGGACTCATTCGCCAATCCGATTCGGAATGAGTCAACCATTTTGGACCCCAACACAAGGGATGTCCAACCAACTCCGGAGCGTGACACCCACGAGACGCACAGTCTGCTGGGTTCATTTCCCCTGGAACATGTCTCCAGTTTAAGGGAACCTCCGAATTCAAAATCTGCGAAACCCGATTCGCCACAAAAATCTCCAGCTTGTGAACTGAAGCCTTCAGCCAGCATAACACGATCTGGCTGTCCGTCCAAGCGTAGACCGTATCTTCCAACGCTATTGACCCACGAAGAACCGTCATCGTGTGGTTGACCAGACGAGTCAGGAGAGCCGCTCCCGAAAGCTCTAATTTGGGAATGGTCAGGCGAGTGCGCAACGGCGCAGCCTTGCTCTTGGCCATGACCAACCGCACATCAACCTCCCCCGAGGAGGCGACCGTACGCAGATATACCGCAGCTCCGTAGCCCTTCTCCGAGGCATCGCAAAACCCATGCAGGGTGACGGTGTATCGTTTGGTGGGGACCAACCTCCGTGGCAGTGAAATCCGATTGATGCCAGGGAGGGTCAAAAAGAACGAGTCCCACTCTGAGCTCAATGACCCGCCGATCGGGTCGTCCCATTTCAGCTCAGCAGACCACAATTGCTGCATAAAACACTTGAGCTGAAATGTTACCGGGGTGATCCACCCGTTTGGATCAAATGTCCTAGCCACCGTTGAAAGGACGTTCCGTTTCGTCCAGACCTTCGGGGAGTCTAACTCCGATAAAATTTCGATAAAATGGACAATTTACGGTATTTCTTATGGGCGGCGGAATATCATTCCAACATTTGGTAGCTTGGAAGCGGAAGCTACCTCTAAATGCCACCGTGCGATGAATATGACCTTCAAGAGGTGCTCGAATATCCCTCATGCCATATCTGGGGTGAGATGTTGCCACCTTTAATTTTAGGTACAGGTACTCAGGTTTTTTAAACTTGATGACATCAAACACTACACTTGAAAGGTGTAAGTGCCTACGCAGTTCCATTTTGAGCATTCCAGCAGAGTTTAAGTATGGGGTGATATGACTACGAGATGGTACATCAAAGCAAAACCTACAACAGGCATTTTGTATGCGCTGCACTAAACGCTGAGTCTTCAATAGAAGACGCTGACCATAAACTATATCTCCGTAGTTGAGTCGAGATAAAATCAGTGACTCGCACAGAATAATACGTGCCCTTTCGCAGATAAGGTTACGGATTTTGTACAAAACCCTTAAACGATACATACAACTCTTCACCAAATTCAAGACGTGAGTTTCAAATCGTAGGTAAGTGTCAAATATGATTCCCAGATTCCTGGCCTCGTCAACACGCTCTAGAGTCTGGCCATCAAGGATTAGCTGAGGATTAGAAATGATAATTTTTTTAACTTGAACTTTACTCCCAAGCACCATAAACTTTGATTTCAAGGGATTGAGAATCAAGGAATTTTTATTTGACCAGGCATCTTACCTGCTTAGGTCTTCATTGATGAAGTCTGTCATGCAGTCAATATTAGAAGGCACATCAGAAATGTAAAGTTGAAGATCATCAGCGTAACAATGGAATTTGCAGTGCTTGATTTCATTCACCAAATCAGCTGCATATATAATAAATAATAGAGGCCCTAAGATGGAACCCTGTGGAACACCCCGCAAAACTGGCTTTGGATCCGAGTACAAGGCACCACCACTGTCATTGGTCAGCTTAACATATTGGAAGCGTTGGTAGAGATAACTTTCAAACCATCCCACAGATAATGCATCCAGCCCATAGTAACGCAATTTCGACAGCAACAAGGTCGGGCTAATGCAGTCAAATGCACGGCTATAATCTAGTAGTGTAAGAATAGTAGCCTTACCTACATCGATATTACTCAAAATGTTATCAACAACATCAACCAACGCAGTAGTTGTGCCCCGCCCCCTTCGGAAACCTGACTGGAGGTCAGGCAAAATATTAGAGTCTTCTATATATTTGTAAAATAGGGCATGCACCAGTTTTCCCAGCACTTTTGAAAGGAAGGGAAGCAAACTAATAGGTCTAAGTTCCTTGAGATTGGACGGGTTATCGACTTTAGGAAAAGGCATTACTATTGCTTTTTTCCATTGCTTGGGTACTATGCCGCTAGTAATTGACCTATTTATAATCGAGGTTATAACGCTTACGCTAACGCATGTTAGGTAATACAAAATTGAAAAACCATCAGAAAAATCAACCCTTTGTTCAAGTAGACTCTGTTGGCTGCGAGGTACCTACCAATGATTTTAAAATTGGTATGCAATCAGACATATCGTTAGAGCAAATATCTGATAAGTTTAACAAGAAGCTGTTGTGTGACACAACAAGAAAATCAAGCCTTTGGAAATGGATTAAGGTAGTTAGTTTTGACATTTACCTGACAAAAATAAAGGATTCCATCGGCAAGCTTAGGAAAACCAAAAATCACATTTTTTTTAAGTAATATCAAGCAATGTTTCTTTGTGGGATTCTAAACGAACACTGTACTTATACCATGTACGTATACGAACATGTACTGTAATGGACACCCTGCGTTCCCACGGCGGGCTCACGCTGACGTAGGTGTCCGGCTCTCGGAATCTCTTACCTTAATCAGCATAATTGCAATAAAAGTACAGTCAACAGCACATGTAGGTTAACAACTTTGATTAAATTTGGTTTATTATTTAGCCAAATATACATGTACCGTGTTATCATAAAAAGTTAGACATCGATTTCAGCACTTGTTTTGAAGTGATGAACAAGAATTTGTAATATCTATTAGCTACCAGCTGTAGCCTACTACTTCACTCGCATCTGGTTATGAACCCAAATATAGTACCAAAATCATAAGATACATATAATGATTGTTATCAGTAATTGATGCAAAAAAGTTGCATTTGTCAGCCAGGAAAAAAACAAGGTAAGTACCTATATCGGTATAGTTAGTCCCAACTTAACCCTTAAATGCATGATGTTTTCTTTTTTGATGATAAATACTTAATTATATATACTTAATAACTTAAAAAATACTTGAAAAATCTTACCTAATCTTTTCTTTTTTTCAAACTCCCTAAGAACCTATTATTTTAATTTATTTTTTGTATGTGTGGACAAAATTAAAAAGTTAAGTTGACAACAAGTTTCATTTATTTTAAATTTAATTAAAAAAAAAAAATATAGCGATTTTAAAAAATATATCAATTTTACCTTTTTTTTTTCTCTGCGATCAAATTTTCGACCTTTCATAACATTGATTGATTTATGAAATTATGTTTTTTTTTTCATATTTTTTATGTTTTTCTCCACTTTAATATACAATAGTATATTTAACAAAGAATTAAGACACATATAAATTACTTATTTATTTTTTATTGTTTTTTTTTTTTTCGTTGTATCATTTTCGATACAAGTTGCATTTAAGGGTTAAACCTAACTAAAATAGAAGACGTAAGCTGCATAATAATATAATCCTAAGTCGTTATGATACATGAGCTTGTGATGATGAAACGTTGTAATCGATACCTAAGAATCACACGGTTTTAAACCTTAGTTAGCAGTTTTAACACTAGTCAGGGATACTCAATATTAGGTATTCTTTGGAAAGTTTATTGAATGAGTTTTGCATAGATATCAATTTGATCGTCACATGTTTTGTGTAATACGGTAAAAGGTTGACAACCATTGCTTTTTTATTGTAGTCATCAAAAAAATATATATAAAATGACCGAATTTATTACAAAAAAGTTATAATTTCTTCGGCGAGCGTGAAACATCAACCTTCTAAAGTGCAGTAAAATAAAGTGCAGTAGTGAAATCTCATCAGAGGAACAGCAAAAATGTTCGTAAGTTTTTTTATTTTTATTGTCCTAACCCTACAGTCTCAACTCAATGGTATCTACGCTTAATTATAGTCGTCTCGGTACTAGACTAATGTAGTTCTATGGAGACCACTAGAACTCATCACACATAGCGAGCGATCGTATCATTATCTTATGTGGAGACTGCAGGGCGTGGTTAACTCAGTTAGCAGTAGCCGTGCCTACTTTTGTTGGGGGAGTCTCTGGGTTCGAAACCTGGTATAGAGAATCTAAGTAAGACCTCATGTATAGATATAATAATATTAGACGAACCCAATGTTTGTAAATTACGAGTATGTACTATAAGTATTTGTGTCTGTACGTCTAGTATAATACCAACAAAATGAAGGAAAAGAAAATGTTTAGAGAGTGTGAGAGTGAGATTAAATTAAACTATGATATTTGTGATCGTAGTTTTTGTTTGTATTTGACTTTTTTTTTTTTTATAACCAGGTCTGACACCGAGAACGAAACCCTCACCCCCAACATCAGCGAGAAGCAGTGGCGCCAGCAAAGAGCAAACTCGTTACTGAATTTAGATTCAGAAGACGAGGATCACCACTCGTATGTATTTTTATGTGTAGTGTGTCTCACTCCTAGTAAAAGATCGTCCCACTCTCAAATATTTTTAAATAAGTTGTGTTTTCATAAAATCAATACTTACATTATTTCCACCACCACTCGGTTGATAACAGCCTTATCTAAATTGCATTTCTAAATCGAGATGAGTAATTTTGATGCATTGCCACTAATATAATATTGTTTATCATTTCAGGAAGGGTACGACTAAATCACCTAAGGAGACAAAGAAACGTAAGGTGGCAGCGGCAAACACGAGCGGTGGAGGTAGTGCGAGTCGCGACGCAAAGCAAAAGAAGAGCGGCGGTAGCAGCACGTCAGCGACAGCATCAACATCGCGCACGTCAGCGACAGCATCAAGTCGTGCTACCTCCGGAGGGAAATTTACTCTCACCGAATTGTTTGGGGAAGAAGAGGATGCAACAACGATAGCTGAAGCTAAGGTGAGTCTGCTCAAGTCGGTGCTCTGGCGCCGCGTCGCAGGTGGACTATTAAAACGCAGCGAAGATCTCGAGGGAAACTTATTTGTAGAGTTAAGGGTCTACAATAAAGCTGACATTATAAATGTGAAAGCGCACCAACGCTACTGGAAGGCAGCTGTCAATCTGAGATATCAGGTTGATGACAGCGCACCGGAGCTGGATGCACTCCACACATTTATAAAGTTGGCTAAAGCCAAATTTACCCACGAGGGTACCTTCCAACTCGATAATGTCAAATATGAATAAGCCTTTTATTATTGAAATTGATTTAATGATAAGTTAAGAATCAGATGAATACATTTACATGTACGCACATATAAACGGTGAACATTGCATCATTTTAAACATTTTGATTTCTTAAAATACAATCCTATAATTCAACATGCCAGGTAAAGACATATTTTGTGAAGTTTGTGACAAGTCCATTAAAAGTAAAGGGTTTTCTGCACATCTTAGAAGTACTATTCATAAAAATAATAGTTTGGTTGAAGTCAGCACCAATATTTCAAAAATCAACAGTGCATTTAGGAACCGTATAGCTTCGTATCGAGTTCATTCTAATGAACAACTGTTGGAGGGTTCTGAGTACGACCCAAGTGCGAACCACGACCTACCGATTGAATATATCGTTCACCTGCGCCGCTACGTTAGACAAATCATTGACGCAAAAGTAGCTTCTTATCATACAGTGAAAGTTAACATTGAGTTTTTTGCTCAATTTTATTTACCAAGAAACGATGCAACAGAAATAAAGTCATTTGCTACAGAAAATATAGTATTTCTTACAAACAATGATTTCAATGACATCTACAATAGAGTTATAAATATAATTCAACAAAGATTAGTGAATTTCAAGACCGAGAAAGTGGATGGTCTTTTTTAAATAATTTGTACCTAGAGGTAAATGTAAACAAGTACATTCCATTACGAGGATCAAGCTACATTGAGTTACCTAAGTTAATCAAAAATAAATGGGCTTGCATTAACATCAAAAGTTATGACAATTTTTGTTTCTTGTGGAGTGTAATGGCTGCTTTGTTTCCAGCAAAAAAAATGCAGATAGAGTCACGTCTTAACCCCATTACAGAAAAATTCTCAATACGAATAATATGACGTTCCCCGTGTCAATTTTAGATATAAAACTTTTTGAAAAAAATAATTAAAAGATAAGCTTAAATGTATATGGTCTAAAAAATAAGAAACATATTATCGGTCCACTGTTTAAAACAGCAAGAAAAAGAGAAATACACATTAATTTGTTATATTTTGAAAACGGTGCGAAATCACATTACTGTTGGATACGTAACCTTGGTCGCTTACTTCGCTCTCAAACAACAAAACATCATGGTAAAATTTATTTCTGTGACGAATGTCTCATATTTTTAACGACGATGTAAAGCTTAACTCTCACGTTTGTGGTGGTGTCTCTACTCGACTCCCAAAAGAAGGTACCTTTACACAGTTTACTCACTTTGAACGGATGCAATGTTTACCGTTTACTATATACGCGGATTTCGAATCCTTTTTAGAACCTTTACCTATAACAAATGATAATAAAGGGTTCAATGGAACGATTTCAACTCATAAACACGTACCTGCTGCTTTTGGATACTATATTGTTAGTTCATAAAAATAGAACATACCGAGGACCTAATAGCGATAAGATATTTTTGGAATATTTGCAGCATGACGTTTCAAGAATACATTCAATATTAAAAAAGGAAGTCCCTATGGAATTTAACGAAAATGATAATGAAACTTATAAAAATGCAAAATTTTGTCATATTTGCTCTGAAATATTACTAGATGACCGTGTGAGAGATCACTGTCACTTGACAGGGCGTTACCATGGTGCGGCGCATTCTTACTGCAACATTCGGTTTGTTGTACCTAAATTTGTCCCAGTATTTTTCCATAATTTATCAGGGTACGACAGTCATTTATTTATTAAACAGTTAGGAGAAACCTGTGGTCCTATAAAAGTTATTGCAAAAAATAAAGAAAAATATATCTCTTTCACGAAATTTTTCAGAGATCAAACAAATAATGAATTTGTGGCTGTTCGTTTTGTTGATTCATTTAACTTTTTGTCTACAAGTTTGGATAAGTTATGTGATAATCTCAATACTGAGGATTTTATTCATTTAAAAAAGTATTTTCCAGAAGGTAAATGTTTTGATTTAATGCGACGTAAAGGTGTTTATCCTTATGAACACGTAAGAGGGTGGAAATCATACAAGGAGAATAGTCTTCCCGAAAAAAGCAAATTCTTCAGTACCTTGACTAGTGAACATATTACTGACTTGGACTACCAGCATGCTATAAAAGTTTGGGACACTTTCAATATAGTCGACATGGGGGAGTATACCGACCTATACCTCATGTCGGATGTTATCTTTTTGGCTGATATTTTTGAGAAATTTCGAAAGGCTTGTATGGATAACTATAGGTTAGATCCGACGTTTTACATTACAGCACCTAGTTTAAGCTTTGACGCTATGTTACTTAAAACAAAAGTTAAGTTGGAACTAATTAGTGACTTAGAAATATATCGAATGATTCAAAGTGGTATACGAGGCGGAGTTTGTTTGTGTTCCAATCGTTATGCAAAAGCAAATAATAAATACTTACCAAATTATGACCCAAGTAAAGTTGAAAAGCATTTGCTATACATTGATTGTAATAATTTATATGGTTATGCTATGTGCGGTTATTTACCATGTTCGGATTTTAAAATGATGACTAAAACTGATGTAGACATACTAGATATTCAATGTATTCCTCATGATTCTCAATTTGGTAATATACTAGAAGTAGATTTAGAATACCCAGAGCACTTACATGATCTGCATAATGATTTACCTTTTTGCCCACAAAATTTTATTCCTCCTGGTTCGAAAACATCAAAATTGATACCAAACTTGTACGATAAATTTCGTTATGTTATTCACTACACACATTTACAAACGTGTTTGAAACATGGATTAATATTAAACAATATTTATAGAGTCATTCAATTCAAACAAAGTCCTTTTCTCAAAAAATACATTGATTTGAATACAGCTTTACGAAAAACTGCAAAATCTCAATTCGAGCAAGACTTTTTAAATGATTGAATAACAGTATATTTGGGAAAACATTAGAAAATGTAGAAAAACGCGTAGATATAAAATTAGTAAATAAATGGAGTGATAATTCAAACAAAACAAAAAAATCATTTGCAGCAGATCTACTGATTGCAAAACCCAATTTCCACAGTGTATCAATTTTTTCAGAAAATTTCGTTGCCATTCAGATGAAACCTGACAATGTACTTTTGAATAAACCCATCTACATAGGTTTTACTGTTTTAGAGTTGTCAAAAAGTCACATGTATGAATTTAACTATGAAGTCATGAAACCATTTTATAAGGATAAAATTAATATATGTTACACAGATACTGATAGCTTTCTATATTCAATAGAGACGAATGATGTTTATTGCAGACATAAGGAATACATTTCATCATTACTTTGACACAAGCAACTACCCTGACAATAATATTAATGGAATAATACCTAAAAATAACAAAATTCCAGGGTTATTCAAAGACGAGCTTGGTGGTCAAAATATTGAAGACTTTATAGGTTTGCGATCCAAACTTTAGTGTATTAAATCAACTAAAGGTGTTACCAAAAAAGCTAAAGGTATCAAAAAGGCTGCAGTTCGTAGTTTAAATTTATCTGACTACAAAAGAGTTTTAGAAACAGGTGAAATAGTACGACGAAAAAATGTGTTTTTGAAATCATTACAACATCAGATTTTCACCAAGGAACTAAATAAAGTTGCTCTTTCATCGAATGATGATAAACGTATAGTTTTAATTAATAAGATTGCGACAATGTCTTGGGGTCATTTCCAATCTTTGTTTTAAAATTAAATGTTAGTTATAAGGTTGGTATGCTGTATTGCATAATGATCGATGTGGGTGGTCATTGTTTTGTTTATTGATAAAATTAATGTAGATCCTTATATTGTTATAGATTTAATAAATGTTCTTAAAGCTATAAGTTTGTTTTATTTAACACCTTATATATAAACCTTTGATATTAACAACTAATATAATGTTATTATGACGTTTAGTGAGCTTAGTTCCCCTTTTGGTTTAGCGCGTTTGACTTCAAAATCGCTTCCATTGCATATTTATTTGTGAGTCTCACGCATCGGGTTTCATTAAGTAGTTGAGTATAACATTTTGATGAGCAGGTGGAATATGATCCATTTTGTGAAATAATGACTACCGGTGCCTTACACGTTTCATTCACGCCGACGAGATCAAAAAAAAATACACGTGTTCGAATACCAGCTTTAATTTTGGTAAGTAAGCTCTGAGTAATGTTCTGGTTCTAATTATATTTTTTTAGGATTCGTACCCAAAGGTAAAAACTGGACCCTATTACTGAGACTTGGATATCCGTCCGTCTGTCACCAGACATCTATTTTATAACATAGCATAGCGTCACGCCTTTTCCCATACGGGGTGGTAGAGGAACAACTGTGCCCACTTTCAGCCAGTGATTCAATACTCCATTTTTCGTGACAGGGGGTTAGTCAATCGCCGCAGTTATGGAGCAATGAAGGTTTCCTCACGATGATTTCCATCATCGTTAGAGTGTCCGTCCATTTTATAACACGTATTTTTTTTTTTCAGAATAATGACAGAGGACATGAACCCATATTACTACGTGCAGAATATGTTAGCTGGATATGACAGCGATGTGCAGGAAGTTCCCCCTGTTCCGGCTTTACCGCTACCTCCTCTCACAGATATAAAGACGAAATCTCCAAGTAGACCTAGGAAGAGGTCTTCTGTGGAGGATGGTGGATCATTCGTGATGTGTAAGCAGCCACGAAAAGGATTACGACTTATTAAGATCCAGGTGAAGTTTCTATTAAACTTATATCATTAATACATAATTATCTCTTTTATCTATTTAATAATTCATGTACTTGAGCCACTGTTGTGCATCCGTTTTAAATGTTTTTGTTGTATAGTTTACAAAATGCATTGTTAATGTAATTTATATTTTTGTTGTTTATAATTTATGTGTGTAACTGTGTACCATGTTTACGGAATAAATGATTTATCTTTCTATCTTATCAGGTGTTCGACCTCGTGGAGCAACACAGCGCAAGCAGCAGCAACCAGTCAACGTTGCAGCCGGGGATGGAGCCTATTGTGAGCGCTCAGCACATCATGTTAGATCCAATTGACCAAATTATGGACATGACAGATAATCTTGTTAAGAAAATTGCGAAAAGGATAAGCGATAGTTATTAAAAAAAAATGTTGTTATTTCTAGTGATAGGTTAGTTTGTAATTTTGTTAAATTTTGTACATTAAAACCTTTACACCTAAGTCTCAAATATTATATACAGCTTATATCTTAAAATACTTTGTTTTTTATTTTTGATTTAGGTAAGGTAGGTATATGAGGAGTAACTAAAAACGTTATTTGTCCATCAAATATGGAGTCGAGATAAATGTACTCAAATCATAGTAACCATAGAAAATAACAAGTTACCTATAATTTTTAAACAAAATGATATTTTTGTGACTTATCATGTTTTGAAAGTTACCATACAAATTATCGTCCAACCCCACAACATATTTCATGTCCTGAAACTGTAGTGCACAAATAAGTCCTACCTTTAAATTCTATGATAAATTGCTGAGAAAGTCATTGTATTCTAAACAGTCACAGAGTATGAACCTTACACTTATTCAAGATGAGGTTTGTAAAACAGAAAAATTCACTGGAACTTCACAAATATAGTTTTAAAAATATAAAAGAAGAAAGAAGGCACGGCTCTCTTCTACCAAACTCAATTCGTTGTATTATTTGTGGTCCATCTAACTGCCTTAAAACCAATTTGATGATAGGTCTCTTACTCCATGAAAATGGACTCTGCTTTAAAAATGTTTACGTTTACTGTAAAACCTTATTTCAACCTAAATATTTATATTTAGAACATGTATTTAGTTTAGTTCCATCGATTGGATTCACAAAATATCATGACAAAGAAGACGTTTTGAAGCCACAAAATGCGCTACCTAATTCAATCATTATATTTGATGATGTCGCATGTGAAAATCAAACCAGTATAAGAGACTACTTTGCTATGGGAAGACATAAAAATATAGATTCTTTTTACCTCAATGAAACTTATAGTAAAGTACCCAAACAACTTATAAGTGATAATGCTAATCTTATTGTACTGTTCAAGCAGGATGAGATAAATATGAAACATGTTTACGATGAACACGTCAATGTTGACATGGGTTGGAATGATTTTAGAAAAATGTGTTCCAAAATTTGGAGGGAACCATATAATTATCTTGTCATTAACAAAGATTGTGAAAAAAATAAAGGTTGTTATAGGATGAAATTCGATACCTTTATTGTTGAAAAATAAAAGTGTTATTTTGTATTTATGTTTTGAAAACCTACAATTTCTTCACTAATGCAAGTGGTGTTGTGGAGACAAGACACAAAATGCAGCTAGAAAAGACGTTAAAAAAAGAGATTGTTAAATCTGCTGATGCAGTTAGAAGAAAAGTAAAACAGATTAAAGAACTTAGCGACAACAATAATTTAGCTTTACAGACAATGTTTAAACCAATTACTGATTCATTAAATCAGATTTCTGAAAAACAAGTATCAAAAGAATATACAGATGGAAACACTCGTGCAAAAAAAACACTTAAGCTGAAAATCAAAAAACGTAAACACAGCAACTCTATCTAACTTTAGATGATTTTAATGTCAGTGATAGTGATATAGTACAAGAAAAGACAATGTTTGAAAATCCACCAGAAAAAGACAATTCAAGTGAATCAGAAACCGAAATCAATCAATCTAATGTATCTAATATTTCATACAACACTGCTACAGATACTGATAATAGTCCTAACAGCTCCCTAACTTACTCAATCAGTTCCAATGTTTACCAAGATGTTCCCTTTGGTGTAAGAGTTGTTCGCGGGAAACATATGTTAGGATCTTGTAGAGTCATAATAAAAGACAAGTTTTTTATCATCAATGGAACCAAGTATGAAGAAACACCCGGTTTGAAAGAGTTGTAATTTAAGAAATCTCCTGATATGAACCAAGGGGATATGGAAAACTATAAACAATTACAATTGGTCACTAATGCGCATCGATTCGATCGATGCGATTTTGATTCAACGAAACCCATGAAATCAAATCAAATCAAATCAAATGGTTTTATTCAAAAACAGAGAATGTACAGTACAGTTGCTTAACAAAAGGTACCTTAGTACTAGGTTAAACATGCAGAAAAAATGAGTAGGTACATTTAAGAAGGGAGACGAGCTGATATCCTAGCTAGATTATCAAATAATCTGTGGTAAGGAATATCAGGCCCAAACCCTTTACATATAGTTTTTTGATCGTAAAATAGGTACATAAAAATGTTGCGGAAGATAGTGAATTTATTTATAATACAAATAAGTAAAAAGTTAATATTATACTTAGTAAACAGACAATGTAAAATAGTATAATAAAGGTTATTTTATGGAAAATAAGCCCATGTGTGTGTATGTGTAAGTGTGTCTCTGTAAGGGTGAGTGTGTGTATGTGTAAGGGTGTATATGTGTGTGTGTGTGTGTGTGTTTTGTTAAATGAGGGGGTTGAAAAACTCTTCAGATTCGTTGTAGGAAAGTTCTGAAAAAAGTCGGCAATTTTACGTAAGCATTCTACGTCTGACAGTAGCTGTATGGAAAGGCTAGAACTAATCTTATTATAAAGAAAGGGGCCGAGGTAGGGGAAGAATCCTTAAGTAAATGAAAAATTAGGGGTTGGCACTGAACATATGCGATCAGTCCTTCGCTTGGTGATAGTTTTGGGAGGAGTGAGTTTATGTTGCAGTAAAATTGTTTGAGTAATAAAAAGTTGTCTGACACTTAATACCTTACATTCTTTATAGAGCTGCTGAGAGGGAAAAAGTATAGGTCGAGAAGTTGCAATCTTTAAGATAGCTCGTTGTGCTGTTTCGAGAGGCTTCATAGTAGTTTTAGGTGCCCCGCCCCATGAGACAATACAATAAGTTAATATGGACTGGCAGAGAGTGAGATAGAGCATGCGAATTATGGAGGAGTGAGCAACGTGTCTTATACGTTTAAATATGTAAATAAGTTTTCGAACTCTACCAGTTAATATGCTTATATGTGCCTTAAAGTTCAGGTGTTGATCAAGAGTGACTCCGAGATATTTTATTGTGTCTGTGGAAGATAAAAGCGGGCAGCTACAATGCCAGGGAGTTACACATGAGTGAGCCCATATATGAATGGGGCGGACGGGTTGGAAGTTACTACTAATAGAATAGGTGAGAAACTTAGTTTTATCGACATTTAAAGTGAGAGCATGTTCTTTAAGCCAGTCCGAAACCAGATTAAAGTTATGTTGTGCCTCATCTTGCAGTTAGTCCCAAGAATTTGCACAAACAGTAATTGCTGTATCGTCTGCATAGGTTGTAATATTCCCATTTGGGATGTGTAAGTTACAGAGATCGTTAATGAAGACCAAAAACAGAGTGGGACCCAATATGCTTCCCTGTAGAACGCCATAGTTGATCGGTGTTTCGTCACTTTGGAATTCCTTTATTTTGACACTCTGGCTTCTTTCTGAAAGATAGGAATGAAATAGGTCTAATTGAGTACCTCTCACACCTATCGCTTCTAGTTTAAGTAGAAGGGAGGGAGTGGGTACGGTATCAAATGCCTTAGCAAGGTCCAGAAATATTGTTAATACCTTTTTCCTGTTGTTAAGACCATTAACGACAGTATCAATAACATGCTGAACGGCGTTGGATGTGGAAAGATTTCTCCTAAAGCCGTATTGATTTGTCGATAGAATTCTATTTTGTTCAAGGTAATCAACCAGGCGATTGTTGATCAAACGTTCCAGAACCTTGGAAAGAGCTGTCAGTACAGCTATGGGCCAGTAATTGACCGAGTTCCCATCCCCTCCCTTGAAAATAGGATGTATAATAGCCTTCTTGAATGAAGTAGGGAATATTCCAGTTTGGAAGCAATGATTAAAAATGCGGCTTAAAATAGGTGTGAGGACTTTTGTGTATCTTTTTAATATAAAGGAGGAGATGCCGTCCCATCCAGTGGAAGCAGACAATCTCAAGGATGAGATAATGGATGACACTTCATCGGGGTCTGTATCTAATAAAACGAATGAAGACGAATGGAAAGATGGATGAGTAGAACTGGTAGAAGAAATGGTGCGGCCGCTAGGGGAAGTGTTAGGGACAATAGAGTTAGCAAGATTTTCTCCAATACTTGCGAAGAAGCTGTTTACATTATTACAGCTGTCTTTGGGAGGGATGGAAGAAAAAAGTAATTGGTTGGATGCTTTACGTATTTTTGAGGTATTGGTTATCCGCTGAATTGATTGCCAGAGACGTTTTGAATTTTTTCCAGCATCAATCAAGTCCTGAGTATCGTAAAGTCTTTTAGCTTTTTTGATGATTTTATTGCAAAAATTACGGTAGCGAACATACGTAATTTTCAAGACCTCATTATCTGGCGTATTTTTAGCCTTTCTGTGCATCCGGTCACGGTTCCGCATACATTTAAGAAGACCTGGCGTGATCCATGGTTTCAGAATGGATTTTCTTTTAGAAAGGATTATAGTCGAGGTGTTTTTCGCGATAGCGTCGGTTATAAAAGTAACCAGCGTATCTATGGTGGTATCTGGATTAGGTGATGTTGATAAGTCGGCACTATTTAGTTTTTCCATATCTTGATCATAGACATGTGGTGTTGAAAGGAATAGATGATCTATGGCAAGCTGATTTGATAGATATAAGATCGTTTTCTCATCAAAATAGTGGTTATAAGTTTATTTTGGTGGTCATTGATGCATTCTCGAAATTCGCATGGATAAAACCTCTTATGTCTAAATCAATGATGGAAGTTGCCAAATGTTTCCACGATATACTTAAATCTGGAAGATCCCCTTATGGGGTGCTTGTGTATACTTTAGGTGAAATGAAAGTACAAGCACATTGATTTAAATAGATTCGTTTTTATGTTTTCTTTCAAGTAAATTTTACAGAATCTAGCTTAACGAGAGATCACAGACTAGCAAAATACCATAGACCAAAACCAGACCACAGATAACCATGACAGCTCTAGATTGCGCACACGAGCAAGACGCCACATCACCCCCCTAGGGAGTAAGAAAGGCCATCTTCATAGGTATCTTCTATTGAAATGTACTCGTCGGCCAGATCTGGTGGTATATGGAGGTTCGGATGAGTTCTGGTGTGATTCTGGAGCTGGTTCTGCCGGTGGGCGCGGCGTTTCTGCGGCCTTCTCGGGTACTGGCCTCGGGTAGCAGCTTTCGGTGGGCTGTGTGTCCACATGCGCTGGCTTGACTCGATCCACACTCACTGTTGACTCTCTATCGCCGATTAAGATCTTGACGGTCTTGCTCCCTCTTGAGACGATCTTATAGGGGCCAGTGTATGGTGGCCTCATGGTAGTCCTCACAGTGTCGTCACGGAGGAACACGTGGGATGCCATCGCTAGGTCCTTGAAGGTCTAGGTCTAGGTCATGAAGGGCCTGTGTTTATCGTGACGAGATCCCGGTGTAGGCCGTACCTCAGCCATCTTGCGGCGAAGTTGGACGACGAAATCTGTAGCGTCTGCGTTGATCAAGTCATCTGCTGGTGGTGGTGTGACGAGTTCGCCAGGGAGACGTAGAGGCTCTCCATATACCATTTCAGCTGCAGATGCTCCGATGTCTTCTTTAAGTGAACTGCGAATGCCAAGCAGGACCAATGGCAGGGCCTTGAGCCATGTCTCATTTGTATGGCACATCAAAGCCGCTTTGAGTTGCCGGTGTAGTCGTTCTACCATTCCATTTGCTTGCGGATGGTAACTTGTAGTTCTTATTTGCTGAGTGGCACATTGTTGCATCAAGCCTCTGAAAAGAGATGACTCAAATTGACGGCCTTGGTCTGTAGAGATAGTTGATGGCACTCCGAATCGGGATACCCAGCCCGTAATGAATGTATCGGCTACTTCTTCTGCAGTAATGCCGATCATTGGCCAAGCTTCAGGCCATCTTGTGAATCTGTCAACAGCAGTGAGACAGTATCGATATTGGTTTCAAGTAGGAAGAGGACCAATTATATCCAGATGCACGTTCTTGAATCTGCCAGATGGGTTGCAAAAATGTCCTATTGGTGTCGAACCATGGCGTGTTATCTTGCTGCGTTGACATGGAATACATGATCGGGCCCACGCTTTACAATCCTTCTGCATCGATGGCCAGACGAAACGCTGAGATACCAGTCGGGTAGATGCTCGTGCTCCGGGGTGACTGAGGTTGTGTAGTTTGTCAAAGGTTTGGCGACGGAATGGGGGCGTTATGTAGGGCCGAGGTTTCCGGTAGAGGTATCGCAAATTAATGTTATGTCTGTACCTGGTATGAAGATTTTCACTAATTTAAGTGATGAACCGCCACTACCCAGGGTGCGAAGCTCCTCATCTACCTCTTGAGACGTTGCCAGTGCAGCATAGTTGTCCTCCAGTGAGATGGCTTCGATACGTGACATGGTGTCTGCGACGCCCTTTATGTGAAGAATGTCAGTTGTAAACTGTGAAATAAATGACAATTGATTAAGTTGTGAAGGAGGAAGTTTCTCTCTTTTCTGTGAGAATGCAAATGTCAACGGTTTGTGGTCGGTATAGAAAACCGTGTGTTGGGCTTCTAATATATGTCTGAAGTGTTGCACTGCTTCGTAAATAGCCAAAAGTTCGCGATAGTATGCGGGCCATTCTGTCTGTTTCGGTGTGAGTTTCTTGCTATAGAAAGCTATTGGTTGCCAAGTATCATTTACTCTCTGTTGCAAGCAAGCGCCAACCTGTGCATTCGATGCGTCAGTGAAGAGGCCCAATTTTGCGTCACTGATTGCATGAGCGAGCAGAGTGGCATCGGTCAACTTATCTTTACAAGTCTGGAAGGCTTGCTCTAGTTCTGGCGTCCATGGTACTGGTTAAGCTCCTTTTGACTTTGTCAAGGCCAATACATTGATGAGGGGCGCTTGAAGTTCGGCAGCATGTGGCAGAAACCGGCGGTAGTAGTTGATCATTCCCAGGAATCTGCGAAGGCCTTGCACTGTTTTTGGCAAGGCAAAATTCTGCAGGGCTTCAATTCTCTCTGGTGGAGGAGATGTACCATCCTTGTTTATCCGATATCCGAGGAATGTAACTTCACTTGCTCCTAGAACACATTTTGATGAGTTAACAACTACTCCATAGTCTGATAAGCGTTGAAATATTGTTCTTAGGTGGTTCACATGCTCATCAGCATCACTGGAAAACACCAATATGTCATCGATGTATAGAAACAGTAGTCTAGTCCTTGTACCACCTCATCTATGAACCGCTGGAAGGTTTGGCCAGCATTTCTGAGGCCGAAGGTCATGAAAGGAAATTCAAATAACCCGAAGGGTGTTATTATGACAGTTTTGTTGATATCATCTGGATTTACAGGAATCTGCTGGAAAGCCTTCACAAGGTCCAGTGTGCTGAATATTGTAGAGCCTGCTATGTTATGGCTAAAATCACCAATATGTCTAACTGGATACCTGTCAGGAATGGTCCTGGCGTTGAGTCCTCTATAGTCTCCGCAAGGTCGCCAGCCATTTTCTCCCTTTGGTGCCATGTGAAGCGGTGATGACAATGGGCTCTTCGATGACCTGGTAGTTCCACATTTTACCATGTCTGCAAATTCCACCTTTGCTGCTTGCAGTTTGTTCGGTCCCAGGCGCCTTGGTCTGCAGGATATAGGGGGTCCATCCAGTGTTTTAATGAAATGCACTGTGTTATGTTTGATGTTCCTTGGAAAACCAGGTGGCCGGGTAATATCAGGGAATTCTTCCAACACTTCAGTAAATCTGGCGCATGAGGTGTTTGCAGCCACGGCCTTGACACTGGTTTGGTCCACCTCTACTATACAAGCGGGGGAGGTGAGACCGGTTTTTGCGTCTAGGAGAGTTTTAGTCCGGCAGTCAGGTAACAGGTGGTAATAACTGAGAAAGTCCGATCCAATGATGGCAGTGTTTACATCAGCGATGGTAAAATTCCAAAGGAATTCTCTTCGTAGGCCAAGGTTCAATGTTAGTGTGAGGCAGCCGTAGGTTTTTATTGTTGAGCCATTTGCTGCACTGAGGTCATAGGATGTTGGGTGACGGCGGCCTTGTATGTAACGTCTTGGAAAACAACAGAGGTCTGATCCAGTATCAATGAGGAATTTATATTTACTTGATTGGTCTGTTACAAAGAGTCGGCGTCCAGGGTTGGGGCAGCTAGCTTCCGCCGTTACTGGCTGCTGCCTTTCTGGTTTTCCTCATATGTGCACGGTGACTGGCAGCGTGTTGCCTTTTCTTTGAAAATTCTGTGGTACCAGCACATACCTTTGTTTACATTACTGTCACTGTGATTTGCTCGCGGTCTTGATGTAGATCTTGATCTTCTTCTGTTTGTTGATGTCAGTGCCGCTACTTGTACAGCGAGTTGTTCAATCTTATTGTTAAGCATGTTTATTTCTGTCTGTGCGATGCTGTGCACCACTGGTGGGGGTGGCATTGCTAGTTCGACAATTTTATCTGCCAATTCCGCTATTTGGTTTAGAGGCGCATCAGTCTGTGCCGCTAGTATGGCCTGCACGTTGGCTGGCATACGGCGGAGCCACAGTTGAGAAATTATTTTTTCATCCGCTAATGCAGTTCCCGCCAGTGATCTCAAATGTCTGAGAAACTGTGAAGGCCGTCGGTCTCCCATCTCTTCCTCGCTGATGAGGCGACGAACCCGTTGTTGTTCTGATGTTGATAATCTTTTTATTAACTCTGTCTTTAGTAATTGATATTGCCCCTTTTCCGGCGGTTTGAGTATGATGTCTTCAACTTCCGCTACCATCCTGGTGTCCAATTGCGCCAGGACGTAGTTATACTTCGTCTCCTCCGTCTTTATTCCACTAATTTGAAATTGTGCTTCCGCCTGGGCAAACCAAAGAGCCGGTTTGTCGGCCCAGAAAGGCGGCAACTTCGCCATTACTCTGTACACTTGTGGCAAAGCCTCGGCGGAGACGGCTGGTTCTTCGGTCTTGGTCTTTACGCCGCTGCCCGAAGCCGCTACCGTGTTGGACATTGATGCAAGTTGCTCCTGCAGTTTTGCATTTTGTGCCTGCAGCTCTGTAAATAGCGCCAATGCGTCGGGCGGTAAATTGTCCATTTTATCGAACTTGGGGTCACCAATATGGGGTGCTTGTGTATACTTTAGGTAAAATGAAAGTACAAGCACATTGATTTAAATAGATTCGTTTTTATGTTTTCTTTCAAGTAAATTTTACAGAATCTAGCTTAGCGAGAGATCACAGACCAGCAAAATACCATAGACCAAAACCAGACCACAGATAACCATGACAGCTCTAGATTGCGCACACGAGCAAGACGCCACACCCTAATAATTTGCAAGCAGATCAAGGAACGGAGTTTTATAACCAAAATTTTCAGAAACTTATGAAATTGTATAATATTAATCATTACTCTACATTTTCAGTTAAAAAGCTTCAATTGTTGAAAGACTAATTAGAACGCTTAAAACTAAACTATTTAAACATTTCAGTTTGAATGGTAATCATAAATGGTTGGGTGACCCCATAACTAACGTGATTAATAGTTACAATGCTTCTAAACATAGAACAATTGGATGTTAACCAATAGATGTAAATCAAAAAAATACTAGAATTGTTACAAAAAACATATACAAGTCTCAAAATAAATTACTCCCTCAAAAAAGGAATAACTTTAAGGTAGGTGATCATGTGCGTGTGAGCAAATACAAAAGTTGTTTTGATAAAGGATATACTCCAAATTGGTCTTCAGAAATATTTGTTATTAAAAGTATTAATAAAACAAATCCGATGACTTATTATTTACAAGATACAAAACAAAACTTGATCAAAGGTTGTTTTTATGAAAAAGAACTTCTTAAAACAAAATACGGTGATATTTATTTGATTGAAAGAGTTCTCAAAAGAAAGGGAGATAAACTTTTTGTAAAATGGTGGGGGTTGAGTAATAATGAAAACAGTTGGATTAGACAATGTGACTTGGTACAATGACATAAATATAAAAGAAAAAGAACCTTTGTATTATCAACATTAATGTGCGGATAATGACAGGTGGAGGACTTGTTAACACTGTAATAAATAATCTACCTTTCGAGTTACATCTACCTGGCTATCAGTACTGTGGTCCAGGTACACGCTTAATAAAACGTTTAGCAAGAGGAGAAAGAGGTATCAACAAATTAGATAAAGCATGTATGCAACACGATATTGCATACACTTCTAATAATAGCGAATATCGTAAAAAAGCTGTCATTCAATTTATCGACATGGCGAAAAAAATAATGCATGCCAAAGATGCTAGTAAAGGTGAAAAAATAGCTTCTTGGTTAGTTAATAAAGTGATGAAAACTAAAGTCAAAGTAGGAGGTGGTGTAAATTTTTTTAAAAAAGTTGTTAAGGGTTTGACAGCTAAACTTAAAAAATATAAACCTAAGAGTAACAAATCTGCAATTAAATACATGTATTTAGCAGCAAAAAAAAGTTTTCCAAAAAATTGTCAAGTAAATCTACCTAGAATTATACCAATACCAAAAACCGGTGGGATTTTACCTCCCATTCCAATATTTGCGGGCCTCTCAGCATTAGGGTCATTAGCTGGAGGTGCGGCTGGTATAGCAAAAGCTGTACACGATTATCAAGCAACTAAAAAGAATTTACACGAATCTGAACGTCATAATAAAATGATGGAATCTATCGCTATTGGTAAAGGTCTTTACATAAAACCATATAAAAAAGGGGACGGATTGTTTGTTCGTCAGACAAAAAACTAAGGAAAAGGATACCATCCAAACCACTATCTAATCTTGATATTATTAACTTCACTTTGGAAATTCCGTTTTTTCGAGGTGTGTTCATGAGGGATGGACTTCCTAAAAAACCATATAAATATGAATGTGCAGTTGTTAACTTAGATCTCATTGGGTAGCCTATGCAAAAATAAATAAAAACTGTGAATATTTTGATAGTTTTGGTGATCTTAGACCACCACTCGAACTTTTAAATCATCTACAAAACATTAAAATTTGTTACAACTTTAATCAGTATCAGACGTATAAAACTTCAAACTGTGGGCATTTATGTATTAAATTTTTACGTCAATTTTGGGGTAAATATTTATAAATAACATGTATCTGAACTTTGGTGTTCAGTTTCATCATCTCCTTCACAGTGTCTATGACAGGGAATGATTCTTTTTTATCAACGTACTATTCACCACCTTTACAACTCGATAGTGATTACGAATTAGGTCTTTTGTATTTTTCAACATTCAATTCTATTCCAAATATAGATGAGAAAAACAATATATTCTACTATGGCGAAGACGAAAGCGTTAAAATACCTGAAGGTTCTTATGAACTTGAAGACATAAACGATTTTCTAAAACAAAATGTGAAAGATTGTGATTTAAAAATAACATGCAACAATAAATACCTTGACGACAAAGTTGTTTTGTTCAAAGAATGTTAATTTTGAAAAAGAAAATTCAATTGGATCCATTTTAGGTTATGGTAAAGAGATCTTAAAAAGAAATATATGGCATGACTCTCATTTCTATCAGCATTTTACCTACAACAACAATACGAATCGACTGTGATATCGTGAGCGGATCTTTTGTGAACGGAGAACCAAGTCATATTATATATGAATTTGCACCTAACGTCCCGCCAGGATATAGAATTATAGAAACGCCAAAAAATATTATCTACTTTCCAATAAATCATACCAGTGTTAACAATATTACTATTAGAATATTGGATGCTGAAAATAATCTTATAAATTTTCGACAAGAAGGGATCCAACTCTATTTGCATCTAAAGAAAAGATGATCGATTTTAATAAAAAGGCTCTACACCATCAATTAAATCTAGTACCAGTCGAGAAATAACAAAAAAAACATCTCGTCCACGAAAACTGACGAAGGAAAATAAAAATTTTCTTAAATTATTAAAAATCATAAAATGAGTATTTTAAACATCTCCGAACCCTCTAACATACGATAATAGTATTGAAAATTACCAGTTTCATTCATACAAACCATACATCACCAGCTACAACAATAATGATGAAATCCGTATACCAGTCAATCAACAAGATCTTTACCTTTTACCATCTGAAAGTTCACTATACATCGAAGGGTC